>CP136058.1:134176294-135376294 GCA_032464435.1 Aegilops umbellulata | reverse complement strand
AAGGCAGTCCGAGGTAAGCAATGGAGAGGTCGTGACCTGGTGGTTCAGCGTCTCGCCGGTGGCCGCAATGATGGGGGCTGGGCATTGGATTTGCGTGACCGGATACTTGACGAAATTAGCGCGGTTCGAACAGTTATAGGCGGTTTGGGTCGGCTTTGAAGATACCTTAAAAATAAAATAAAATAAAATAAAATGTTTGGTGACCATCACGAAATATGCCGTCCGACCTCACCTGCCACGAGCCCCGGTCCGAACTCCGAAGCAGATTTAAGTTCCCAGGACTGTCCCGTCCAGATTTACCGGAATTTTCCTTACCTGCCAAGTTTTACCCACTGACATGCTAGCCCCTTCCGCGACGAACACAACCGTAAAGTGGGTGCGCGAGAAAATCAGAGTACTGATGACAAGAAAGCGTTTATTCCCCTCCCCGATTATTCTCGTCCCGTGAACCACCAGAAACGCATCTCATCGATATAGAATAAAAATCAATAAAAACCCTGTTTCCTGCTAATCAGAGTAACAGAAGGCACTAATCGAGCCGCCGATTGTCGGAGCATAAGACCAGACACTCCGTCACACAGAAGCACGCCACTCGAGTCCATATTCCCCACTCTCGAGAGGAGAAGAGAGCGACACGGGAGCCATGTCGACCGGTGGTGCAGAGTCTGCGGCGGCGGAGGCGATGGCCTCGGAGGCGTACCTGGCGGGCGCCGCTGTGTGGGAGGCGCGCGAGCTGGTGGCGGAGCTCTGCCGCCATTTCTACCTGCAGGGGTGGGTCACCGGCACCGGCGGCAGCATCACCGTCAAGGCCAACGACCCCGCCGTGCCCCTCGCGCAGCAGCTCATCGTCATGTCCCCGTCCGGTAACTAACTCATGCGCTCGCCACTTCTGTTCCCTGCTTCCGCTCTCCCGGCTCGCACCCAACGCGCCGATCCCGTTCGATGAATTGTCAAACTGGGTTGCGAATCTCCTGTCGGTAAGGGGCCTTTCAATCGAGGTTGCGCTTGCTGGGTGAATTGCACTTTTGACGAGTGTGGGCGTGCGATCCTTCCACCCATCTTCTTTCTTATCGTCACTTAATTGTTTGCCCAGCTACTAGCTTGCAATGATTGTCCACATTGGTGAAATGGCTAACTGAAAACTGATTTCTAGAATTATCCGCTAGCGTGTGTAGTTTAATGACGGGATTGGTGGTACTCGAGCCTGTTAGACATATTTGACGTTATAGCTCTTGTGCAAGGCAAGGCAAGGCAAGTCAACTACATAACATAGCTGATCAGCTTGGCTGGACTTTGGCATTTGGAAGGTTAGGTTGCTATTTGGTAGGACAAATTGCATTAGTATTTGAGAAGGTTATGTTTTTACCTTTTAGGGTGTTAGTTTAGAGTAGGGTTTTGCTCTTTTTGGTCGCACCACCTACAGTGACTGTGTAGCTTTTGTACCATTGTGACGTTCTTTTTTTCTAATACAAATGAAAGCTTGACGAAGCGATGCCGTGTGAACAGATCTACTAATTCTTTTATTCCAGCTAGTAAGAGGGATCGTGAACTAAGAAATAGACCTGACAGCTAAAAGAGGGTATCCTGAGCAATTGCAGGAATGGGGTTCATTGATATTCTTGGTATGGTAGATGCCATCACATACACCGTCAAACTCAATTTGATGGAATTGCATGGTCTTAAAGGGGATCTTCTATAATTCTCACATAAGGTTTCGTCTAGTCATTAATAACTTGATTATTTTGCACTAGAATCAAGCATTTGAGTAAAAAGGCCTATGCCAATGATAATTTTAAGAGGAATGCTTCTATGCCCTCTAGTAAATTATTGACACAAACTTTAAAGGAAACTAAAGGTTGGGGGTTAAAGGGACTAATCTCCGGTTTTATTTAAGGAATGGTAGTTTCGGTATTAGCCATCCATTTCGACTGCACATTCCACAGCAAGGACCTGACTAACGATAATAACACCTCACCTTGGGTTGCATTCGTTACCAGACGGATGTACATGAGACAAAAGAATGCACCGGTGCGTAACTACACGGCCCCCTAGGGCTTCGTAATTAAATCTCACCGTTGTTGTTGCCATTTCAGTAGCAGCATCCTCACTTCTTAAGAGGCTGCCTACTAGGGTTTGCATTGCCAGTGACTGACGAGCTGAGTGACGTCAACTGCTGCTTGCACAACTACGTGATGAAACCATGGTCAGATCATGTTTGTGCTGTCCAGATCCAGCTCGCGCATTACTCCACTGATGGTAGCAGATCGGGGTAACATATGGCTGTGATTGTAATGGTTGTCATTGATGCCACAATGCCATTGGCCATGTACACCACCGCTGCTCCCAAGTCCAAAGCCCATAACATGGGCTTGAAAGCAGGTTCTAACTGTCTAACGTGGAATAACTGTTTCTAATTTGCCCTCGGCTGTAACTAAGCACTAGTGCTGTGGAATTTGTGTAAAAAACACAGTGGGAAAGCATAGAAGTGCTGCTCTAATTTTCATGAAGCTAAATTATGTTCCATGTACGGACTTATAATTCACAGTTTCGAATGCATATTATCATTCTTAGACGCATGCTCTACTGGAAGTTCTTTTGCATGGCTGCACTCTGAAGATACTCCCTCCATCCGGAAATACTTGTCGGAGAAATGGATGTATCTAGACGTATTTTAGTTTACATACATCCATTTTTATCCATTTCTCTGACAAGTATTACCGGACGGAGGGAGTACTTATGATTATTAAGTATGTTGTGGGAATAGCTAAAAATCAGAGTCCCGAACGACTTGGACCGGCGTCAAGGAAGGGAAGTTTAGAGACCTTGGAAAGTCCCGTATGCCCTAGTCAACAATGAAGCCTCCCTCGGTGCTTTTGTGAAATATGACTAGGCCTTGCTCCATAAAACATTGAAGTGTCATTTTGTCGAGCGTATGACGGCCTTCACTGTAAGGTCGTTGTACCCCCCCCCCCCCTACTTGCTTAATTTGTGTCGTAACTATGGCTTAAGAGATACACCTAATCTCCTATTGTCTTGACGACGACAACAAAGTATATCTTTAAAAGGACAGCTTTTGAACTACCTTAAGCACTATATGCCTAAAAAAAGTCACCGACAAAGCTGTCAACTGATCTTTTTTCTTCAAAATATCATCTTTGATATTCTTATAAAAAACGTAAATACAATATTTTGTTGTGTTATAAATTGACTTGACCATAGGAATGATATGTGGTGTTGTAATCCAAAAGAAAACATGATTTTGTATTAGATACTCTGCTTGTACTATCAGTGACAAGCTGACAACATGAGTTGTTTATCTGGTGTAGGCGTGCAGAAGGAGAGGATGGTGGCAGAGGACATGTACGTGATGTCAGCAGAGGGCAAGGTGATATCTGCACCAGTAGCAAAGCCATGGCCACACAAGCATCCAAAGTGTTCAGACTGTGCACCTCTGTTCATGAAGGTTGTCATGTTTCCTTTGTTCTATTGTTTCAGATTCCTTTACATGTGGTCTAATTTCCTTGATGTTTTTGCAGTCTTATCTAATGCGAGGAGCTGGAGCTGTGATTCATAGCCATGGCATGGAGACTTGCATGGCCACAATGCTCAATCCTGGTGCAAAGGAGTTCAGGGTGAATCCTCGTAGTCTTTTTTATATTCCCATGGAATTTAGCTAATTCACAAAGTCTCATTTGTATTTGCATAATATTTTCCTGTAGTGCTTACTACTAATGCAAGTTCAAAAATTAAGCACATCATGTCTGAACTAATGCTGAGACCGGGAATTCCTTATCCTCATGCAATACAAACAGCACCAACAAATAAGTTCTGGTAGGCTAGAGCTGAAACCCATAAGATCTCGAAACCAACTCATGGTTCTGGCACGTGGATAGCTAACTTCCACGCACCCCTGTCCATGGCTAGTTCTTTGGTGATATTCCAGTCTTTCAGATCTCTCTTTATGGACTCCTCCCATGTCAAGTTTGGTCTACCCTGACCTCTCTTCACATTATCAGCACACTTTAACCGTCCGCTATGCACTGGAGCTTCTGGAGGCCTGCGCTGTATATGTCCAAACCATCTCAGACGATGTTGGACAAGCTTCTATTCGATCGGTGCTACCCCAACTCTATCACGTGTATCATCCTTCAGGATCGTCATGCAATACAATGCTGACAATAAAAGTGAAAACCATATTATGGACACCTTCTGATTCTGATTAATTGTGAAAGGATAATCATTTATACTTTCTATATTTTCATCTCCATCGTATACACTTCAAGAGTTATTAGCATGTGCTGTGCTGCTGGTTAGCATAGTGATTCAGTAATCTGGACTTCTGTTTTTTTCCCTACGTTCCTCTTGTGTCATGCAAAAACATCACGCCGCAAAATAATGAACACTAGCACATAGAGTTGCAAAATTTCTCTATATGTAGATTCAGTCTACCAGTGACATACAGATATGCATCCACTATTTGGATCAGTGATACAGACTGTGATCTTATACAGACCCCCTAAGTTGTGCACGCCATGAAGTTTATAACATTTAGAAATGTGTATGGTTGATACATTGATTCGCAACTCTTATGGTTGGGTGTGTGTGCGATATGTTTTGTCCTGCATGTAGAATGTAGATAATAAATGCAACTACATATGCCATATAATTATCCAATATATGTGCCTTGAATGTAGATAATAAATGCAACTACATATGCCATATAATTATCCAATATATGTGCCTTAAAGACGAGACCCGATGTTGGGCAAAGGCCGGAGCTCAAGGGCTCAGGGTCGTTTTGCCACCATCCTGGGATGTCCATTGAGCCCCTCTTGGCTGTGTAAAACTACCTCCTAGGAGGATGTAAATTCCCCTTTCTTTCCAATGCAATGAAACGCAAAAGCCATTTGCGTTTTCTCAAAAAATTAGGAATAGTGAAGAATAGTTGCCATGCTGACATATTTGATATTTAAAAATATAAAATACCGTACTCTACATGTTGCATGGTATACACAACACGTAGGTTGCTATATGAAGTTCCCCCACTGCTAATTCCCGCAGGAGTCTGGGCCGGGTCTCATTCCCAGTGTGGCTGATCATCCTCTCAGACCAGCTACTGATCATTGCGTAGGAGATTTCTCGAAAAGTCCTTAGTGCTCATTTTGGGCAACTCTCCAATATATTTCTTTCGTTGAGTGGCATGTATAATTCTCCTTTAATTGGATTAAGGGATCCTCCAGATAATTTCTTTATGCCCATCAAAGAACCTTGAGATGCAGTCGCTTGCGGATTTCTTCAAATTGTTGAAGTGCTCAACCCCACACCCATTGTTTTAGTCAACGGGTTAACAGCAAGATTCAGGACAAAACTATAGTAACAGAGCTCTCAAGATACCGCTGACATGTGCGGTACTAATAGGTAACTGTAACACAAATGGCACAGACTTTTCAAAATATTATTTGTGTGTGGACGCACGACGTACAGTGATATTTGATCCTGTTTTACATATCTCTGAGCTTAATTAAGTCCATTGCTATCTGGTACTAAATGAATTGCTGTATTTGTGACCATATACTGGATCTTACTGCAGATGACACATATGGAGATGATTAAAGGAATCAAAGGTCATGGGTACACCGATGAATTGGTGATTCCCATAATTGAAAATACTCCTTATGAGTATGAGCTCACAGACTCTCTAGCTGAAGCGGTATGCTACTAGTGTCCTTTGTTTCAAGTTTTCATCATTTCAGATTCCTTGAAATCCAGTCTATGGGTGCAAATACAACCTTCTATTAGTTTTTAGTTTTATTGTTCTTTTGAATTGTACTCATAAATAAGATGGTTCCAGGATTGGGATCAGGCAATGTTGCAGGCAGCAAAATAATCAATAGCATCATCTCATTCATCTGATCATTTAGTCATTACCCTATAATCAAGCTGATTAAAGGGCACGATTATTCCTTTGTATCATGGATAGTTATGGCAACAGCAGAAAATATTAGTTACAACGAGATTAGTCTATAAGAAATATGGTTGGATCTAGCAGCACTTGACACTAAGTTATTACAGATCGCAGCATACCCTAAGGCAACTGCTGTCCTGGTACGGAACCATGGAATTTATGTGTGGGGTGACTCCTGGATCAATGCCAAGACACAGGTATGCTTTATTTCCATGACTTAGGTTTCTGTATCAGTTTTCAGGTGTGGGTGCTTATTCATCTCCTCTCATTGTCTCTTCGTCTTTTTTTTTAAGTTATCAGTTCGTTTGGTATAATTTCTTAGATCTATGATCTATCTCCACACGCCACCCTTCTCTTACTTTTAAAGGTCATTTAATGATTTGCATCCAAACTTTCTGAAATTTAGTCAACAATATGTTTTATCCAATCTAGATTATCTCTACTCTTATAAAAAACCGAGTTGGTGATGATTGTGTGCCTGCCATCTTGCAATATAGACCGTCTGATCTATATCTGATGGATAGAAAGCAAACTATGGCAATTTTGCAAAAAGATACCCTCACCTCTCTCCAAATTTGCAGATAAGACCTTCCCTCGTTCATCCTTATCTCCCACAACCTCATTGTTGAGCAATTAAAAAAGGAATTCTCTGGAACAATCTAGCATGGTGGCCACTATCGGCGTCGTCCATCCCCATGCCTCCGCTCAGTCCGACCATCAATCACCACCACGCCCCACTCCTCCTCACCTTATCTCTTCTGTTTCTCGAGATATCATTAGTTTTTACACATGGGATTACTCCCGCATGGGTCAATCACAACAGGTGTTTTGTAAAAAAATGCATCTTGATGTTCCATGCAATGCACGGGCATCTTGCTAGTACATATGCAGAACTCAAATAAATTCTCCATTGTAGCCCTCTATAGTAGCAGAGGGATAGTTTATTCCTCTTTTTTATGAGAGTTTTGTGACATAGTTTTTGTGTGCTGTGTTGAGGAATAATTCTTATGCTTCCTGGAATTTATGTGAGGGCAGATATTCAGTACGTTCTATGGTCTTGCTTTTCAGGCTGAATGCTATCATTATCTTCTTGATGCGGCCATCAAGATGTATCAGTTAGGGATTGACTGGACAACTCCTGAGCATGGTCCAATAAACAGTGCCAAAAGATTGCGTAGTGTTGCAAGTCCTGGGGTTCCTAATGGATGTCATACAGCCAAATCATCAAAGGTCAGTTCTTTTTTCCATTAATTTGTGAATTCGATCTCCTTTTGTAGTACTCATAGATCATTGTATATGGACAACAGTGGTTGTAAATCCTGTTTTTCTCTGATTTTTATTTTTCAGTTGCAGGATGTTACTTAGTGCAAAATAGTCCCATATACATCATTGAACAAATTCAAAGTGTTTGACTTAATTTGAATTATGTAATTTTAGTTGAATCCATATATTGGAATATTTCCATCTGAATAATGCCCTGGAGATATTTATTTAGGTTCTGCACATTACTTCTGGCTTGTATGAATTTTATCAAGAATTTTTGGAGTCCGTTCGTATTTTTCCCAACTAGTTCTTTTTTCCTCGAACCCAAACCACTCAAGCAAGCAGCCATCATCTAGCCCAAGCTGCAGCCCAGTCTCATAGTTCTCTTTCTCTGACATGTGACCGTATCATCTTTGTCAGATTTCTTCAAGAGTAAAATCCATTGGAGGTCTAAAAATATTCAAAGTGTGTCAAGTGAGTCCTAATAGTATGAAATGCAACCGAGTCCCAATGGTGCAAATAGTGATTCGTCGCAGGTCCTACCCGGATCTCACCAGCTCGCTAGCGCATTGGACAACGCCACGGAGGCTCTATTTTGCAAAACAAAACAAAAAAGAAGTCTCTCAATTCCTGCAAAACGCGAATGGTTGAAAAAAACATGAATTGGACTCCAAAATATTTGGGAACAATCACATAAAAATGCAGAATCTATGCACATCCCTATCAGTTTTGTTTCCAGCATCTGGACTTAACTCAAATTACATAATTTAAATTAATTCAAACACTTGAAAAATACATGGGACAACTTCTGCAATAAGTAGCATCCTTGCAACTTATACAGTACTCCCTCCGTAAACTAATATAAGAGCGTTTAGAATACTAAAGTAGTGATCTAAACGCTCTTATATTAGTATACAGAGGGAGTATATTATTACTTGTGTGTTTCCTTAACCGGTTTGTGGTTGCTGTGTCCGGGCAACCCAACTGTTTGATTTTTTTCTTGAATACCTGTACTCACACTGTTTGTTCATTGCAGCATTGTGTTGTACTTGACATCGAAGGAACAACAACACCAATATCATTTGTGACTGATGTTGTGTTTCCTTATGCCCGTGATAATGTGCGGAAGCATCTGACTTCTACATACGACTCCGAGGAAACCAAAGAAGACATCAAACTTTTACGCATCCAAGTAAGTTATGGTAAAGGAATTTAATGATGTCCTGTGAAGCTAGCTCTTGGAGCATCCAAAAATCAAACTTGATAGTACTAGCATATAATATTTGATTTCCTTGCACAAATTAGTTTGTTTTAATCGAGTTCTAACAGACTAGTGACCAATTATTCAGGTCGAAGAAGACCTGAAAATCGGAGTTGTTGGGGCTACTCCAGTTGCACCGGATGATGCTGGCAAAGAAGAGGTTATCAGTTCTTTAGTCGCTAATGTTGAAGCAATGATCAAAGCAGACCGGAAGATTACATCATTGAAACAACTTCAGGTACCTTTCATATTCCATTCCAGTGCTGGAAACATATATCTTTTCATTTGATGGAGTTATGTTCTATTGGCTAATTCCAGGGACATATATGGAGGACTGGGTTTGAAAGGAAAGAACTGCAAGGAGTTGTTTTTGAGGATGTTCCCGAGGCACTGAAGAACTGGCAATCTCAGGGTATGAAGGTATGTATCCATTTGGTCAAACTCTTCTGAAATGTGAACTAGGCTTTTGAGGCATAAAACTGGATTGTCATCGGATGTGTTTATTTTTCATACTTCATAGCTGAGTGATTTAGGTCAGAAAGTTGACTCCTGAGCTAAAGTATCAAGAACAATGCCCATGACAGAACTCTGTAAATCATTCACAGAAAAATAGTGTACTTGTGCCCAACCATTGAGATGGTCATCAAACATTCCGTTGCTCCATGGTTCGTCTGTTGTACTTTCATGCGCAGGATTGATGCATGTAAGCAAAATCGGTTTGAATAAAGCAGAATGATGCTACGGAATCCTCAGTCCTTCACAATACTAAGAAATCAAATTGTTTTTTCGGCTGCTAGGTTGTCAAAAGTCCTAAATTTAGTGAAGCATGGAGAAGCACAGAAATGGTTTTCTGATAGAACAGAAGGATCTATATTTGTATTAGTTGAACATGGTAGATGTAACCGAGCTCTGTTATACTTAAAGGAGAATAAAGTAAAAAGGAGTGAAGAAGAAAGAGTGATACATGTAATAACTATATGTTAGTTTAGTCATGTGGCATGGTCTTAGAATGTGAATGTTAGCTAAAATATAGCTATTGTAGTAGTATATTGTCTTGTGTATGTATTCCTGTGTAGTGTCCAACTTGATAAAATATTATATATGCTTTCCAACAGGTTTACGTATACTCCAGTGGCAGTAGAGAGGCACAGAGGCTACTATTTGGACATACATCTTATGGTGATCTGCGGCAATTTCTGTGTGGTTTTTTCGACACCACAACCGGGTAAGCTTTCGATTTCTTGTTCTATTTGTCCTTTCAAAAGTGAATATGGAATTACGATTCTCTCTCACTCGTACACAGAAACAAAAGAGAAGCAAGGAGTTATTTTGAGATCTCGCAATCACTTGGGGTGGACAATCTGTCTCAAATCTTATTCATCACAGATGTGTTGCAAGAAGCCGTTGCTGCAAAGACTGCAGGTATGTCTAGGCTAGTTCCACTCCACAACACTAGGATATTTGTGGACAAATCATAGTTTTGTCTTCTGGAGTGTTTACACTTTCCTGGCGTGTGTGCGCACTCACTGGCTATAAGATAGCACTTCCTCCGTTCACTATTATAAGATGTTATAACTTTTTTCTAAATCAGATGTATATAGGCGCGTTTAGTGTTTCAATCCGTATGTAGTCCATATTGAAATATCCAAAACGTCTTATAATAGTGAACGGAAGGAGTATTCATTAAGGAGTAAACATCGATTTTATTGTATAATGTTGAAATATCTTATCTATTAGGAGTAAACTTTGATTTTTATTGTATATCTTCAGGTTTCGAGGTAATAATTTCCATTCGCCCGGGGAACGCACCGCTTCCTGCGAATCATGGCTTCCGGACTATCAGTTCCTTCAGTGAGATCTGACAAATGTGCAAGAAACGAACATGACAGAGAATCTCTATTGGTGTGTAACATGACAGTGCTTCATGGCCCCCGATCATGTTCTTGTAATAGTAGTATAGAGCCTTTCGTAGGCACCGGATTGCAATAAAACAAGGGTGGCAGAATAAAAGAGGAAGAATTGCAAGTATTCCTGTGCATGTAAACGTGCGTATGTGTGCTTCAGTGATTGTACTTTGGGTTTTTGGGAGATCCGTGTTTGCCAATGAGAGAACAGAACTTTGCCTCTGTTCAAACCAATGACCGAGCCCAAATAGACAGATTTTTCATTCGATCTTATCCGGCTTCCCAAAGAAAACCGATCTAAGGGACGAGAGAGTGAAAGATGACGAGGCAGGGATTTGTTGGGATGGACGGCTTGGCCTACTGCAAGAATTTTTATTTATTTTTTCAGATTTTATTTATTATGGACTGTTTTTGCTTCTGGGTTGAAACCCCAAATTTTGACCCAAAACAAAACAAAAAAACGAAACTGAGCCTGATTCTGAAGAACGGAATATTAACTTTATAGGTTTTTAGTAGATCCAAGATTCACATCGATTTTAGGGACGATCGCAAGTGGGAACATGCAAATTAATTATGAATGAACGCTATCTCAGTATCCAAAATCAAATACCCAATTATTCCACTCTCTCCACTCAATCCCGCACTCCTGATACTTTTGAGTATTTCCTACCTGGCACTACTGAGCATGTGAGAGAGTGATCGTCTTCAGGGAACCTACGTCTCTATGTTTGCTTCTGAACCGCCTGAGATTTTCTCCGATGCCACCAAGCTTTGGTTCAGTCAAGATCATTTTTGTACATTTTTTATATTTCCAAGCACTTCTCGGTTTGCTACGGCCCTGGGTCTCAATATAGGTCTAGTGCTCCCGAGCAATTTCTTTATGTTATCCTCGAGCCGAGACCTATTTCCGTTTATGCACTGATTTCATTTCGAGGCTTGTTTTGTTGACCCTCGGAACCTTCGAGAATCTTTCTCATGTACTTTCAAGAAAATTTTCATTCTCGCGGGAACGAGCTCCCTTGTGGCTGGTATCTCCGGCCTTTTTGTTTCTAGTGCCTATGTATCCGGATCTTTGAGATGCTTACTGGACAACCCAGTACGTCCAAGTGCCACACACTTTCAGGGATATTTGTCCTCCTGCCAAACCGTTCAAATTTTAAATTAGTCTGATAATACTATAGAAAACTATCGAGACTTCAGGGCTAGTTGCCTTTTCCTGTGCGACTGTTTGATTTTTGCTTTCTCTATGAATAGACCCCCACACTCCATGTTTTGGAACACACCTCGAGAGCCTTAGTGAGTATATTGGGAGCAGAACTTTTAGAGTTCGATGGACAGGCTCCTCCTTTGCTTGAATATCTTCTTTGTGCGCCATCTCTTTTTTGCTTCAAACCTACATTTGTGTGAGAGAGATCCAATGGGTTCTTGATAAAGTTGATTGAAGATCTTTTAAGGAAATACCAAAGTGACTTTACTTTGCTAGTTACTCCTCAAGTGTACACCTCCTAGATGGTTATGAGCCTCTTGAGAGCCTTCAAGTTGTGAAGAATCAAGAGATTATACAAGGCCCGGTTGTAGGATCGTTTAGTATGTCTGGAAGGGACGAGAGTGAATAGATTGCAACCACAATCTCGAGGAACTTTTTCCTAACTTTAAGTTCTTGGTAATTTATGCTTAACTAGCGGTTGCCTAAGACTTTCGACACATTCAAGTAATCAAGTGTACAAAGAGCAAAGCGGTGGAAATAAACAACTTGCACAAGTGTGGGAGATCATGGATATGGTTTACATGGGCGGTCGATAGACCTATCAGAACCTGGTTTTATGTTTCACAATTTTAGAGCAAGGAGGCTAGTTGATCATATTTCAATTCAAGCAAGCATGACAAGTATAGCACAAAAATGAGATAACTTGGCATGAAAGTAAAGAGATTGAGTTGTGAGTGCAAGCATAGATGGACACAGTATTTTTTTTCATGGTTTTGGTAGTTGGCACAATTTAAAGTGCAATCATGCCCTTAATTATATTTTGATATTGATGACAGTATACTTATAGGGGACTAATGATGTTTGCTAAGTTAATACACAAGTTTTAGTGCCTGTGGTAATTCGTGTGTGGATCATAGCCCCCCAAAATGATTATGACTCAAGAAATGTGCAACAGCGACAAGAAGCAAAGTTTTTCACTTTATTCTTGAGTTACAGGGATCCTCACTACTAAGAGGGATCAAAGAGTGTGAAAGATTTGCTTAGCTCAAAATAATCATTCCATTCCACTCATACCCAAAAAATTCCAAGGCAAAATAAGCCTAACCAAACCTTATACTTTGGTGCCAAAAGAAATAGAGAAAATACACATTTCATGTGCAAGTCGAAACAGTCCGGAAAGTCGCCGAACTATTTGGCTACTGTCTCCGAAACATCATAACCACAAAATTGGAGGCAGATGTTTAGTCATGCAGCTGTCCAGCGTAGAGTTTTTGTACGCCTACTGGCCCTGTTCGGCTTTCCCTCGCTGAGACTTCGGTAGCTAAAATCGTAGCCGGACGTTGTGCCGAACAATCACACATGAGATGGTTCTATCCCCACTGGACTGATTCTGTTGGTTTCTAGGTTGTTATTGGAGTATTTTCCAGCAGATCCCTAGTACTCTAGCCAGACAAGTAGATCGCATGGGAAACATAGAAGGATACACACAAGCAATATCACCTAGCCCCGACTTACATGGGTTCAAGGACTAGGGTTACATGATCCTAGTCGGTTGGAGGAGTCGTCCAGGACGTTGACCACCTTGTCTTGTACTCCAAGTCCTCCGGGTCTTATTGTAGGGCCCATGGGCCAAGTTCTTTAGCCTAGGGCTCAACCAACCTAAGGGGCCCCAGGCTAGCCTACTTGGGTTGGCTTTTGGTAAGTTGAGGCACCCCTAGGTCGTAACACCATCACTAGCCCCTGAATCGGTCTTCGAACTTGGCCACGTCTTGGCCAAAGTTGATCTGAAGCACCGACTTCTGCAAGCTTATCGAGTTCATAGCCAATTCCCAAAGGTTCCCTGAAAGTGAATCTGCATCGTCAATTCGGTTGAGAGAACGGGTTGTGTATTATGATCGATTTCTTTAGTCGCCCTGCTCTTTGAATCCGGCCTGCCGATATGGTGGTGGTCGTATCCAATCCTAAATTGTTGGTATAGACACCGATCTCCAGAGGAAAGTTCTCCTGAGAAAGCCGGCTTCCGCGAGGTGATTTCCCGCAGAGCACATGCAAAATCTTTCAAAGTTTTGAGCCCGAGCCCTTTGGAGTAGACATACTAGGCTTCGGTCTATCTAATGGAGCCAGATCGTCTTGATCATGTTGACCGTCAGTCACGTGACATGTGCGAAGGGGTGCGAGGCCCACTAAGGCCATGCCTTGTCAGTCACGACGACGTGACTGGATGGCACACCTCGATCCTCGCGTGCATTATGCATGTGTTAGTGGGATATGAGCTAGTTTATGCTGCCGTGTGGTACGACGTTATAGTTATTTTTCAATATGCAGGGGTTTATAAGGGGAAAACCATCAAGGGTCATGATGCTTGAGCGTTTGCTCCTCTCCTTCTTCTCCATCTCTCTACCCTGAGAGCTCAGCCTCCATTGCCTGCTTTGCCCAAGCCTTCTCGCTCTCCTTGCTCCATGCTCCCCCCCCCGAGTACGCTCTCCTCCACCGCCATCCGATGGCCATAAATTGACCAAGATACATCCGACCAAGGGTGGCGCCACGAGCAAGAAGGTAGTCCACGACAAGGGCATCACTGGTGATAAATGGAAGTTGAAGCTCATCTCTGACACGAAGAGGAAGTGTATGGCTTCCACCGCCATCGTAGCGCATCTCCATCACCTCTTTGAGTTGGGGTACATGCTGCCGCCAGGAGTCACAGACTGCCTTTCGCAGGTGATAGATTTCGAAGACAGCGACGAGTTTGCCAAAGTCATTCTGCAGTCACGAGAAGATGAACAGGTTTGTTTCATACCCTTCATAGAAGCAAAGAAGTGACATGGAAACACTTCTCTTCTTCTATCCTTGCACTGGATCTCTCTTACTCTATGGTGGATGGATGGAGTTGAGTGGAGCGAAGGGAGGTGTGTGACTTGGCGTCAAATGGATGTGTGAAATGGATATGATAGATGTAGCCACGAAAGGGCATGTGAAGATATTATAGAGGGTCCAAAATCTGACTATTACTCGAAAAAGTTTTTCAAGGGATGCGTCAAGGTTGACGCATCAGGATCATAGATAGAATAGGTGGCGAGAAGAAAAGGCCATTGTTGTTAGTACAACCAACTCTACGGCTGCTAGAGCCCTAAAGAATCCACATGCGGATAACTCGCTCTCGTCCCGCCTATCTACCATACAAATGACTGAGCCGCGTTCACGCAGCAGGCCAGCCGCTCTCCAATCCTGAGCCTTTAACTTGATCCTAATAAGCAGGTCGTCCACTGATGGCGACGCTCCATTGAAAACAATGTCGTTTCGGTGCTTCCGCAACATCCATAGCACCAGTGTTATCACCGTCCACGCCTCCTTCCGGAATTGATTCTGGGGGTTGAGTGTTGTCCACCATTCGACTAGTTTTGAATCTGCGGATGGCGTCCAGTCCGGCCTACTCCAAGTGCTCATGATCTTGGCCCATACCTGCCTTGCTAGAACACATCGGAGAAGCAAATGATCCAATGTCTCTGGCAGCTAATCACAGAAGGGGCATGCCGACGGGTGCGGCAACTGCCGTTGCTGAAGTCTATCCGCTGTCCAACATCGGTTCCTTGTCGCGAGCCACGTGAAGAACTTGCAAGTAGGAGGGGGGGGGGGCTGCATCTCCATACCTGCACTGCTCCTGCGCTCTCTACTCGTCCCGCAAAGTGGGTGCGATATGCCGATCGCGCTGAAAATTGCCCTGTGCTCTCCCAAGTCCAGGCAATGGCATCCTCAATGCCCGGCCGTAGTTCCACATGTTGGGTTAGGTCCACCAGCGCCATGAACTCGAACATGGCCTACATGCCCATGTCTGGGGACATATCTTGCCACCATCCGACGGTGAGGGCATGCTTGACAGTGATCTTCCGCCCACGTTTCTTTACCATAGCATAGAGGTACTTGCCGCCGCCAGGAGTCACTTAGAAGTACCGAAAGAAAACTTGCGGAATAACGGAGACATATCAAATAAATTTGAACGACCAGGGCTAAATTTAGGAACTAGGCATAATACAATACCCGGAAGTATTGGTAGAAAGATAAATGGTGTTACGAACGAAAAATGTAGTTGTTTTCATGCGAAGATAGAACGGCTCAGAACTACCGGGTAAACCAATTGATTGGTAGTACCGAAGTAGACATATCAGTTCTAAAAAAGGATCCACGAAGAAAGACCGAGTCACAACTCGAAAGTTCCAGTGAAAAAAGAAGAAAAGGTACCGAACTTATACCGTGACTCACAAAGAAGCCAGCCGAGAGGGATGAGAAGTGCTAATGAAAAATCTCTTACTCTAAAGAGCTGAAGCAAACAAAGAATATTTCAACTGAGATTGGCTCCGCATTTCTGAAAATAAATAAAGGCGGTTCTGAAATGTTGAAACTAGGTTCTTTGAGTACGAATAACTCTAAGAGCATCTCCAACAACCGCGCTAAACTAGCGCCGCGCCGTAAATTAGGTCGTTTTAGCGCGCGCGCAACGCGGCGGGTCGCTCCAGCGGGCGCGCAAAAACGGCGCGCGCGCTATAACGGGTTGGGCGCGCGGTCGAAAACACTTATCCGCGCGGTGTATTTCGGGCGCCCGCTGCAGCGCGCGGCACACTCCAGCGCTCGCGCCCGCACTTCCTCTCCCACTTCCACCCCCCGTCCGGTCGCGCCGCCGCCGCCGCCCGCGCCCCCGGCGACCGTTCAGGCTTCCCCGGCCTATCCCCGCGCGCCCGCGCTTCTGCCCCATCCCCTCCTAGTCCCGCCGGCCCTCGCGCGCCTCCGTCGTCCGAGGAACAGCGCCCGAACGCTCGCTGCCGCGCCGCACCCGCAAGGTGTTTGACAAAACGCCTACAAGGTATGTATTGCTCAAACTTCATGAATTTGATGCATGTTTTGAATTGTAGTTTTTATAGTATATTATTGAACATTGTAGATGAGTTCGTCGTATGATTCTTCCGAAGAAGAATTTGATATGGAAGAGGAGGAAGATCTTGCAATGATCCTAGCTATGCATATAAAAAAACCGAAGCACGGTGGTTCGGTTATGGGTCGGCAGAAAATTTGGAGGGATAGGATCGATGCCCACAACAGATTGATCAGGCATTATTTTGCGGAGAATCCCATATACCCCGAGTCGTATTTTCGTCGCCGGTTTAGGATGAGCACCGAGTTGTTCAGGCGCATTGCAGAGAAACTAGCGAGCCATGACCGTTTTTTTTCAGCAAAGGAGGAATGCCGCTGGAGAGCTCGGGCATAGCACCTTTCAGAAGGTGACAGCCGCTTTGCGTATGTTGGCATACGGTATACCGGCTGATCTTGTTGATGATCACTTGGCTATGGGTGAGAGCCAAGCCATCATGTGTGTCAAGCGCTTTGCAGTGGGAATTGTGCAAGTGTTTGGCAAGGAGTATTTGAGATCTCCCAATGCTGAAGACGTCGCAAGGCTATTGGCGATGAACAAAGCTCGCGGTTTTTCTGGCATGCTTGGCTCAATAGATTGCATGCATTGGAGTTGGAAGAATTGTCCAAAGGCATGGCATGGGCAATTCCACGGCCAAAAAAAGGGTTCCACTATAATCCTTGAAGCGGTGGCCGATCAGGAGACTTGGATTTGGCATGCATTCTTTGGAATGCCTGGATCTTTGAATGACATCAATGTTGTCAACCGGTCACCACTGATGAATAAGATTGCAAACGGTGAGTTGCCACCGGTGCAGTTTGTAGCAAATGGCCGTACGTACAACTATGGCTATTATCTAGCGGATGGCATCTATCCAAAGTGGCAAACCTTCGTGAAGCCGTTGAAAAAGCCGAAAGGTAAGAAAAATCTTGACTTCCACAATGCTCAAGCGGCGGCTAGAAAAGATGTGGAGAGAGCATTTGGGATTCTGCAAGCCCAATTTGCTATTGTGAGAGGACCGGCTAGATTTTGGGATCAAAAAATGCTTTGGTACATCATGCACGCTTGTGTGATCATGCACAACATGATCATCGAGAATGAGCGTGGCCAAGATTTAGACTACTCATAGTATGAGCTCTTGGGATATCCCGTGCGAGTGCGACGGAGGGCTGAAAGGGTAGCCCGTTTTATTGCCTCCTATCATGCCATTCGGCGTCCCGCAACGCACAATGAACTTCAGAATGATTTGATTGAAGAGTGGTGGGTATGGCATGGACGACAAAGAGCATGATGATATCTGCATTCGACATTGTATTGTTCATGAACTATTTGTTGTGTTTATTACATTTGTTGTACTGAATGATAAACTATTTGTTTGAGTTGTAATGATAACGAAATTGAACTATTTATTGTTGATTTATTTTGTTTGTTTGATCATTTTTGCTCATGTATATGTGGTTTGTGCGGCGCGCACGCGTGCTGTATTTTTGCGCTCTGCTGGAGCGGCGCGCGCTGCATTATAGCGCGGCTGCTGGAGCCAGCGCAGGCGGACGCGCAAAACCAGCCGAAGCGCGCGCGGCAAATAGGTTTTTTACGCGCAGCGCTTAGCGCGGCTGTTGGGGATGCTCTAAGTAACTCGACCAGAACATGTTGGAAATATGAGCAATTTACCAAATGATTTTATTAACAGAAATACTAGATAAAACATGACTAGTATAGTAGAGATAAAAAAGTCATATGTTCTGACAGAGAGAAGGTAAATAGCTTCTGCATATATGAACCGTAGGCTAACATATCTATAGCAGACAGTAGAACTAGTTGCATATATGAAGAAGAACCTAACATATGTAGAGCAAGTAGTAGTACAAGAAACTGTGACAGGACATCTAACAGAAAGAAGAACACATACGGGACAGCAGCAGCAGTAGCACTGGACTTGGGGTCGGTGTCCTCGCCAGCCATGTCGTCGAGGAGGTTGTCGACGTCGGGAAAGAAGTCGTCGTTGGGGAAGTAGTCGTCGGAGTCTGGAGCGTCCGTGATGAAGGAGACAGTCAGTAGTCGCGCAGAGTGCTCCCCAAAAACCTTATCACCCTTCTCCCGTACAGGAACGAAGAGGCAGCAGCCGAAGGGTGCAGCGTTCGTATTCAATATCCACTACAGCAAAACTTTCCAGCTCCCGAGTGGCCTTTCGTATACCCGTAGTGCGTGGCAAAAATTTAGACATCGGATCGGCTCATTCCCGCAACCCGCGGCGCGGCGCGGCGCGTCGCGTCGTGGCGAGGCGTGGCGTGGCGAGGCGTGGCGAGGCGGGCGGCGGAGGAGGAGCGCGCGTGGATGTCCCTCTTGTTCTCATGCTCGTACAAGTGGGGAGAGAACCTCCCTTATAAGGAGGTCCAACTCCCACTCAACTAGCAATGTGGGACTAAACTTTAGTAGTATCCCTTGCCTTACACAAATGGGCTAAGTGGGCCTCTAGGATTTATTAGGAATTTCTGAAATAGTTATTGGGCTGCCCCAATATAGACTAAATTTCAGCAATCCCCCACCAGATCCCAGAGGCACACAGAAATTTGCCTTTGGTTCCAAAACACTGTTTTATATACCGGTACTGCAATGGAGACTGTTAAGTTGAACTTCCACCTAGAACTTTATGCTACACTAGTAAGCAACTTGAACAGTGGACTGGGCCTTGAACTGCAAGTTTTCTGCGAATCTAGCTTCACATACAGCCTTGACCGATACGTGGCTACCGTGGGTCTTCCCCGCGGGTGGAGCTTATGCGTCATACTCCGTGACCTTTCATGAGTTTACTAGAGAGAACCCTACTCTCATAGATTGCGACGTTTGACAATCAGACTCATATAGGTGTGTTCTTCAAAAGATGTTCTGCAGGATAACATCTCTGCTTAAATAAGCCACTTAGAACACATTAAGATATACATCAACCTGCCATGCAGATTAGGAGAGTATTGCATCTTCATGGAGTGGTATTTTGAATAGTAAGGATACTCTCCTCTCAGTTGACCAACAGCTTGTCTTCCACATCTAATTCACGGGATCTCCGATCACAAAGAATAGGTTACTACTGTGAACAACTTCATATTGTGGGTCTCATACCCATCTCCCTCGATGTATTATCTATCACATTACGTGTTAGACCCTTAGTAAAAGGATCTGCCAGATTTTTAGACGTTTGGATATAATCCAACGCAATAACTTCGGAGTTTTTCATTTTCCTGACAGATTTTAACCTTCTCTGAACGTGTCTTGATGACTTCAAGTTATCCTTTGAGCTACTCACTTTCGTGATCACAGTTTGATTATCGCAGTTCATAAGGACACCCGGTACAGGTTTCTCAACAACCGGCAAGTCATTCAAGAGCCGGCGAAGCCAATCTGCTTCAACCGTAGCTGTATCTAGTGTTGTGAGTTCTGCTTCCATTGTTGACCTCGTTAAGATGGTCTGCTTGCAAGACTTCCAAGAAACAGCGCCACCTCCATGAGTGAATACATAACCGCTCGTGGCCTTTATCTCATCAGCATCTGAGATCCAGTTCGACTCACTATACCCTTCAAGCACCTTTGGATGCCCGGTGTAGTGAATTCCATAATTTGCAGTGCCTTTCAAATAACGCAAAACTCTCTCTAGAGCTTTCCAATGCACATCTCCTGGTTTTGAGACAAACCGACTCAGTTTGCTAACAACAAAAGAGATGTCAGGTCTTGTAGCACTTGCTAAGTACATAAGCGAGCCAATAATCTAAGAATATTTCAATTGATCTCTGGCAATTCTTCGATTCTTTCGAAGTAACACACTCGCATCATATGGTGTTGGAGAGGGCTTGCAGTCACTATAGCCAAAGCGACTCAAGATCTTTTCCACATAGTGAGATTGAAGTAATGTAATCCCACCATCATCATCTCTCAACAGCTTGATGTTCAGAATGACATCAGCCACTCCTAAATCTTTCATCTCAAAACAGCGAGATAGGAACTCCTTGACCTCCTTAATAAAATTCAGATTTGTTCCGAAAATCAGTATGTCATCAACATACAAGCAAAGCATAACTCCCTCGCCCCCACCATGGCGATAGTACACACATTTGTCAGCTTCGTTCACAACAAAGCCTGCAGCTGTTAAAGTTCTTTCAAACTTCTCATGCCACTGTTTGGGTGCTTGCTTAAGTCCGTACAAAGACTTCAGCAACTTGCACACTTTCCCTTCCTGACCATCTAGTACAAACCCATCTGGTTGTTCCATATAAATTTCCTCGTCCAACTCTCCATTTAGGAAAGCAGTCTTAACATCCATTTGATGAACGAGAAGACCATGCGAAGCAGCTAGTGAAAGTAGAACTCGAATAGTGGTCAGTCGAGCCACAGGTGAGTAAGTATCAAAGAAGTCTTCACCTTCCTTTTGGGTATAACCCTTAGCCATGAGCCGAGCCTTGTACTTTTCAATAGTACCATCAGGCCTAAGCTTCTTCTTGAATACCCATTTGCATCCTATAGGTTTGCACCCATAAGGACGATCAGTTATCTCCCAGGTTTCATTCGTCAAGATGGAATCCATCTCGCTACGAACCGCTTCCTTCCAGTAGTCAGCATCTTCAGATGCATAAGCCTCTGAAATAGAACTGGGAGTATCATCTATGAGATACACAAGAAAATCATCACCAAAGGACTTTGCAGTCCTCTGTCTCTTGCTCCTAGTAGGAACGTCATTGTTCTCCTCCACAGGACTTTCAAAGTGTTCCATCGAAATGACAGGTTCGGTAATTATAACTGGTTCCTGATTCGATCAACTAGGCATCTCCTGATTAGATGAGGTAGCCATATCCTTCATGGGAAAGATATCTTCAAAAAAAGTCGCATCATTCGACTCCATGATCGTACCTACATGCATGTCAGGTACCTCAGATTTTACAACCAAGAATCTATAGCCAATGCTATGAAAAGCATATCCCAGGAAAACACAATCCACAGTCTTTGGTCCAAGCTTCCGCTTCTTTGGAATTGGAACATTGACTTTCGTCAAACAACCCCATGTTCGCAGATAAGAGAGTTTTAACCTTTTCTTCTCCCATTCCTCGAATGGAGTTATCTCTTTGTTCTTTGTGGGGACTCGGTTTAGGACATGACATGCTGTCAATATCGCCTCCCCCCACCATGCCTTGGAGAGACCCGATGTGTCTAACATGGCGTTAACTAAATCAGTTAGAGTACGGTTCTTTCTTTCGGCCACCCCATTTGACTAAGGTGAATAGGGAGGCGTCCTCTCATGGATTATACCATGTTCCACACAAAAAGCATCAAATTCATTGGAAAAATACTCTCCACCACGGTCGGACCTAAGCCTCTTGATTTTTCGATCAAGTTGGTTTTCCACTTCAGCTTTATAGATCTTGAAAAAGTTCAAAGCCTCATCCTTAGATTTCAGAAGATACACACGGCAGTATCTAGTTGAGTCATCAATTAACGTCATGAAATATTTCTTTCCACCTTTTGTCAAAACACCATTCATTTCACATAGATCTGAATGTATGAGCTCTAGTGGTGCAAGATTTCTCGTTTCCGCGGTCGTGTGAGACTTACGAGGTTGCTTAGCTTGCACACACACTTGACACTTAGATCCCTTGACAGTGGTGAAACTAGGGATTAAGTTCAACTTCGCTAGTCGCGACATGCAACCAAAGTTAACATGACAAAGTCGTGAATGCCACACATTGGATTCACTATTGTTGCAAATATGATTAACAACTTTATTGCAAACGTCTGATAAGGATAAACGAAACAGGCCTCCTGACTCATAGCCTTTACCAACAAAGGTTCCATACTTGGATATTACAAATTTATTCGACTCAAAGACAAGCTTGTAGCCATCTCTACACAGAAGAGACCCGCTAACAAGATTTTTATTGACGGAGGGGACATAATGCACGTTCTTCAGCCGCACGATCTTCCCCGAAGTAAACTTCAGATCGACCGTGCCAACACCACGAACAGAAGCACTTGAACCGTTGCCCATCGGCACGGTTGAAGTCCCTGCGGTCTGATAAGACGAAAACATGGAAATATCACCGCATACATGCACATTAGCGCCCGTGTCAATCAACCAGTCAGGAGAATGACATACTGAAAGAATAGTGGGAAATATACCATACCCAGCATCCTTCATGTCAGTGTCTCCAATGACAACATTAGCGGTCTTGCCGCCTTTCCCAGGATGACGCTTGTCATAGCGATTAGGGCAACTAGGAGCCCAATGATCAGGATCTCCACACACATGACAAGCACCTTTCTTCTTGCCATTCTTCTTCTTGAAGTTCGTGTGTTGCACAGCCTTGTTCTTCCCATCGAACTTTGCTTTACCATCAAACTTGCCCTTGTTCTTGAACTTGTGGGGCTGGAAGTTCTGCTTCTGTACCACATTGGCACTAGATCCTCCCTCAATACCTCGAGCACGTGTGTCCTTTGCTCTCGCCTTTTCTTCCACATCAAGAGTGCCAATGAGATCCGGGACGGAAAACTCCTGCCTCTTATGTTTCAGCAAGGTAGCAAAGTTCCTCCATGAAGGAGGAAGCTTAGTGATGATACCTCCGGTAACAAACTTGTCCGGTAGCGTACAACTGAAGTGCTCAAGTTCTCTAGCAAATGACTGTATCTCATGAGCTTGCTCAACCACGGAGCGCTCTTCAGTCATCCTGTAATCATAGAATTGCTCCATGATATACAGCTCAGTGCCAGCATCCGAAACCCCAAACTTAGCCTCAGGTGTATCCCACATATCTTTTCCATTATCAATTGACGCATAAGCATCAACTATGTTCTCACCAAGAACACTCAAGAGAGCAGCTTTAAATAGAGTATCCATTTTCTGAAAGGCTTGTGCCTGTTGAGCATCAAGCTCCCCTTCAGGTTTGCCAAGAGTGGCGTCATAGCAACTCATGGTTTGAAACCATAAGACTGCTCTCACGCGCCACCTCTTATAGTGGATACCCTCAAACATAGGAGGTCTCATGGAAGCAGCAAAACCACTTGGTGTAAATTGCCTATAGTAAGGTTTTTGGATTGTTGGAAATATGAGCAATTTACCAAATGATTTTATTAACAGAAATACTAGATAAAACATGACTAGTATAGTAGAGATAAAACAAGTCATATGTTCTGACAGAGAGAAGGTAAATAGCTTCTGCATATATGAACCGTAGGCTAACATATCTATAGCAGACAGTAGAACTAGTTGCATATATGAAGAAGAACCTAACATATGTACAGCAAGTAGTAGTACAAGAAACTGTGACAGGACATCTAACAGAAAGAAGAATACATACGGGACAGCAGCAACAGTAGCACTGGACTTGGGGTCGGTGTCCTCGCCAGCCACGTCGTCGAGGAGGTTGTTGACGTCGGGAAAGTAGTCGTCGGAGTCCGAAGCGTCTGTGATGAAGGAGACAGTCAGTAGTCGCGCAGAGCGCTCCCCAAAAACCTTATCACCCTTCTCCCGTACAGGACTCAATGAGGTGCGGTTTCGGAGGCCTACTGTCCCGACCTGCGGTGCACGCCGCAAGCCGGGCTGGGGAAGATCGTAGCGGCAGCGCAGTGCTCAGGAACTTGTGGCGTGAGGAGGAAGAGGTTCTGGTGCGTCTCTCTGGAAGGAGCGACCTCCCTTTTATAGGTGCACGAGAAGGAGGCGAGAGGCTGCGCCGGGAGCTGAAGGGATCGAGGGAGACGAAACGAAGAGGCAGCAGCCGAAGGGTGCAGCGTTCGTATTCAATATCCACTACAATTTAGACATCGGCTCGGCTCATTCCCGCAACCCGCGGCGCGGCGCGTCGTGACGAGGCGAGGCGAGGCGAGGCGTGACGTGGCGAGGCGGGCGGCGGAGGAGGAGCGCGTGTGGATGTCCCTCTTATTCTCATGCTCGTACAAGTGGGGAGAGAACCTCCCTTATAAGGAGGTCCAACTCCCACTCAACTAGCAATGTGGGACTAAACTTTAATAGTATCCCTTGCCTTACATAAATGGGCTAAGTGGACCTCTAGAATTTATTAGAAATTTCTGAAATAGTTATTAGGCTGCCCCAATATAGACTAAATTCCAGCAGAACACACCATTGCCGGCTTTTCTTGTTGCACTCTCTCGATTGCTTCTCGTACTCACCGACTTTCACATTATCTCATCGTCCACACATGCTGCGTCACGGCGGCATCTCCTCTACAAAAAGACACAAATCCATATCAAGCTTTTTTCCTCTAGATAAACACTCTGCAACCATCAAACATCAAAACTCGCTCATAATATCGCTTGTTAGAAATATGAGGCGCGTAGTCGATTATTTAAGGACAAGCAATCACACAAGAAGCACAATACCGAGACTCGTTAATGAGGTACACCACACACTGACTACGTCCTCTGGATGACTGTGGACGATCCTTTCCGTTGATACTGCTACAATATTGCACCGGTCGTTCAGGCCCCGCCAAATGCCACCGGCTCCCTTGCGTACATGTACTATTATGTTTGCACATATTATGTTGTGTGTCTACCCATACATTTTAGAGGAGACATGGGTTACAAGTGTTCTACTTGAACACAACTTATCTGTTTACATGTCAAACTTTAAGTCCAACCATAACCTCTTTTTTTTAACCTCTTGTACAAAATATTCGACAATTTTTTTCTTGAGTCAAATATTCGACAATTTTAACATGTACATCTTGATGTGGTACCCCTGGTTGTTAGAAAAAAAAACCGATGTACTCCCTCTATCTTAGTTTACAAGTCACCAACTTAATAAGAGGCATGCATTACAAAAATATATCATTAGAAACTTTAGATATTCTATTTTCTAATGATATAATTTTTATGTTAAACAATTTATTTTATATAAGTTAAAGGACTGTGCTAACGACCAGTCGACTGGTCGTTAGCGACAGATCCGCACGACTAGTTCCTACGTGATCGTTATAATCCAACGCTCGCTTCCACTGATTTTTTTCCTTCTCTCAAAAACCGTAGTAAATTGCTAGTGTTTTTTTTGGTTTTTCGCTGCATGATATGAAAAGAAAATAAAAGTGCTTGAAAGAGGATTTGAACCCAGGCCTATGTAATACCTATCGAGCCTAATAACCAACTAAGCCACCTTTTGTTGTTGTCTATTGTAAAATGACAATGTTATTTGAACCTTTCTTATTTCTGCCATATTAGAAGAAAAAAATAAAGTTTGGCTTGGTAACTTTGGCAATGACCAGCGTGATAACTATGGTCTGAGCGACATGATAACTATACCATGATAAGGCCGATAACTACAGTACGAGAAGGTTAAAAGCATGGGGAAGTATGGTAACTTAATATAGACATTACCGGTGAAATGTTTCAAAAACTTTTTCCCCTTGGATGAAAGACACCATGGTGTTTAAACGTAAGATATTAGTTATCAAGTCTGCGATGATACATCATCATGTTATTTACACAGAAATTATCGGGTTATGTTTTTCAACAGAAAAGTTTCAGGTCAAAAGTTACAGTGGCGTTTATATGGGAGTTATCAATTTTGTATGTTTCTATTACCATGCTATTTACACAGAAATTGGCGGGGCATTACCCCCCCCCTCCCCGCCGCAGTCGCCATATTTACCAGGATCAGGTACATAAGTTATCAAGTCTGCGATGTGTGAGTTATCATGTTATTTGCATAAGAGTTGTCGTGGTATGGTTCAACAACTCCTCCCACCCCTACCCCCACCGACAAATTTATCAGGACCGGGTACATAATTTATCATGTCTACGATGTGTGATTTATCATGTTATTTGCATAGAAGTTACCGTGGTATGTTTCAACGACTCCCCCCACCCCTACCCCCGCCGACAAAGTTACCAGGACTGGGTACATAATTTATCATGTCTATGATGTATGAGTTATCATGTTATTTGCATAGAAGTTACCAGGACAGTGATGCGTAAACTATCATCATATTTACACAGAAGTTATCGAGGTATATTTCATCAAAACCCCTCCCTCAGGACTAGGGCACATAAGTTATCAGGTATGCGATATGTGAGTTATCATGTTATTCATACAAAATTTTATCAAGGGTATATTTCATCAACCACCCTCCTTCCATCCAGTCGCCAAATTTGTCAAAACCGTGGTACATTAGTTATTAGGTCTACGATGTGTGAGTTACCGTGCTATGCATATAAAATTTGCGAGGGGTATATTTCATCACCCGTCCCTCGCGAAACATACCAGGACTAGGGTGCATAAGTTATTGGGTCTGTGATGTGTGACTTACCATGCTATTAACAAAAAGTTACCCCCCTCCCCCCGGCAAAGTTATCAGGAGCATGGTACATAAAAATATCACATCTGTGATATTACATAACTTATAATGTAGTAGGAAATGATGTACTCCCTTTGTATAAAGTTAGTACAAAATCAAGTCACTTATCTTAGAGCGGATGAAATACAAGAGAAGGCCGACAAACAAAAAAAAACCGTTTTCCATTTCCTGCCATGGTGTTTAAAAAGGTCACATGGGTACCATTCATAACACAACAAGTAGTATTAGGCGTGTTGGTTATTGGCATCATACAACCATCAACCGACCTGGGGTTCGAATCCTATTGTCCACATCATTTTGTACTCGCTGAAACTAACGATTATTACGTGAGAAAAAAAACAGTGGGCATCATCCTTTGGATGGTGAAGAAAAAACGACAAAAAAAAACAGCAAGGACAACGACGTTCAGTGGCGATCAGTATACGTGAGAAAAAAAACAACGTACATCATCCTTTCGATCGGGAAACGAAAATCGAAAGAAAAAAAACAACAGCAATAACGATTATTACGTGAGAGAAAAAACAGCGGGCATCATCCTTTGGATGGGGAAGAAAAAACGAAAAAAAGACAACGTACATCATCCTTTCGATCGGGAAAGGAAAATCGAAAGAAAAAAAACAGCAGCGATAGCGACGTTTGGTGGGAGTAGGAGACAGCGACAGCGATCGTACGCGCCTGTTGCAAACCATCAGTCGGCAGAAAAATAGCATTGTCGTAAGTTAAATTGACGACCTAGATACACATGCAAGCCTTGTAAACTGAGATGGAGGGTATCAAAGTTCCTATGGCGATTGATTACTGTGAGGAGCAATATACTTTGGACGGGGTTGCTGGCTGAGAGGGGATGAGTGAGGTAGTGGACTTGAATGTTCCAGAATCCACATTGGTATGTGGGTTACCTTTCCCCGCTGATGGCAATTCACTCACGCTTCACACCCAAACAACAAGAATCTCCACCCCCACTTCCTACTCGATCCATCACACACATAGCTAGCTTAGCTTAGCTCCCTACTTTGTGAAAAAGCGGGATAAAAGAGAAAGGCTGCTTTCCTTGGTTCCTCCTTTCAATCCTGCTAGCTTGTATGATGATTGCAATCTAGCTTCAAGCGAAGGAGTGTTGTCTGATCTTAGTTGCTGGCCAATTCACCAACCATGCATATACACACGCATCTTCCATTGCGGCTTTAGCATCTTGTGATGTGATGTGGTTCATGTAGCCTAGCCAGCCATCTTCCACAATCTCCATCAGGGCAGGCAGGCACCGGAGTGGTGGTGGTGGTGGTGGTGGCGCTTGGTGGCGCAGTCCCGTGGGGAGCGGTCGGGGTCATCGGTAATGAGGGACATGGAGAGATCAGAGATGGAGTGCCCCGGAAGCTGCCTAGCAAGCTAGCTAGTAGCGCAAGAGAACAGAGCACACGAGTGGGCAGGGTCTGCCTGAGGGCCTGAAATTTATGGTGTGTGAGTGGTAGTACAATCAGTGTAAGTCTCAATCATCATATTAGGTTTTAATGTTTTTCTCTGGTTAGATGTAGTAGTTGATATAACCACTTGATGATATGAACTTTGATACGAGTAGTAAAGACATCTTTTCAGTTACATGCTGGTTATTATGATGAAGTCTAGTGTATGCATGGTTTCTTGCTTTGCTTGGTGCTTCATCAACCATCATGCTTTTCTCTCCTCTATTTTGCTTTTATCAAGACACAAGAGAAGAAAGGCACCAACCCTCTGCCTGCCTGCCTGCTTGCCCTGATGGAGATTGTGGAAGATGGCTGGCTAGGCTACATGAACCACATCACATCACAAGATGCTAAAGCCGCAATGGAAGATGCGTGTGTATATGCATGGTTGGTGAATTGGCCAGCAACTAAGATCAGACAACACTCCTTCGCTTGAAGCTAGATTGCAATCATCATACAAGCTAGCAGGATTGAAAGGAGGAACCAAGGAAAGCAGCCTTTCTCTTTCATCCCACTTTTTCACAAAGTAGGGAGCTAAGCTAAGCTAGCTATGTGTGTGATGGATCGAGTAGGAAGTGGGGGTGGAGATTCTTGTTGTTTGGGTGTGAAGCGTGAGTGAATTGCCATCAGCGGGGAAAGGTAACCCACATACCAACGTGGATTCTGGAACATTCAAGTCCACTACCTCACTCATCCCCTCTCAGCCAGCAACCCCGTCCAAAGTATATTGCTCCTCACAGTAATCAATCGCCATAGGAACTTTGATACCCTCCATCTCAGTTTACAAGGCTTGCATGTGTATCTAGGTCGTCAATTTAACTTACGACAATGCTATTTTTCTGCCGACTGATGGTTTGCAACAGGCGCGTACGATCGCTATCGCTGTCTCCTACTCCCACCAAACGTCGCTATCGCTGCTATTTTTTTTCTTTCGATTTTCCTTTCCCGATCGAAAGGATGATGTACGTTGTCTTTTTTTCGTTTTTTCTTCCCCATCCAAAGGATGATGCCCGCTGTTTTTTCTCTCATGTAATAATCGTTATTGCTGCTGTTTTTTTTCTTTCGATTTTCGTTTCCCGATCGAAAGGATGATGTACGTTGGTTTTTTTCTCAGTATACTGATCGCCACTGAACGTCGTTGTCCTTGCTGTTTTTTTTGTCGTTTTTTCTTCACCATGCTGCTGAGGCTGCGCATAGAGGTGCGGCTCCGGTGGAAGGTGGCGGCCTGGGTGTCCGGCGAGCGTGCCCTCGCTGCCGAGTGCGTCGCCGTCGCGCCGCCGTCGCAGCTCATGGCCGTCGTCGTGCAGGGCACCGGGTGCGCCGTCACCATCGAATGAATAATAATTCTACATACGTATACATAATCCGCTGTTGGCTTTTGATCTTCTAAATCAGATCACCCAGGAACTCCACGTACTTGTAAAGCTAGCTAGCTCTCAAGCTAGCAAGCAAGTAGCTTAATTGATGAACAGTATCACACATGCACGTCTAGCGTACATACGTATGCGAACCTGTCTTTATGGGAACTCTCGGCGTCTCGGCGAAACACTTTGCGATCAACTAAATTAGACAGAGGAAACTCTTTGATGATTACCAAAGGCTCTTGACGTGCCTTGCTTTATTTCTTTGATCTCTTCGATGTTTTACAAGGGGTAGGGTACAAGCATATATATATATATATATATATATATATATATATATATATATATATATATATATATGCATATGACAGCCTAGTAGCTAACCGACTTGTACTAGTAATACTAATCCTACTCGGTATCATATATGCTGTACCACTCGGACACATACGCTAATGTGTACTAGGACGTCGGGTTTAATCCCAATATTCACCCCCTTAAACATGACGTCCTCGCTACGACCTGGATCCCAAATGCGATGACTACTACTCTTAGGCAATATCCTTGGCATTGCTTTTGCCGTTTCTTGCAGCATTTCAGGGACCGTCTTTGCTGTCGTCGGCTCGTCCATAGCTTGACGCCAGCGCTCCTCCTTGGTCGTGTCTTCAACCTTCACCTGTTCTTCGGTGCTTGGTAGACTGTCTTTTGGATCCGTGAGGGGGTATCCTTTGAACCCAAGCGAGACCAAACTTCGGTCTAACTTTGTGTTCCAAGCTCTTGGCGCTTGCTTCAGCCCATAAAGTGCCTTCTTGAGCTTGTAAATTTTTCCTTCTTCGTCTTTCTTCTCGTAGCCGAGGGTTTGTTCCACGTACACTTCTTCTTTGAGGTCGTCGTTGAGGAAAGCGGATTTCACATCCATATGATGAACCTTCCAATCCTCTTGTGCTGCCAAAGCTAGGAGCACTCTCACCGTCTCGATTCGAGCAACCGGTGCAAACACCTCCTCATAGTCAACTCCTTGACGTTGTACGTAGCCCTTTGCGACGAGTCTTTGCTTGTACTTCACAATGGCACCTTTCGTGTCCTTCTTCAACTTGTAAACCCACTTCAAACCTATGGCCTTTTGGTTCGGAGGTCGGGTTACCAAAGTCCACGTGTCATTGCTCTCGATCGCCTTCATCTCCTCATCCATGGCGTGCATCCAACTTGAACTTTTGCTCGCCTCTACGAAGTTCGCCGGCTCCTCAATTCCGAGTAAATACAAATCGGATTACTCAAGTGTAACTGGCTTTGCGTACTTGTAGACTTTCTTGAGGGTCTTGTAGCGACGAGGCCCGGAAGAATCCGTCGTGGCTTGCGAAGGGGGCGACACAAATTGTGTCGGCGTCGATGCACTTGAGGAAGACCGTTGAGTCTCGGGCGTGGTAGATGCCGGGTCGTTGGCATCCATGTCGTCGGCGTAGTCGTCGTGACCGTGACCATCGTCTTGATTGTCATCGTCACTATGCGCCTCGTTGTCGATGTCGTTGCCGAGATCTCCACCCGTGTCTTGCGCGTCGTTGTCGCTATCACCTTGTGACCCATGTGCATCGTCGTTGGTGTCGGCACCATGATGATCACTACCATTGTGGTCACCTTGGTTGGGTGTCTTGCCAACCACCTGGACATCCTCCCCTGCATCATCGTCAGTTGGAAATTCAACAGTGAATATGTTACCGTTTGGAGCATCGTCGGCTGCTGTGCTCCAATTCCATGCTTGGTTTTCTTCAAACACGACGTCGCGTGAAATCCGTAGACACTTGGTTCGTGGATCGTAGAAGCGGTATGCCTTGGTGCCGGAACTCCTCTCGTATCCGATGAACACCATCTTGGTGCTACGATCGGCAAGCTTTGAGAGATGCGGCTCCGCCGTCTTCACATGCGCCACACACCCAAACGTCCGTAGATGAGACACATTCGGCTTCCGTCCGTAAATTGCTTCATACGGAGTCTTGTCGATCACTGCCTTCGTTGGAGCCCGATTGAGAAGATAGACCGCCGTCGAGACAGCTTCTCCCCAAAAAGTCCCCGGCAAGTTCTTGCTCTTGAGTAAACTTCTCGCCATGTCAACGACGGTTCGATTGCGCCTTTCAACAACCCCGTTCTGCTGCGGCGTATAAGGTGCCGTGAGGAACCTCTTTATGCCAATCTTCTCGCAGTAGTCGTTGAACTCGTTCGACGTAAACTCTCCGCCGCGATCTGTCCTTAGAGCGCGAACCTTCAGCTTGTGTTCCATCTCAGTTGCAGCCTTCAGCTTCTTAAACGCTTCAAACGCCTCATCTTTAGATCGTAGGAGAACGACCCACATGTATCTCGAGTAGTCATCTACCACAAGGAAGAAATACTTCTTTCCTCCGTGAGTTGCTGGGGTGATAGGGCCACATAGATCACCATGGAGCAGTTCGAGTGCATCACTTGCACGATAGGTAGACTGAGCAGGGAACGGCCAGCGGTGCTGTTTTCCAACCAAGCACCCATCACATACTCGATCAACATGGTCGATAAACGGCATCCCAGATACCATCTCCATCTTCGACATCTTCTTCAAGGCGTAGAAGTTAACGTGTCCAAATCTAGCATGCCATAACCACGAATCATCATCACTCTTGGCGAGCCAACACTCCGGTTGAGATTGATCAAGGTTGAGGATATAGAGCCTGTTCCGCGTGCGATTCACACGCGCTAGCACATTTCGTAGGTTGTCGAAGATCGTCATCACTCCGTTCTCAATATCCACCTTGCATCCATTCTCGTCAAGTTTCCCGATAGAGATGATGTTGTTGCGAAGCCTTGGGATGTAGTACACTCCGGTGAGTATGCGATGTTCTCCTGTGAGACCCTCGAAGAGGACAGAACCTTGCCCGCAAATCTCCACATTTGAACCATCACCGAACTTGACCGAGCCTTGAATATCATATTCTAGCTCGAGGAACTTCTCCTTGCACCCCGTCATGTGGTTACTGGCACCTGTGTCTAGATACCACGACACGTTCTGGCTCCCGGATAACTTTGGTGTTACCTTTTCCTCATGAAGTAGCACCTTCCGGTTTGGTTTCACAACCGCTGTTTGGACGAGATCACAAACTTCGGCCATCAGAAGACCTGGACGTTCATCTTCCTGCTTCGCCAAATTTGCCTTGATCTCCCGCTTGTTAGGCTCCGGACAATCCTTCGCAAAGTGACCCATCTTGTTGCAGTTATAGCACTTGACCTCGGACATATCCAAGTTCCGTGGCTTCCGCTCTTTAGATCGGTCCGCCTTACCACGACCTTGTGGCTTGCCTTTTCCTTTGCCTTTTCCGGTTTGTCTGCCGCGCTTCGCGTTGCTTGAGCCTTCACCACCGTCATGCCTTCCTTTGCTACTTGGGGCCTCCCAATCTGCGCGCGAGTACATGAGTTGGTCGCTACCTCCTCCTTTGCCTTTCCGACAGCCACGAGCATTCTCTTCCCATGTCCGCAAGCGTCCGATCGCCTCCGTTATGGTCATGTCGTCGATGTCGTAAAGCTGCTCAAGCATGCCGATGATGTACGTGAATTTATCAGTCACCGAACTGAAAAACTTCTCCACAATCTCGGTCTCCTCGAGCTTTGCACCAAGCGCGCGGATCTCTCCCACCAAAGTAGTCAGACGCATGGCATAGTCGTTCACCGATTCAGTTTCCTCCATCTGCAACTTGTGAAATTGGCGCTTCAGCACTTGTGCCCGAGCCTTCGTGACGTGATCTTCTCCAATCCTCATCTCTTTGAGTGCGTTCCACGCCTCTCTTGCTGTCTCAAACTCCGCCAATGTCATCAGCACGGAATCCGGCACAGACTGGGCTATGGCGGCCATGGCACCTTCGTCGCACTCCTTGTCGACGTCGTCGTCCGTGATGGCCTGCCACACTCGTAGGGTTCGGAGAATGATTTTCATCTTCACTGCCCACACGCCGTAGTTGGCGTCGGTGAGCATCGGGTACTGGATGGGGATGTTGCGATGCGCCAGTACGTTGGCGCCGCCCGTTCCGCCACCACTGGTTGCTGACTTGCCGCCCTTCTTCACCTTATCGCCGTTCTTATTCGCCTTGGAACCGCCGTTGCCCGACTTGACCGACTCTGCGTCGCTGCCCGTCATCATTGATCGTAGATCGTCGAGGCTCTGATACCAATTGTTGGCTTTTGATCTTCTAAATCAGATCACCCAGGAACTCCACGTACTTGTAAAGCTAGCTAGCTCTCAAGCTAGCAAGCAAGTAGCTTAATTGATGAACAGTATCACACGTGCACGTCTAGCGTACATACGTATGCGAACCTGTCTTTACGGGAACTCTCGGCGTCTCGGCGAAACACTTTGCGATCAACTAAATTAGACAGAGGAAACTCTTTGATGATTACCAAAGGCTCTTGACGTGCCTTGCTTTATTTCTTTGATCTCTTCGATGTTTTACAAGGGGTAGGGTACAAGCATATATATATATGCATAGGACAACCTAGTAGCTAACCGACTTGTACTAGTAATACTAATCCTACTCGGTATCATATATGCTGTACCACTCGGACACATACGCTAATGTGTACTAGGACGTCGGGTTTAATCCCAATATCCGCATCAGTCAATTGAATTACTTTGTAATTAACGTCTTTGTAAGTAGCTATAGGAGAAGATCGACGGGATTAGCTTCTGCTTAATTACAGGGCTATTATGTTCTTGTATACTTACTCTACTTAGGAGAAGATTGACGGCACATGCATGTAGTGGTTGCATATGTTCTACTCCCTCCGTAAACTAATATAAGAGCGTTTAGAATACTAAAGTAGTGATCTAAACGCTCTTATTTACAGAGGGAGTAGCTGAGTAATGCTACATCCACGAAAACTTACATTGGAATTTTACGTAATGGCTGATATGGAAGTAATTAATTGGACTAGCATTAGTGGTTGAGGCCCACCCCCGTTAAATTCAGGGAGGAGAGAGGGTTAATAAGGAAGTTGACAAAGACGATATATTTCGACAAGATTGAATTCATGCAGGAGTTGGTTGAAATTAGAGACCTACATGCCGGCCCGTGGGTTGTAGTTGGTGACTTCAACTTGCTAGTAGACCCGGAGGACAAAAGCAATGCCATGATCAATAGAAGAATGATGATGTGGTTTCGTGCCGAAGTTAAACTCATTGAATCTCAACGAGATCTATCTCAATGGAAGGCGATATACTTGATCGAATGAAAGGGCGGAAGCGACTCTCGAAAAGATTGACCACATGTTCAACACGTCTTGCTCGGAGGAGCTGTTTCCAACATGTCAACTCACGGCTTTGGGCTCCTCAGTGTCAGACCACTGCTCGCTTTTGTTGGACTTGAACGCTTGATTTGGTCATGGGGCAGAGGTTTAGCTTCGAGGCTTTTTGGCCGAAGATGGAGGGCTTCTACGACACGGTGGAGGAGGCATGGGAATCGGACCCTAGTTATGGCAGCTCAGGATGGGAACGAGCCGACCCGGCCTTGGCCTTGGACCCGCCCCATGTGGCCTCAAGGCCAATTTGAGAGGCCATGGGTCGACCCATATAAAGAATAGTCAATGGCCTCGTCGGCGCGATGGGTATTTTGGGTCGACTCAATTTTTTTGCTTTACATTGCCTTGTGTGGATAAATAGGTGTTAAAATTAAGCATGATTTATAATGGAATCCGACTAGTAAGATTACTAATACGTTATTAACAAAAATGATAGAATTAAGCAGAGCTAGGAATGCATCGCCCACTGTATTCTTTCACTTGGGGTTACAAATAAGTAGCAGTACAATGTGTGTGTGAGAGAGAGAGGAATACGCAGTCACAGCCAGTACCAGTTATCTGACTCTAAAGAAGACGAGGCGATGCAACTGGTACAGTACACGTCCTGCCTGGTACACACCCTGCCCCTGCATGCTAGCTAGTATGGAGGCGACACAACAAGATGTCTAACAAGAAAAAAAATCAAACCGTCTACTAGTGAAATACAAGATTATAGGATGGGCCGACCCGGCTGACCCAGTGGGTCACCCGGTGCCGGCCCTGTTGACCCAAATCTCGTTTGAGACCAACCCACATGACCCATTGGCCTTGAAATTTTGGGTCGGGTCAGCGACCCAGCGGGCCGACCCGGCCCATTCCCATCCTGAATGGCAGCCCTTTCGTGGTGCTTGATCTCAAGCTTCGCGCTACGTCCAAGAAGCTAAAGCAATGGAGTGACCGACAAATAGGCAACGTCAAGCTTCAAATTGGGATCGCGATGGAGGTGATTCCCCGCTTGGATAAAGCCATGGATGACAGGCAACTTTCGGTGCAAGAGATTGCATTGCGGAGAACCCTCAATAAAAAGTTATTGGGGCTTTGCTCGCTGGAGATGATGATAGCAAGACAGCGTTCGAGGATTTTGTCCCTCCGCGAGGGGGACACGAACATCGGCTTTTTCCACTGCAACCTCGCCCTGCTTCTCTCCACTGCAGGCAAAATTTCGTGTTTTGACCCTTTTCTGAAACCTATTCGAGATCTGACCCTAGGTTGAACTTTTTTCGAGATCTGACCCTTTTGCTACCGCCAGAGTCCATGGCGGTAGGGTCTAACAGCCTACCGCCAGGGGCTCTGGCGGTAGGAAACATCGCTATTGCCAAACGGGCTGGCGGTAGCCTGCATAACCCTACCGCCAAGGTGCTTGGCGGTAGGCACGAGCACGCACTGTGTTCAATACTTAGAAGGTTTTTGGCGGTAGGTGATGATCCACAAGTATAGGGGATCTATCGTAGTCCTTTCGATAAGTAAGAGTGTCGAACCCAACGAGGAGCAGAAGGAAATGATAAGCGGTTTTCAGCAAGGTATTCTCTGCAAGTACTGAAATAAGTGGTAACAGATAGTTTTGTGATAGGATAATTTGTAACGAGCAACAAGTAACAAAAGTAAATAAAGTGCAGCAAGGTGGCCCAATCCTTTTTGTAGCAAAGGACAAGCCTGGACAAACTCTTATATAAGGAAAAGCGCTCCCGAGGACACATGGGAATATCGTCAAGCTAGTTTTCATCACGTTCATATGATTCACGTTCGGTACTTTGATAATTTGATATGTGGGTGGACCGGTGCTTGGGTGCTGTTCTTACTTGAACAAGCATCCCACTTATGATTAACCTCTATTGCAAGCATCCGCAACTACAACAAAATATTAAGGTAAACCTAACCATAGCATGAAACATATGGATCCAAATCAGCCCCTTACGAAGCAACGCACAAACTAGGGTTTAAGCTTCTGTCACTCTAGCAACCCATCATCTACTTATTACTTCCCAATGCCATCCTCTAGGCCCAAATAATGGTGAAGTGTTATGTATTCGACGTTCACATAACACCACTAGAGGCTAGACAACATACATCTCATCAAAATATCGAACGAATACCAAATTCACATGACTACTAATAGCAAGACTTCTCCCTTGTCCTCAGGAACAAACGTAACTACTCACAAAGCATATTCATGTTCATAATCAGAGGGGTATTAATATGCATAAAGGATCTGAACATATGATCTTCCACCAAATAAACCAACTAGCATCAACTACAAGGAGTAATCAACACTACTAGCAACCTACTAGTACCAATCCCGGACTTGGGGACAAGAATTGGATATAAGAGATGAACTAGGGTTTTGAGATGAGATGGTGCTGGTGAAGATGTTGATGGAGATTGCCCTCTCCCGATGAGAGGAGCGTTGGTGATGACGATGGCGATGATTTCCCCCTCCCGGAGGGAAGTGTCCCCGGTAGAACAGCTCTGCCGGAGCCCTAGATTGGTTCCGCCAAGGTTCCGCCTCGTGGCGACGGAGTTTCATCCCGAAAGGTTGCTTATGATTTTTTCCTCGACGAAAGACCTCATATAGCAAAAGATGGCCATCGGAGAGTCAACGGGGGGGGGGGGGCACGAGGTAGGGGGGCGCGCCCTGGGGGGTAGGGCGCGCCCCTCACCCTCGTGGACAGGTGGGCCCCCCTCTGGTGAGCTTCTTCCGCTAGATATTTTTTATTATTTCGAAAAATGACTTGCGTGGAGTTTCAGGACTTTTGGAGCTATGCAGAATAGGTCTCTAATACTTGCTCCTTTTCCAGCCTAGAATTCCAGCTGCCGGCATTCTCCCTCCTTATGTAAACCTTGTAAAATAATAGAGAACAAGCATACGTATTGTGACATAACATGTAATAACAGCCCATAATGCAATAAATATCGATATAAAAGCATGATGCAAAATGGACGTATCAACTCCCCCAAGCTTAAACCTCGCTTGTCCTCAAGCGAAAGCCGATAACGATAAATATGTCCCCATGTTTAGAGGTAGAGGTGTCGATAAAAATAAAATACGGACATGAAGGCATCATGATTACTTTCATAACAACAACATATATAGATATTGTCATATGATTTCTTATACTCAAGTAATAATCTATTCACAATGCAAAAGTACGAATCATAAACTTTATTGAGAACCAACAAACTATAATCTCGGTCATTGAAGCAATTGCAATTTATCATAACATCAGAAAGATTCTATGTCAGAGCTCAATAGCAAGTCCACATACTCAACTATCATTTAGTCTTCCATAATTGCTAACACTCACGCGATACTTGTGGTTACGGAGTTTTAATCGGACACAAAGAAAGATAGGGGCTTATAATTTCGCCTCCCAACCTTTTACCTCAAGGGTAATGTCAACAATAATAACTCATGCTCCCTACATCCAATTAGATATATCTACCAGGATCTTTCCAACATACTGTGCTTGCCAAAGGATAAAATGAAAAAGGAAAGGTGAAGATTACCATGACTCTTGCATAAGGTAGGAGATAATAAATAAAAGATAGGCCCTTCGCAGAGGGAAGCAGAGGTTGCCATGCGCTTTTATGGTTGGATGCACAAAATCTTAATGCGAAAGAACGTCACTTTATATTGCCCCTTGTGATATGAAACTTTATTATGCAGTTCGTCGCTTTTATTTCTTCCACATCACAAGATCGTATAAAGTTTATTTCCTCCACACCAATCAATCATACATATTCAGAGAGCATTTTTTATTGCTTTGCACCGATGACAACTTACTTGAAGGATCTTACTCAATCCATAGGTAGATATGGTGGACTCTCATGGCAAAACTGGTTTAGGGTTTTTTTTTGGAAGCACAAGTAGTATCTCTACTTGGTGCTGAGAATTGGCTAGCATGAGGGGGAAAGGCAAGCTCAACATGTTGGAGGATCCATGACAATATACTTTATCTTAGATATAAGAAAACATAACCCATTACGTTGTCTTCCTTGTCCAACATCAACTCTTTAGAATGTCATATTTTAATGAGTGCTCCCAATCATAAAAGATGTCAATAATAGTATATTTATATGTGAGACCTCTCTTTTCTTATTACTTCCTATTAATTGCAACGATGACCAAAGCTATGTTTGCCAACTCCCAACAACTTTTAATCATCACACTCTTTCTATGTGAAGTCATTACTCTTAATAAGATCAATATGAACTCTTTGTTTCTTTTTCTTCTTTTTCTTCTTTTCTTCTATTCACTCAAGATCATAGCAAAATAATCAAGCCCTTGACTCAACACTAATCTTTATTATATATAGCTCACGGACTCGATTACATAGAGAAATCATAAAGCAAAACTCAAAACTAGATCATGCCATAAACTTTATTCTACTAGATCAAGATACTACTAATAGGATTGAACTAAGAAAACGGTAAAGATAGGAGTGTGATGATGATACGATACAGGGGCACCTCCCCCAAGCTTGGCAGTTGCCAAGGGGAGTGCCCATACCCATGTGATTATGTCTCCTTGTTTGTCGGTGAAGAGGATGGTGGTGATGTTGACTTAGTTGATGGCACAGACTTATCCCTTAATTTGAGCTTGAGGACGGAATTTTGGTCCCTCAAATCATTAATCTCCCACTCCAGGGTTAATATCTTTTTGCATAGGTCCTGCTTATTTTCCTGCAAGAGACGAAAAGGGATAAACTAGATTTTTGGTTTCTTTACCCTATCAGGGAGACTTGACTTTTTGAACTCCACATGCATGTCCCCAGGTTGAGGTAATGGGGCTTCATCTTCATCTAAGCTCGTCTCCTCCTTCCCCCTGGGTTCATAGTCCTCTTCTTCCTCCGTAGTCCAGCCATCGTGTTCCACATCTCCATAGACCTTAGGGTTTGCTAAGTAATCATCCACATAGCTTTCCCCTTCCGAATCCTGGGAAGACATGTTGATCTAATGTGCAGTAGGACAGCTCGAAACGACAACAGAGGATAATTGCGTGATACGGGAGTCAAAACCTTCGGGAGAATATATAATGAATTTTTACCGACCAAAATACGTATCGTGCAAGAAAACGGAGTCTGGAAGGCACACGAGGTGCCCACGAGGTAGGGGGGCGCGCCCAGGGGGTAGGGCGCGCCCTCCACCCTCGTGGAGCCCTCGTGTCCTTCCCGAACTGCTACTTATTTTTCTATTTTTCTAAATATTCCAAAAAGGAGAAATATTGCCTTAGAAACTGTTTTGGAGTCGGTTTACTTACCGTACCACATACCTATTCCTTTTCGGAGTCTGAAACGTTCTGGAAAGTGTCCCTTATGTATTCCTCTGGGGTTACGGTTTCAATAACATTGGTTTCAACATTTATGGGATTACCTGCGATATAATGTTTAATTCTTTGACCGTTCACCACCTTCGGATTTGTGCCTTCGAACTTGTTGATTTTTATGGCACTGGAACGATAGACCTCCTCGATAACGTAGGGGCCTTCCCATTTAGAGAGAAGTTTTCCTGCAAAAAATCTTAAACAAGAGTTGTATAGCAATACATAATCACCTATGTTAAACTCACGCTTTTGTATCCTTTTGGCATGCCATCTTTTAACTTTTTCTTTAAACAACTTGGCATTTTCATAAGCTTGGGTTCTCCATTCATCAAGTGAGCTAATATCAAATAATCTCTTCTCACCGGCAAGTTTGAAATCATAGTTGAGCTCTTTAATAGCCCCATATGCCTTATGTTCTAGCTCAAGAGGTAAGCGACATGCTTTTCCATAAACCATTTTATATGGAGACATACCCATAGGATTTTTATATGCAGTTCTATAGGCCCATAATGCATCATCAAGTTTCTTGGACCAATTCTTTCTAGACCTATTGACAGTCTTTTGCAAAATTAATTTAAGCTCTCTATTACTCAATTCTACTTGACCACTAGACTGTGGGTGATAAGGAGATGCAATTATATGATTAACATCATACTTAGCAAGCATTTTACGGAAAACACCATGAATAAAATGTGAACCACCATCAGTCATTAAATATCTAGGGACTCCAAACCTTGGAAAAATAACTTCTTTAAGCATCCTAATAGAAGTGTTATGATCAACACTACTAGTTGGAATAGCTTCTACCCACTTAGTAATGTAATCAACAACAACTAAAATATGTGTATAACCATTAGAGGCAGGAAAAGGTCCCATATAATCAAAGCCCCAAACATCAAATGGTTCAATGACAAGTGAATAATATTACCAATTCTTTGACATTCATCACAGGACAAGACAAACTTACAGGCATCCTTGAAGAGAGTAGGCCAATAAAAACCAGATTGCAATACCTTATTTGCAGTTCTATTTCCCGCGTGGTGTCCTCCATAAGCTTCGGAGTGGCACTTGCGTAGGATTTGTTCCTGTTCATGCTCAGGTACACAACGTCTAATAACACCATCTACTCCTTCTTTATAAAGATGCGGGTCATCCCAAAAGTAATGTCTCAAATCATAGAAAAACTTTTTCTTTTGCTGGTATGTGAGACTAGGTGGTATAAATTTAGCAACAATGTAATTAGCATAATTAGCATACCATGGAGTGCTACGAGAAGTATTTATAACATTTAATTGCTCATCAGGAAAGCTATCATCAACAGGTAGTGGGTCATCAAGAATATTTTCTAACCTAGACAAGTTGTCTGCAATGGGGTTCTCAACTCCCTTTCTATCAACAATATGCAAATCAAATTCTTGTAGCAAGAGAACCCATCTAATAAGTCTAGGATTAGCATCTTTCTTTTCCATAAGGTATTTAATAGCAGCATGATCAGTGTGAATAGTTACTTTAGAATAAACAATATAAGGTCTGAACTTATCACAAGCAAATACAACTGCTAACAATTCTTTTTCAGTAGTAGCATAATTTCTTTGAGCATTGTCTAGAGTGTTACTAGCATAATGGATTACATTTAATTTCTTATCAACTCTTTGCCCTAGAACAACACCTACATCATAATCACTAGCATCACACATAATTTCAAAGGGTAAATTCCAATCAGGCGGCTGAACAATAGGTGCAGAGATCAATGCTTTCTTAAGTATTTCAAATGCTTCTACACAATCATCATCAAAGACAAATGGTATATCTTTTTGTAATAAATTAGTCAGAGGCCGAGAAATTTTTGAGAAGTCCTTAATGAACCTTCTATAAAATCCGGTGTGACCAAGGAAACTTCTTATACCTTTGATGTCCTTGGGACATGGCATCTTTTCAATAGCATCAACCTTGGCTTTATCAACTTCAGTGCCTCTTTCAGAAACTTTATGCCCCAAGACAATACCTTCATTAACCATAAAGTGGAACTTTTCCCAATTCAAGATAAGATTAGTTTCTTCACATCTCTGCAAAACTCGATCAAGATTGCTCAAGCAATCATCAAAAGAGGATCCATAGACGGAAAAGTCGTCCATGAAAACCTCACAAATCTTTTCACAAAAGTCAGAGAATATAGCCATCATGCATCTTTGAAAGGTAGCAGGTGCATTACATAAACCAAAAGGCATATGTCTATAAGCAAAAGTACCAAAAGGGCAAGCAAAAGTGGTCTTTGATTGATCTTTAGTTGACACAAGTATTTGGGAGAAACCAGAATAACCATCTAGAAAGCAATAATGTGTATGTTTGCATAACCTTTCTAGAATTTGATCGATAAAAGGTAAGGGGTAATGATCTTTCTTAGTAGCTTTATTTAATTTACGGAAATCAATTACCATCCTATAACCTGTAATAATTCTTTGCAAGATCAATTCATCTTTATCATTAGGAACAACAGTAACACCTCCCTTCTTAGGGACACAATGGACAGGACTTACCCACTGACTATCAGCAACGGGATAAATTATACCTGCCTCTAGAAGCTTTAGTATTTCCTTTCTTACCACTTCTTTCATTTTAGGATTCAGACGTCGCTGATGATCACGAACTGGTTTGGCATCTTCTTCCAAATTTATTTTATGTTGACATAGAGTGGGACTAATGCCCTTAAGATCATCAAGAGTATATCCAATAGCAGCATGGTGCTTCTTCAGAGTTTTCAATAATCTTTCTTCTTCATGCTTTGAAAGGTTAGCACTAATAATAACATGATATATCTTCTTTTCATCAAGATAAGCATATTTAAGATTATTAGGTAGCGGTTTAAGCTCAAACACGGGATCACCCTTGGGTGGAGGAGGATCCCCTAGGATTTCAACAGGCAAGTTGTGTTTCAGAATGGGTTCCTGCTTAAAGAATACTTCACCTATTTCCCTTCTTTCATTCATAAACATATCATTCTCATGGTCTAGCAAATATTGTTCTAAAGGATCACTAGGAGGTACGGCAGTAGAAGCAAGACCAATAATTTCATCCTTACTAGGAAATTCTTCTTCACGGTGTTGTTTACTAAATTTAGAGAAATTAAACTCATGAGACATATCACCCAAACCAATAGTAACAACATTCTTTTCGCAGTCTATCTTAGCATTAACAATGTTCAAGAAGGGTCTACCAAATATAATGGGACAAAAGCTATCTTGTGGGCAACCAAGGACAAGAAAATCAACAGGATATTTAGTTTTCCCACACAAGACTTCAACATCTCTAACAATTCCCATTGGTGAAAAAGTATCTCTATTGGCAAGTTTAATTGTGACATCAATATTTTCCATCTCAGCAGGTGCAATATCATGCATAATTTCTTTATATAAGTCATAAGGTATTGCACTAATACTAGCACCCATATCACATAAGCCATGATAACAATGATCTCCTATTTTAACAGAAATAACAGGCATGCCTACCACAGGTCTATGTTTATCTTTAGCACAAGGTTTAGCAATTCTAGCAGTTTCACCACAGAAATAAATGACACGCCCATCAATATTATCAGCCAAGAGATCTTTAACAATAGCAATATTAGGATCAACTTTGACTTGTTCAGGAGGTGTATAAGTTCTAATATTGCTTTTACAAACCACAATTGAAGCTTTAGCATGATCCTTTATTCTAACAGGGAAAGGTGGTTTCTCAACATAAGAAGTAGGAACAATAGGATCATTATATATGACAATCTTTTCTTCAACTTTAATAGGTGCAACTACTTTTACTTCTATGGGAGGATGATATTTAAACCACTTCTCCTTGGGGAGATCAACATAAGTAGCAAAAGATTCACAGAAAGAAGCTACTATCTCAGAGTCAAGTCCATATTTAGTGCTAAATTTACGGAAAACATCGGTATCCATAAAAGACTTAACACAATCAAATTTAGGTGTCATACCTGACTCCTTACCTTCGTCGAGATCCCAATCTTCAGAGTTGCGTTTAATTCTATCCAATAAATTCCATTTGAATTCAATAGTCTTCATCATAAAAGAGCCAACACAAGAAGTATCGAGCATGATGCGATTGTTTTTAGAAAGCCGAGCATACATTTTTTGAAGAATTATTTCTCTTGAGACACTACAAAAAAATACACCTCCGTGATGATACGTGTTTGTCACAGTAGGTCACTTTTTTTGTCATGCATGTACATCCATGACAAATTTATGACAGAATCAAGATAGTCATACCTGTGCTATCGTAGAAGTGTTCCATGACATTAACAAAATTATCATCACGGAAGTGTCCACTTCCGTGACAATAAATTGCGCGTCATAGAAGTGCTTTCGTCAAGGGTGACCGACACATGGCATCCACCGTAATGGAACGCCGTTAAGCTATCGGGTCGGGTTTTGGATCCGATAACCCGTTAACAGCCCCGACCAATGGGGATTTTCCACGTGTAAAATTCTTATTGGCCGAACAAAACACGTGTCAGCTCGTCAGTGGGTCAGATAGGCGCCTATGATATGTCGACACGTGGCACGACCCAACGATGGCCCATTTAGCTTACAAAGCCGGCCCGTTTGACTTGGTAAAAAGTTAACGGGCTGGCCCATGAAAAGCCTGTTAACGGTCTCTTTGCAAATAGCCCATTTTACGGACCGTTAACTCACGGCCCGTTAGGCCCTAAAGGAAATCGGCCCAACAACGTCATGTGGGCCGTCGAATATAATACCAGCCCATTTCACTTTCGGCCCATGTATGGCCCATGACGTCTTTCGGCCCATATGAGGCCTTCGTATCTTTCGGCCCATTACAGGCCCACGGTGAGTCTAGCCCATAATGAACAACAATTTTCTTTATACCCGTTAACGGCCCGTGATTTACATGGGCCGTTTCCAACCCGTGTTAGCTTTCGGCCTATTGACGGCCCATACGTTCTTGGGCTCCTTTTCGGCCCTCGATTACTTCCGGCCCGTTACTAGCCTGTTCCCCTAATGGGCCAAATTCGGCCCATGGCAAGAGTCGGCCCGTTACTAGCCTGTTCCACTAATGGGCCAAATTTGGCCCATGGCAAGAGTCGGCCCGTTACTAGCCTGTTACCCTAATGGGCCAAATTCGGCCCATGGCAAGAGTCGGCCCGTTTCTGGCTTGTTAACCCGTTGCACCGTTTCCAGCCCGTCCTATATTCTGTCCCATTAACGACCCGTTATGCCTGTGACAGAATTAAGCCTTTGCTGTCCTACGGCCTGTTAACGTCCTGTTACCATGCTGGGCCGATACCAATTACGCTCGATTATGGCCCATGTAGACACATTTATCCGACGGCCCGAGGCCCACCGATTACAGGCCCATTTATCGACGGCCCATAGGGGACTCATGGATCCTACGGCCCGTATATGGCCCATGGTAGTTGCGGCCACTAGCAAACCAGGGAAAAAGAAGACTAGGAAATAAATAAGGCTGAAACTAACGCTAGGCTATTAAGGCGATTGCACAGATTACATCCACTCGGCATCAAAGATCGCCACCAGTGCAAATATAGGGAACACCCTACACTATACAAAAATGGCTTGCTGTTTTCTTCAGGCGGTGGCTGCACGTTAAGAATAAATTTTTTATCGCACCAAAACAAATTACAACTATATAACAAAAGGAAGGTTGGCATAAAACTTAACAGTCTAGCAGATAAATGCACCACCAGAAGTTCAGAAGCTCAGTTCATTTGACCTGACTGTTACGTTTTCATGCTGTATTGTTCGATGGAGCACCATAACCCTCGCCTTCATTTCCCCTAGGCTCCTGAACAACATAGCAAATGTCTGATAGTCTGGTTTCAAAACCATGCATATCTTGACGACATTGAGCAATGTTTCTCCTTGTTTCACAAAGGGTCTCTGTTAGGGAATGGACTTGTGTCTGGAGCGCAGATGCAACATTGCTTTGAGCTTGCATATCTTGATCATGAGGCAGTTTGGACGATATTGCCTTAACAACCAACCCAGTATTACGCAAGAACGTGCTTTTGCCACTGTTAGTGGACAGGTACTGACCCACTGCAACAAGAGCTGACATTGCGGTTATAGTTGCCTCGCCACCTTCAGAAGGTGGCGGTTCCACCATTTTTTCCATAGCTCACTGAAAACTTGAGGTTTTACATTAGTAGTACCAGAACAGAAGATATTAAGGAGGCAGCAAAACCAAATAAAATAGCTTTGGTCTATATACAGAACTTATTCTGGTGAACCCATGTAAAATATTAGTTGTATTTTATTGCAAAGTACATAATAAAACCATGTTCCAAACATATGACCATGTACCATCGCTAATGTATTGTCTATTTCTTCACATTGTATTGAGGGCTAAGGATGAAGAGACGAAGTTTATAATACGGTAAGCATAGTATGACGTCATTCATATCACAAAACAACTGAGAACAGACAAACATGCAATTGTAACGTTGTGTGGGCAAGTCCAGCACGGAACTAGATTACGGGTCAAGATCAAAGGAACATCACTCCTCTCTTTTAAACCTTGTAAGGTGCAATGATACGCTAAGACAATTGTGTATAAAATTGAAAAGTGTAATAGACATTGGCTGCAAACCATGCAGTTCAAGGCACAAGTCAGAGTAAGTAGTAGTTAAAAGGCATGAGGATTAATGACTTACAACAGCGGCTTTGACTGGTGTAGTCATGCCCTTCTTCTTGCTGGTGTGGCAGTCCTTGAAGATTTCCACAACATTTGGTTCAGGTACTTTTTGGTCCTTGCGGGCTTTCCTCTGCATTTGGAACAAGTCAATATAGATATGATAATATGGTACAACGAAAAGAGTGAGACAACAGCTAATTACAAGAGCCTCGCAGTGTGCAATATAGCTACGAGATCCTGTCATCTATTGGAATTTCACTTTTGTACGGTTGGCCTTGTTCTTTGAACAGTTCACCTACAAGAAGATAGATTTGTGTGGTACATGCGTAAATAGGACTTCAACATGTGATCTGATGACATATATATAATGTACCTGATACTTCGGATCGGACCAGTGTTTAACGAGGCCTCTCCAGTCTTCATCAGATATATTTTCCACTGGAGATGTTTGGGCAAGTTCACTGTTAGCCTTGCCTTCAAAGTGAGTTTTCCTCAAGTTATACTGATACTATCGCAGAGCAAACTTGAAAAACATGGGTGCAAGCTTGTCTGGTTGCATCTTCTTGGCTATCCAACTTGAACCTCATCTGTTGAAAATTATGGGAGTCTCATTATCAGCAACCTAGAAAGTTTTGGACAGAGCAAGACGATATTACTAGTTTCCATACATAACCATACTTACAGATAAATGGTCGAGGAAGATGTTGAACTGGGTTTCGTCTTGGTCATTCCTGTACTGAATCCATGTTGGGAGGATACGTACATGACACCTAACAGCAACCGCTGCCTCTGATACTAACTTGGCTGACTCTGTAGCATCACGTGGCCTTTTTAAACCTGCCTCAAAACGGATCTCCATTCTTCCTCCTCTAGATTTAGTTAACCTATCGAGCATTATCCCTGATGTTTGTTTCCTCTTGCGCCTAGGTGCTAGTCCAACAACAAACATAGGAAGTGTTAGTGTACATCAAACTGTGATACTACATATAAAGAAGTATGCAATTGTAACTTGACTCCAGCAACTACCTTCTTGCTGTTGAAGCTCACAAGGTTCAACTAATATTGCCAACTCGTCTTGTGTCAAGAGTGCTTGGGAAGTAGTGTCAGGTGGCAAGGGAGCTTGGGAACATGCTGCTAGCTCAGTTGACGCACGAGTACGTCGTGCAGCTGGTAGTACTGTGGTAGGTGTTGCAAGAACTAGGGCTGTCTCTGCTTGTTTGGTGGTAGCTATTTGTTTCTGTTTGTCTTTTTTTTGCAACTCGTGTAGCATGGGATGCCGTGTTTGTAGAATTTTCTGCTGGACTTTGACCTTCTATTGCACCATCAGTACCAGCAGAATCTGCAGGATTCATCCGCTTCTCATTCCCTGCCATTCTGTGTTTCTTCCTCTTTCTCTGTGCCATGTTAAGTCAAGCCGACAAGAAAACCGAATAACAATTTAGTTCTTCAGAACAAATTGATGCATGATGCAGACGAACTGAACTTTGGTGTTAGACAACCACATGATAGGAGGATGTAATATCTATGAAAAACAGGACGGAAGAGATAACCAGAACTATGATGTGTAAACTAAGAAGAAGACATTTCACCAAATTAGAAGCAATGCAATGGAAGGTAGACACCATATGAAAGATGCTACAAATATCGCTCTGCCAAGTTAACAGTGTCTCATCATAAATGGCATTTAAACAAATGTGAAGCAGTACAAGAAATAAATCATATGCAAGATGGAAACAACATCACACTACCATGTTAGAGGTCTCTCGTCATTAGTGCCATTGCATATTCACAGCATTGCATATTCATAGCTTATGATGTGTAAACTAAGGAGAAGGCATTTCAACAAATTAGAAGCAATGAAAGCTAGACACCATATGAAAGATGCAATGAATATCACTCTACCAAGTTAAAACTGTCTCGTCATAAGTGCCATTTCAACAAATTAGTAGTACAAGCTAGAAAAGAATGTGAGATGTAACCTATCCACACTCCAAAGTCAAACTTGTCTTATGATAAGTGATTGTTGCAGGTTACACAATAGTAGTAATTTGATGTAAGAACATGGTGTGATAGACAGATATTGTATGTTCTAGAAACAGGAACACGTGTCTTATTCAAGTATAATGTGTAAAGTAAGCAGATGGAATTCAACAAAATTATAAGCAATACAAGCTAGACATTACACATAACATGCAACCACATATAACAGTGCCAAGTTAGAGGGAGCACCGGTGATGCTGCACTAGGGGAGACGTGCTCATCATAAACACAGCTTTGTTGAGTGTCTATGCATGTGTTGTCTTGGAAATCATCTTGGGGGTGTGGAGGAGTAGAAACTGTAGAGGCCCTCCGTTCGGAAGGAGCACCTTTATCCGCTGCCTTGCTAACTTCCTTCCGCTTTGTCAAGTAAAACCGACATGAAAAAGCAATAAAATTCTCTCTTCAGAACTCATTCATGCATGATACTGACAATCACTACTTTGATGTAAGGCAAACACATGATACCAGGATGGAATATATAGGAAAAATAGGACGGCATGGCATGTTCACAACTGTTTGTGTAAACTAAGCAGAAACCATTCCAGCAAATAAGAAGCAATGCAAGCTAGACACCACATGAAAGATGCAACCAATATGACTCTGCCAAGTTAAAAGCGTCCCATCATAAATGGAATTTCAACAAATTAGAAGCAGCGCATGCTATAAATCATATGAAAGATGCAACTAATATCGCACTGCATATACTAAAGGTGTCTCGTCATGTTGATTGATGCGGGATATAAAAAAAACAATAGTTTTATGTAAGGACATGCTTAATAGACATATGTACTATGTACTAAATACAGGAAGGCATGTCACATTAACAGGTATAATGTATAAGCTAAGCAGACTAGCACATGCAGTTTAACCAGATTGGAAGAATTACAATCTAGACACCATATGCAACATGCAACCACATATCACGCTGCCAAGTTAGAGCAAGCACCTATGATGCTAGTGTAGGGGAAATGCTGTAATCAACTACAGAGCTACGTTCAATATCTTCATGTAGCATTTCTGTTTCTTGAGAATCATGTCGGGAGGTTGACGCTGCATTCTTTAAATGAGGAGTAGTCCCCTTGCCTGCCTGCTTCGTCATAAGTGATTGATGAGGGATACACAAGAACATTAGTTTGATGTAAGAACATGGTTAATACACATATGTACTACTATGTACCAAAAACAGAAAGGCATGTCATATTCAAAGGTATAATGTGTAAGCCAAGCAGATGCAATTTAACCAAATTGGAAGCAATACAAGCTAGACATCCGGCTGGAGTGGTGAGCATGATCATCTAGGACCTGAGAGCCTGGTGGGAGGCGGGTTGCTTCACCACCATCGCAGCTTTTTAGTTGGCTTCCAGGTGATGCCTATCTTTGTTGGGCTTGTCACTGGCTCGACCAGTGCCCTGACTAGCTATTTGTCTTCTGGTGCTCACGGGATGGTGGTTCATGTAAAAAAATATCTTTCCTTATCTTATCGACTTCGGCCTTTCGAATACAAGCTAGACACCATATGGAACATGCAACCACATATGACACCGCAAAGTTAAAGCAAGCACCCGAGATGGTGGTTCATTGCGAGCGAGGTCATCAACTCCAGAGCTACGTTCCCCGTCTCCATCTGCTGACACTGCACCCTTTAAAGTGTTGAAACATGTCTTGCCTAGCCGCACACCAAGCTGGAGCGACTTATCTCTTTTCTTTTTGGCTTCTCTCATGGCAGCAGAGTCTGAAATACCCTTGCATAAAAACACAACAGTGAGAGTAAGGGTGAAGTGTGTGCTGAACTAGTGCACTGTAAAAGTAGCAGATAGCAGGTGGCTGAAAAATAAATGACAGGAGACATATGATAGCTCTACAATATTGCATGGCAAACAAAATTAGATTCTACTCCGTATGATTTTGTAATATATGAGCACAGGAAATGCAGGTACTCCTCCAGCACACCACCACATGTGGTCATATCTAAGATAACAGTCGACTAAAAATAATTAGGTCAGTCGATTTTTTTAATGAATCGTCCGATCTATAAGGAACGGGCAGATGGCCTTCGTCTACCTCCCGCCAGTCACTGTTGACGATCTTTCTCGAACCGCCAGCGACCACCGGCCCAGACCCCTGCCTCCGCCGCCCCTCCCTCCCATCGACCTCACACCACCGCCGTGCTTGGCAGCGCCCCCAAGCCATCCCTTTATTCCCGGCCGACCTCCAGATCGGGTGCCAGTAGCTCTAGGCCGCACACACCCCTAAGATAAACACCAAGGCGCTGCTTCCCTGGCGTAATAGGCGTACTAGCGCCTGTTACGCCGGGGAATGCTTCCGTTAATTGGGAATCAACTGGCCAGAAATTGAAATTCAGGGGGGCGACGGACCTCTAGCTAAGGTGAAATAGTATATGAGGAGAAACCTTGTGCATCGCGAGTTACTAGGAACATCTAGTATCAAGAAGAAGCGGTCAACTAGTGTCTTCTGTGGGATGAATACCGTGCAAGCAGAGACGTAAGATTTGCACGAATAAGGGAAGAGGAGTACCTTTTTCGGTTGCCGGTGTGGTCACCTCCACAAGTCGTGCCGATTTTCTTCTTTTTACCGGGGAAACCGATGTTCTGGAGGGTGCAGGCTTGGACGAACCCATGGCCAAATTGTTGACTGTGTTGCCGTGGCCATATGTCGGCGGAGGGGAAGCAGATCTGAGGCGGCGAAGGACGGCGTAGCAGGAACAGCTCCGGTGCAGTGGAGGGTGGTGAAGTTGGAGCGGCAACAGTGAGGCGCAGGACGGCGTGGTTGAACTAGCTCGGGTACGGACGGCTCGGCCTCGGCTTCAACTACTAGACGTGGAGGGCGTTGCGGTTGAGGTTGCGGTGGACGACGACGTTGGGGTATCGGCTCCGGCGTGATGGAGGAGGGCGGCGGTTGATGGGTGGGATGGGGTGGCGGACGGAGGACGCCGGGGTTTCGCGACTGGTGGAGAGGTAGTTTTGGCGCCCACAGAGTACGAATGGGGAATCGGATGGGTGTGGGGAACCATGTTTCGGTCTGGGACGCGCTTGTTTTTGGCTTTTTTGAACAGAAGATGGGACACGCTTGTTTGAAATTTGGGGAAAGTACAAACTTTGCCCCCTCTTAAATTTCGGACTTACTGCGGGTCGGGGGTAGGATGGTAATCCCAGGTGTCCCAAATAGTGGGCGGGAGCGATTTCGGCCGCGCGCATGTGTGCTTAGGCGGCCATCGTGTATGAATGTTTTTCGGATGCGGTTGCATGGCGTCTAGATGAAGCTACAAACCTACCCCGGTTTAGACCTTTGGACGCCGGGCCGGTAGGTTTCACGGGTTGGAGTTATTAGAAAAGTAATTTCCTTGTACTACCAAACATTGGTCTCACGCGGTTTCGGGCAAGTAGAGGCTCTTTTGGCGCTTCGTTCGAAATTTTGAAACACAAGCATTCACATTTAGAGTATTCTTGAACTATGAGGATTGACCTAAATATACAACGTTATATTTGACCTTGTATGTTTGAAAACCTCATTAAATTATCCGCCTCTTTTTGAAATTTTGACACTTGAAAATCCTATAACTACGATTATTTTGGAATGGAGGAGCTAAATTTGAATCTATTTTGTACACGACTACATATGCTATTATGTACAAAATCAGAGCAAAGATTGGTGCCCCCATAATTTAGGTATGGTTTACAAATGCCATGATATCAAATTCAAATAATTGAATGGACTTCATGTTGAATTTGATTTTTTAAACCACCTTAAGTTGAATTCAAATGTATGCTAGTTCATAGGTAGTAGCCATTTATAATGTCCATTGTGTAACTTTCGTATGTATAATGTGCTTTACACACACAACATGAACTATACTCACGTTTATATTCGATTGCTAAAGCGTTGCATTGTGTGGAGTTCAAAATACTAACTATGTGGATCAATTGTGTCGAATAATAACATAGACATGCTCAAATTCGATAGAATCTAGATGTCTGATGGATTAATGACCGCTCCTTACGCGAATTGTAAATATCATGATCCCATCCTAATATTTGGATACAATTTATATCTTTAATCAATGTGTAGAGCAGTCTTTTACGTGTAGTTTCACTCTCCATCGGTGGTCTCTCACACATGCTCACACACTCTCTCCCGAGGTGTCTTTCTCGCACACATGCTCTAGATATAACCCTCCCTCCCTCTCGTAACCATTTACAACTGTTTTCACTAACCTTTATCACAAGCACTCTTCCTCTCACAAACATACACACGCACAATCCTCATCGACCCTTTCTATATACATGGACCTGCCTACGTGTCTCATGTACGCACATTATCTTTACGCCTGTCTCTCACGCATTGTCTCACGCCTCTCTTCCTAATCGACGAGTATGATTCTAGCAGAGCATTCTGTAGGATGCCCCTTAAAGTTAGGTTGGATGAATAGTAATATCAGAGATAAAGGGGTTACCTTAGTCTGAGAACCTAGGGTTACAAATCCTAGCCGGCTTTGTCAGTGGACACAGAGTCCTTCACAATTCTGCTATCTTTGTCTTGTATGACTAGTCATCCATGGGTCTTACTAAATGCGTCACGGGCCGACCAATATGGCACAGGACGGAACAGAACGAAGGGCCTCACCTCGACCCACCGGACCTCACGCGGTGACACACCCTCTGCCCCCACGTCTCATTATCTTCTCACACCCACACATACCAACACAAACACCACACACATAGAAAATTTCTCCTGGTGCCTCTATTCCCTCCCCCCTTGCATATACACACTCAAGGGAATGGAATCTCTTGTCGTGATGTCATATTCGTCTCTCTCTCTAGACCACTCTCATTTCTCGTGCTATATCTCTCATGCGCCCCCCGTCGGCCCCTCTATCCATGCCTCTCTCGAATACGTAATACACACACATACCTATCTAGGCCCCGCCAAATGCATCAACTACACATTCACACATGTTACATCACGTACCCCATTGATCTAAAAAGCCCTCTCTTCACGTTTATTTCGCATACAACATTCCTTTTGAATAAAGTGTGGCCAAAAAAATATTTTAGAGTTTCTACATATATACAACATTACAAAGTTATATGGAGGAGTACGAACGCTAATTTCCATTGCATGGTGCCCACAATGATATTTATTCCGCACTGTGAATTTGTATATTTTTATACTATATACAAAGTTAGTCATAATAAAGAGAAACAAAGAGCATCTCTCTCTCCATCGCATACCCCCGTGTACGCCCCTTTCACGTATGCACACAAAACTATCTCCAGGTCCTCTAAAAGTAAGCCCCCAGAAAATTCACGCATGTTTCATCTTTCTCTTGCGATATATGCAATGACGATCATTGTATTTGAAGCAAAAGCACGATACTACATTGGACTTCAGAATCCACTCATTACGGTCACCATTTATGTTCAGTGGTTATTATGCAGTCACGAGCTCACCGCACAACTCTGTATTTTCTCATGACATGACTAGTTGACCAGTTAAATGCTCCACGTGGCACCTCTAGTGTTGCATCACATTATCTCACTACCATCATGCCCACCTGTCAACTTGTATCTACTCTACATCTACACTCTTATAAAATACATAAAATACACTCTTACAAAAAACAGAGTTGGTGATGATGGTGTGCTTGCCATCCTGCAATATAGGCCGTCCGATTTATATCTGACGGATAGGAAAGAAACTATGACAATTTTGCAAAAAGGTACCCACACACCTCTCCACATTTGCAAATAAGGCCTTCCCTCGTTCATCCTTTTCTCTCACAAGATAAACGAGTCATACAAATGCATCTTGATGTTACGTGCAACGCACGGGATCTTGCTAGTAAGAATGAAAACAAACGACAAAAAATATATTTGGACGGTGGTTCGAAGTCATGACCGCGGGCACAGCGGACAAGGTGGCCTTGTATTGGTATGCTGAGCCGTCTGTTTTAACACATAGGAGCTGGTGTGGTGATTATACACACACGCACGCATGCACACGAACTGCATCCACGCAACACTCACACAAACACATGCACCCACGCACGCATGCAACACTCACATGTACACACGCAGCCACGCACGCACGCAACACTCACACGCATGCACGCAACACTCACACGCACACACGCACGCATGCATGCACACACTAGTACACCACACGACCAACACACACTCTCACGCTCAAGTGCTCAACCTACACGTGCATGCGCACACATCAGGCCCTGACAGACACATACACAACCAGGTGATTCCCGCGCACGGGTTGGAGCCTTGTCGCGCCTGTGTAAATTTGTGTTTATCTGACCTTTTGCCTATGCGAACTGACAGGTGGGACCCACAATGAACGTGGTCAATTTAACTAGTCAACATGGCACCACGCAGACTATTTGGCCGGTCAACAGAGTGCAATCCGATGCTGAGCTGTGAGCATGTGACCGTATAATCACCGCAAAACGTATATAGTGACCGTAATCAGCTTATTCTGAAGTTCGGTGACTGTATTACGCTTTTCTCTCTATAGGCCCTCCAAAACTACATCTCTACGTGTTCTCGCATGTTACATCTAACAACTATGCAATACAGCACTACTACTACACTCTAACACAATAATTCATATGTGTTTTTAGTTTTACTAGATATCATATTGTTACTTATAATTATTCAGTTTGCATACATTAAAATTGCCTTTGAAATGTATGGCCAGTATCATCTACCGCGCGGGAAAAATCCCGCCCTTTCCTGTTTAATCGGGTTTGTATCGATGGATCGTGCGAAACAGCAAAACTATACTAGTACTATACAGTACAAGTGACAGTTCACTGGGCCGTCGTGTCGTCTACTCCTCCGTCGTAAGAGTGGAGCGCTCGCTTTCATAAATCTTCTAGTCCCTTTCGCCGACATGTGGGACATCAAGCTACTGGGTCCACGTGCCATACCGGAATACAGTGCAGAGCAGCCGGGGTGAAGCACCCCAGTCATGGCGCCGGTGTAGTAATGAGCAATGAAGCGTCAAATCACAAAGCTGCACCTTTCCCGCAGTTAAGTTGGAGGGACGAAGCAACCATCATTTCACTCATTGCTGAATCCACTTCTCCCTCATCTTCTTCAACTTAACCACGTGTTGCTTCTGCTGTTGTTCTGCCTCCTGTGGGACGCGGATCGGCTTGGTAAAGCACTGACATGTGGGACCGCATGTTAGCAAACCGCTAGGACAACGTCCTATGAAAATAAGAAGCCTAATCCTAGACTTACAAAGGGCTACGTGGCTGCTACGTATACTTTCCATCTAATCTATATATGCCCCCCCTGATTTTCAGGTGGGGTGGGCCTAATCCTCTCCTTTAATCCAATCAAATAGTCCCACATCACATCAGTTCATAACTTTACGTAAACCATTACGTGGATGTAGTATTGCTCAAATAAGAAACCTCCCCCGCCATCCGCGCGGCAAAATCACCTCCTTTTTACTAATCTCGATTCTATAATTTTTTAGATCAATATAATTGAGATTTGTATAGATAACACACAGGAGCAAAACCAAGTGGTACTTTTAAGGGCATCCACAATGTGTAGCCAAATGTGAAAATAGCTTTTGGCATCGTGGGAACCATTGTGGACGGTGTTGCCAAAGCCAAAAATATGGAACCGAAGCTCCCTGATTGATTGATTGAAGGAATAGAAAAATGCAACGTCTCTCCTCTTTCTCCCATGCTTGGACGCATGTAGTATAGTATAGAGCACAGAGTCTACTCCCCTGTCCCTTCTATCACAAATCACAAAGCAGTGAGGCGTCAAATCACAAAAGCACGGACGAAGCAACCATCATTTCACTCTTCGCTGACTCCGCTTCTCCATCGTCTTCTTCGAGAAGCCATCTCACCGCATTAGTTACTCCTAGTAGTACTAGTAAAGGACTTCCTGGATGCAAATAAGGCGGTTGTCTCGGCTTGTAGACAGCACCTGCGAACGCCTTACCGTGGTCTCCCTCAATGGTGTTCTCCGTCGAACGCACTTCGCCAAACCACCCAAAAAAAATATCGTCGACGTCACCGCAATGGGGAAGGAAGTCAAATACAGTTACTACCTCCATTTTTTTGTACACAAGGCCAGTATATCAAAATTACAATTTGGAAAGGGCCACTAACACTAATCGAGGCAAAATTGATGGGATTAGCAACCAAGGACATTAATATCCCCTGCATGCATGCGGAAGTGAGAAGGTTGGTTTGCATGGCGCTGCATTAATCAAGCGATGAGGAGTGAGATGGTTAGCTCTTTGGTCTTTGGAGAAGAAAATACGCATTAATTGACACGTAACGAGGATCTGTATCGATTAAATCCCGCGAAGGAAAACCCAGGCTTTCTTTTTTAACACTAGTACTCCTAGTACGTACGTACTTATCCTGTTTGGGTCTAGGCCTTGCATTGCCAAACTTCGCCACACATTTTTTCCAATCTTGCCTAAAGTTTTCAAAATGAGAAGGAGGTACACTTGCGCACGGCTATCGCGGTCGCACCGCTCCCTCACACGGTCGCTCCTGCATGCCGCGGTCGCACCTCACCCTCACAAAGTCGCTCCTGCACACCGCAAACCCAACCAAGGGAACGCACCCTCATTGACACGTGCTGTCGTATGTGAACACACCAAACTCAGCCATCCTATCGCTGACACATAATTTTCGTTCATAGAGTATGTTTATCCAACCGTATGTTGGGGAGTATCCGTACGGCCCGTGCGGTGGTCTGTTGGGGAAGAAGAAGAGGTGAGGAAGAAGGAAAGAAGGGTTAGGAGACGTAGGATATTCATCCAACCGCCTGAAATGGTAGACTGGCCCAGGTCAGGCGACTTGCATAACAAATATATGTTTTTACACAACAAAAGATCCATGAAAACAACAACATAAAGAAAAACTATCACTGCTCGCGGAAAGAGACGGCCTCGTCGTCTTTGGCTGCCGGCGCGAACCAGCCGTCGCTGCCGACGTGTGTCTCCGCACCGTGGTTGTCCTCGGCCTCCAGCTACTCGTTCAAGCGGAGCGTGCGGGCACTCTGCACGGACGAGAGCACATCCCGGTTCAATTCGAGGACGTCCGGTTCCGCCTGCAGGAGGGCTTCGATGGCAGCGGCATCCGCGCGCTCCGCGTCAAGTTGAGCCTCCGCCGACCGGTTCAAGTCCAGGACGTCCGGTTCCTCCTACAGGAGGGCATCGATGAGAGCGGCATCCGCGCGCTCTGCGTCGAGTCGAGCCTCTGCCGCCCGGTTCAAGTCCAGGACGTCCAGTTCCGCCTACAGGAGGGCCTTGATGGCAGCGGCATCTGCGCGCTCTGCCTCAAGTTGAGCCTCCGCCGCCCGGTTCACATCCATGACATCCGGTTCCGCCTGCAGGAGAGCCTCGATGGCAGCGGCATGCGCGCGCTCCGCGTCGAGTTGAGCCTCTGCCTCCTGGTCCTCCTTTGGTATCACCATGTTGAACCGCTGGTCCGCCTACACCATGCGGGACTCGGACGCCGGCACGAAGTCAACGTCCATCGTCTCATACCCATCGGGGGCCTTCTGCGCCGCGACCTCCGCCATGAACATTGGATCGGCTTCCTCCTCCTCATAGCTTGGCTCCAGAGAACTCGGGGATTGACAGCGAGCTTGGGAACGGAGGTCTGTGGCGCCGACCGCCGTCGCGATTTCCGCGCGGCGCTCCGGCGTCAGCATCTTGTAGTAAGTGATCTTGCGGCGCACCATGGCTTTCCGACGAACTAGGGGACGCTTGATGCGGGCTAGGGGATCAAAAGGTGGGGGAATGGGCTGGAGATTTGGTGTGGTTTTAGGGCAGTGGCTGGCGTAGGCCGAGCAGCGAAGGTTCTGGTGTGAATAGTGGTTCCGGTGACGACTGGTCAATCGGTTTTGACTGTACATCACTCTTGTCGCGTTCGCGCTGTAGCCCGGCACGCTGGACCCTCCACATCGTTCACCGAATGGAACGCGCTTCGTCTTGCGTTTCGCTCGCTTGTGGGACCGCAGTTGAGAGCAAACCGACGTCCGTCCCCCTCCCCCGCCCGCGTCATGTACTAGACCACCACTCCCTCCGTTTTATGTGGAGTAAATAAAAACAGAGGGAGTATACTATGGATGAGGATCCCCTGACGTGGCCGAACCCATTGAGTAACTGACATGCGGGGCCTAGCAAGCATGGGGTTCCACTTCCACTATAGTCAAAGGATCCACTTCCACTATACTACTTTGACCAAATGTTAGAGTAATAATATATGACATGCAACTTACACAAATGTTAGAGTAATAATATATGACATGCAACTTACACAAAGCATACATGGTCTAATGCGTTTTTCGAGGCTAACTTTGACCAAATGTTTGAGTAATAATATATGACATGCAACTTACACAAAGCATACGGTCAAATTCGTATGTGAAAGGAGTTTCCAATGATATAATTTTCACATTATACATCTCATGTACTATTAATCTTGTCAATAGTCAAATTGGAAACCATCTCGAGTACAAATCTAGGAGTACGTACGAATCTAACAATATTGATTGGGCGTTGTTGAATGTTGATACCTTTTTTTTTCAAAGTAGATATACTTTGACTACACATAAAACTTATATGTAAACTATGCCCTCCTTCCATCTGTATAGGGCCTAATGCGTTTTCGAGGCTAACTTTGACCAAAAGGTAGAGCAATAATATATGATATGCAACTTAAACAAAGCATACCATCAAATTCGTATGTGAACGGAGCTTCCAATGATATAATTTTCTCATTATACATGTCATGTACTATTAATCTTGACAATAGTCAAAGGCGGTCTTGAAAAATGCATTAGGCCCAATATAGATGGAAGGAGGGAGTAGAAAGGATAGGAGGGAGTATATTGTACGTTCAAAAACGAAACGAACATTGAATACCCTTTATATATGATTTGCGGATGCTATGATCACCGGTTCAAAATTTTGAATCCGCCTTAGGTATCACGTGCCCCCACCTCGTTCCCTCTTGATTTCATCTCGGGGTCCGGAGATCTATTGAAAGAGGACTAGGGTGGGTACATGCGAATGATACTCGGCGGAATGTTCAAATGAGGCATGCGGGAGGATGGACTCGACTGGAGGGCGACATGATCGATGGAGAAGAGGGTTGGAGAGGAATGAGAAATAAGCAAACGCCACATGATTATACTTGAACGGCTCAAATAAACAATAAGTTGTCTCGCTTGGCCTACATAGTGAAAGGCCTAATGCGCAACGCGGAGCACTGACGCTCGAATATGGCCGGGAAAACAGGGAAACAGACATGTGGGGCACACCCGTCGGGACGATGTAGCACAGACTAGTCCAATGGAGGAGCTGGCCCACGACCTCCTCGCCAGCGACAACCGTTCATGTGGGTCGTTGGGGCCAACAACGGGGCGCAGCTCTAGCACCGCCTCTGGACAAGGCGACCGCGGTGAGCGACACGCTCATATCATCGCTAGACACGGTCAGTTTCAGTTTGCCGAGGGTGGCGTTAGTGCTGTGGCACGACCAACGGTATGTTTGGTTTGTGCCCAAGGTTGCCCCATCAAAGCATTGGGTAGCCAAAATTTTGGTTGAGCTATTGGTTGCCCATGATTTGGCCGACATTGGCAAGAAAAATGAACTTGAGTTGGGTAGAGTTCATTGGCATGCCAAAGAAATGGCAACCATCCAAACAAAGACCAATCTTTGGGTCATGACCAAAATTTTGGTTGAGGTATTGGTTGCCCATGATTTGGCCGACATTGGCAAGAAAAATGAACTAGAGTTGGCTAGAGTTCATTGGCATGCCAAAAAAAGGGCAACCATCCAAACAAAGACCAATCTTTTGGTCATGACCAAAATTTTGGCAAGGTGCACTTTGGCCACAATCCAAACACACCCCAACACCTGGCTCGTCGAGGATGCACGGGGCGCCGCGACGCGTCCGCGGAGTGGTGTAGCGCGGCCAACTGCATCCTCTAGACCTGAGACCATGCCGGGTCGTCTTGCTTTTTCAATGACATGTGGGGATCACATGTGAGCAAATGGCATCTCTAACGTTGCCATGACCACAGCTGACTACCCTGGCACACCAAAACCCTCGTCCCTCGCGTCGTCGCGCGGTGTGTTCCCAGCCGGCGCCAGCTGCCCGCATTCATGTCGTCCGTTCGTATGTCATCATTAAGAGGCTCGGTGCCCGAGGAACAACTCTGGTGACTTAATGACGCACCCGGACGCTTGGCCTCACCGGAATGCGCTACTTAAAGCAGCAGCGCCCAGCTAACCTCCACACCATAGCGCATCGTCCTCCTACCTGGAACCACATCCTCCATGACCGCAAGCGCGAACGCTCTGCGGGAGAGCTTGTCTTCGGGGATGGAGCTCAAGGTCGCCGCCCTCGCTGAAGTCGCTGCACAAGCGGTGGCCACGCTGGCGGACGACGATGGGAGCACCGTCATCCACGCATCCTACTTGCCGCCGTCCAACGTCCGACACCGCCGAGATTGGGGACTCCTCCGAGGATGAGTAGGGCATGGGAGGCGGCAGGGCATGGTGTGCCAACTGGCCGGTCCGTCTCCCGTGTTCTACTTTTCCTCGCTGGAGACCGCACCTTCACTTCACGGGTCTTGAACCCCGCCCCCGTACATGGAGATCACAGATGGAGGACGTCGGTCGCCGCCGTAGAATAGGTTTAGGGTCGGGTTTCTTTTATTTTTTTGTCCTATAAAAGTTCGAAATGTAATGAAAATCTGCCGTGTTTGCATTAATCTCGGCCGGTGTATATGAACTTTCACAATAATATACATATTGTAGGAGTACTAGCAAGATGCCCGTGCGTTGCACGGAAGATCAAGATCTTGTGGGAGAAAAGGATGAACGAGGGAAAGCCTTATCTGCAAATGTGGAGAGGAGTGCGGGTAAATTGTCATAGTTTCCTTCCTATCCGTTAGATATAGATCGGATGACCTATATTGCATGATCGGACACATCTTTCTACATCTACGGGAACCTACGAAAGGGTTAACGTAAATTGCCTCTCTCTCCTCCCCTGATTTTCATGGTGGTGGGCCCCTCCCTCCCCCAATCTACAATCAACAGCTCACACGTTTCACAATACGTTAATTACGTAACTGGGATTACGTAGGTGTAGCATTACTCGTCCTAAAAAACCCAACTAAGCCAACCTCCCAGCATATCGCGCGGGAAAATACCCGGCCGCGCCGTTTTAGTCGGGATTACCGGATTACTAGTAGTAGTATCGATGGATCCCGCGAAGCAACATATTTTTTTGAGGGGGCGAAGCACCTAGTTTAAAAGGAAAAATGCGGTACACTCACATCACTCCTGTCGCGGTCGCATTGCACCCCACACACGTTCGGTCCTGCACACGGCTCACGCAAACGGAACGCGCTTCGGCTTGCCTCTTCACTGACACGTGGGACTGCACTTGGAGAAACCGACCATGCGCCAAACTCCCCCCGCCCACCGCGCGAAAATCCTCCCCCCCACATCCAAAAATTCCCCCCAAATCTGATTCAACCGCCCTTCGACCAACTAGCCAATAATATTCCCCAAACCCCCCTCCCCCTGTCCCCCTCCACTCCATTCGCTCCGCCAAAGCCGCCCTCCCCGCCACGCCGATACGTCGGCGCCGCGGTTTGGCGATCCTCTCGCTCCCACAATACGCTCTCGTAGACTGCCGTCATCTAGCAGCGCCGCCACCTCTGGCTACGTTCTTGTGGAGGCGCACGGCGGTCAACGCCGCCACCGTTGGCGACGTTCGTGTGGAGACGCACGGCGGTCAGCTTCTCCCACGGTACGCGCATTCTAGACCGAGGCCCCGTTCATGTCGGTGTAGCGCTGAATGTTATCTGATAGACGTTGTTAATCTCACTGTTTGCTGAACTAGTTTACTGTCAATATTCTCTGCTTAAGAAGCTTCCTTGCCCTGTTCTGCACTCAATCTGCTTAGCTGAGATGGCATGCCAAGGCCGATTAGTTGCTAAAATATCCTGCCATATATTTATTGTGACGTAGATTGCCATGGTCTAGTAGCCAATCTGTTAGGTGAAATAGCTCTACACCGTTTTATACTCGATCTTTGTTGCTGCGATGGCCTTCGATAGTTCGATGGCTGTGTGCTCGGCCTCATTGACTGCTGAAACAGCCTGCCATAATTTGGCACTCAAATCTGTTTGCTGAATTAGCTTTACATATATTTCGTTACTTAGATCTGCTCGTCCAAATATCTTGCCATAGCTTTAGACATCGACCTAGGTATTTTTTTCTGGACTTCATAAAAAAGCATATATGTTTTTCCTGTAATATCTAGTAGAAGAACTAATTTGTATGTCTAACAGATGGACAAGACTTGGATAACTTCTGCTCGAAGATTCTCTGCTGCATATGTCGAGGGGGTTGAAAACTTCATGAACTTTATCAGAGCTGAGTACGGTGGTCGAAATCAGATGTGCTCTGCCCGTGTAGCAGTTGTATGAATTCAGTTACAAGACCCCAGTCAACTGTGCAAAATCATCTACACTTGTATGGGATGTCGGTCACGTATACTAGGTGGGTTCATCATGGTGAAGCTGTGAACGTCAATGTTATTGACTACGTGGAAGCAGCAGAGCACCATCTTGATCTGCCAGATGCTCAGGTGGAAGAGGAGGAGGAGGTGGTGGTGGCGGAGCCAGTGAGTTTGACCAACATTGAAACAATGCTATGAAATGCTCGTGCATTCCGTGAACTTTCACCTGCAGAAGAAAAACGGTGGGCCCGCATGTTGGAACAATGCAACGTTGCTGTCACCCCAGGAAATAAGCTGTCAGTATTCTCAGCTATGGTCACCTTTCTTCAGGTGAAGACATCTGAGCGGATGACCAACAAATCATTTGATGCGATGTTGGCTGCTTTCCGCGAATCTTTCCCAGATGCGTCTGAGATGCCACACACCTACAGTAAAATGAAGAATTTTCTTCATGCAGTTGGAATTGGATATGTTATGATTCATGTTTGTAAGAATAATTGTGTTCTGTTCCGGAAGGATTATGCCAACTTAAGTGAATGCCCGAAATGCAAATCATCAAGATGGAAAGATGGCGATGCTGTGAAGAGGATCCCTCATAATGTTCTGAGACATTTTCCAATTACACCAAGATTGCAGAGGTTGTTTCATGAGGCTGAAACAAGAGAGGATGTACTGTGGCATTCTAGGAACCAGGAGTACAGAGATCAGAATGTAATGAGCCATCCATCTCATGGTAGTGAGTGGCAAAGCTTCAATGATAAACACAAAGAGTTTGTTGCTGACCCGAGAAACATTAGACTTGGCTTAGCTTCAGATGGATTTAACCCATTTGGCCACCAGAGCGCCACATATAGCATGTGGCCAGTGCTTGTTATCCCTTACAACATGCCTCCAAATGTCTGCACCAAAGAATCAAACTACATGATGGCCTTGCTCATCCCAGGTCCAAAAAGTCCTGGAAAGGATTTTGATTTGTTCATGGAGCCTCTTGTGGAGGAACTTCAACAGCTATGGAAGGGTGTTCTCACTCGAGACCTATATAGCAGCCCACCAGCTGATTTCTTTCCGCGTGCTGTTATAATTTGGTGCATCCATGATTATCCGGCTTTGGGCACTATGTCAGGGTGAACGACACATGGTTACAATGCATGTGTTCGTTGTGACAGGAATCCGCTGTCATACGCAATACTTAGCAAGATCTGTTACATTGGACACCGTCGTTTCCTTGCCAAGGACAAGCGGCTTCCTAGAAAATACCGAAGACATGTGTTCAATGCAAAGCATGAAAAACATGATGCGCCAAAGAGGCTCACCGCCGATGAGTTGCAAGTGGAATTACAGAAGGTCAGGCATATTACACCAGGAAACCATCCTGATAATGGTAGCAGGAAAAGGAAGCATGGCAGGGCAGAAGAGAGATTATTGTTACCCGCAGGTCCACTTTGTGGGACTTGGAGTATTGGAAAGATATGGATCTGCGACATAATCTTGATGTGATGCACATCGAGAAAAATATATGTGACAACATTATCGGCACACTTCTTAATATTGAAGGCAAGATGAAAGATACCTTAAAATCTAGGATTGATTTGACACACCTGGGTATCAGACATGATTTGCAGGTGCAAGATAAAGGTAAACCATGGGATATGGCACCAGCTGTGTACGTCTTGGACAAGGTAAAAAGAAAAGAATTCTGCGAGGTCCTGTCACGTGTAAGATTCCCACATGGATTTGCTTCCAACCCTGAAAGGAGAGTCAGTGCAGATGGAAACAAGGTACAAGGGTTGAAAACTCATGACTGCCACATCCTACTTCAAAGGGTTGTACCTGTTATCCTTAGAGAATTGGGATGCCCTGACTTATACAGAGCAGTTGCAGAGTTGGGACAATTCTTCAGGGAACTCTGCAGTAGGAATATCAAGATAGATGCTTTGAAGCGTCTTAGAGACAAGATACCAACTATCCTATGCGACCTTGAGAAGATATATCCTCCAGCCTTCTTGTTGGGGATCGTAGCAGAATTTAAAATGTTCTACGCATCATCAAGATCAATCTATGGAGTATTCTAGCAATGAGGGGAATAGGAGTGCATCTACATACCCTTGTAAATCGCGAGCGGAAGCGTTCAAGAGAACCGAGATGATGGAGTCGTACTCGCCGTGATCCAAATCACCGATGACCAAGTGTCGAATGGACAGCACCTCCGCGTTCAACACACGTACGGTCGGGAAGACGTCTCCTCCTTCTTGATCCAGCAAGGGGGAAGGAGAGCTTGACGGAGATCCAGCAGCACGACGGCGTGGTGGTGGAAGCAGCGGGATCCCGGCAGGGCTTCGCCAAGCGCAGGCGGGGAGGAGAGGTGTTATGGAGGGAGAGGGAGGCGCCAAGAGCAAGGGTGCGGCTTCCCTCCCTCCCCCCTTTTTATATAGGGGCCTTGGGGGGGCACCGGCCGTAGGAGATGCAATCTCCAAGGGGGGCGGCGGCCAAGGGGTGGCTTCCCCCCAAGCCAAGTGGGGCGCCCCCACCCCTAGGGCTTCCCAACCCTAGGCGCAGGGTGGGCCCAAGGGGGATGCACCAGCCCACCAGGGGCTGGTTCCCCTCCCACTTCAGCCCATGGGGCCCTCCGGGATAGGTGGCCCCACCCGGTGGACCCCCGGGACCCTTCTGGTGGTCCCGGTACAATACCGGTAACCCCCGAAACATTCCCGATGGCGGAAACTGGACTTCCTATATATAAATCTTTACCTCCGGACCATTCCGGAACTCCTCATAACGTCCGGGATCTCATCCGGGACTCCTAAAAACTTTCGGGTTACTGCATACTAATATCTCTACAACCCTAGCGTCACCGAACCTTAAGTGTGTAGATCCTACGGGTTCGGGAGACACGCAGACATGACCGAGATGCCTCTCCGGTCAATAACCAACAACGGGATCTGGTACCCATGTTGGCTCCCACATGCTCCTCGATGATATCATCGGATGAACCACGATGTCGAGGATTCAATCAATCTCGTATTCAATTCCCTTTGTCAATCGGTACGTTACTTGCCCGAGACTCGATCGTCGGTATCCCAATACCTTGTTCAATCTCGTTACCAGCAAGTCACTTTACTCGTACCGTAATGGATGATCCCGTGACTAACCCCTTGGTCACATTGAGCTCATTATGATGATGCATTACCGAGTGGGCCCAGAGATACCTCTCCGTCATACGGAGTGACAAATTCCAGTCTCGGTTCGTGCCAACACAACAGACACTTTCGGAGATGCACGTAGTGCACCTTAATAGCCACCCAGTTATGTTGTGACGTTTGGCACACCCAAAGCACTCCTGCGGTATCCGGGAGTTGCACAACCTCATGGTCTAAGGAAATGATACTTGACATTGGAAAAGCTCTAGCAAACGAACTACACGATCTTTGAGCTATGCTTAGGTTTGGGTCTTGTCCATCACATCATTCTCCTAATGATGTGATCCCATTATCAATGACATCCGATGTCCATAGTCAGAAACCATGACTATCTATTGATCAACGAGCTAGTCAACTAGAGGCTCACTAGGGACACATTATGGTCTATGTATTCACACATGTATTACGATTTCCAGATAACACAATTATAACATGAATAATAGACAATTATCATGAACAAGGAAATATAATAATCATTTTATTATTGCCTCTAGGGCATATTTCCAACAGTCTCCCAGTTGCACTAGAGTCAATAGTCTAGTTACATTGTGATGAATCGAACACCCATGGAATTCTGGTGTTGATCATGTTTTGCTCTAGGGAGAGGTTTAGTCAACGGATCTGCTACATTCAGGTCCATATGTACTTTACAAATTTCTATGTCTCCATTTTGAACACTTTCACGAATGGAGTTGAAGCGACGCTTGATATGCCTGGTCTTCCTATGAAACCCGGGCTCCTTCGCAAGGGCAATAGCTCCAGTGTTATCACAGAAGAGAGTCAATGGGTCTGACGCATTGGGTATGACTCCTAGGTCGGTAATGAACTCCTTCACCCAGACTGCTTTTTGTGCTGCCTCCGACGCTGCCATGTACTGTGCTTCACATGTAGATCCCGCCACGACGCTTTTCTTGCAACTGCACCAGCTTACTGCCCCACCATTCAAAATATACACGTATCCGGTTTGTGACTTAGAGTCATCCGGATCTGTGTCGAAGCTAGCGTCGACGTAACGCTTTACGACGAGCTCTTCGCCACCTCCATAAACGAGAAACATATCCTTGGTCCTTTTCAGGTACTTCAGGATGTTTTTGACCGCTGTCCAGTGTTCCTTGCTGGGATTACTTTGGTACCTACCTACCAAACTTACGGCAAGGTTTACATCAGGTCTGGTACACAGCATGGCATACATAATAGACCCTATGGCTGAGACATAGGGGGTGACACTCATCTCTTTTATATCTTCTGCTGTGGTCGGGCATTGAGCCGTGCTCAATCGCACACCTTGCAATACAGGCAAGAACCCCTTCTTGGACTGATCCATATTGAACTTCTTCAATATCTTGTCAAGGTACGTACTTTGTGAAAGACCGATGAGGCGTCTCGATCTATCTCTATAGATCTTGATGCCTAATATATAAGCAGCTTCTCCAAGGTCCTTCATTGAAAAACACTTGTTCAAGTAGGCCTTTATAATTCTATATCATTTCCCATCAACAGTATGTCATCCACATATAATATGAGAAATGCTACAGAGCTCCCACTCACTTTCTTGTAAACGCAGGCTTCTCCATAAGTCTGCATAAACCCAAACGCTTTGATCATCTCATCAAAGCGAATGTTCCAACTCCGAGATGCTTGCACCAGCCCATAGATTGAGCGCTGGAGCTTGCACACCTTGTTAGCATTCTTAGGATCGACAAAACCTTCCGGCTGCATCATATACAATTCTTCCTTAAGATAGCTGTTAAGGAATGCCGTTTTGACGTCCATTTGCCATATCTCATAATCATAGAATGCGAAAATTGCTAACATGATTCAGACGGACTTCAGCTTTGCTACGGGTGAGAAAGTCTCATCGTAGTCAACCCCTTGAACTTGTCGATAACCCTTAGCAACAAGTCGAGCCTTATAGATGGTCACATTACCATCTGCGTCTGTCTTCTTCTTAAAGATCCATTTATTCTCTATGGCTCGCCGATCATCGGGCAAGTCAGTCAAAGTCCATACTTCGTTTTCATACATGGATTCTATCTCGGATTTCATGGCTTCTAGCCATTTGTCGGAATCTGGGCCCGCCATCGCTTCTTCATAGTTCGAAGGTTCACCGTTGTCTAACAACATGATTTCTAGGACAGGGTTGCCATACCACTCTGGTGCGGAACGTGTCCCTGTGGACCTACGAAGTTTAGTAGGAGCTTGATCCGAAGTATCTTGATCATCATCATTAACCTCCTCTCTAATCGGTGCAGGCACCACAGGAACATTTTCGTGAGCTGCGCTACTCTCCGCTTCAAGAGGCAGTACTTCATCAAGCTCTACTTTCCTCCCACTTACTTCTTTCGAGAGAAACTCTTTCTCTAGAAAGGATGCATTCTTGGAAACAAAGATCTTGCCTTCGGATCTGAGGTAGAAGGTATACCCAATGGTTTCCTTTGGGTATCCTATGAAGCCGCATTTTTTCGACTTGGGTTCGAGCTTTTCAGGTTGAAGTTTCTTGACATAAGCATCGCATCCCCAAACTTTTAGAAATGACAGCTTAAGTTTCTTCCCAAACCATAATTCATACGGTGTCGTCTCAACGGATTTCGATGGAGCCCTATTTAAAGTGAATGCGGCAGTCTCTAAGGCATAGCCCCAAAATGAGAGCGGTAGATCGGTAAGAGACATCATAGATCGCACCATATCCAATAGAGTGCAATTACGACGTCCGGACACACTGTTACGCTGAGGTGTTCCAGGCAGCGTCAGTTGTGAAACGATTCCACATTTTCTTAAGTGTGTGCCAAATTCGTGACTCAAATATTCTCCCCCACGATCTGATCGTAAGAACTTTATTTTTCTGTCACGTTGATTCTCAACCTCACTCTAAAATTCCTTGAACTTTTCAAAGGTCTCAGACTTGTGTTTCATTAAGTAGACATACCCATATCTACTCAAGTCATCAGTGAGAGTGAGAACATAACGATAGCCACCGCGAGCCTCAACACTCATTGGACCGCACACATCAGTATGTATAATTTCCAACAAGTTGGTTGCTCGCTCCATTGTTCCGGAGAACGGAGTCTTGGTCTTTTTCCCCATGAGGCATGGTTCGCACGTGTCAAATGATTCGTAATCAAGAGACTCTAAAAGTCCATCTGCATGGAGCTTCTTCATGCGTTTGACACCTATGTGACCAAGGCGACAGTGCCACAAGTATGTGGGACTATAATTATCAACCTTACATCTTTTGGTATTCACACTATGAACATGTGTAACATTACGCTCAAGATTCATTAAGAATAAACCATTCACCAGCGGGGCATGACCATAAAACATATCTCTCATATAAATAGAACAACCATTATTCTTGGATTTAAATGAGTAGCCATCTCGAATTAAACGAGATCCTGATACAATTGTTCATGCTCAAAGCTGGAACTAAATAACAATTATTGAGGTTTAAAACTAATCCCGTAGGTAAATGTAGAGGTAGCGTGCCGACGGCGATCACATCGACCTTGGAACCATTCCCGACGCGCATCGTCACCTCGTCCTTCGCCAGTCTCCGCTTATTCCACAGCTCCTGCTTTGAGTTACAAATATGAGCAACCGCACCGGTATCAAATACCCAGGAGCTACTACGAGTACTGGTAAGGTACACATCAATTACATGTATATCACATATACCTTTAGTATTGCCGGCCTTCTTGTCCGCTAAGTACTTGGGGCAGTTCCGCTTCCAGTGACCACTTCCCTTGCAATAAAAGCACTCAGTTTCAGGCTTGGGTCCATTCTTTGGCTTCTTCCCGGCAACTGGCTTACTGGGCGCGGCAACTCCCTTGCCGTCCTTCTTGAAGTTCTTCTTACCCTTGCCTTTCTTGAACTTAGTGGTTTTATTCACCATCAACACTTGATGTTCCTTTTTGATCTCCACCTCTGCTGATTTCAGCATTGAATATACCTCGGGAATGGTCTTTTCCATCCCCTGCATATTGAAGTTCATCACAAAGCTCTTGTAGCTTGGTGGAAGCGACTGAAGGATTCTGTCAATGACCGCGTCATCCGGGAGATTAACTCCCACCTGAGTCAAGCGGTTGTGCAACCCAGACATCTTGAGTATGTGTTCACTGACAGAGCTATTTTCCTCCATCTTACAACTGAAGAACTTGTCGGAGACTTCATATCTCTCGACCCGGGCATGAGCTTGGAAAACCATTTTCAGCTCCTCGAACATCTCATATTCTCCGTGTTGCTCAAAACGCTTTTGGAGTCCCGGTTCTAAGCTGTAAAGCATGCCGCACTGAATGAGGGAGTAATCATCAGCATGTGACTGATAAGCGTTCATAACGTCTTGGTTTGTTGGGAATGGTGCTTCACCTAGTGGTGCTTCTAGGACATAATCTTTCTTGGCAGCTACGAGGATGATCCTCAGGTTCCGGACCCAGTCCGTATAGTTGCTGCCATCATCTTTCAGCTTGGTTTTCTCTAGGAACGCGTTGAAGTTGAGGGCAACATTAGCGTGGGCCATTTGATCTACAAGACATAGTGTAAAGATTTTAGACTAAGTTCATGATAATTAAGTTCATCTAATCAAATTATTCAATGAACTCCCACTCAGATAGACATCCCTCTAGTCATCTAAGTGAAACATGATCCGAGGCAACTAGGCCGTGTCCGATCATCACGTGAGACGGACTAGTCAACATTGGTGAACATCTACATGTTGATCATATCTTCTATATGACTAATGCTCGACCTTTCGGTCCTCCGTGTTCCGAGGCCATGTTTGTACATGCTAGACTCGTCAAGTCAACCTAAGTGTATTGTGTGTATAAATCTGGCTTACACCCATTGTATTCGGACGTTAGAATCTATCACACCCGATCATCACGTGGTGCTTCGAAACAATGAACCTTCGCAATGGTGCACAGTTAGGGGGAACACTTTCTTGAAATCAATTCGAGGGATCATCTTATTTAAGCTACCGTCGTTCTAAGCAAATAAGATGTTAAACATGATAAACATCACATGCAATCAAATAGTGACATGATATGGCCAATATCATTTTGCTCCTTTTGATCTCCATCTTCGGGGCGCCGTGATCATCGTCGTCACCGGCATGACACCATGATCTCCATCATCATGATCTCCATCATCGTGTCTTCATGAAGTTGTCACGTCAACTATTACTTCTACTACTATGGCTAACGCTTTAGCAATAAAGTAAATTAATTACATGATGTTTATGTTGACACGCAGGTCATAAATAAATTAAGACAACTCCTATGGCTCCTGCTGGTTGTCATACTCATCGACATGCAAGTCGTGATTCCTATTACAAGAACATGATCATCTCATATATCACATATATCATTCCTCACAACTTTTGGCCATATCACATCACAAAGCACTTGCTGCAAAAACAAGTTAGACGTCCTCTAATTGTTGTTGCATATTTTTAGGTGGCTGCTATAGGTTTCTAGCAAGAACGTTTCTTACCTACGCCAAAACCATAACGTGAATTGCCAATTTCTATTTACCCTTCATAAGGACCCTGTTCATCGAATCCGATCCGACTAAAGTGGGAGAGACAGACACCCACTAGCCACCTTATGCAACTAGTGCATGTCAGTCGGTGGAACTTGTCTCACGTAAGCGTACGTGTAAGGTCGGTCCGGTCCGCTTCATCCCATAATGCCGCCGAATCAAGATAAGACTAGTAACGGCAAGATAATTGACAATATCGACGCCCACAACTACTTTGTATTCTACTCGTGCATAGAAACTACACATAGACCTAGCTCTGATACCACTGTTGGGGATCGTAGCAGAATTTAAAATTTTCTATGCATCACCAAGATCAATCTATGGAGTATTCTAGCAACGAGGGGAATAGTAGTGCATCTACATACCCTTGTAGATCGCGAGCGGAAGCGTTCAAGAGAACGGGGATGATGGAGTCGTACTCGCCGTGCTCCAAAGTACCGATGACCAAGTGCCGAACGGACAACACCTCCGCGTTCAACACACGTACGGTCGGGAAGACGTCTCCTCCTTATTGATCCAGCAAGGGGGAAGGAGAGGTTGACGGAGATCCAGCAGCACGACGGCGTGGTGGTGGAAGCAGCGGGATCCCGGCAGGGCTTCGCCAAGCGCAGGCGGGGAGGAGAGGTGTTACGGAGGGAGAGGGAGGCGCCAAGAGCAAGGGTGTGGCTGCCCTCCCTCCCCCTTTTTATATAGGGGCCCTGGGGGGCGCCGGCCCTAGGAGATGCAATCTCCAAGGGGGGCGGCGGCCAAGGGGTGGCTTCCCCTCAAGCCAAGTGGGGGGGGGGCGCCCCCACCCCTAGGGTTTCCCAACCCTAGGCGCAGGAAGGGACCAAGGGGGGCGCACCAGCACACCAGGGGCTGGTTCCCCTCTCACTTCAGCCCATGGCCCCCTCCGGGATAGGTGGCCCCACCCGGTGGACCCCCGGGACCCTTCCGGTGGTCCCGGTACAATACCGGCAACCCCCGCCGATGGCCGAAACTGGACTTCCTATATATAAATCTTTACCTCCGAACCATTCCGGAACTCCTCGTGATGTCCGGGATCTCATCCGGGACTCCGAACAACTTTCGGGTTACTGCATACTAATATCTCTACAACCCTAGCGTCACCGAACCTTAAGTGTGTAGACCCTACGGGTTCGGGAGACACACAGACATGACCGAGACGCCTCTCCGGTCAATAACCAACAGCGGGATCTAGATACCCATGTTGGCTCCCACATGCTCCTCGATGATCTCATCGGATGAACCACGATGTCGAGGATTCAATCAATCCCGTATTCAATTCCCTTTGTCAATCGGTACGTTACTTGCCCGAGACTCGATCGTCGGTATCCCAATACCTTGTTCAATCTCGTTACCAGCAAGTCACTTTACTCGTACCGTAATGCATGATCCCGTGACCAACCCCTTGGTCACATTGAGCTCATTATGATGATGCATTACCGAGTGGGCCCAGAGATACCTCTCCGTCATACGGAGTGACAAATTCCAGTCTCGGTTCGTGCCAACACAACAGACACTTTCGGAGATGCTCGTAGTGCACCTTTATAGCCACCCAGTTACGTTGTGACGTTTGGCACACCCAAAGCACTCATACGGTATCCGGGAGTTGCACAACCTCATGGTCTAAGGAAGTGATACTTGACATTGGAAAAGCTCTAGCAAACGAACTACATGATCTTTGAGCTATGCTTAGGTTTGGGTCTTGTCCATCACATCATTCTCCTAATGATGTGATCCCTTTATCAATGACATCCCATGTCCATAGTCAGGAAACCATGACTTTCTATTGATCAACGAGCTAGTCAACTAGTGGCTCACTAGGGACACATTATGGTCTATGTATTCACACATGTATTACGATTTCCGGATAACACAATTATAGCATGAATAATAGACAATTATCATGAACAAGGAAATATAATAATCATTTTATTATTGCCTCTAGGGCATATTTCCAACACTTTTTTGATGTGATGGTGCATTTGGTTGTTCATCTACCTGATGAGGCACTACTTAGAGGTCCAGTACAGTATGACTGGATGTACCCTATTGAAAGGCGGCTAGGCACTTTCAAGGGCTATGTTAGGAACAGAGCTAGACCCGAGGGTTCCATTTCAGAGGCCTACATTGCTACATAAGCGTTGACATTCTGCTCAAAATACATTGAAATAGCTGATCAGCTTAGCAAAGAGGTGGGTGAAGAAAATCCCGGGCTCAATGTTTTCGATTATTCTGTTCGAGTTACAGGGAAGAGTCGACAAGAGGACAAACCTAAAGATTTGGACAAAATGGTTTGGTATGTGTTGAATAACTATCCTGAGATACTACCTTATATCAAGTAAGTGCAGTACTGCAGCTTATACATTGTAATCTACTAAACTTGCAGCACATTCTTATATATTTAGATGTTTGACGCGATCACTATGTTGTGCAACATCTACAAAGAGGAGTTATTGCCGCAAAATCCAAGAAACATTGACAAACTGGTTATGGCAGGATTTGCGAAATGGTTCAAGAACCATGTAAGCTTTGGAAGTGCACTATCAGTTTTTTTTAATATATTGAGTACATAAGATGATCAGCTTGTCTATTTTATAACCATAGGTTAAGAAGATGCGGGAGGATGGACAAGCAGTTGATGATGCCCTTTACTCACTAGCAATGGGTCCTGATACTCGGGTAAGACATTATGAATCTTGCGTTGTTGGAGATGTGCGCTATAACACCCTTGCACAAGACGAAGGCAGGAAGACACAAAATAGTGCCATCATGAGCACGGATACGTATGACAAAGAGACAACTGAAATGTATGCTAACATAACAGACATTTTTCAGTTGCAGTATATCTCCAGTTTCGAGGATCATCGGTGTGTGGTTCTGTTGTGCTATCGTTGGTATAACCTGTTTTCCAGGATCGCAAAACCCAGAGCTGATGATTATTTCAAATCCATCAATGTCAAGGCGGTGTACCAGACCAACGAGCCTTTTATTTTGGCAAATCAAGCAACACATATATTTTTCTTGGAAGACACATTTGCACGTAGCGATGTATGGAGAGTATTGCAAAGGTTTGAGCAGAGGAATTCGTTTAATGAAGTTGCACAACAAGATGATGCTTAGACTGCTCCTAATGTACAAGATAACACAGATGTTCCTAATATCTTTGAGAACCATCACGTCAATGATGCCAGCGAAAAGATTGCCTGTCGTGCTGTGGACATACAAGAGTTGATCAAGAAGAAGCCAATGTTCGAGGACGTTGAGGACGAAGAAGAATATGACACCATGGGGAATTACGATTCAGACTGATACACATGGCGATGATGTTGACGCTGCTGCTGCGGATGATGATTACATTGCTTTTGTCGTATTTGCCTGTCAGAAGACGTTTTTTATCTACTATGTGAAATTGTGTTTGCTATGACAACTGAAACCTGATGAATATGTTGTTTAGTATTTTGCTGTGAGAACATCACTTGCTATGTATGCTGATTTGTGTTTGGTGATTGTATGACAACTAAAACCTGATGACATTGTTGTTTAGTTGTACTCATATTTGGCTATGAAACTTGAATTTGATGACATAGTTTGTTGTTGGACTGCAATTTGCTCGACGTCTTCGAATGAGAACAAAGCTGACCCGACAGGGCCTCTGCTATTTATTTATTTATATGAGCAAAAGGGGATACCCCCTGATTTCCGTTAATAGAAATCATTAGATGTTCAAAACACTACGCCCAGCCTGCTACACAGGTTTCATTCATTACTAGTTTCAGCAAAGTGCTCATGTCGTAGCCACTGAATACATCACGAGTGCTACATACACTGCAAATAAAGAGACAATCATCCTATAGAGCACATCGATTTTGCCCATTATCTTCACAAGCTCTTTCATCTCCTCATTGCTGTCAAGGCCGTTCAGCAGCTGTTGCTTGGCCATGATCAGAGGAACTGCATCTTTAACCTTCTGCTCTGCATCTTCCTCTTCTGCCGTTCCTTCAGTTACTTGTCCAACACCCCAACCTGCTGGTATTGGGATTCCTCGGCTAACCAAATAATCAGCGTAGTTGCATTCCCCCAAATCAGCAACTTCCCAGAAATACAAATCACACGAATCTTCCCTTTTCTGCACGAATCAAATTGGTAGATCATCAACCAAACTATTAAAAAAATCAGCAACTGAAAGCAGTAGAACAACACTTAAACATATTATTACCCCATGATTCGGGCATTAGTAGAAAACTCGGCCAGGGTTGCGGATTGTGGTTGAGACGCGACGGATGACTCAGTGTGATTTGCAGCAGTGGCACCACACCAACGACAGCAGGTTGCGATGAGCAATCGGCTGTGGTGCGCGTGCCGGCGAGGGTGTGATGAGACCCACAGGCGATGGTACGGGTTGCGACTTGGCGCATATCTGGTTGTTGCCTGCTGAAGAGCAGGTGGACGAGCAGCCAGCGGACATGGTTGCTGCGGCCAGAGATTCTGATGCTAGGTAGAGTAAGTAGAGAAGAGGAGAAGCGAACGTTGGATATGTCAGTTTCATTACTTGCAGAGTAGCATAGCACCATATATAGTCATAGTCTAGGTTTGGATTCGAACCAGCTATAGGAGCACGTCTTTCTTTTTTCTAAAACTCGGCAATGTCCCTTTACTGGTACACTAGCTTGTTCTGTATGCCTTCCCAAGTCTTTGATTTTCTTTCCCTTTTTTGCGAGGAAGGAAGGAGGACAAAATTGAGAGTTCCTGGGACTCGAACCCAAGACCTTTCGGTTGAAAACCAAGGGTGCTAGTCACTTATGTGGCGAACGTTTCCTGTGAGGAGGACGGCAGATGAACGCATTTTCCTTGCAGTTTTCTTCCTATATACAAAAAAGTATGCTACTGGGTGTCCGCTTAGTCATCAAACAATTGTGCCAACCTTGAACGTTGCATTGACATTCAACGTCTGTCGCGTTTCTTCAGTCTCTTCTTCCTCGAGCCGCCAAAGCCAAACCAGCGCCGGCGGGACCGCCTGCTCCCGCCTCCCACGGCTGGCTATGATCTGCCCCGGCTCCTGTTCGTTCCCGTCCGAGGCCTCACCATCGTCCTCCGCCTTGGTTCGCTCGCCGCGGCGCCACCCTCCGGTGTTGTCAACATGGTCAACATCCGAGAGGAATAAGGAGATGACTGTACATGGTGAGGATGACAGTAGGGACCCAGCAACGCGCGCAGTAATTTTGTTTTTTTGGGATGGAGAAGGGTATCAACTGGGTTGTGCGGGACCCGTGGCCCATCTAGCCCAGGCTTTTATTTCATATGTTTAGCACATGACCAGCCAAGTTTGTTTTTTTCCTTTCTAAAAATTGCTAGCCAGCTATTTTGTTTTTTGCAGAATAACCAACGTAGGCCTACTTGCTTTTCTACGCCCTGCTGGGCCTGAAATCTTTCAAGACGAGGAGGGATGCATTTTGCCGAGAAAATGGGCTATAAGTAATAAGAAATGGGCTGTAAAATGAAGAAAATACAGCAAACAGAGAATTAGTTCCAAAATACTGTTTTCTTTCGGATTTTGATATTTTAAATTTCATTGTTTTTGTGCGGGTAAAATTTCATTGAATTTAAATTAAGATATATTTAGATTTAAAATTAATTTGAATCTGGCTAGAAATTTCGGGCTGTATGCTGTTTGGGACAGATTTGGAGTCTGACTTGTGGGTCTACTAGGTTGACGTGTACTTTGGATTTGTCAAGTTAGTCCACAAATGATTCTAGCAGCAGTGAGCGTTGGATGTTAATCCAACGGCCGTGCTGCTTCTTCAATATCTGATCTTCTTGCTCCAGCCGCCCAAACCAGCTCCGGTGGGACTGCCTGCTCCCGCCTCCCGTGGCCGGCTGTGCTGCCGCACAGGCCGCACCGCCCCACCCTACTTCATTGCTGGCTAGGCCATTCCTCTACTCACCCACACCTCCTGTTATTTTTCGGCGACGCCAGCCTGACCAGTAAACCCTCGTACTCCCCACAGCATGGGCAACCATTGTCGAGTCTCCTCCCCGGCTCCGTGTCGTTCCCTTCCTAGGCCTCGCTGTCGTCCACCGACATGGTGCTCTCGGCGCGGCCTGGTCAACTTGGTCAACGAACGATATCCATCGGCCATGGACTGTACGCGCAAAATAATGATTCCTCCACCTGACAGCTGGGACCCACCGGAAGGGCCTCTGTATTTTGCGAAAAAAACGTTCCCCCCGCTGACATGTCGGACCCACCAGCTATATCTTCGCACGCAAGGAAGTGCCTCCTTATTACGCACAAAAAAATGAATACCCCCTGCTAGCTGGGACCCACCATAGTGGGAGGATGACTTGTGGGCCAACAAAGTTGACGGGGACGGAGGGCTTTGTCAACTTAGTCAATATGAACGATTCTAGCTCTAGTGACCGTACGATGTCCATCCAACGGGCGTAGTGCTTCTTCAACCTCTGGTCTTCTTGCTCCAGCCGCCCAAAGCAGCGCCGGTCGTGCCGCATGCTCCTGCCTCCCGTGGCCGGCTGTGCTGCCGCGGAGGCCTCACCGCCCCCTACTATTCCCACCGCTGGCCAGGCCCTGCGGCGACGGCAGCCTCACACCGCAGCCGAACCAGTGAACCCTCATACTCCTCTCCGCGCGGGCTTCCACTGCCGCGTCTTCCCCGGCTCCGCGTCGTCCCCTTCCTAGGCCTCGCCGTCGTCCACCGCAGTGGTGCTCTCCACGCGGCGTGGTCAACATGGTCAAGGAACGACTTCCACCGGAAGAGTACTGTACGTGGAGAGGCTGACAGCTGGGTCCACGGCCACATCCTAGTTTTTTTGTGATTTGCCACGTAAGTTGCTTCGTCAGGCCTGTTGGGCTGCAAATCTTTCAAGACGAGGACAACTTTCATTCGGCTGGCCGAGAAAATGGCCCATCAGTAATGAGAAATGGGCCGTACATTTTTAAAACACATCAAACCGGCAATTAGTTTCAAATATCTTTTTTTCATTTCAAGATTTTAAATTACATTAATTTTTATGCGTGGAGAATTTGTTGGATTTTATATTGATATACATTTATTTCTAAAATCAGTTTGAATGTGAGTCAAAATTTCGGGATTAAAAATAGTTCGGGCCGCACTGAAATATGCAAAAATTCGTATAATTTTTTAACCGTGGCCACAATTTGGGCTGTAATGCTAACAAAAAGAATATGGGCTCCAAAAAAAAACCTTAAGAATTAGAAAATGGGCTGAAAATTATTAGAAATAATGGCAGATGGGCTGTATGCTGTTTTCCACAGATTTGAGGCTTTCCTAAAAAAAGGTTGACGCACAAGCAGTGACTGTTGGATGTCCATCCAATGGCCTTCGTGCTTCTTCAATCTCTGCTCTTCCTGCTCCAGCCGCTCAAACAAGCACCGGCGGGACTGCCTGCTCCCTCCTCCCCACGGCCGGCTATGCTGCCGTGCAGGCCTCACCGCCCCACCGTACTCCCATCGCTGGCCTAGCCATCCCTCTACTCACCCACACCTGCTGTTATTCTCCGGCGACGGCAGACGAACCAGTAAACCCTCATACAGTCGTACTCCCCTCCGCGTGGGAAACAACTGCCGAGTCTTCCTTGTCTCTGTGTCGTTCCCTTCCTAGGCCTCGCCGTCGTCCACCGCCCTATTGCTCTCGTCGCGGCCTGGTCAACGTGGTCAACGACCGACATGCATCTGAAGTGGACTGTACGTGGAGAGGCCGACAGCTGGGTCCACGGCCGCACGCAAGGAAATGCCTCCTTATTACACGCAAAATAATGATTCCTCCACCTGACATCAGGGACCCACCGAAAGGGCCTCTGTGTTTCGCGAAAAAACATTACCGCCGCTGACAGCTCGGACCCACCAGCTATATCTTCGCACGCAAGGAAGTGCCTCCTTATTACGCACAAAAAAATGAATACTCCCCCTGTTAGCTGGGACCCAGTATAGTGGTTGGCTGACTTGTGGGCCTACTAAGTTGACGGGGACGGAGGGCTTTGTTAACTTAGTCAATATGCACGATTCTAGCTCCAGTGACCGTACGATGTCCATCCAACGGCCGTAGTGCTTCTTCAACCTCTGGTCTTCTTGCTCCAGCCGCCCAAACCAGCGCCGGTCGTGCCTCGTGCTCCTGCCTCCCGTGGCCGGCTGCGATGCGACGGAGGCCTCACCGCCCCCTACTACTCCCATCGCTGGCCAGGCCATCCCTCTACTCACCCACACCACCTGTTACTCTGCGGCTACGACAGCCTCACACCGCAGCGAACCAATGCCCTCGTACTCCTCTACGCGTGGGCATCCACTGCCATGTCTTCCCCGGCTCCATGTCGTCCCCTTCCTAGGCCTCGCCGTCGTCCACCGCCCTGGTGCTCTCAGCGCGGCATGGTCAACGTGGTCAAGGAACGGCTTCCATCGAACGTGGACTGTACGTGGAGAGGCTGACAGCTGGGTCCACGGCCGCAGCAAGGAAGTGCCTCCTTATTACGTGCAAAATAATTATTCCTCCACCTGACAGTGGGGACCCATCGGACGGGCCACCGTATTCCGCCCCCCTGACTGCTGGGACCCACCAGCTACATCTTCGCAGGCAAGGAAGTGCCTGACAGTTGGGACCCACCTGGTCGAAGCGTAAGTAGCGTTGTCATTCTGGTCACGAACGTGTACGTACATATATACTAGTCGATATAGAGGCGCGCACGTGTCGTAGTAGAGGCCCGCACGTAGCATGTACACGTATGTACAGCGGCCAGGGTGCAAGAAAGAAAATACGGCTATGTATGTGTACATACGGGCGGGGTCTCGAACGCCTACTCGCGCATACGTACGGCGAGCGCTCATGTACATGGCTGGGTCAGAACGGAGAAACAGTGTCGTCGTCGCGTTCATGGGGAGGCAACGGAATGCTTGGTCGTGTTCATCGGGAGGGCTTGGACGGAACAGGCAATGGAAACGAGGCCTGGCGTACCGCAAAACAGAGGAAACAGCCTTGTGTTCGACCGGCCACGTTTGAAAAGGGATCCTGTTCATCGGTAGGGGTGTGGCATACCGCAAAACGAAGGAAACGGACCTCCTACGGTCGAAACGGGGGTCCTGTTGATTGGGAGGGGTGTGGCGTACCGCAAAATGGAGGAAACAGACTTGTGTTGGAGCGCTACGGTCGAAACGGGGGTCCTGTTCATCAGGAGGGGTGTGGCGTACCGCAAAACGGGACTCCACAAGATACTGTTCATCTCCACCGTCGACCTCCTCCAGCCTCCACGGGCTCCTGTTCATCCAGCCTCCACGGGCTCCTGTTCATCCAGCCTCCATGGGCTCCTGTGCATCCAGCCTCCACCGCGCGCTACTCCACCGGCTACTGTTCAACCACCCCTCCACCGTCTATTGTTCATCCAGCCCTCCACACCACGGAGTCCTGTTCAACCACCCCTCCACGGGCACCTGTCGGTGTACTAGAGTAGGGGTACCCTAGTATCCCGAACTTGTGCACGGGCAGTCGCAGCGCCCCGCGGCAAAGGCTTGCCGGATGACCGCCAAGGACCCCCGTGGTTCCTTTGGAGCCATTCAAGAACAAAGTATCCAAGCCAAGGAGACAAGGCACCGGCAAGAGGAGCTTGCCAGGAAGGCCACTCAAGACACAAGACCCCGGCAAGAGAAGCTTGCCGGGAAGGCCAACCAAGGCATCTCAAGGAACTTGCCGCGACACGCCACGCGTCCCGGCAAGACCCGGCGAGCGAAAAGCTCCCGAACGCGGCAAGACAATGGCCGCGGCAAGACGTTTGCCACGGCTAGCAACCACTCTGTACCCGCGCTCCAGCTCACCCACCAATGTGTCGCTCTGAGACCCTTCCAGGCGCACGTGGCGGGAGTCTATGCAGCCGGGGGTGCACTGTGGCAAGCGGCGCTGACAAGATCGCCATCGTGGCGAGCGGTGGCGTCCCTGACGGTCCCTTTTCTGCACTATTTGGGTGATGTAGATAGGCATTTAATGCCCTTGTCCCCTGCCGTCAGGGTTAGGTATGATACACTGTGTAGGTAGCTGTACCTACCGCAGCACCTTTCCATTTTTACCCTTGTCTACGTTGCCACCTGTTGGAGACCCCTTGAGCTTATAAAAGGAGGCCCATGCACAACGTAGAAGAGGGGAGGACAGTAGAACACTCACGCTCGGTCTCGTTAGCCGCTTGAGTGTACTGTAGCACTCAGCGCTCCCGAGCAAGAACTCAATACAAACCACAAAGCAGCAGTAGGAGTATTATCTCTCCGGAGAGCTCCGAAGCTGGGTAAACCGCTCGTGTGCCTCGCCTCGATCTTCTCTTCGTGCGACCTCCGCCCCCCGCCGAACCGAAAGGGGCTCCGTCCCCATAGGTGCTCGTGGAGGCAGTTTCCCCGACAGGACCCCTCAATCGTCTACTGTTCATCCAGCCCTCCACACCACGGGGTCCTGTTCATCCACCCCCTCCACGGGCACCCCTCCACCGTCTACTGTTCATCCAGCACTCCACCACACCACGGGGTCCTGTTCATCCAAAGGCAATGCCACCGCTCACTGTTCATCCAACCCCCCCCCCCCCGCAACGCTCACTGTTCATCCCATCGATCGGCTTCAGTTAGCAGCAGTAGCGAAGGAATCGCTCGATCGGGTTCAGTTAACAGCCATCGATCGATCGCTCGGGTTCAGTAACGCGTAACCTGCAGTGCAATCGCTTGGGTTCAGTTAGAGCCCAACGCCTCGCTCAGGTTCAGTTAGAGCCAACGCCTCACACACACGCGCGTACGTGTACAAGAGAAACGCGCACCGCTTGGCCCCGACCTCCCACCGTAACCGGGAACTCCCCGAAATTTTCCTCCCCCTCGCTTCTACCATGGTTTTTTCCGTCATGGACGGCCCAAAGAATGTCATGCAGCTGCGTCACCGGCCCGCCCAGGACGAAAAGCCCATTTTCTGTCATGAGTTTTTGTCATAGAAGTAGGAGCCCACCACATCTATGATGATACCGGGTTTTGTCACAATTATCGTCATAGAAGTGTCATATGTATGACAGAAAAAAATTTCGTTCGGCCCAAAATGTCACGGATGTGTCTTTTTTTTGTAGTGAGAGCTCATGATTGGGGCATGAACATAACATTGACTTAAGCCTCCCCCAGGCTTGAGCGATGCTTTCTCCTTTGCAATGCCAAAAATTATATATATAATTGCGATCACAATGAACAAGATGCATAGGATAATACTTCTGATGAAATTCCAACTTCATTCATTTATAGTTCCATGACCCCGTATCATCACATAGCCTATACCATGTTGATGCATCTCCCTTCAAAGATAAAGGGAAGACCTTCTTCTTAACAACATCATCGGGTATACCTGCAAGCTTAAATAATCCACAAACTTCATCAACATAGAGTAGATGTTCATCAGGATACTTTGTTCCATCTCCTGTAAAAGGGTTATCAAGCAGTTTTTCTAACATACCCGCAGGTCAAAGGGAATAATTTCATTTTCAGTAGGTTCAGTAGGTTGAGGAGCAATTCTTTGCTCTACTAGTTGGGGTGAAGATACCCCGAACAAGCCCCTCAGAGGATTACTTTCCATAGTAACAAGTGACAGTAAATTTCAGCACACTATATAAATTTTTCCTTACCAAATTCCACCTACCAAAGGCGCTTCACTCCACGGCAACGGCGCCAGAAAAGAGTCTTGATGACCCACAAGTATAGCGGATCTATCGTAGTCCTTTCAATGAGTAAGAGTGTCGAACCCAACGAGGAGCAGAAGGTAATGATAAGCGGTTTTCAGCAAGGTATTCTCTGCAAGTACTGAAATAAGTGGTAACAGATAGTTTTGTGATAGGATAATTTGTAACGAGCAACAAGTAACAAAAGTAAATAAAGTGCAGCAAGGTGGCCCAATCCTTTTTGTAGCAAAGGACAAGCCTGGACAAACTCTTACATAAGAAAAGCGCTCCTTAGGACACATGGGAATATCGTCAAGCTAGTTTTCATCATGTTCATATGATTCGTGTTTGGTACTTTGATAATTTGATATGTGGGTGGACCGGTGCTTGGGTGCTGTTCTTACTTGAACAAGCATCCCACTTATGATTAACCTCTATTGCAAGCATCCGCAACTACAACAAAAGTATTAAGGTAAACCTAACCATAGCATGAAACATATGGATCCAAATCAGCCCCTTACGAAGCAATGCATAAACTAGGGTTTAAGCTTCTGTCATTCTAGCAACCCATCATCTACTTATTACTTCCCAATGCCTTCCTCTAGGCCCAAATAATGGTGAAGTGTTATGTAGTCTATCTTCACATAACACCACTAGAGGCTAGACAACATACATCTCATAAAAATATCGAACGAATACCAAATTCACATGACTACTAATAGCAAGACTTCTCCCTTGTCCTCAGGAACAAACGTAACTACTCACAAAGCATCATGTTCATAATCAGAGGGGTATTAATATGCATAAAGGATCTGAACATATGATCTTCCACCAAATAAACCAACTAGCATCAACTACAAGGAGTAATCAACACTACTAGCAACCTACTAGTACCAATACCGGACTTGGAGACAAGAATGGGATACAAGAGATGAACTAGGGTTTTGAGATGAGATGGTGCTGGTGAAGATGTTGATGGAGATTGCCCTCTCCCGATGAGAGGAGCATTGGTGATGACGATGGCGATGATTTCCCCCTCCCGGAGGGAAGTGTCCCCGACAGAACAGCTCTCCCGGAGCCCTAGATTGGTTCCGCCAAGGTTCCGCCTCGTGGCGGCGGAGTTTCGTCCCGAAAGGTTGCTTATGATTTTTTTCCTCGATGAAAGACCTCATATAGCAGAGATGGCCATCGGAGAGCCAACGGGGGGGGCACAAGGTATGGGGGCGCGCCCCCACCCTCGTGGACAGGTGGGCCCCCCCTCTGGTGAACTTCTTCTTCTGGATATTTTTTATTATTTTCAAAAATGACTTCCGTGGAGTTTCAGGCTTTTGGAGCTGTGCAGAATAGGTCTCTAATATTCGCTCCTTTTCCAGTCCAGAATCCAGCTGTCGGCATTCTCCCTCCTTATGTAAACCTTGTAAAATAAGAGAGAATAGTCATAAGTATTGTGACATAACATGTAATAACAGCCCATAATGCAATAAATATCGATATAAAAGCATGATGCAAAATGGACGTATAAGTAGGGCATGCAACCCTACCGCCAGGGTCCTTGGCAGTAGGCTGTTATACCCTACCGCCATGGTCCCTGGCGGTAGAAAAAGGGTCAGATCTCGAAAAAAATTCGAACTAGGGCCAGATCTCTAATAGGTTTAGGAAAAGGGTCAAAACACGAAATTTAGCCTCCACTACAACCTCGTCCTGCTTGCTGAATGGATCGCAGAGGCCGAGCTTTTTCCACGCCTGTGGACTCAGGCAAGATGATCCCCTCTCGCCACTGCTGTTCATCCTAGCAATTGACCCCCTGTTCTCTTTGCTGGACACAGCCACAAACCGTGGTCTGCTCGCGCCGCTGCTGGGACGCGGCGCAAGCATGCGCGTGAGCCTGTACGCCGATGACGCAATGATCTTTGCAAATCCAATAAAGGAGGAGGTGGGCACATTGCAAGAGCTGCTGAACTCCTTCGGTGAGGTGGCGGGATTGAAGCTAAACCAAACAAAATCCTCTATCATTCCGATGAACTGTGATGCCCAACTTTTGGTAGAGGTTTTGTGATACGTCTCCGTCGTATCTACTTTTCCAAACACTTTTGCCCTTGTTTTGGACTCTAACTTGTATGATTTGAATGGAACTAACCCGGACTGACGCTGTTTTTAGCAGAATTGCCATGATGTTGTTTTATGTGCAGAAAACAAAAGTTCTCGGAATGACCTGAAACTCCACGGATGTCCTATAAAAAATAATAAAAAATCCTCACCAAAGATGAAGACCAGGGGGCCCACACCCTGTCCACGAGGGTGGGGGGCGCTCCCCCCTCCTAGGGCGCGCCCCCTACCTCGTGGGCCCCCTGGACACCCTCTGACGCCAACTCCAACTCTATATATTGGCTTTCGGGGAGAAAAAAATCAGAGAGAAGAAATCATCGCGTTTTACGATACGGAGCCGCCGCCAAGCCCTAATACCTCTCGGGAGGGCTAATCTGGAGTCCGTTCGGGGCTCCGGAGAGGGGGATTCATCGCCGTTGTCATCATCAACCATCTTCCATCACCAATTTCATGATGCTCACCGCCGTGCGTGAGTAATTCCATCGTAGGCTTGCTGGATGGTGATGGGTTGGATGAGATTTATCATGTAATCAAGTTAGTTTTGTTAGGGTTTGATCCCTAGTATACACTATGTTCTGAGATTGATGTTGCTATGACTTTGCTATGCTTAATGCTTGCCACTAGGGCCCGAGTGCCATGATTTCAGATCTGAACCTATTATGTTTTCATGAATATATGTGAGTTCTTGATCCTATTTTGCAAGTCTATAGTCACCTATTATGTGTTATGATCCGGCAACCCCGAAGTGACAATAATCGGGACCACTCCCGGTGATGACCATAGTTTGAGGAGTTCATGTATTCACTATGTGCTAATGCTTTGTTCCGGTTCTCTATTAAAAGGAGGCCTTAATATCTCTTAGTTTCCATTAGTACCCCGCTGCCACGGGAGGGTAGGACAAAAGATGTCATGCAAGTTCTTTTCCATAAGCACGTATGACTATATACGGAATACATGCCTACATTACATTGATGAATTGGAGCTAGTTCTGTGTCACTCTATGTTATGACTGTTACATGATGAACCGCATCCGGCATAATTATCCATCACTGATCCGGTGCCTATGAGTTTTCCATATACTGGTTTACTCTTATTTACTTGCCCGTTGCTACTGTTACAATCACTACAAAATACCAAAAATATTTACTATTGCTCGCACTACTCTTTTGTTACAGTTACCACCACTATCATATTACTGTGCTACTAAACACTTTGCTGCAGATACTAAGTTTCCAGGTGTGGTTGAATTGAAAACTCAGCTGCTAATACTTGAGAATATTCTTTGGCTCCCCTTGTGTCGAATCAACAAATTTGGGTTGAATACTCTACCCTCGAAAATTGTTGCGATCCCCTATACTTGTGGGTTATCAAGACCTTTTTCTGGCGCCGTTGCCGGGGAGCATAGCTCTATTCTTTGAGTCACTTGGGATTTATATCTGCTGGACACTATGAAGAACTTGAAAGACGCTAAGACAACAATTTATCCCTCAACTACGAGGGGAGGTAAGGAACTGCCATCTAGCTCTGCACTTGATTCACCTTCTGTTATGAGTAAGCTTGCGACACCTAAACCTGCTTATGCTATTTGTTCCGATATGTCGCATGTTATTGATGATGCCACTTCTGCTATGCCTGATACTTATGATGAAACTACTTCTATGCCTGATACTACTGTGCCACTTAGTGAATTTCTTGATGAACAAATTGCTAGGGCTAGAGAAAAAGAAATTATTGAATCTAAATACAATGATGAAAGTGATGATGAAAATATGCCTGTTATTCCTGAGGGTTATGCTTTTTATATGGAATCTTCTGCCACTATTTTAGCTTGCAAAGATAGATATGAGCTCAAGAGGTTATTAGCTAAATGGAACAAAGAATCACTGAGAGATAAAATGAAACCTGACCCTGCTTTTGCTACTTCACCTATCTGTGTTCCTGATAAGGATTATGAATTCTCTGTTGATCCTGATATAATTACTTTGGTTGAATCTGATCCTTTTTATGGCTATGATTCTGAAACTGTTGTGGAACATCTTACTAAATTAAATGATATAGCCGCCCTGTTCACAAATGATGAGAGATCGCGTTACTTTTATATACTTAAAATATTTCCGTTCTCATTAAAGGGTGATGCTAAGATATGGTTTAATTCTCTTGATCCTGGTTGTGTGCGTAGTCCCCAGGATATGATTTATTACTTCTCTGCTAAATATTTCCCTGCTCATAAGAAACAAGCTGCTTTAAAGGAAATATGCAACTTTGTGCAAATTAAAGAAGAGAGTCTCCGACAAGCTTGGGGGAGGCTTCTCAAATTACTTAATGCTTTGCCTGATCATCCTCTTAAGAAACCTGAAATACTTGATATCTTTTATAATGGACTAACCGATGCTTCCAGAGATTAACTGGATAGTTGTGCTGGTTCTCTTTTCAGGGAAAGAACACTGTATGAAGCTGAAATTCTATTGAATAATATGTCGACAAATGAAAATAATTGGGCACCTCCTGAGCCAGCTCCTGCTCCAATTACTGAGCCTATTCCTAAACCAACTCCGAAGAAGAGAGGTGTTCTATTTCTCAGTCCCGAAGATATGCAAGAGGCAAAGAAATCTATGAAAGAAAAAGGTATTAAAGTTGAAGATGTTAAGAATTTACCTCCTATTGAAGAAATACATGGTCTTAATCTACCGCCTGTTGAAGAAACATATGATCTCAATCCTTTATTTATTGAAGAACCTCCTGATCCCGATATCCCGACACAGGTAGTAAAGGTAAATTCTCTCTATAGATTTGATGAAGGTGGTATCCCTCACTATAAGTCTGCTAGGCAATGCTTTGATGAGTTTGATAATTTTATTGTCAAACAAGAAAATTTCAATGCTTATTTTGGTAGAAAATTGAAATATGATTCCGATATTATTAAATACTTGGGTGATTATATGGCCAATATTAAAGGTGAACTTAAACTTGTTAGCAAACATGCTTCTATGGTTACCACTCAAGTAGAACAAGTACTTAAATCTCAAAAAGAAGTGCTTGATGAAATGAATAGTAAGAAAAATGATTATGTTGTTAGAGTGGCTACTAGAACTGGCAGAATGACTGAGGAACCTTTGTATCCCGAAGGCCACCCTAAGAGAATCGAGCAAGATTCTCAGAGAAATAATATCGATGTTCCTAGTTCTTCTAAAAGGAAGAAAAAGAAAAATGATAGAACTGTTCAAACTTCTAGTGAACCTGTTGCTGGACCACCTGATAATCCAAATGATATCTCTATGTCTGATGCTGAAACATCATCTGGCAATGAACATGAACCTAGTGAAAATATTAATGATGATGTTCATAATGATGCTCAACCTAGTAATGATAATGATGTAGAAGCTGAACCTGCTGTTGATCTTGATAACCCACAATCAAAGAATCAACGTTATGATAAAAGAGACTTTGTTGCTAGAAAACATGGTAAAGAAAGAGAACCATGGGTTCAGAAACCCATTCGTTTTCCTCCCAAACCATCCAAGAAAAAGGATGATGAGGATTTTGAGCGCTTTGCTGAAATGATTAGACCTATCTTTTTGCGTATGCGATTAACTGATGTGCTCAAAACAAATCCTTATGCTAAATATATGAAAGATATCGTTACTAATAAAACAAAGATACCGGAAGCTGAAATTTCCACCATGCTTGCTAATTATACTTTTAAGGGTGGAATACCAAAGAAACTTGGAGATCCCGGAGTACCTACTATACCTTGCTCCATTAAAAGAAATTATATTAAAACTGCTTTATGCGATCTTGGAGCCGGTGTTAGTGTTATGCCTCTCTCTTTATATCGTAGACTTGACTTGAATAAGTTGACACCTACTGAAATATCTTTGCAAATGGCTGATAAATCAACTGCTATACCTGTCGGTATTTGTGAGGATGTGCCTGCTGTGGTTGCAAACGTTACTATTTTAATGGACTGTTATTCTTGATATTCCCGAGGATGATAGTATGTCTATTATTCTCGGAAGACCTTTTCTTAATACTGCAGGGGCTGTTATTGATTGCAACAAAGGCAATGTCACTTTTCATGTTAATGGTAATGAGCATACGGTACACTTTCCGAGGAAACAACCTCAATTTCATAGTATCAACGCCATTGGAAAAATTCCATCGATTATATTTGGAGGTTTTGAATTTCCCCTTCCTGCTGTCAAAAAGAAATATGATATACTTATTATTGGTGATGTGCATATCCCCGTTGAGGTAACCTAGTGTTATTCGAAATTTCTCCGGTTTCATGATTATCGGAATGAGTTTGTTAACAAGACTTGATCAACCTTGTTAGTGGATTCTTTTTTATGAGCATGAGACGGATGAAACTAGAAGCACAACCTTCTGTACCCTCTCTATACTTTCTGTTAATTAGTAGAAATAAAGTAAAAATAGTATTTTTCTGTCTGTTTCCTGACTTATTCGTGCAATATAAAAATATCCCAAAAATATAAGTCCTCAGAATGCCATGCCAATTTAATATGATTTTTCGGGAATATTTGAGGATTTTTAGTGAAAAAATTACCGCGGGGGGAGCTGCCACCTGGCCACGAGGGTGGAGGGCGCGCCCTACCCCCTGGGTGCGCCCCCTGCCTCGTGGGCCCACGGTGGCCCTCCTCCACTTATCCCAGCACCCATCTTCTTCCTCTGTCTCACACAAACCCAAAAAACCAACTCAAGCACGAGTTCTAGCCACTTTTGCTGTGATTTTCAATCTCCTTGCTCAGAGCACCTCTCGTAGAACTGCTTGGGGAGATTGTTCCTTGGTATGTGACTCCTCCATTGGTCCAATTAGTTTTTGTTCTAGTGCTCTATTCTTTGCAAATTTGAGCTGCATAGGTGACCATGTTCTTGAGCTTGCATGTCAAATTTATATGGTTCCAAGTAGTTCTAATGCTTGATTTAGGCTCTAGGCACTTGTAGGAGAAGTTGCTATCAGTTTTATTGAAGTTGGTTCACTTTTGTTTGAAGTTACTAAAAATTTCAGATTATTTCAGAAAAAATGGAGAGAATTTTGAGGGGCTCATCGAGCCGAAGCTCAAAGGAGAAACAAAATGAAGAAGCTCAGAGGCCCAATTATAATTTGCCTCATACCGCGAAAATTCGGCCGTGTGAATGGCCTTCTGATAATTTCTTGAGAGAGGCCGGGATTTATGAGGATTTCTATTCATTGATTGAAAATGCTGGCCTCACCGACTTCGTCTGCGACCAACGTCCACAGTATCTCTTACTCACAAATACTTTTGTTGAAAACTTCTACTTTTGCCCTAAGGACTCACCTCCTTCAGTAGAGTTTCATTTATATGACGTTGTGAAGAAAATGCCATTGTCTGAATTTTGCGCAGTCTGCAACATACCCCCTGAGGGTATCTTAGAGGAACCACCCCGTAAAGAGTTGGAACCATTTATTAACCTTATCTCTGTGGGAGAAACCAAGAAGGTTTTTGATGCAAGAATCACTAGCATACATTTTCCTGTGTTACGCTCTATTTGCTAGTCGATGCTTGATTGGTCGTGGGAACTGTGGGAACCTTAGTGTTCCTGATATTATTATTCTGTTCCATGGTTTATACCGCGACAACACTGTTAGTATGGGCAGAATTGTTGCTAGACGGTTAAGTTTGAACCATACTAAGGGTCCCATCTTTGGAGGCATTTATGCTTGACGCCTCACTGCACACTTTAACATAGCTATTAGGCATTATGAGAAAGAAGAAAAATTGCTGCCTAGTGATTATTTAGACTATAAGAGTATGATAGCCCATGATTTTCTTGTTAAGGGCAGGGATGGAGAGCTCAAATATAAGTTATAGTTTGATAAACATCATCCTGAAACTATTACGTTGCCTGCTCCTTCTTTGTTTAATTTTGTAGGACCCTATCTCGTTACGTGGGCTGCCGTCCAAGCTTACCGGAATCATGCACCAACCCCGGAACTAGAACCACAAGATGATCCTCCACGACAATCTGTTTATTCTTGGGATCCAGAGATGACTGTCAGCCAGTGGCAGCCAGAGTCTTCTTCATCGCAATATGATCCCAGCTATTCTTCGTCGCAGTAAGACCCCAGCTACACCTACGGGTATCCGCCAGGCTATCCCTGGCAATAGACCCACTTAGGCCAAAAGCCTAAGCTTGGGGGAGTACGTATTTCTCACCGATATTACATTTATGTTCACACACACTCATTGCTAGATGTCGGTGCTCATCCTCTTTCACTGTAATATCCATGCTAGTTTATTTTCTTTTTCCTGCTTTCTTCTTGTGTGTTTGATGAACTTAAGAAAAACCAAAAAAAAATAGTAGTAGTTTATTTCTTTGTTGTAGTAATTAAAAAGAAAACCCCAAAATATTTCCCGTTATTCTTTTGCTTGTTGGGAGCTTTCCCGTGTAAATAGTTTTTATTTCTTTTCTTTTTCTTTGAGGGTCAGTAGGAGAAGACCATGATTAAATTGTTGAAGTGGCTCTTATATGCATTATTATTGAATTAACCCAGAGCCCATATTGCCTTGTCTTCTCCTGTTTATTGATTGCCTGCAGATTCCAGCTTAGTCCAATGCACGTGCACTCTTATTATTATTCACACCGTTTGGTCGTGCAAGTGAAAGGCAATTATGATGATATATGATGGACTGACTGAGATGGGAAAAGCTAGAATGAACTCGACCTCTTTTGTTTTTGTAAATATGACGAGTTCATAGTTCTTGATTCAGCTTATTATGAATAAACATGTTTGCAATGACAATTAGAGATCATAGTTGCTTGTGCCATGCTTGATTAGCTATGAGTTATAATGATTTACCTTGTGTGCCAACATGCTATTGAGATGATTATGATGTGGTATGATGGGGTGGTATCCTCCTTTGAATGATTTAAGTGACTTGACTTGGCACATGTTCACGCATGTAGTTGAAACAAATCAACATAGCCTTCACGATATTTATGTTCATGGTGGATTATATCCTACTCATGCTTGCATCCAATGTTTATTAATTTTAATGCATGTACATGGCTGTTGTCGTTCTCTAGTTGGTCGCTTCCCAGTCTTTTGCTAGCCTTCACTTGTACTAAGCGGGAATACTGCTTGTGCATTCAATCCCTTAAACCCCAAAGTTATTCCAGATGAGTCCACTATACCTTCCTATATGCGGTATCTACCTGTCGTTCCAAGTAAATTTGTATGTGCCAAACTCTAAACCTTCAAATAAACATTCTGTTTTGTATGCTCGAATAGCTCATGTATCAACCAAGGCTGCCCTTATCTTCCATGTTAGGCGGGTTATTCTCAAGAGGAGTGGACTCCGCTCCTCACTCACGAGAAAATGGCTGGTCACCGGGATGCCCAGTCCCATGCTTTATGCAAACTAAATCAAAATTAATTGCAAACAAAACTCCCCCTGGGACCTGATGTATGTTGGAGGCACTCGTTGTTTCGAGCAAGCCATGGATTGATGCTTGTTGGTGGAGGGGGAGTATAAACTTTACCATTCTATTTGGGAACCGCCTATAATGTGTGTGACATGGAAGATATCACCATCTCTTAGTTGTTACGTTGATAATGAAAGTATACCACTCAAAATACAATTTATCTCTATTTCAAAACCGAGCTCTGGCACCTCTACAAATCCCTGCTTCCCTCTGCGAAGGGCCTATCCATTTACTTTTATGTTGAGTCATCACCCTCTTATTAAAGAGCACTAGCTGGAGAGCACAGCTGTCATTTGAATTCATCAGTATTAATTTATATTGGCTATGACTATGATTGGATCTCTTTTACCATGAATTACAATGTCTAGTCAGTCCTTGATCTTTAAAGGTGCTCTGCATTTATGTTTTGCGGTCTCAGAAAAGGCTAGCGAGATACCATCTTGTTATATCATGTTACGATTGTTTTGAGAAAGTGTTGTCATCCGAGATTTATTATTATGGCTTGCTAGTTGATTCTGCTATTGATATGAGTAATTATGAGACCTGAGAATTATTTCAAATGTGGTTAGTTATGATCTTTGCTGAAAACTTGAATGCTGGCTTGACATAGTTACAACAACAAGAGCAAACCGAGTTTGTAAAAGTTTTTCTTTCTTTCAGTTTGTCAACTGAATTGCTTGAGGACAAGCAAGGGTTTAAGCTTGGGGGAGTTGATACGTCTCCGTCGTATCTACTTTTCCAAACACTTTTGCACTTGTTTTGTACTCTAACTTGTATGATTTGAATGGAACTAACCCGGACTGACGTTGTTTTCAGCAGAATTGCCATGATGTTGTTTTATGTGCAGAAAACAAAAGTTCTCAGAATGACGTGAAACTCCACGGGATGTCTTATAAAAAAATAAAAAATCCTCGCCAAAGATGAAGACCAGGGGGCCCACACCCTGTCCATGAGGGTGGGGGGCATGCCCCCCTCCTAGGGCGGGCCCCCTACCTCATGGGCCCCCTGGACACCCTCCGACGCCAACTCCAACTCTATATATTGGCTTTCAGGGAGAAAAAAATCAGAGAGAAGAAATCATCGCGTTTTGCGATACGGAGCCGCCGCCAAGCCCTAAAACCTCTCGGGAGGGCTGAGGGAGTCCTGGATTACGGGGTGTTTGGATAGCCGAACTATACCTTCAACCGGACTCCAGGACTATGAAGATACAAGATTGAAGACTTCTCCCCGTGTCCGGATGGGACTCTCCTTGGCGTGGAAGGCAAGCTTGGCGATGCGGATATTCAAGATCTCCTACCATTGTAACCGACTTTGTGTAACCCTAACCCTATCCGGTGTCTATGTAAACCGGAGGGTTCTAGTCCGTAGGACAACTCCATCATACAACAATCATACCATGGGCTAGCTTCTAGGGTTTAGCCTCCTTGATCTCGTGGTAGATCTACTCTTGTACTACCCATATCATCAATATTAATCAAGCAGGAGTAGGGTTTTACCTCCATCGAGAGGGCCCGAACCTGGGTAAAAACATCGTGTCCCTTGTCTCCTGTTACCATCCGGCCTTGACGCACAGTTCGGGACCCCCTACCCGAGATCCGCCAGTTTTGACACCGACATTGGTGCTTTCATTGAGAGTTCCTCTGTGTCGTCGTTTTTGGGATCGATGGCTCCTTTGATCGTCAACAACGATGCGGTCCAGGGTGAGACTTTTCTCCCCGGACAGATCTTCGTCTTCGGCGGCTTCGCACTGCGGGCCAATTCGCTTGGCCATCTGGAGCAGATCGAAAGCTACGCCCCTGGCCATCAGGTCAGGTTTGGAAGCCTAAACTACACGGCAGACATCCGCAGAGATTTGATCTTCGACGGATTCGAGCCACAGTCAAGCGCGCCGCACTGTCTTGTGGGGCATGATCTAGCTCTGCCGCCGGACAGTACCCTGGAGGCCGCAAGCGCACCGGCTCTGACCCTCAATTCGGAGCCAGTTGCGCCGATCGAGGATGATCGGTTGGACGTCACCTCGGAGGCTGCGATCTCAAAGGCGGTCGAGCCGAACGCCAGCCCCGCACTCTGCAGGACCCGTGACTCCGAGGATCCGGACTCCTTCCCGGACTCCAAACCCCCCGCGCCCCTGCCGATCGAATCCGATTGGGCGCCGATCATGGAGTTCACTGCCGCGTACATCTCTTAGCACTCGTCTTTTGGCGACATTCTGAATTCCCTCAAGTCTCTCTCTTTATCAGGAGAGCCCTGGCCGAACTACGGCCAGCGAGGATGGGATACGGACGATGAAGAAATTCAAAGCTCACCCACCACCCACTTTGTAGCCGCTATCGACGATTTAACCGACATGCTTGACTTCGACTCCGAAGACATCGACGGTATGGACGATGATGCAGGAGACGAACAGCAACCAGCACCTGTAGGGTGCTGGAAGGCCACCTCGTAACATGATATATATATGGTGGACACTCCAAAAGATGGAGATGGCGATGGAACAGCGGATGATGATACCTCCAAGAAACAGCCAAAGTGCCGGCGTCAGCGGCGCCGCTCTAAATCCCGCCAAAGCAAAAACGGTGATGCCGACATGGGAGATAATACAACCCCGGATAGCGCCGAAGAACACCCTCTCCAGAAAGATTCGGCACAGGAAGATGGAGAAGCCAACCCTCATGAGAGAGCGGCGGACCGAGAAGTTGAGGATGATAACTGCATGCCTCCCTCCGAAGACGAGGCAAGCCTCGACGACGACGAATTCGTCGTGCCATCAGACCCCGCCGAACAAGAGCATTTCAAACGCAGGCTTTTAGCCACGACAAACAGCCTCAAGAAAAAGCAGCAACAGCTTAGAGCTGATCAAGATCTGCTAGCTGACAGATGGACTGAAGTCCTTGCGGCCGAAGAGTATGAACTCGAACGCCCCTCCAAGCACTACCCAAAGCACAGGCCGCTACCCCGATCAGAGGAGGAAGCACCCACATCACCAACGCACGACATGGCCGACCGGCCACCACGGGGCCGCGACAGAGAGGCCTGTCGACCCTCCACTCAAGCCATGCCCCAATGCCATTCAACTAAGGCACGGGAAAACGTGCTAGACCTGCGAGACGTACTGGAGGATAAGGCAAGACAAACAAGATCGATCTACGGATCGCGCAGGCGCCCTACGACACGTGATGTAGATATTCATTCCGGATACAACAAATCCGGCCGGGCCGAACACAACAGACATAGCTCTTCTGCGTCGTGATATAGCCCAATATAGAGGCGCCGCACACCCACTATGCTTCACAGATGAAGTAATGGATCATAAAAACCTAGAGGGCTTTAAACCCATAAACATTGAATCATACGATGGCACAACAGATCCCGCGGTCTGGATCGAGGATTATCTCCTCCATATCCACATGGCCCGTGGTGATGATCTACACGCCATCAAATACCTCCCACTCAAGCTCAAGGGACCGGCCCGGCATTGGCTCAACAGCTTGCCAGCAGACTCAATCGGTTCTTGGGAGGACCTGGAAGCCGCATTCCTCGACAACTTCCAGGGCACTTATGTGCGACCACCAGATGTCGATGACCTAAGCCACATAATTCAGCAGCCAGAGGAATCGACCAGGCAATTCTGGACACGGTTCTTAACAAAGAAAAACCAGATAGTCGACTGTCCGGACGCTGAGCCCCTAGCAGCCTTCAAGCATAATATCCGCGATGAATGGCTTGCCCGACACTTGGGACAGGAAAAGCCGAAATCTATGGCAGCCCTCACGACACTCATGACCCGCTTTTGCGCAGGAGAAGACAGCTGGCTAGCTCGCAGTAACAACTTATCAAAGAACCCTGGTAGTTCGGATACCAAGGATAAAAGTGGCAGGACACGCTGGAACAAACAAAAGCGCCGTGTTAACAGCGACAGCAACGAGGATACGACAGTAAATGCCGAATTCAGAGGCTATAGATCCGGTCAGCGGAAAAAGCCATTCAAAAAGAATACTCAGGGCCCGTCCAGTTTGGACCGAATACTCGACCGCTTGTTCCAGATACATGGCACCCCCGAAAGGCCAGCCAACCACACCAATAGGGATTATTGGGTGTTCAAGCAGGCAGGCAAGTTAAGAGCCGAAAGCAAAGACAAGGGGCTGCATAGCGATGACGAGGAGGAGCCCAGGCCGCCGAACAACGGTGGACAGAAGGGTTTCCCCACACAAGTGCGGACGGTGAACATGATATACGCAACCCACATTCCCAAGAAGGAACGGAAGCGTGCGCTACGGGACGTATACGCGATGGAGCCAGTCGCCCCAAAGTTCAACCCATGGCCCTCCTGCCCGATCACCTTTGATCGAAGCGACCACCCCACTAGCATCCGTCACGGCGGTTTCGCCGCATTGGTTCTCAACCCAATCATCGACGGATTTCATCTCACAAGAGTCCTCATGGACGGCGGAAGTAGCCTGAACCTTCTTTATCAGGATATAGTGCGGAAAATGGGCATAGATCCCTCGAGGATTAAGCCCACAAAAACGACCTTTAAAGGCGTTATACCAGGTGTAGAGGTCAACTGTATAGGCTTAGTAACACTTGAAGTGGTCTTCGGATCTCTGGATAACTTCCGAAGCGAAGAGTTAATCTTCGATATAGTCCCGTTTCGCAGTGGCTACCACGCCCTGCTCGGGCAAACCGCATTTGCAAAGTTCAATGCGGTGCCGCACTACGCGTATCTCAAGCTCAAGATGCCAGGCCCTCGAGGAGTAATTACGGTCAACGGAAACATCGAACGCTCTCTCCGTACGGAGGAGCACACGGCGGCTCTCGCAACGGAAGTACAAAGCAGCCTTCTCAGGCAATTCTCCAGTCCGGCTGTTAAAAAGCCAGACACCGCCAAGCGTGCCCGGAGTAACCTACAACAAGACCGCCTGGCACGTTCGGAGCAGGCGTAGCAATGCGGCCCCAACCCTAGCCCTCGCAACATAGCAAAACCAGTGCTTCGCGTACATAACTACGCTCTTGAAATACCATGGGCGCAGGGGAAGCGCACAATAATGGCAAGCCCAAAATATGGCCTAAAATGTACTAGGGGCTGCCGGATTCCTTTTTCTTACTTTCAGGACTCCACACTTCGGACGACCTGTTCGGCAGTTCAACTGCCGCACGAACGATGCAAGATCCGGGGAAGCAGACAAGCCATGCCGCACTATGGAACTCCCAGGTGGTCTCTGTGACGAGCAGTATACCTGTTTTAAATACAATTCCACGGCCTGCCCCCGCCCAGGACATGTTAAATAGTCCAGTATCCTTTGCTTATCGCACTATTCGTATCGTCCCGCTTTGATAGAAGCCTCTTTATAAACAACGCATAGCTTTTTGTCTGTTTTTCTGCATTATCCCGTTTTTTATATATATGTTCATCAATGACATGCGGCACCCGTACACTATGGTACGGCAAATACGCCAGGGGCTTCTGTACCCCTTAATATGGCGTAAGAAGACCGAACACTTCATAAGTGCGGCACCTCGAACTTATAGCACTATATGCATCGGCTCTGAATCATGATTTGGGTCAATAGTTGGGTTTGCCTGGCTCCTATGTTTTGGTGCCTTACGTTCCGCTATATCGGCTAAGGTAGCACTAGGAGAACCACTGCGATTGTGCCCCGGTTGAGCTGGGTTAAGCACCTCAATGGAGAAAGCTAAAACTGACTGTCATGATGAGGCGAGAGACCGGTCACTGTTCGAGAGGTTTTTCGAGTCCCTAAAGACTTATGCCGCTTCGAGCGAGGAGTTGGCTTCGTCCGGCCAAGGCGTGGATAGCGCCCCGAACTCGGTCTTCCGAACTAGGGGCTTCGCCAAAATTTAAAATTATAAAGTTCTATGGCTAAGTGAGAGTGTTCAAGCATTACAGTCCGATTGCCTGGTTCATTGTGCTGAGCGCCTCCCTCGAAGGACCCAACCATGGGAAAAAGAGCGCTCAGATTTATCCCGAACACCCCAGCACTAGTGGCATGGGGGCGGAAGCCGACGACTAGCCATCTCTCAATTTTTTGATAAACGGCCGCACAGAAAATAATATTTTAAATTCAACAAGCATTGCTTAGCGCATATGAACAAGTTTTCAGTGCACAGGATAAACACGAGCGAGTTCATTCAAAAATTACATCCTTGGTACATTCATCCGCCACAAGGCGGGGGCACCCGCAAGAACATCCTTATAGTAGTTCTCGGGCTTGCGATGGTCCTTCCCTGGCGGCGGCCCGTCCCTCACAAGCTTCTCACCGTCTAGCTTACCCCAGTGCACCTTTGCACGGGCAAGGGCCCTACGGGCACCTTCGATGCAGACGGAGCGCTTGATGACATTAAGCCTTGGACAGGCCTCCACCAGCCACCGCACCAGCCCGAAGTAGCTCCCAGGCAGGGCCTCTCCGGGCCACAGCCGAACTACGAAGCCCTTCATGGCCTGTTCGGCCGCCTTGTGGAGCTCGACCAGCTGTTTCAGCTGGTCGCTCAAGGGCATAGGGTGTCCGGCCTCAGCATACTGAGACCAGAACACCTTCTCCGTCGAGCTGCCCTCTTCAGCTCGGTAGAATGCGGCGGCGTCGGATACGCTGTGGGGAAGATCTGCGAATGCCCCTGGAGAGCTCCGGATTCGGGTAAGTAACAAGTAGTTTACTTTTATATTTCTGCATTGCATAAAGAATGCCTTACCCGCTGCTATCTTTTTCATCTCCTCCGACTCTTGGAGGGCCTTTTGGGCTTCGGCCTTGGCGGACTTGGCAGCCTCAGAGCCCGTCGTGAGCTCAGACGCTTGCGTTTTTGACTCAAGCTCCAAACTCTCATGTTTTTTCATAAGAGTATGAAGCTCCTGCCGCACCTCGCCGACCTGGGCCTCAAGTTTCTCTCGCTCAGTGCGCTTCACGGCTGTTTTCTTTTCAGCCTCAGACAGCGCCTGCTTGAGGGTTGCCACCTCAGTCGTGGCCCCTACAATAGGCAGTACAATCCTGTTAATTTTTGCAATCACGTCTTTTTATAGGCATTTCTTCTGTAAGGTATTTCTTACCTTCTTTCTCCTCGAGCTGCCGCTTGGCAAGGCTGAGCTCTTGCTCGCTCTGCTCGAGGCCCTGTTTCAGGGCATCCACTTCCGCAATCAGCGCGGCAGTGGCTAGCAGCGAAGCCTGCATACGCATATTTTGACTCCTTTTTGTTAGACTCCTGCGAAATTTAATAGTTCCTCTATTCGGCTTTTCTTTTCGAACGCCAAACAGAGCATCAGGGGCTACTGTCTATGCGGTTATATTCTTGCATATTTTTTACATACCTCGAAGCCTGTTAGAAGGTTAGCGCAAGCTTCGTTCAGTCCGCTCTTCGCAGACTGATCCTTCCGGATCACCGTACTCATAATAGTACGGTGCTCCTCGTCGATGGAGGCGCCGTCAAGCACCTCCAGCAGATTGTCTGGCACCTCCGGTTGGACGGAGGCCGCCGGCTCAGAAGGCTTGCTCCTCTTGGAAGGAGTTCACCTACCGCGGTCCGGAACTATTGAAGATTCCGGCGCGGTGTCCGGCACAAAGCTGGACTCGGAGCGCTGGGGGGTCTTGTCCCCTTTACTCCTGGGGTCCGGGAGGTCGCCTTTCGGCTCCTCCAGGACCACCTCCTCCTGCCCCGGAGCTCGTTGCGACGCCACTTCGGCGTCGTCTGCAGTGTGGGGGGAGACAGCGGGCGGAACTGAGTTCACGTCCGACGAATCCAGGGAGCCGCTCGACGAATCGTCGAGTTCGGCCCGGGGCGGGCTGCACAATTATGTTCGGCATTAGGAAGAGCTGAACGACAAAAGAATATCATGAGTCACTCTGGTATCCGAATACTTACGATTTCGCCGGGCGCTTGGCCCTGTCCGGGCACTCCTCGTCGTCCTCGTCGGCGTCGGGGGAGTAGTCCGGCGGAGGGGTCTTCCTCTTCCTGGACCCTCCGGCCTCCCCCGTTGGGGAGGCCTTCGTTTTCTTTCCTCCCCCCGCTGGAGGGGGAGAGGTCTCTTCTTCCTCCTCCTTGTTTTCACGGGAGGAGAGCGTCTCGGACTCGTCAGATGATGAGTCCGACGCTGCCACGTTGCGGGCACTCTTTCGAGTCCCCGTGGCCTTCTTCTTCTTGGCCTTCTTCTCCGGCACCACATAAGGCGTCGGGGCCAGCAGCTTCACTATGAGAGCAGGGGCTGGGTCTTCGGGCAAGGGAGCCGGACAGTTAATCGGTCCGGATATCACCTGCCAAGCCTATTAAAGGTAAGGGAGTTTAGATCCCGCATAGAGTCAAACTATGAAAAAGAGCTTAAACATCCTGTGAAGGGTAGAAATAGCTTACCTCGCTAGCGTGACGCTGCGAGCTGTATCTGCGGTCCTTGGAGGCGGATGTGGGAGCCTCGGCGCCTTTGGTTAGCACCTTCCAAACGTCTTCATACGTTGTGTCAAAGAGCCTGTTGAGGGTTTGGTGCTGCGCCGGGTTGAACTCCCACATAGTAAAGTCCCGTTGTTGACACGGGAGGATCCGGCAGACGAGCATAACCTGGACCATGTTGACAAGCCTGATCGGTTTGTTCACCAGGGACAGGATGCATGTTTGCAGTCCGGTCACCTCTTTCTCGTCGCCCCACGACAGGCCCGTCTCTTTCGAGGACATAAGCCACGTGGGGGTCCGGATCGGAACTCAGGGGCTGCGACCCATTTTGGATCGCGTGGCTCGGTGATGTAAAACCACCCGGATTGCCACCCCTTTAGGGTCTCCACAAAGGAGCCCTCGAGCCATAGGACGTTGGCCATCTTGCCCGCCATGGCGCCTCCGCACTCCGCCTGGCTGTCGCGCACCACCTTGGGCTTGACGTTGAAGGTCTTGAGCCAGAGGCCGAAATGGGGGCGGACGCGAAGGAAAGCCTCGCACACGACGATAAACGCCAAGATGTTGAGGACGAAGTTTGGGGCCAGATCGTGGAAATCCAGGCCGTAGTAGAACATGAGCCCCCGGACGAATGGGTGGAGTGGAAAACCCAGTCCGCGGAGGAAGTGGGGAAGGAAAACTACCCTCTCATGGGGCCTTGGGGGGGGGGGGAGAAGCTGCCCCTCCTCGGGAAGACGGTGCGCGATGTCCTTGGACAAGTATCCAGCCTTCCTTAGCTTCTTGACATGGCCCTCCGTGATGGAGGAGACCATCCACCTGCCTCCCGCTCCGGACATTGCTGGAGAAGGTTGAAGTGGGAAGTGCGGGCTTGGGCGCTGGAGCTCGGGTGCGCAGAAAATGGATAGGCAAAGGAGGAAGAAGGCGTAGGTAAAAAGGTGGATCCTTATCCCCTTATATGGGTGGATGCGGCTATGCGTCCCCACCAGCCTGGTAAAACTCGCTTGCCTCCCAAGCACCGTGATAAATGGCGCGGTTGGGTTATCCACGTCCGTATTGATGAGAATCCCGTGAAAGGGGACACGATCTCTGCTTTGACAAGACATGCCAAGGAAACCGCCTCACGAAACACGCTGAGGTGGAAGAGTAAAAACTGTTCGAGTAAAGGACTTGGCCGTAGTGTAATGACGCACTGCGGAATACGTCAGCAGATCTGATTGGTGTTAATATTATTCTCTCTATGGCACTATGTGGAAACTTATTTTGTAGAGCCGGACACTACTCTTGGTGTTTACAATCTTCTATGAAGGACTTGCAGGAGGAACCCGCCTTGCAATGTCGAAGACAATCTACGTGCTGGACTCGTCGTCATTGAAGCCTGGTTCAGGGGCTACTGAGGGAGTCCTGGATTAGGGGGTGTTCGGATAGCCGAACTATACCTTCAACCGGACTCCAGGACTATGAAGATACAAGATTGAAGACTTCATCCTGTGTCCGGATGGGACTCTCCTTGGCGTGGAAGGCAAGCTTGGCGATGCGGATATTCCAGATCTCCTACCATTGTAACCGACTTTGTGTAACCCTAACCCTATCCGGTGTCTATATAAACCGGAGGGTTCTAGTCCGTAGGACAACTCCATCATACAACAATCATACCATAGGCTAGCTTCTAGGGTTTAGCCTCCTTGATCTCGTGGTAGATCTACTCTTGTACTACCCATATCATCAATATTAATCAAGCAGGAGTAGGGTTTTACCTCCATCGAGAGGGCCTGAACCTGGGTAAAAACATCGTGTCCCTTGTCTCCTATTACCATCCGGCCTTGACACACAGTTCGGGACCCCCTACCCGAGATCCTCCGGTTTTGACACCGACAAGGGCTGATCTGGAGTCCGTTCGGGGCTCCGGAGAGGGGGATTCGTCGCCGTTGTCATCATCAACCATCTTCCATCACCACTTTCATGATGCTCACCGCCGTGCGTGAGTAATTCCATCGTAGGCTTGCTGGATGGTGATGGGTTGGATGAGATTTATCATGTAATCGAGTTAGTTTTGTTAGGGTTTGATCCCTAGTATACACTATGTTCTGAGATTGATGTTGCTTTGACTTTGCCATGCTTAATGCTTGTCACTAGGGCCCGAGTGCCATGATTTCAGATCTGAACCTATTATGTTTTCATGAATATATGTGAGTTCTTGATCCTATCTTGCAAGTCTATAGTCACCTCTTACGTGTTATGATCCGGCAACCCCGAAGTGACAATAATCGGGACCACTCCCGGTGATGACCATAGTTCGAGGAGTTCATGTATTCACTATGTGCTAATGCTTTGTTCCGGTTCTCTATTAAAAGGAGGCCTTAATATCCCTTAGTTTCCATTAGGACCCCGCTGCCACGGGAGGGTAGGACAAAAGATGTCATGCAAGTTCTTTTCCATAAGCACGTATGACTATATACGAAATAAATGCCTACATTACATTGATGAATTGGAGCTAGTTCTGTGTCACCCTATGTTATGACTGTTACATGATGAACCGCATCCGGCATAATTATCCATCACTGATCCGGTGCCTACGAGTTTTCCATATACTGGTTTACGCTTATTTACTTTCCCGTTGCTACTGTTACAATCACTACGAAATACCAAAAATATTTACTATTGCTCGCACTACTCTTTTGTTACAGTTTCCACCACTATCATATTACTGTGCTACTAAACACTTTACTGCATATACTAAGTTTCCAGCTGTGGTTGAATTGAAAACTCAGCTTCTAATACTCGAGAATATTCTTTGGCTACCCTTGTGTCGAATCAAGAAATTTGGGTTGAATACTCTACCCTAGAAAACTGTTGCGATCCCCTATACTTGTGGGTTATCATTTTGCATGGCTTTGGTGGCCCAATCGCCAGCTTCCCCACAACCTACTTCGGGTTGCCAATCTCTCCTACAATACTACGTCTGGTGCACTTTCAATTCCTCATCGATCGAGTCAAATCATGCCTCACGGGATGGAAGGGAAAGCTGATGACTTTGGCGGGCCGGCGCGCTTTGGTGCGAGCAGTGCTCTTTGCCCTGCCAACTTTCGCGCTGGCAGTGCTCAAGGTGCCAAAGAGGGTACTGAAGGAAATCGACAAGGCCCGGCGACGCTTCCTATGGGCTCAGGACGAAGCGCTGACTGATGGAAAGTGCAAAGTGGCGTGGAGCTCGGTCTGCTCACTAGTAGAAAAGGGCGGGCTGGGGATACCTGATCTGCAATGGTTCAGTTCCGCACTCAGACTACCCTGGCTCTGGCTGTCCTGGCAGCAGCCAACGAGACCCTGCTTGGCTTTCCTGTTGCCATGCGATAAGATGGACAGAGAGATGTTTGAGCAAGCCACGACGGTCCGGATCGACGATGACTAGCAAGCAAGATTCTGGACAAGCGCCTGGTTGGATGACTGCTACTTCTTGAGCTTGCGTTGGTTTTTCCCTTGAAGAGGAAAGGGTGATGCAACAAAGTAGAGGTAAGTATTTCCCTTAGTTTGAGAACCAAGGTATCAATCCAGTAGGAGACAACGCACAAGTCACCGAATACCTGCACAAACAATCAAACAACTTGCACCCAACGCGATAAAGGGGTTGTCAATCCCTCCACGGTTACTTGCAAAAGTGAAATCTGATAGAGATAGATAAACGACGAAGTAAATATTTTTGGTATTTTTGGTTTATAGATCGAAAATTAAAAGATTGCAAAATAGTATATCGGAAACTTATATGATGCAAAATAGACCCGGGGGCCATAGGTTTCACTAGAGGCTTCTCTCAAGATAGAAAATATTACAATGGGTGAACAAATTTCCGTCGAGCAATTGATAGAAAAGCGCAAAGCTATGACGATATCTAAGGTAATGATCATGAATATAGGCATAATGTCTGTGTCAGGTAGACCGAAATGATTCTGCATCTACTACTATTACTCCACACGTCGACCGCTATCCAGCATGCATCTAGAGTATTAAGTTCATAAAGAACAGAGTAACACATTAAGCAAGATGACATGATGTAGAGGAATTAACTCAAACAATATGATGAAAACCCCATCTTTTTATCCTCGATGGCAACAATACAATACGTGCCTTGTTGCCCCTACTATCACTGGTAAAGGACACCGCAAGATTGAACCCAAAGCTAAGCACTTCTCCCATTGCAAGAAAAACCAATCTAGTTGGCCAAACCAAACCGATAGTTCGAAGAGAATTACAAAGATATCAAATCATGCATAAAAGAATTCAGAGGAGATTCAAATAATATTCATATATAAGCTGATCATAAATCCACAAGTCATCGGATCTCGGCAAACACACCGCAAAAAAGTATTACATCGAATATCTCTCCAAGAACATCGAGGAGAACATGGTATTGAGAATCAAAGAGAGAGAAGAAGCCATCTAGCTACTAGCTATGGACCCGTAGGTCTATGGTAAACTACTCAGGCTTCATCGGAAGGGTAATAGAGTTGATGTAGAAGCCCTCCGTGATCGAATGCCCCTCCGGCAGGGTGCCGGAAAAGGTCCCTAGATGGGATCTCACGGGTACAGAAGGTTGCGGCGGTGGAAAAGTGTTTTCATGGATGCCTCTGTTGGTTTGGCGATATACGAGTATATATAGGCGCAAGAATTAGGTTAGGGGGTGCATGAGGGCCCACAAGGGTGGGGGCGCACCCTACCCCCTGGGCGTGCCCTCCGTCCTTGTGGCCGCCTCGTGGCTCTTCCAACTTCATCTCCAAGTCTCCTGGTTGTCTGGTTCAAGAAAAATCATCGCGAAGGTTTTATTCCGTTCGGTATTCCTTTTCTGCGAAACTCAAAAATAGGAAGAAAAAAATAGGAACTGGCACCAGGCTCTAGGTTAATAGGTTAGTCCCAAAAATAATATAAAATAGCATATTAATGCATACAAAACATCCAAAACAGATAATATAATATTATGGAACAATCAAGAATTATAGATACGTTGGAGACATATCAAGCATCCCCAAACTTAATTCCTGCTCGTCCTCGAGTAGGCAAATGATAAAAACAAATTTTTTGATGTGGAATGCTATCTAACATATTTATCCATGTAATTTCTTTATTGTGGCATGAATGTTCAGATCCGTATGATTCAAAACAAAAGTTTAATATTGACATAAAAACAATAATACTTCAAGCATACTAACAAGGCAATTATGTCTTCTCAAAATAACATGGCCAAAGAAAGTTTATCCCTACAAAATCTTATAGTCTGGCTATGCTCCATCTTCATCACACAAAATATTCAAATCATGCACAACCCCGATGACAAGCCAAGCAAGTTGTTTCATTCTTTTGATGTTCTCAAACCTTTTCAACTTTCACACAATAAATGAGAATGAGCCATGGACATAACACTATAGGTGGAATAGAAGGTGGTTGTGGAGAACACAAAAAGAAGGAGATAGTCTCACATCAACTAGGCGTATCAACGGGCTATGGAGATGCCCATCAATAGATATCAATGTGAGTGAGTAGGGATTGCCATGCAACGGATGCACTAGAGCTATAATTTTATGAAAGCTCAAAATGAAAAACTAAGTGGGTGTGCATCCAACTTGCTTGCTCATGAAGACCTAGGGCAATTTGAGGATGCCCATCGTTGGAATATACAAGCCAAGTTCTATACTGAAAATTTCCCACTAGTATATGAAAGTAATAAAATAGGAAACTCTCTATCATGAAGATCATCGTGCTACTTTGAAGCACAAGTGTGGTAAAAGGATAGTAACATTGCCCATTCTCTCTTTTTCTCTTTTTTTTTCTTTTCTCTTTTTTGGGCCTTCTCCTTTTTTGGCCTTTTCTCTCCTTTTTTATTTCCTCACATGGGACAATGCTCTAATAACGAAGATCATCACACTTTTATTTACTTACAACTCAAAAATTACAACTCGATACTAGAACAAAAGATGACTCTATATGAATGCTTCCGGTGGTGTACCGTGATGTGCAATGACTCAAGAGCAACATGTATAAAAACATGATGAATGGTGGCTTTGCCACAAATACGATGTCAACTACATGATCATGCAAAGCAACATGGTAATGATGAGGTGTGTCATAATAAACGGAACGGTGGAAAGTTGCATGGCAATATATCTCGGAATGGTTATGGAAATGACATAATATGTAGGTATGGTGGCTGTTTTGAGGAAGGTATATGGTGGGTTTATGATACCGGCGAAAGTTGCGCGGTACTACAGAGGCTAGCAATGGCGGAAGGGTGAGAGTGCATGTCACCCATGGACTCAAAAATCTATTAGTCATCGAAACAAAGTACTACGCGCATGCCCCTAGGGGGATAGATTGGTAGGAAAACACCATCGCTCGTCCCCGACCGCCACTCATAAGGAAGACAATCGAAAAATATCTCATGCTCCAACTTCGTTACATAATGGTTCACCATACGTGCATGCTACGGGACTCACAAACCTCAACACAAGTATTTCTCAAATTCACAACTACTCACTAGCATGACTCTAATATCACCATCTTCATATCTCAAAACAATCATAAGGAATCAAACTTCTCATAGTATTCAATGCACATTATATGAAAGTTTTTTTATATCCCTCTTGGATGCCTATCATATTAGGACTAAATTTATAACCAAAGCAAATTACCATGCTGTTTAAAGACTCTCAAAATAATATAAGTGAAGCATGAGATTTCATCAATTTCTATAAAATAAAACCACCGCCGTGCTCTAAAAAGATATAAGTGAAGCACTAGAGCAAAAGTGCCTAGCTCAAAAGATATAAGTGAAGCACATAGAGTATTCTAATAAATCATGATTCATGCGTGTCTCTCTCAAAAGGTGTGTACAGAAAGGATGATTGTGGCAAACTAAAAAGCAAAGACTCAAATCATACAAGACTCTCCAAGCAGAACACATATCATGTGGCGAATAAAAATATAGCCTTAAGTAAAGTTACCAATAGACGAAGACGAAAGAGGGGATGCCTTCCGGGGCATCCCCAAGTTTAGGCTCTTGGTTGTCCTTGAATATTACCTTGGGGTGCCTTGGGAATCCCCAAGCTTAGGCTCTTGCCACTCCTTATTCCATAGTCCATCAAATCCTAACCTAAAACTTGAAAACTTCACAACACAAAACTCAACAGAAAATCTCATAAGCTCCGTTATTATAAGAAAATAAATAACCACTTTTGGTACTGTTGTGAACTCATTCTGTATTTATATTGGTGTAATATCTACTGTATTCAAACTTTTCCATGGTTCATACCCCCAATAATACCCATAGATTCATCAAAATAAGCAAACAACACAAAGAAAACAGAATCTGTCAAAAACAGAATAGTCTGTAGAAATATGGATATTTCAAATATTATGTAACTCCAAAAATCCTGAAAAAATTAGAAAGACCTAAGCAATTTGTTTATTAACCTTCTGCAAAAAGAATCAAACCAAAATCACTCTTCTGTTAAAAATGAGAATTTTTTCCCTGAGCGCAAAAGTTTATGTTTTCAGCAAGATCAAATCAACTATCACCGTAAGCTATCCCAAAGGTCTTACTTGGCACAAACACTAATTAAAACACAAAACCACATCTAAATAGAGGCTAGATGAATTATTTATTTCAAAACAGAAAGGAAAAATATTGGGTTGTCTACCAACAAGCGCTTTTCTTTAATGCCTTTTAGCTAGGCATTGATAATTTTAATGATGCTCATATAAAAGAGAAGAATTGAAGCACAAAGAGAGCATCATAAAACACGTGACAAACACATTTAAGTCTAACATACTTCCTATGCATAGGAATTTTATAAGCAAACAAATCATCAAGGAAAGAAAAATCTAGCATATGCAAGCAAGAAGAAAGAGTAGCAATCTCCAAATGAAGAGAGGTAATTTAGTAACATGAAAATTTCTACAACCACATTTTCCTCTCTCATAATAATTACATGTTCGATCATAAGCAAATTCAATAATATAGCTATCACATAACATATTCTCAACACGATCCACATGCATGCGAAATTGACACTCTTCAAAAATAGTGGGATTAACATTAACTAAAGTCATGACCTCTCCAAACCCACTTTTATCAAAAATTTCATAAGATTGAACATTCTCCAAATATGTGGGATCTTGATACGTCCATTTTGCATCATGCTTTTATATTGATATTTATTGCATTATGGGTTGTTATTACACATTATATCACAATACTTATGCCTTTTTTCTCTTATTTTATAAGGTTTACATGAAGAGGGAGAATGCCGGCAGCTGGAATTCTGGACTAGAAAAGGAGCAAATATTAGAGACCTATTCTGCACAACTCCAAAAGCCCTGAAACTTCACGGAGCATGTCTTCGGAATATATAAAAAATATTGAGCGAAGAAAATACCAGAGGGGGGCCACCAGCCAGCCACAAGGGTGGAGGGCGCGCCCCCCGTCCTTGTGGGCCACCTGGCAGGCCTCCGATGCCCATCTTCTGCTATATGGTGTGTTTTGACCTGGAAAAAATTAGAAGGAAGCTTTTAGGACGAAGCGCCGCTGTCTTGAGGCGGAACCTGGGCAGAACCAATCTAGGACTCCGGCGGAGCTGTTCTGTCGGGGAAACATCCCTTCGGGAGGGGGATATCAAAGTCATCGTCATCACCAACGATCCTCTCATCGAGAGGGGGTCAATCTCCATCAACATCTTCACCAGCACCATCTCCTCTCAAACCCTAGTTCATCTCTTGTATCCGATCTTTGACTCAAAACCTCAGATTGGTACCTCTTGTTGCTAGTAGTGTTGATTACTCCTTGTAGGTGATGGTAGTTTGTTTATTCGGTGGAAGATCATATGTTCAGATCCTTAATGATAAATAATACTCCTCTGATTATGAACATGAATATGCTTTGTGAGTACTTACGTTTGTTCCTGAGGACATGGGAGAAGTCTTGTTATAAGTAATCATGTGAATTTGGTATTCGTTCAATATTTTGATGAGAAGTATGTTTTCTTTCCTCTAGTGGTGTTATGTGAATGTAGACTACATGACACTTCACCATTCTTGATCACCATGTTGAGCCATTGTCGTGGTAAATCTGCCTCCACGAACACCTATGGGGACTGAGCCCCTTTCTGGTTCGGCGGGGGGCGGAGGTCGCGCGAAGAGCGGATCGAGGCGGTGCACACAAAGGGGTTTACCCAGCTTCGGGCCGCACGGATGCGTAAAACCCTACTGCTGCTTTGTGGTTTGTATTGTGTTCTTGTTCGGGAGCGCTGAGTGCTACAGTACACTCAGGCAACTAGTCAGACCGAGCGTGAGTGGCCTCCTTCTTCCTCCTCCTCCCTTCCTCCCTCCTTACGTTGCGCATGGGGCCTCCTTTTATATGCGCAAAGGGGTTACCCACAGGTGGCAACGTAGGCGGGGGTAAAATTGGAAAACGCTGTGTTGGGTACAGTTGTTTGCACAGTGCTATCATACCTAACTCTAACGGCAGGGGACAAGGGCATTAAATGCCCGTCTAGGTCGCCCAAACAGTGCAGAAAAGGGACCGTCAGGGGCGCCACCGTTTGCCACGATGGCTACCCTGTCAGCGTTGCTTCGCCACCGTATGCCCCTGGCTGCGCAGCCTCTCGCCACGTACGCCTGGAATGGCCCCAGAGCGACGCGTGGGTGGATGAGCTGGAACGCAGGCGCGGGGTGGTGACTTGCCGCGGCAAGCGCCTTGCCGCGGTTGATGCCTTGTCGCGCCCGGGAGCTTGTTGCTCACCGGTCCTTGCCGGGATGCGTGGCGCGTCGCAGCAAGTCTCTTGTCGTGCCCTGGTCGGCCTTCCCGGCAAGCTCCTCTTGTCGGGGCCTTGTGCTTCGAGCGGCCGTCCCGGCAAGCTCCTCTTGCCGGGGCCTTGCTCTCTTCGGGTGGCCTTCCCGGCAAGCTCCTCCTGCCGGGGCCTTGGCTCAAATACTTTGTTCTTGGATGGCCCAAAAAGGGACCATGGAGAGTTTGGGCGATCACCTGGCAAGCCTTGCCGCGGGGTGCTACGACTGCCCGTGCGCAAGTTCGGGGTACTAAGGTACCCCTACTTTAGTACACCGACAGGAGCCCCCGGGCCTGGGCCATACACGGTGCCGAGCGCTATTGGGCCAGGCCCAAAACAGTGCACGGGCACGCGCGGCCAGGGTCACGCTGCATCTTCTTCTGCATCCACCACGTCCTCCCTGAATGGCACGCGTCGAACGCGGCATCGTGGGGAGAGGCGTGCGTGACGTGGGCGGCGTGCGCGGGGCCGAGCCCCGCAGGCATGCGTCACGTCGCAATAAAGGGGGCGGTTCGCGCTATCTCCATAAGTGGAGGGAGGCGTGGAGGCGTGGCTCGTTTGCTGGACGGGGCCGAGGCACGGTTCCCGAGGCGTCCGCTCCCCACGATCACGGGGTGGTGGGAGGTCGCCTCAGCCGTCGCCTCGGTCCTGCACGCCAGCCACGCGGCTCCCATGCACCTGGAGTTGCGGATGGTGGAGGCAGGAAACCGGGCCGTCGCGGGTCGAGGCAGCAGGCCGGTCCCAGTCGCCTGCTCTCCCTGCGTCTTGATTGGCTGAGCGGGGCGGCCGAGCCTCCACCCTGCTGCTTTATAAAGAGCAAGAGGGGGCGACGGAAATCCACACTCCTTCATCTTTTCTTCCCTTCAGCTTCTGATCCCCTCTCTCTATTCGCCATGGAGAAAGGGAACCCTGGTCCTTCATCGGTGGCGGCGAGGGTCGCCGCTAGGCAACGCGCCCCTCCTCCCCTCGCACCCGCGGTGGCGGAGCCAACCGTAAGGGGAAGGGGTTGGGGAGAGGTCGTGGACGAGGTCGTGGACGAGGCCGAGGCGCTCGGGGACGAGGCGGACGGGGCGACGCGCCGGCCTCGCCTCCGCCAGCGACTCCTCTTCTCACGGCGGTCCACATCGGTGACGACCATTGCGAGTTCTTCGTCAGGCTGCGCCGGGCGCCTCGTCGTTGCCTCCGTCTCCCGGCTCCCTTCGCAAGCGTGATGGAGATGGAACAACCCGAGACGCTAAGACTGCGCATGAGGGGCTGCGGGATCAGCGGCACGCGGGTCCACGTTGAGTCCCCAGCCCCCGGCGTGATGTATCTTGGTCGAGGGTGGAAGACGTTCGCCCGTATCCATAGCTTGATGGAGGGGTTCACCCTCCATTTTAAGTTGATGGAGGGCGATCTCCTCTCCGTCAAGGTCTTCGGGTGCTACGGGACCCGGGCCCGGTGCTGCGTGGATAGCTCCTCCGACAGCGAAGGCTCCTCCTCGAGCGAGAGCGACGAGGAGGGGAGCGACAGCGATGACGAGGGCAGCGGTCGTCGGGATGACGGGTCCGACTAGGCGCCGGTCGCGGCTCCGTGTGGCACCGGCGACCCCATCATCCGTGTCGCCGGCTCCTTGAGCTTCTCGGGGTCGTCTCCTTGGCGGCTGGCGTAGGGAGGCTGCGGAAGAGGAAGAGGGCAGGCGGCAAGGCCGTCAACTCGGAGTACGAGGACACGGCGCCCTCGACAGCGTGCTGACATCCTGCCGCCTCGTCGAGCCCTGCTTCCGGCGCCGCCGTCACCGTCCAGCTTTCAGACGGCCCCCGGGGTGTTCTCTTGGTGTCTTCTACCACCCGTAGCTCGCCTAGGCGCCCCTTTTGCCCTTTTCGCCTCCTTGTCCTACCTCCTGAGGAGAGAGACAAGAAAGGGATTACGATCACCTTATCTCTTTTTAACTTGTAAGCCCTCGGGCTTTAGTTGCAGTTAAAGCTTGTAATCCCATCTCTCATGTTTTTCATTCTCTCTGAACTGTACCTGAGCGGAATGTTCTTTTAATGAAAAGGGGATGTTTGCCGGGCCATTTGTCCCGTGGGTAAAACCCACGCCAAGGAGCGAATCCTTTATATCGTTAAGATAGACACTTCTTTGCCCGGCAACAGGCCCTGCCGTCTTCCCGCGCCACTCGACCTTTCTCACGCCTTTGGCGGAGGTAGGGATGAGGCGGGTTCGGGCTCCTCATTCCGTCCCTTTGCCGCCGCGGCTACTACCAGAACTGGCCCCAGGAACGCGCTTTGGAGCCCAGAGTTAAGGGAGCACGGTAGCTTTTTAGGAAGAAACAAGGTTTTCGCATTCCTCAGTCCATAAGAGAATGCATGACAAGGGATGAAAAACTTATCTGGGATTGCATCCCCCAGCAACTTTGGCTTGCCGCGGGCGAATCTTTGTACTTGCACCCCCCGGCAACACTGGTTTGCCGGGGACCAGATGCTGGTCCGCCCTTCTTCTCTTCTTCGTCCTTAAGCGGTCTGGCCAGGATATGCAAGACCCTGCGAACCAAGGAAAACGAAAGAACAGGAAAAAAGGACGCAGAGCCGACCTCTAAGCTAGGGGTTAGCAGCTGTTAGGCACTATCAACCCTAACCAAGGACGAGACTCGACTCAGCATGCATGCTAAAACTTAGGGCGCCAGCGCTTCATTTACTGCTGCTCAGGGTCTGCGCCTGGCTTTGTACAAAGGATTACATGCAACAGCGGCAAGACTTGTACAAAAGGGTGGTTGCCGGACGGGGTCCGACAACCGCGCCTTACGGGTAAAACTTACGAAGATGCTCAATATTCTAGGAGTTGCTCACCGGAGTGCCATCTTCGGTCTCAAGGCGGACAGCGCCGGGCCTCGTGACTCGTCTCACCCGGTAAGGGCCTTCCCACTTCGGCGTCAACTTGTTATGATTCTTGGCGGACGGAGCGCGCCGAAGAACAAGGTCGCCTTCCTCGAAGCTTCTGGCTTTAACTTTGCGGCTATGGTAGCGATGCAAAGCTTGCTGGTAGCGAGAGGCTCGCACAGCAGCCTGAAGACGATCTTCTTCAAGGAGCAGCGCGTCATCTTCACGCAGCCGCTCTTGCTCAAGCTCATCATAAGCGAGCACTCGAGGTGACCCGTATACGAGTTCCGTGGGGGTAACTGCTTCTGCTCCATAGACTAGAGCAAATGGTGTCTGGCCAGTGGCTCGATTTGGCGTCATTCTGATCGACCAAAGAGCCACCGGCAGCTCCTCGATCCAGTTTCTTCCACACTTGTGCAGCCTGTCGAAAGTTCTGGTCTTGAGCCCGCGCAGCACTTTGGCATTGGCCCTCTTCGCTTGACCGTTGCTCCTGGGATGAGCAACAGAAGCGAAGCAGACCTTGGCGCCGAGATCTTGGACGTATTGCATGAAGGCGCGGCTCGTGAATTGCGTACCATTGTCGGTGATGATCCTGTTGGGGACCCCGAAGCGGCAAACAATCAACCTGAAGAACTTGACTGCTGACTGTGCTGTCACCTTCCTCACTGGTTCCACTTCCGGCCACTTTGTGAGCTTGTCGATTGCGACGTACAAGTACTCAAAGCCCCCGACAGCTCGGGGGAAGGGGCCGAGGATGTCGAGCCCCCAGACCGAAAATGGCCAGGATAAAGGGATCGTCTAGAGAGCTTGAGCTGGCTGGTGTATCTGCTTAGAATGGAACTGGCACGCTTCACACTTGGTTACTTGTGCAGTTGCATCCTGGAGGGCTGTCGGCCAGAAGAAACCTTGCCGGAACGCTTTGGATAGTTGGGGTGCTCTCGAATTTGAGACCGAAGCTTGACAGTTCCAGTGCCCACTCGACAATCCTACCTGTTGCTTCTGGATTCTGCAGTATCCTCTTCAGCGGAAAGCGGGTGACAACTGTAATCTCATGTGCTTGGAAGTAATGGCGCAGCTTTCTCGAGGCCATGAGAAGGCCGAAAAGCAATTTCTGCACACCAGAGTACCTTGACCTAGCCCCCTGTAGGAGGGAGCTGACAAAGTAAACTGGGCGCTGCACCATTCTTTTCTTCTGCACCTCCACTCGCTCCTGCGCAGATTCATCCTTGTCGGGGCCAGAGCTTGTCGGGGAAGCCTCCTGCTTGTCGCTGGACGCGCTTGCCGCGGTTGCTAGCTCATCATCTGCCTCCCTCTCCGCTACTAACGCAGCACTAACCACTTGATTGGTTGCCGCCAGGTACAGCAGCAACTTCTCTTGTGGTTTAGGCGCGACAAGTATTGGAGCGGAGGACAGGTATTTCTTCAAGTCCTGCAGCGCAGCCTCCGCTTCCGGAGTCCATTTTACTGGACCCGCCTTTTTCAAAACTTTGAAAAATGGCAGGGCACGTTCTGCAGACTTGGAAATAAACCTGCTGAGAGCCGCGACGCAGCCCGCAAGCCTTCGTACATCCTTGACGCGTGTTGGTGCTTCAATCTGCTTGATGGCCTTGATTTTGTCTGGATTGGCTTCGATTCCTCCCTGAGACACGAAGAACCCGAGAAGCTTGCCGGAAGGGACTCCAAACACGCACTTCTCGGGGTTGAGCTTGAGGCTGATCCTGCGCAGGTTCGTAAAGGTCTCTTCTAAATCTTGAATCAGGGTTGCTCTGTTCCTGCTTTTGACCACTATGTCATCCATGTAGGCTTCCACATTTCTGTGGATTTGCGGCTCAAAAGCGGTATGGACAACCCTCGCAAACGTCGAACCAGCATTCTTCAAACCGAAAGGCATCCGTACGAAACAGTACGTGCCACATGGAGTGATGAATGCGGTCTTTTCCTCATCTTCTTTAGCCATGAAGGTCTGATGGTATCCTGAGTATGCATCAAGAAATGAAAGCAGGTCACATCCGGCCGTGGAGTCAACAATCTGGTCAATGCGCGGCAAGGGAAAGGGATCTTTGGGACAAGCTTTGTTAACATCAGTAAAGTCGATGCAAAGCCTCCATTTCCCATTTGCTTTGCGCACGACAACAGGATTGGCCAACCACGTCGGATGGAGCACACCTCTGACAAGGCCTGCCGCTTCCAACTTCTTGATCTCTTCTGCGATGAACTCTTGGCGCTCCACCGCTTGCTTCCTGACTTTCTGCTTGACGGGCCGCGCATGAGGACAGACGGCGAGGTGGTGCTCAATCACTTTCCTGGGAACGCCGGGGATGTCAGATGGTTGCCAGGCAAACACCTCGACATTCACCCACAGGAAAGCAACGAGCGCGCTTTCCTATTTGGGGTCGAGAGTGGCACTGATGGTGAAGGTACCACCAGTGCCGTCCTCCTTGGCGGACACCTTCTTGGTCATTAGCGGGGCTGCCATCGACTTCTTACTCTTGCCGGTGGAGCTCGATGGCGCGTCCTCGACGGTAGCGCAGCACTCCGAAGAGGTGCGCTTGCCGAAGTGGGCACCAGAGCACTTGCCGGGCTTGGTCTTCTTCTTCCCTCTGGGAGCTTTAGCGGCAAGCGGCTTGTGATCCGTTGCGGCTGCTGCTTCCTGGTAGATCTTGTCGGCACAGATAAGGGCATCCTTCTTGTCGCCGGGGACAGAGATGACGCTTATCGGGCCTGGCATCTTGAGCATGTTGTATGCGTAGTGAGAGGCCGCCATGAACTTGGCGAGCGCCGGACTGTCGAGAATTCCATTGTAGGGCAATGGAAAATCGGCAACGTCAAAAGTGATCCTCTCTGTCCTGAAGTTCAGCTCACTGCCAAATGTCACTGGCAACGTTATCTAACCCTTCGGCTTGCTCCTTCCCGGGTTGATTCCTTCGAACGTGCCGGTCTCTTCGAGCTCGCTGTCGGGGACTTGGAGTTTCTAGAGCACGGCGGAGGATATCAGGTTCAAGCCGGCCCCGCTGTCGACTAGCATCTTAGTGACCTTGAGGTTGCGGACTGTTGGTGAGACCAACATCGGCAAGCACCCGATCGCAGTTGTGCGGTCAGGGTGGTCCTCAATATCGAAGATGATAGGCGTGCTGGACCATTTCAGAGGCTTGCATGACTCGACGGGTGGTTTCGCGGCATTGACTTCCCGCGCCCACTGCTTGAGCTGGCGGTGGGAAGTATGCAGAGAAGCACCACCGTCTACGCACAAGACCTCTGTGGCTTTCTGAAACTCCTGCTCGCTGGTCTCGACATCATCCATGTCTTCGTCTTCGTCGTAGTCTTCGCCCTTGTCGCGGCCGCGGGGAGGTCTGTCTGCTTGCCGCTGCTTGTCCTTGTCGCAGCGTCCTCCCTGGCTGGGGCGCTTCGTGCCGGATCCTCCGCCACCTACCCAGGCTCTCTCCTTGTCGCGTCGCTCGTACTCGGCCTTTTGCAGCTCGACGAGCCGCTCGACCTGCTTGCAGCTCTGGAGGTCATGGCCCTTGGTGCGGTGGATCTTGCAGTACTGTTTGTTGGTGCCGTCCCGCTTGTCGGCGACCGCCACAGCCTGGCAGTTGGCGCATCCGGCAACCTCCTTGCCGGAGCTACCAGCCTGGGCCTTCTTGGCGGCGCCTTCATCGCCGGACTGCTCAACAACCAGTACTTCTTGGCTCTTCTTCTTCCTGTTGCTCCGCCGCCGGTTCTTCCTTGCCGGGGCAGTATCCTCACTGTCAGATTCTCCTGCTCCAGTGTTCTCTCCGGGGAGTTTCCTTCCTTCCTCAGCACGTGCACACTTGTCGGCCAGGGCATATAGCTCGCTGATGTCTTTGATCTTGCACATCGCCATCTCCTCCCGCATCCTGCGGTTACGCACGTTCTGATGGAATGCGCTGATGACCGCGGCAGGGTGGACGTCTGGGATGTTGTAGTGCACGCGGCTGAATCTCTGGATGAACTTGCGCAAGGGTTCCCCTTCCTTCTGGACGAGCAGATGAAGGTCGCTCGCTTGGCCATGGGGTTTGTGGCCGCCTGTAAAGGCGCCAACAAACTGATGGCACAAGTCTGTCCAGGAGGTTATGGAGTTATCCGGCAAGTGCATGAGCCAGGATCTGACGTTGGATTTGAGTACCAGCGGGAAGTAGTTGGCAAGGATCTTGTCGTCTCGCCCTCCAGCAGCCTGCACCGCAATGGTGTAGATGCTGAGGAACTCCGACGGATGCGACTTGCCGTCGTACTTCTCTGGTACGTCTGGCTTAAAATTCTTCGTGCTGGGCCACTGGACTTGCCGCAGCTCACGGGTGAACGCAGGGCAGCCTACCGCGTACGGTAGGTCGCCTGGTCCCCCCGGCGCATGCATGTTGACAGAGGGCCCAGCGTGCTGGTCTGATTGATGCCGCGCTTCTCTTTGACGCTCGATGCGAGTACGAGCGTCCTCTTGCTCTCGTTCGTGAAGAACTTGGCGTTGATCGCGACGAGTTCGCGGATTTGACGATGCGGTGGAGTCGTTGTCATGATGGTTCCGGCGAGTCGGCGATCTTGGCCTTTGGGGCGGGGAATGCACGGTGGTCGCACCCCCACCGGTCTTGGCGCCATCGGTTCTCGCCTGGCCGACCTGCCGCGGCTGCGACGCACTATGCTGCCGCGGGGTGTCGCCGTTAGCGAAGCCGATGAGACTCTGTATCGTGGCCCTCCAGTCGTCGAGCTTGTCCGCCGTTGGAGGGTAGTCTAGGAGCAGTTGAGCTCGTGCTAGAGCTTCTGCTGGAGTGGCGGGCAGCGGTGGCGAACGGCGCGTGGAGCGGGATGTGCTCGAACTTCTAACTATGTTAGAAGGAGCAGCACCCGGACCAGGCAGTCGCGCCACGCTTGCGCCAGCACGTTGGTGTGTATGCTGGCCTTGAGCACCCTGGGATCCGCCAGCTCGATCTGGGTCCAGCGAGCGTATGGTACCGTGAGTGCCAAGACGCTGCCGGTGCCGTGCCTCCTGAGAGGGGCGCGGTGCATGTTCGGACGCCGTGGCACCATGAGCTGGCTCGGCGACGGCCGTTCCGCCGCCGGTGCCGTCCCCACCACCCGTTTGCTCCAGAGGCGGTGGGTTCGACGCGGACGGACCAGCCACCTCCGGGGCCTTCTTCTTCGGTGGCATGTCGATGAAGATGATGGAGATCTAGCCTGTGCAGACGCCGGATCAGGTTCACACAACCTCGACGCCCCCTACCTGGCGCGCCAAAGATGTTGTGGGAAATCTGCCTCCACGAACACCTATGGGGACCGAGCCCCTTTCTGGTTCGGCGGGGGGCGGAGGTCGCGCGAAGAGCGGATCGAGGCGGTGCACACAAAGGGGTTTACCCAGCTTCGGGCCGCACGGATGCGTAAAACCCTACTGCTGCTTTGTGGTTTGTATTGTGTTCTTGTTCGGGAGCGCTGAGTGCTACAGTACACTCAGGCAACTAGTCAGACCGAGCGTGAGTGGCCTCCTTCTTCCTCCTCCTCCCTTCCTCACTCCTTACGTTGCGCATGGGGCCTCCTTTTATATGCGCAAAGGGGTTACCCACAGGTGGCAACGTAGCCGGGGGTAAAATTGGAAAACGCTGTGTTGGGTACAGCTGTTTGCACAATGCTATCATACCTAACTCTGACGGCAGGGGACAAGGGCATTAAATGCCCGTCTAGGTCGCCCAAACAGTGCAGAAAAGGGACCGTCAGGGGCGCCACCGTTTGCCACGACGGCTACCCTGTCAGCGTTGCTTCGCCACCGCATGCCCCTGGCTGCGCAGCCTCTCGCCACGTACGCCTGGAATGGCCCCAGAGCGACGCGTGGGTGGATGAGCTGGAATGCAGGCGCGGGGTGGTGACTTGCCGCGGCAAGCACCTTGCCGCGGTTGATGCCTTGTCGCGCCCGGGAGCTTGTTGCTCACCGGTCCTTGCCGGGACGCGTGGCGTGTCGCAGCAAATCTCTTGTCGTGCCCTAGTCGGCCTTCCCGGCAAGCTCCTCTTGCCGGGGCCTTGTGCTTCGAGCTGCCGTCCCGGCAAGCTCCTCTTGCCGGGGCCGTGCTCTCTTCGGGTGGCCTTCCCGGCAAGCTCCTCCTGCCGGGGCCTTGGCTCAAATACTTTGTTCTTGGATGGCCCAAAAAGGGACCATGGAGAGTTTTGGCGATCACCTGGCAAGCCTTGCCGCGGGGTGCTACGACTGCCCGTGCACAAGTTCGGGGTACTAAGGTACCCCTACTTTAGTACACCGACAACCATCTATCCAAGGACGAATGTATTGTAAGTTGCATGATTCGTTCAAGCATAATATTGAGGATTGCAACATGTTTCATCAAATAGTTAAATCGGCCATTGAGAAAGGACGATTGAAATTTGTTGAGACACCAAGAGATGACCAGTCTATTCCGATTGGTCCTGATGGAAGAAAGTTTTTGCATCGGCTGCTTCAAGCCGATCCATTTAAAGAGAAGGTAAAAACTGCAGGTGATGGGATCAAGTTTTCAAGTAAAGAAGTTGTTGAAGAGCATAATGAACATAATCTTGAGGGTGAGAGTTCCATCGAAACTACAATGGAGACGCCAAGGACTGGGGGGCAGCAAACAAATCCAATGATCGATGAAAGCAAATCAAAAGAAAACAAACACTGAAATAAGCACAAGTGTAAGAGATCAAAAATCACCTTCGCTGAACTATTGCATAAATATCAAAAGAAGAGTGAAGAGAAGAATGCTTATCGGCCAAATCATGCAAAGAAACCAAGATCACCCCCAAGGCGCAAATATGAGGATAGGTATTGGCAAAGTGAGAATTTTAATGCAACATATTCATATGCTTATTTTGGGCCGCCAACGCCAATGCCGTGGATACCTCCCTATGCTCATATAGATCCATATCCATTATGGGACAAGTATGATACAAGGGCACATTCTTCATCTTATTTTAGACCATCTCACCAATATTATGCAACTCCGAGAAGATCAACATTTGAACAATCACATGTTAAAGACTGTTTCAATCATAAGGAATCGGTCTAGAGCTCAAGGAAGAAGAAAGAGGTGGTCAAGCAAGTTTACCATGTTAAAAGAGATGGTCGTAAGAGTGCAACTTCAGATTTGATCTCAAATGAAAAAGATCCAATTAATGTGTTGACATTGGCTACTAAAGACAATGAGACAAAGCAACCAAATATTGAGAGTCAAAGTGCCAAATCTGAAGAAAAGAAGTTGAGAGTGCACAAGGCCAAAAAGGAATTGCCATTGGTCAAAACAGAATCACAGCCGAGATGCATGCTCGGCTTATCGTATTGGCAAAAGAAGAAATTACAAAAACTTACTGCACAAGAACTTGAAGAAAGGAACATGGCATGGGCTCCCAAAGGAAGTGCTCAAAATAAGAAATATGTGCAAGCTTCCATTACAAGAAGTGCGGCAAAGGTGAAGAAGGAAAAGAGTGAAAACTATGAAGGACCAAGCCGAAGGTTTCAACATCTTTGCTCTACACATTATCCATATTCTTCAACTATGCCATTGTAACGCCCTCGATGCGGCTATATCTCCCACGTGTCGAGGCACGACTTAGAGGCATAACCGCATTGAAAGCAATGTCGCAAGTGAGGTAATCTTCACACAATCCATGTAATAAATAAAGGGGAAAGATACATAGTTGGCTTACAATCGCCACTTCACACAAGTACATAAATAACATCCATCAAACAGATTACACTCAAGGTCCGACTACGGTACCAAAATGAAAGAAGACTACCCCAAATGCTAAACAGATCCCCGGATCACCCAACTGGGCTCCACTACTGATCATCTGGAAAAGAAACATAGTAACGGCCACGTTCCTCGTCGAACTCCCAAGTGCGCTCGGTCGCGTCATCTGCACTGGCATCGTTGGTACCTGCAACTGTGGTGATAATATCTGTGAGTCACGGGGACTCAGCAATCTCACACCCGCGAGATCAAGACTATTTAAGCTTAAAGGTGGGAAAGGGGTTTATGAGGTGGAGCTGCAGCAAGCGACTAGCATGTGGTGGCTATAGCGCAAAAGAGAGCGAGAAGAGAAGGCAAAGCACGGTCGAGAAGCTAAAAGTGATCAAGAAGTGATCCTGAAACAACCTACGTCAGACATAACTCCAACAACCGTGTTCACTTCCCGGACCCCGCCGAGAAGAGACCATCACGGTTACACACGCGGTTGATGTGTTTTTAGTTAAGGTCAACTTCGGGTTTTCTACAACCGGACATCAACAAATTCCCATCTGCCTCATAACCGCGGGCACGGCTTTCGAAAGATAATACCCTGCAGGGGTGTCCCAACTTAGCCCATGATAAGCTCTCACGGTCAACGAAGGATATTCCTTCTACCGGGAAGACCCGATCAATCTCGGAATCCCGGACTACAAGACATTTCAACAGCAATAAAACAAGTCCAGCAAAGCCGCCCGATTGTGCCGACAAATCCTGATAGGAGCTGCACATATCTCGGTCTCAGGGCACATCCGGATGAGCAGTCCGTACAACTAAAACCAGCCCTCGAGTTGCCCCGAGGTGGCGCTGCAAAGGGCTCTAGTTTGGACCAGCAATCGAAGGAGAACTGGCCCGGGGGTTAAAATAAAGATGACCCTTGAGTCTGCAGAACCCAAGGGAAAAAGGCTAGGTGGCGAATGGTAAAACCAATGTTGGGCCTTGCTGGAAAAGTCTTATTCAAAGCGAACTGTCAAGGGGGTCCCATAAATCACCCAACCGTGTAAGGAACGCAAACTCCGGGAACATAACACCGGTATGACGGAAACTAGGGTGGCAAGAGTGGAACAAAACACCAGGCATAAGGCCGAGCCTTCCATCCTTTACCAAGTATATAGATGCATTAATTAAATAAGAGGTATTGTGATATCCCAACAAGTAAACATGTTCCAAACAAGGAACAACAAGTCCATGTTCCAACAAGGAACAAACTTCATCTTCACCTGCAACTAGCAACGCTATAAGAGGGGCTGAGCAAAAGCGGTAACATAGCCAAACAACGGTTTGCTAGGACATGGATGGTTAGGGGCTGACATGGCAATATAGGAGGCATGATATAGCAAGTGGTAGGTATCGCAGCATAGGCATAGCAAAAGAGCGAGCAATCTAGCAAGCAAAGATAGAAGTGATTTCGAGGGTATGGTCATCTTGCGTGCAAGGTTCTCAGAGTTGTCGAAAGCTTGGTCCTCGAAAGCGTTCTCAACGGAATCCTCGTTCACGTACTCGTCTCCCGGCTCTACCCAAGACAAGAGAACAAGCAAAGGAACCAATATCAACCACGATGCAATGCGCAAGCAATATGATGCAAAACATGGCAATGACATGCAAGAGGTGATATGCAATGCGAATGCATGCTCCGGGAGGACAAGGATGAACAGGGCATAATCTTGGCAAACCAAGCATGCCACTGGATAGGTGAGGTGATTTCTGTTGAAATCGATATAAAGATCACCGGAATCGGATGCACGGTTTGCAAATGGCAAGCAATACAAAAATGACACGAAACTGCCATAATCAGCATGATGCTACTTAGCAAGCAACAAATAATTAAGCTACTGCACCCAAACATGGCAACAAAGCATACGAAAGTAATCTACTCAAGATGCTCGACAAAAGATGAACACTGAGCTACGGCTAATTCACATCATAACAGGTTCAAACAAGCATGGAAAAAGTGCAAACGATAACAAGTTCACAGACTTGGTGAAAATATCAACATAGCAGAAAACTAACATCAGGCTGACATGTTCAGAGCAATGAAACAACATGCTATAGGTTCAGAATATAGCAAAATAAGGCATGGCATGAATCTGCACATAGCACTTGACAAAAGTCCTTTACTTACCATAAGCCAAAAAGGATCAGGAAATAAGATTACACCCATGACAATTAAGCAAGTTTTGTTTCAGGTTTCAGACTTAGTAGAAAACTGGACATGGCAGAAAACTGTTAACGACTAGGCATGTTCGTGAGCTCGACGCACTCACTACAGAGCATTGCATGATAAACTAAGCATACATACATCAAGAATACATGGCATAGTAACTAGACATGGCAAGAATAACATCATATCATGCAAGGATCAACTACACCAAGCTTGGCAAAATCGAATAACACGTAAACAATCTGCCAGCAACATTTTGAAGCAAAAGTAGAGCTCGATTGACTCAAGCTATGGCACTCCATAATTGCAAACAAAGGCATGGATGGATATAGCAAATACTCAAGTTCAAAACACCCTTAATGATCATGCTCAAATTATGCATATATCTCTCGGAAACAACATGAACACATGGCATAAAAATAACAGCAGTCAGGGACTTGGTGAAATCACTAAGTCTCTGAAATAAGCAACATCAAGATACCTAGTTTGCATGCTTGTGCTAGTTACCACATAGATCAAAAAAATACATGCCATAATTCTATGGAAAGTTAACATGGCATATTACAAAACTCATGTAGGAATCAACTTCATAGGAGGTACACATCAATCATGGCAAAAATGACAAAAGTGCATGTTCAGATAAGATCCAGCAACTAACATCAACTAGCCCTCTTCTAGCAGCATTTCGGGCATCCAGATGACCTCAAATGAAAATTACGCAATGGAAAAAATGATGTACTCTCTGAGGCGAACAATTTGACATATTGTACACGTAAAACGGAGCTACGGATGTAAAGTTATGGTATGATGAAGATGCGATAATGATGATGAAATTACAGGACTTAGAGAAGAAATCGGGCTCGGGGAAGTCAACCCAGCCGGGACGCGGATCGAGGCGGCGGCGCGGCTCGCCGGAACCGCGCCGGAGTGGCGGCGGCGGAGACGGATCCGGCCGGATCCGGGCGGCGCCGGCCCGGATCTGGCCGCGGATGGCGCGGGGCGGCGAGGGGAGGCGCGGCGGCGGCGAGGGGAGGCGCGGCGGCGGCCTGAGGCGGCGGGGACGGCGCGAGGTCGACGGGGCGCCGGCGAAGGCGGCGGTGGCCGGCGCGGGCGACGGAGAGGGCGGCGCCGGGCGCGGGCCGGGGAGGCGAGGCGCGCTGGGCGCGGGAGGCGGGCGACGGAGGAGCGGGCCGGGAGGGCCAGCCGCGGGCTCGGCGGGCCGGCGGCGCGCGCGGTGGCCGGTTGCCACGTGTCGCGCCCCAGTTCATCGGGCGGCGGCGGCGCGGGTGTCCGGCGCGGCGCGAGGAGCGGGGCTAGGGTTTGGGGTGTTTTGCCCGCAAATGGAGGAGGGGGAGGCCTCTTTATAGATAGGAGGAGCTAGGAGGCTCCAAACGGAGTGTGGTTTTCGCCCACGCGATCGTGATCGAACGGCGGAGGACATGGGAGTGACTTAGATGGGTTATTGGGCTGTTTTGAAGGGGTGTTGGGCTGCAACACACACGAGGCCTTCACGGTTACCCGGTTAACCGTTGGAGTACCAAACGAACTCCGATTGACCCGAAACTTGACAGGCGGTCTACCGGTGCTATACCGAGGCCACATGTCAAACCTCGGTCCATTCCGAGAATGTTTAATACCCGCTGGGGCGCCGGGAGACATAGGAGTGCCGGATTGCAAAACGGACAACGGGAAAGATGCTCGGATTTATGAGACGAACACGTATGCAAAAGCGATGCACATGATATGAAATGCATGACATGACCAAAATGCAAAACGGAGAGAACCCAACCACGGAGGGAATATCATAGCACATAGCCGAAAATGGCAAGAGTTGGATTACAAATATGGCAAGTTACATCTGGGGCGTTACAACACACCACCACTACGAGAGGATCTCGTCCCGAGATCTAGGACTGAAAGAACTCCGGATACTCGGAACATATGTGGTCTTCACGCTCCCAGGTGGCCTCTCGGTCTGAATGATGTGACCATTTCACTTTGAGGAATTTGATTGACTTGTTGCGAGTCTTGCGCTCAGTTGTCTCAAGAATGGCAACTGGATGCTCATGATAGGACAAATCTTCTTGAAGATCAATCTCTTCGAAGTTGATGGTGCGCTCAGGCGTCTTGAAGCACTTGCGAAGCTGTGACACGTGGAAGACATCGTGCACATTTGCAAAGTTGGAGGGGAGCTCAAGTTGATAGGCGAGATCGCCTCGTTTGCCGATGATCTTGAAAGGGCCGACGTATCTGGGGGCAAGTTTCCCCTTGATACCGAAGCGACGAGTTCCTTTCATTGGAGAGACGCGGAGGTAAGCATGGTCTCCGATCTCGAATGCCACATCTCGGTGTTTGCTATCGTAATAGCTCTTCTGGCGCGACTGCGCGGCTTTGAGGTTCTCACGAATCACCTTGCACATGGCCTCAGCCTCTGAGATCAAATCATTGCCGAGCAATTGGCGTTCACCGGTTTCAGACCAGTTGAGAGGAGTACGACACTTTCTGCCATAGAGAATCTCGAATGGGGCTTTGCCCGAGCTGGCTTGAAAGCTGTTGTTGTAAGAGAACTCAGCATAAGGAAGACAATCCTCCCACTTCATGCCGAAAGAGATAACACAAGCTCTGAGCATATCTTCAAGAATTTGGTTGACACGCTCGACTTGTCCACTAGTCTGAGGGTGGAACGCTGTGCTGAAGCGGATGTTGGTGCCCATGGCCGTCTGGAAAGAATCCCAAAACTTGGAGGTAAAGATGCTGCCACGGTCTGAAGAGATCAATTGTGGAATGTCGTGCAAAGAGACAATTCTGGAGGTGTAGAGCTCTGCCAGCTGTGCTGCTGTGATAGACTCTTTGATAGGAAGAAAATGAGCCACTTTGGTGAGCTTGTCGATGACGACGAAGATAGCATCATTTCCACGCTTAGACTTAGGAAAACCAGTCACGAAGTCCATTTCGATATGATCAAACTTCCATTCAGGAATAGCAAGAGGTTGGAGAAGACCAGCTGGTCGTTGGTGTTCTGCTTTCACCCTTCTGCAGACATCACACTCATTCACGAATTGAGCGATCTCACGCTTCATTCGAGTCCACCAATACGACTGCTTGAGGTCATGGTACATCTTTGTACTTCCAGGATGAATAGACATGAGAGAGTTGTGCGCTTCTTTCATAATGACTTTACGAAGATCACCCTTTGGAACCACGATCCGGTCCTCGAAGAAAAGAGTATCTCTGTCATCAACTCGATAGCACTTGTATTTGGGGATGCTCTTTTCAATACCACGTTTCACCTTCTTCACCATGGTATCCAACAATTGAGCCTCACGAATCTGATCTTCCAAAGTAGGAGAAACAATGAGCTTGGCAAGAACACCTTGAGGAACAACTTGGAGATTCAACTTGCGAAAAGCCTCACAGAGATCCGGTTGAAAGGGCTTGAGGATTAAGCTGTTGCAGTAAGCCTTTCTGCTCAAGGCGTCTGCAACCACATTAGCCTTGCCTGGAGTATATTCAATACTCGGATTATACTCTTGAATCATTTCGACCCATCGAGTTTGCCTGAGGTTGAGATGAGGCTGAGTGAAGATATACTTGAGACTCTTGTGATCTGTGAAAATGTCCACTTTCCTTCCCAACAGGAGATGTCTCCATGTTATTAGTGCGTGGACAACTGCCGCCAACTCAAGATCGTGAGTGGGGTAGTTCCTTTCATTGGGCTTCAACTGGCGAGAGGTATAGGCAACAACCTTCTTCTCTTGCATTAAGACAGCACCGAGGCCCTGAAGAGAAGCATCACAGAATACTTCATAAGGCTTGGATTCGTCAGGAGGAGTCAGAACTGGAGCAGTGACAAGTTTCTCTTTGAGAGTGTTGAAAGCAACATCACACTCATGAGACCAGACATATTTCACATGCTTCTGGAGGAGGTTGGAAAGAGGCTTTGCAATCTTAGAGAAATTCTCAACGAATCTTCTGTAGTAGCTTGCAAGTCCAAGAAAACTGCGAAGCTGCTTGACATTCTGAGGAGGATTCCAATTCAAAACTGCAGACACCCTCTCTGGATACCCTCGAAATCACTTCTATCTTTGCTTGCTAGATTGCTCGCTCTTTTGCTATGCCTATGCTGCGATACCTACCATTTGCTTGTCATGCCTCTCATATTGTTAAACCAAGCCTCTAACCCACCTTGTCCTAGCAAACCGTTGTTTGGCCAATATTGATGTTGGGAAGTGGGTACTTGTTCTTGATAGTCTTCTTGTTCAATGGACGGTAATCGACGCAAAGTCGGTCCGTGCCATCCTTCTTCTTGACAAAAAGAACACCACAACCCCAAGGAGAAGAACTCGGTCTGATCAGACCCAGACGTTCTTGTTTATCGAGTTGAATCTTCAATTCCTTGAGCTCATCTGGTCCAAGCTTGTAAGGACGCTTGCATACGGGTTCTGTGCCAGGCTCAAGCTCAATGACGAATTCAACTGGCCGGCGGGGAGGCATACCCGGAAGCTCTTCTGGAAAAACATCTTGGTACTCACAAACGAATGGAATCTGAGAGATAGCCTCCAATTCATCATTCTCATTAAGAGAAAACAACCGAATGGTATCATCACGAGAAGCATAGATGATCACATCGTTAGAAGAGTGTGTCAATTTGATTTCCCTGGCAGCACACTCAAGCTGAGCCTTGTGCTTAGAAAGCCAGTCCATCCCGAGAATAAGATCAATATCAGAGTCACCAAGCACTATTGGAGAAGATAGAAATTTATAGTCGCCCATCTTGATAGAGACATCCGGAACTGAAACTCGAGAAGTCAATTGCTTACCCGGGGACACAATAGACAAAGGTCTCGGCAAAACTTGAGTAACGAATTCATGCTTAGATGCAAAAGGTCTTGAGATGAAACAATGTGATGCACCAGTATCAAATAAGACTTTGGCAGGAATATCATTAACAGGAAGATTACCCATGATCACTTCAGAAGACTCCTCTGCTTGAGCTGCATTCAACATGTTCACCTTGGCATGCTTAGGATTATGCTTGACCACTGCATTGCTGTTAGATTTCACAGGAGGAGGAGGCAGAAGGCGCCTTTGATTGAAGCACTTGTTCGCATAGTGACCCTTCTGCTGACATTTGTTACAAGTCACCTCTAAGAGCGGACGATGGTAAGGAGCACTTGGCCTTGGAGCTTGATTCCGAGGCTTGTTCTGATAGCCAGGGTTGGGTGGGTGGGAAGATCCACGGCCACTTGAGTTCTTCTGTTGATAAGGCTGACGGAACGGAGGAGGAGGAGGCAACCAGAACTTCTGTTGCTTAGCTTCCACAAGTGAAGAAGAAGAAGATTGAACTGCGTCTCTGACTCTCTTCTTAGATGCCTCACACTTGAGCTGAGCAGCTTCTTGTTTCAGTGCCATGTTGTAGAATTCATCATACTTTAATGGCTCGAAAAGCACGAGAGCAAGTTGCAGATCTTCTCTGAGACCACGCCTGAACTGGTAGATCATACTCTTCTCATCAGGAATGTCTTGCCTTGCAAAACGAGAGAGCTTCTGGAACTGAGTGTTGTATTGGTAGACAGACATGGTGCCTTGCTTGAGATTGCGGAATTCCTCACGCTTAAGCTCAACAACACTTTCTGGAATGTGGTGTGCTTTGAAGTCACGGCGGAAATCATCCCAAGTGATCACACGACCTCCTCTGGAATCTTTGTATTGCTGGAACCACTCAGCAGCTTGATCTTTGAGTTGAAAAGAGGCAAACTTGACAAAGTCCTCAGGTCTCACATTGCTGCACTCGAAATGCTTGCTGATGTCCACGAGCCAATCATCAGCGTCAGTGGCCTAGACACAGTAGCTGAAGGTCTTTGGCTGATTAGCAAGGAACTGGTTGAGTGAAGCGAAATGCGGCTGATTGTTGCCTTGGCCTTGATTCTCTTGATTAGCTTGCCCTTGGTTGCGATCTTGCAAGAGCTGAATCAGAATATGAGCATTGGCATTTGTGGCAGTCATCAAGGCTTGCCAAGCTTCCGGAGGCGGAGGTGGTGGCGGAGGGTTAGCCTGATTCCCGTCATTGCGTTCCGGATTCTGACGCGTTGGTGGAGCCATCCTGAAGAGGGTGACATCCATTAGCATCTTGACAGAGATATAATGAAGCTGAATCAAAGGAACGAAATTGCAACATATAGTCTTCACAATTAACATTCGAACGAGAATGAACGAATGAATTCCAATGTAAATCATCACACTTCCAAAGCTGAGAAGCCACTTAGAACATGGTAAGGAATAAAATCAACAAGGTACGGAAGTGAACAAATACTTGGTAAGGATTACCCAATCACAAACCAAATATCTGCGGAAGAAATACTAAAGCTACAAGAATTCCCACTTATAAACTCCCGAAACTTTCTGGTTATGCAATCAGGTGCTGGGGATACAGGGGAAGCATAATATCTCACCCAAACTAGCAAATCCTACAACCAGCTGTATCCATCCTTCAACACATAACCAAGAAACCTTCGGAAATCGTCTACCTCAACCTTCGAAAACACATCCGTTATACAAGTCATGGCAATACTCCTGCACTCGCCATAGTACTGGGCTATCAGGGTTATCTCACCAACAACTGTACAAAAGAGATTTTCGATGTCGGTCGTACTAGACTCAGGTATTCCAAAACCGCAACGATAAGATTATGACGACAACACCTCGGAGCTCAACTCCCCGGGACACTGCCACAACCCCTAAATGTCAGGAGGCAACCAAGACAATGTTGTCATCATAAAACCATCGGAACGATTGTAATATACCCGCGTGATCCTAAAATTTTTTTTTAGTGAAATTTGAGAAGAGAGAGTCAAAACTCTACGTCAGGATGCCTTACCAGAAGGTCGAAGGGACTGGGGAGTAAAAAGAATTCCTAAACTCTCCGATATATAATTCCTAAATGACTCAAAACATTTTTCTAGACACAGCTCGGCCACTAAAGACGATCAAACAGTGGGGGCTCCTAAGGTCGGGAAAGGCTCTGATTACCAACTTGTAACGCCCTCGATGCGGCTATATCTCCCACGTGTCGAGGCATGACTTAGAGGCATAACCGCATTGAAAGCAATGTCGCAAGTGAGGTAATCTTCACACAATCCATGTAATAAATAAAGGGGAAAGATACATAGTTGGCTTACAATCGCCACTTCACACAAGTACATAAATAACATCCATCAAACAGATTACACTCAAGGTCCGACTACGGTACCAAAATGAAAGAAGACTACCCCAAATGCTAAACAGATCCCCGGATCACCCAACTGGGCTCCACTACTGATCATCTGGAAAAGAAACATAGTAACGGCCACGTTCCTCGTCGAACTCCCAAGTGCGCTCGGTCGCGTCATCTGCACTGGCATCGTTGGTACCTGCAACTGTGGTGATAATATCTGTGAGTCACGGGGACTCAGCAATCTCACACCCGCGAGATCAAGACTATTTAAGCTTAAAGGTGGGAAAGGGGTTTATGAGGTGGAGCTGCAGCAAGCGACTAGCATGTGGTGGCTATAGCGCAAAAGAGAGCGAGAAGAGAAGGCAAAGCACGGTCGAGAAGCTAAAAGTGATCAAGAAGTGATCCTGAAACAACCTACGTCAGACATAACTCCAACAACCGTGTTCACTTCCCGGACCCCGCCGAGAAGAGACCATCACGGTTACACACGCGGTTGATGTGTTTTTAGTTAAGGTCAACTTCGGGTTTTCTACAACCGGACATCAACAAATTCCCATCTGCCTCATAACCGCGGGCACGGCTTTCGAAAGATAATACCCTGCAGGGGTGTCCCAACTTAGCCCATGATAAGCTCTCACGGTCAACGAAGGATATTCCTTCTACCGGGAAGACCCGATCAATCTCGGAATCCCGGACTACAAGACATTTCAACAGCAATAAAACAAGTCCAGCAAAGCCGCCCGATTGTGCCGACAAATCCTGATAGGAGCTGCACATATCTCGGTCTCAGGGCACATCCGGATGAGCAGTCCGTACAACTAAAACCAGCCCTCGAGTTGCCCCGAGGTGGCGCTGCAAAGGGCTCTAGTTTGGACCAGCAATCGAAGGAGAACTGGCCCGGGGGTTAAAATAAAGATGACCCTTGAGTCTGCAGAACCCAAGGGAAAAAGGCTAGGTGGCGAATGGTAAAACCAATGTTGGGCCTTGCTGGAAAAGTCTTATTCAAAGCGAACTGTCAAGGGGGTCCCATAAATCACCCAACCGTGTAAGGAACGCAAACTCCGGGAACATAACACCGGTATGACGGAAACTAGGGTGGCAAGAGTGGAACAAAACACCAGGCATAAGGCCGAGCCTTCCATCCTTTACCAAGTATATAGATGCATTAATTAAATAAGAGGTATTGTGATATCCCAACAAGTAAACATGTTCCAAACAAGGAACAACAAGTCCATGTTCCAACAAGGAACAAACTTCATCTTCACCTGCAACTAGCAACGCTATAAGAGGGGCTGAGCAAAAGCGGTAACATAGCCAAACAACGGTTTGCTAGGACATGGATGGTTAGGGGCTGACATGGCAATATAGGAGGCATGATATAGCAAGTGGTAGGTATCGCAGCATAGGCATAGCAAAAGAGCGAGCAATCTAGCAAGCAAAGATAGAAGTGATTTCGAGGGTATGGTCATCTTGCGTGCAAGGTTCTCAGAGTTGTCGAAAGCTTGGTCCTCGAAAGCGTTCTCAACGGAATCCTCGTTCACGTACTCGTCTCCCGGCTCTACCCAAGACAAGAGAACAAGCAAAGGAACCAATATCAACCACGATGCAATGCGCAAGCAATATGATGCAAAACATGGCAATGACATGCAAGAGGTGATATGCAATGCGAATGCATGCTCCGGGAGGACAAGGATGAACAGGGCATAATCTTGGCAAACCAAGCATGCCACTGGATAGGTGAGGTGATTTCTGTTGAAATCGATATAAAGATCACCGGAATCGGATGCACGGTTTGCAAATGGCAAGCAATACAAAAATGACACGAAACTGCCATAATCAGCATGATGCTACTTAGCAAGCAACAAATAATTAAGCTACTGCACCCAAACATGGCAACAAAGCATACGAAAGTAATCTACTCAAGATGCTCGACAAAAGATGAACACTGAGCTACGGCTAATTCACATCATAACAGGTTCAAACAAGCATGGAAAAAGTGCAAACGATAACAAGTTCACAGACTTGGTGAAAATATCAACATAGCAGAAAACTAACATCAGGCTGACATGTTCAGAGCAATGAAACAACATGCTATAGGTTCAGAATATAGCAAAATAAGGCATGGCATGAATCTGCACATAGCACTTGACAAAAGTCCTTTACTTACCATAAGCCAAAAAGGATCAGGAAATAAGATTACACCCATGACAATTAAGCAAGTTTTGTTTCAGGTTTCAGACTTAGTAGAAAACTGGACATGGCAGAAAACTGTTAACGACTAGGCATGTTCGTGAGCTCGACGCACTCACTACAGAGCATTGCATGATAAACTAAGCATACATACATCAAGAATACATGGCATAGTAACTAGACATGGCAAGAATAACATCATATCATGCAAGGATCAACTACACCAAGCTTGGCAAAATCGAATAACACGTAAACAATCTGCCAGCAACATTTTGAAGCAAAAGTAGAGCTCGATTGACTCAAGCTATGGCACTCCATAATTGCAAACAAAGGCATGGATGGATATAGCAAATACTCAAGTTCAAAACACCCTTAATGATCATGCTCAAATTATGCATATATCTCTCGGAAACAACATGAACACATGGCATAAAAATAACAGCAGTCAGGGACTTGGTGAAATCACTAAGTCTCTGAAATAAGCAACATCAAGATACCTAGTTTGCATGCTTGTGCTAGTTACCACATAGATCAAAAAAATACATGCCATAATTCTATGGAAAGTTAACATGGCATATTACAAAACTCATGTAGGAATCAACTTCATAGGAGGTACACATCAATCATGGCAAAAATGACAAAAGTGCATGTTCAGATAAGATCCAGCAACTAACATCAACTAGCCCTCTTCTACAAGCATTTCGGGCATCAAGATGACATCAAATGAAAATTATGCAATGTAACAAAATGATGTACTCTCTGAGACGAACAATTTGACATATTGTACACGTAAAACGGAGCTACGGATGTAAAGTTATGGCATGATGAAGATGCGATAATGATGATGAAATTACAGGACTTAGAGAAGAAATCGGGCTCGGGGAAGTCAACCCAGCCGGGACGCGGATCGAGGCGGCGGCGCGGCTCGCCGGAACCGCGCCGGAGTGGCGGCGGCGGAGACGGATCCGGCCGGATCCGGGCGGCGCCGGCCCGGATCTGGCCGCGGATGGCGCGGGGCGACGAGGGGAGGCGCGGCGGCGGCGAGGGGAGGCGCGGCGGCGGCCTGAGGCGGCGGGGACGACGCGAGGTCGACGGGGCGCCGGCGAAGGCGGCGGTGGCCGGCGCGGGCGACGGAGAGGGCGGCGCCGGGCGCGGGCCGGGGAGGCGAGGCGCGCTGGGCGCGGGAGGCGGGCGACGGAGGAGCGGGCCGGGAGGGCCAGCCGCGGGCTCGGCGGGCCGGCGGCGCGCGCGGTGGCCGGTTGCCACGTGTCGCGCCCCAGTTCGTCGGGCGGCGGCGGCGCGGGTGTCCGGCGCGGCGCGAGGAGCGGGGCTAGGGTTTGGGGTGTTTTGCCGGCAAATGGAGGAGGGGGAGGCCTCTTTATAGATAGGAGGAGCTAGGAGGCTCCAAACGGAGTGCGGTTTTCGCCCACGCGATCGTGATCGAACGGCGGAGGACATGGGAGTGACTTAGATGGGTTATTGGGCTGTTTTGAAGGGGTGTTGGGCTGCAACACACACGAGGCCTTCACGGTTACCCGGTTAACCGTTGGAGTACCAAACGAACTCCGATTGACCCGAAACTTGACAGGCGGTCTACCGGTGCTATACCGAGGCCACATGTCAAACCTCGGTCCATTCCGAGAATGTTTAATACCCGCTGGGGCGCCGGGAGACATAGGAGTGCCGGATTGCAAAACGGACAACGGGAAAGATGCTCGGATTTATGAGACGAACACGTATGCAAAAGCGATGCACATGATATGAAATGCATGACATGACCAAAATGCAAAACGGAGAGAACCCAACCACGGAGGGAATATCATAGCACATAGCCGAAAATGGCAAGAGTTGGATTACAAATATGGCAAGTTACATCTGGGGCGTTACAACACACCACCACTACGAGAGGATCTCGTCCCGAGATCTAGGACTGAAAGAACTCCGGATACTCGGAACATATGTGGTCTTCACGCTCCCAGGTGGCCTCTCGGTCTGAATGATGTGACCATTTCACTTTGAGGAATTTGATTGACTTGTTGCGAGTCTTGCGCTCAGTTGTCTCAAGAATGGCAACTGGATGCTCATGATAGGACAAATCTTCTTGAAGATCAATCTCTTCGAAGTTGATGGTGCGCTCAGGCGTCTTGAAGCACTTGCGAAGCTGTGACACGTGGAAGACATCGTGCACATTTGCAAAGTTGGAGGGGAGCTCAAGTTGATAGGCGAGATCGCCTCGTTTGCCGATGATCTTGAAAGGGCCGACGTATCTGGGGGCAAGTTTCCCCTTGATACCGAAGCGACGAGTTCCTTTCATTGGAGAGACGCGGAGGTAAACATGGTCTCCGATCTCGAATGCCACATCTCGGTGTTTGCTATCGTAATAGCTCTTCTGGCACGACTGCGCGGCTTTGAGGTTCTCACGAATCACCTTGCACATGGCCTCAGCCTCTGAGATCAAATCATTGCCGAGCAATTGGCGTTCACCGGTTTCAGACCAGTTGAGAGGAGTACGACACTTTCTGCCATAGAGAATCTCGAATGGGGCTTTGCCCGAGCTGGCTTGAAAGCTGTTGTTGTAAGAGAACTCAGCATAAGGAAGACAATCCTCCCACTTCATGCCGAAAGAGATAACACAAGCTCTGAGCATATCTTCAAGAATTTGGTTGACACGCTCGACTTGTCCACTAGTCTGAGGGTGGAACGCTGTGCTGAAGCGGATGTTGGTGCCCATGGCCGTCTGAAAAGAATCCCAAAACTTGGAGGTAAAGATGCTGCCACGGTCTGAAGAGATCAATTGTGGAATGCCGTGCAAAGAGACAATTCTGGAGGTGTAGAGCTCTGCCAGCTGCGCTGCTGTGATAGACTCTTTGATAGGAAGAAAATGAGCCACTTTGGTGAGCTTGTCGATGACGACGAAGATAGCATCATTTCCACGCTTAGACTTAGGAAAACCAGTCACGAAGTCCATTTCGATATGATCAAACTTCCATTCAGGAATAGCAAGAGGTTGGAGAAGTCCAGCTGGTCGTTGGTGTTCTGCTTTCACCCTTCTGCAGACATCACACTCATTCACGAATTGAGCGATCTCACGCTTCATTCGAGTCCACCAATACGACTGCTTGAGGTCATGGTACATCTTTGTACTTCCAGGATGAATAGACATGAGAGAGTTGTGCTCTTCTTTCATAATGACTTTACGAAGATCACCCTTTGGAACCACGATCCGGTCCTCGAAGAAAAGAGTATCTCTGTCATCAACTCGATAGCACTTGTATTTGGGGATGCTCTTTTCAATACCACGTTTCACCTTCTTCACCATGGTATCCAACAATTGAGCCTCACGAATCTGATCTTCCAAAGTAGGAGAAACAATGAGCTTGGCAAGAACACCTTGAGGAACAACTTGGAGATTCAACTTGCGAAAAGCCTCACAGAGATCCGGTTGAAAGGGCTTGAGGATTAAGCTGTTGCAGTAAGCCTTTCTGCTCAAGGCGTCTGCAACCACATTAGCCTTGCCTGGAGTATATTCAATACTCGGATTATACTCTTGAATCATTTCGACCCATCGAGTTTGCCTGAGGTTGAGATGAGGCTAAGTGAAGATATACTTGAGACTCTTGTGATCTGTGAAAATGTCCACTTTCCTTCCCAACAGGAGATGTCTCCATGTTATTAGTGCGTGGACAACTGCCGCCAACTCAAGATCGTGAGTGGGGTAGTTCCTTTCATTGGGCTTCAACTGGCGAGAGGTATAGGCAACAACCTTCTTCTCTTGCATTAAGACAGCACCGAGGCCCTGAAGAGAAGCATCACAGAATACTTCATAAGGCTTGGATTCGTCAGGAGGAGTCAGAACTGGAGCAGTGACAAGTTTCTCTTTGAGAGTGTTGAAAGCAACATCACACTCATGAGACCAGACATATTTCACATGCTTCTGGAGGAGGTTGGAAAGAGGCTTTGCAATCTTAGAGAAATTCTCAACGAATCTTCTGCAGTAGCTTGCAAGTCCAAGAAAACTGCGAAGCTGCTTGACATTCTGAGGAGGATTCCAATTCAAAACTGCAGACACCCTCTCTGGATACCCTCGAAATCACTTCTATCTTTGCTTGCTAGATTGCTCGCTCTTTTGCTATGCCTATGCTGCGATACCTACCATTTGCTTGTCATGCCTCTCATATTGTTAAACCAAGCCTCTAACCCACCTTGTCCTAGCAAACCGTTGTTTGGCCAATATTGATGTTGGGAAGTGGGTACTTGTTCTTGATAGTCTTCTTGTTCAATGGACGGTAATCGACGCAAAGTCGGTCCGTGCCATCCTTCTTCTTGACAAAAAGAACACCACAACCCCAAGGAGAAGAACTCGGTCTGATCAGACCCAGACGTTCTTGTTTATCGAGTTGAATCTTCAATTCCTTGAGCTCATCTGGTCCAAGCTTGTAAGGACGCTTGCATACGGGTTCTGTGCCAGGCTCAAGCTCAATAACGAATTCAACTGGCCGGCGGGGAGGCATACCCGGAAGCTCTTCTGGAAAAACATCTTGGTACTCACAAACGACTGGAATCTGAGAGATAGCCTCCAATTCATCATTCTCATTAAGAGAAAACAACCGAATGGTATCATCACGAGAAGCATAGATGATCACATCGTTAGAAGAGTGTGTCAATTTGATTTCCCTGGCAGCACACTCAAGCTGAGCCTTGTGCTTAGAAAGCCAGTCCATCCCGAGAATAAGATCAATATCAGAGTCACCAAGCACTATTGGAGAAGATAGAAATTTATAGTCGCCCATCTTGATAGAGACATCCGGAACCGAAACTCGAGAAGTCAATTGCTTACCCGGGGACACAATAGAAAAAGGTCTCGGCAAAACTTGAGTAACGAATTCATGCTTAGATGCAAAAGGTCTTGAGATGAAACAATGTGATGCACCAGTATCAAATAAGACTTTGGCAGGAATATCATTAACAGGAAGATTACCCATGATCACTTCAGAAGACTCCTCTGCTTGAGCTGCATTCAACATGTTCACCTTGGCATGCTTAGGATTATGCTTGACCACTGCATTGCTGTTAGATTTCACAGGAGGAGGAGGCAGAAGGCGCCTTTGATTGAAGCACTTGTTCGCATAGTGACCCTTCTGCTGACATTTGTTACAAGTCACCTCTAAGAGCGGACGATGGTAAGGAGCACTTGGCCTTGGAGCTTGATTCCGAGGCTTGTTCTGATAGCCAGGGTTGGGTGGGTGGGAAGATCCACGGCCACTTGAGTTCTTCTGTTGATAAGGCTGACGGAACGGAGGAGGAGGAGGCAACCAGAACTTCTGTTGCTTAGCTTCCACAAGTGAAGAAGAAGAAGATTGAACTGCGTCTCTGACTCTCTTCTTAGATGCCTCACACTTGAGCTGAGCAGCTTCTTGTTTCAGTGCCATGTTGTAGAATTCATCATACTTTAATGGCTCGAAAAGCACGAGAGCAAGTTGCAGATCTTCTCTGAGACCACGCCTGAACTGGTAGATCATACTCTTCTCATCAGGAATGTCTTGCCTTGCAAAACGAGAGAGCTTCTGGAACTGAGTGTTGTATTGGTAGACAGACATGGTGCCTTGCTTGAGATTGCGGAATTCCTCACGCTTAAGCTCAACAACACTTTCTGGAATGTGGTGTGCTTTGAAGTCACGGCGGAAATCATCCCAAGTGATCACACGACCTCCTCTGGAATCTTTGTATTGCTGGAACCACTCAGCAGCTTGATCTTTGAGTTGAAAAGAGGCAAACTTGACAAAGTCCTCAGGTCTCACATTGCTGCACTCGAAATGCTTGCTGATGTCCACGAGCCAATCATCAGCGTCAGTGGCCTAGACACAGTAGCTGAAGGTCTTTGGCTGATTAGCAAGGAACTGGTTGAGTGAAGCGAAATGCGGCTGATTGTTGCCTTGGCCTTGATTCTCTTGATTAGCTTGCCCTTGGTTGCGATCTTGCAAGAGCTGAATCAGAATATGAGCATTGGCATTTGTGGCAGTCATCAAGGCTTGCCAAGCTTCCGGAGGCGGAGGTGGTGGCGGAGGGTTAGCCTGATTCCCGTCATTGCGTTCCGGATTCTGACGCGTTGGTGGAGCCATCCTGAAGAGGGTGACATCCATTAGCATCTTGACAGAGATATAATGAAGCTGAATCAAAGGAACGAAATTGCAACATATAGTCTTCACAATTAACATTCGAACGAGAATGAACGAATGAATTCCAATGTAAATCATCACACTTCCAAAGCTGAGAAGCCACTTAGAACATGGTAAGGAATAAAATCAACAAGGTACGGAAGTGAACAAATACTTGGTAAGGATTACCCAATCACAAACCAAATATCTGCGGAAGAAATACTAAAGCTACAAGAATTCCCACTTATAAACTCCCGAAACTTTCTGGTTATGCAATCAGGTGCTGGGGATACAGGGGAAGCATAATATCTCACCCAAACTAGCAAATCCTACAACCAGCTGTATCCATCCTTCAACACATAACCAAGAAACCTTCGGAAATCGTCTACCTCAACCTTCGAAAACACATCCGTTATACAAGTCATGGCAATACTCCTGCACTCGCCATAGTACTGGGCTATCAGGGTTATCTCACCAACAACTGTACAAAAGAGATTTTCGATGTCGGTCGTACTAGACTCAGGTATTCCAAAACCGCAACGATAAGATTATGACGACAACACCTCGGAGCTCAACTCCCCGGGACACTGCCACAACCCCTAAATGTCAGGAGGCAACCAAGACAATGTTGTCATCATAAAACCATCGGAACGATTGTAATATACCCGCGTGATCCTAAAATTTTTTTTTAGTGAAATTTGAGAAGAGAGAGTCAAAACTCTACGTCAGGATGCCTTACCAGAAGGTCGAAGGGACTGGGGAGTAAAAAGAATTCCTAAACTCTCCGATATATAATTCCTAAATGACTCAAAACATTTTTCTAGACACAGCTCGGCCACTAAAGACGATCAAACAGTGGGGGCTCCTAAGGTCGGGAAAGGCTCTGATTACCAACTTGTAACGCCCTCGATGCGGCTATATCTCCCACGTGTCGAGGCATGACTTAGAGGCATAACCGCATTGAAAGCAATGTCGCAAGTGAGGTAATCTTCACACAATCCATGTAATAAATAAAGGGGAAAGATACATAGTTGGCTTACAATCGCCACTTCACACAAGTACATAAATAACATCCATCAAACAGATTACACTCAAGGTCCGACTACGGTACCAAAATGAAAGAAGACTACCCCAAATGCTAAACAGATCCCCGGATCACCCAACTGGGCTCCACTACTGATCATCTGGAAAAGAAACATAGTAACGGCCACGTTCCTCGTCGAACTCCCAAGTGAGCTCGGTCGCGTCATCTGCACTGGCATCGTTGGTACCTGCAACTGTGGTGATAATATCTGTGAGTCACGGGGACTCAGCAATCTCACACCCGCGAGATCAAGACTATTTAAGCTTAAAGGTGGGAAAGGGGTTTATGAGGTGGAGCTGCAGCAAGCGACTAGCATGTGGTGGCTATAGCGCAAAAGAGAGCGAGAAGAGAAGGCAAAGCACGGTCGAGAAGCTAAAAGTGATCAAGAAGTGATCCTGAAACAACCTACGTCAGACATAACTCCAACAACCGTGTTCACTTCCCGGACCCCGCCGAGAAGAGACCATCATGGTTACACACGCGGTTGATGTGTTTTTAGTTAAGGTCAACTTCGGGTTTTCTACAACCGGACATCAACAAATTCCCATCTGCCTCATAACCGCGGGCACGGCTTTCGAAAGATAATACCCTGCAGGGGTGTCCCAACTTAGCCCATGATAAGCTCTCACGGTCAACGAAGGATATTCCTTCTACCGGGAAGACCCGATCAATCTCGGAATCCCGGACTACAAGACATTTCAACAGCAATAAAACAAGTCCAGCAAAGCCGCCCGATTGTGCCGACAAATCCTGATAGGAGCTGCACATATCTCGGTCTCAGGGCACATCCGGATGAGCAGTCCGTACAACTAAAACCAGCCCTCGAGTTGCCCCGAGGTGGCGCTGCAAAGGGCTCTAGTTTGGACCAGCAATCGAAGGAGAACTGGCCCGGGGGTTAAAATAAAGATGACCCTTGAGTCTGCAGAACCCAAGAGAAAAAGGCTAGGTGGCGAATGGTAAAACCAATGTTGGGCCTTGCTGGAAAAGTCTTATTCAAAGCGAACTGTCAAGGGGGTCCCATAAATCACCCAACCGTGTAAGGAACGCAAACTCCGGGAACATAACACCGGTATGACGGAAACTAGGGTGGCAAGAGTGGAACAAAACACCAGGCATAAGGCCGAGCCTTCCACCCTTTACCAAGTATATAGATGCATTAATTAAATAAGAGGTATTGTGATATCCCAACAAGTAAACATGTTCCAAACAAGGAACAACAAGTCCATGTTCCAACAAGGAACAAACTTCATCTTCACCTGCAGCTAGCAACGCTATAAGAGGGGCTGAGCAAAAGCGGTAACATAGCCAAACAACGGTTTGTTAGGACATGGATGGTTAGGGGCTGACATGGCAATATAGGAGGCATGATATAGCAAGTTGTAGGTATCGCAGCATAGGCATAGCAAAAGAGCGAGCAATCTAGCAAGCAAAGATAGAAGTGATTTCGAGGGTATGGTCATCTTGCCTGCAAGGTTCTCAGAGTTGTCGAAAGCTTGGTCCTCGAAAGCGTTCTCAATGGAATCCTCGTTCACGTACTCGTCTCCCGGCTCTACCCAAGACAAGAGAACAAGCAAAGGAACCAATATCAACCACGATGCAATGCGCAAGCAATATGATGCAAAACATGGCAATGACATGCGAGAGGTGATATGCAATGCGAATGCATGCTCCGGGAGGACAAGGATGAACAGGGCATAATCTTGGCAAACCAAGCATGCCACTGGATAGGTGAGGTGATTTTGGTTGAAATCGATATAAAGATCACCGGAATCGGATGCACGGTTTGCAAATGGCAAGCAATACAAGAATGACACGAAACTGCCATAATCAGCATGATGCTACTTAGCAAGCAACAAATAATTAAGCTACTTCACCCAAACATGGCAACAAAGCATACGAAAGTAATCTACTCAAGATGCTCGACAAAAGATGAACACTGAGCTACGGCTAATTCACATCATAACAGGTTCAAACAAGCATGGCAAAAGTGCAAACGATAACAAGTTCACAGACTTGGTGAAAATATCAACATAGCAGAAAACTAACATCAGGCTGACATGTTCAGAGCAATGAAACAACATGCTACAGGTTCAGAATATAGCAAAATAAGGCATGGCATGAATCTACACATAGCACTTGACAAAAGTCCTGTACTGACCATAAGCCAAAAAGGATCAGGAAATAAGATTACACCCATGACAATTAAGCAAGTTTCGTTTCAGGTTTCAGACTTAGTAGAAAACATGACATGGCAGAAAACTGTTAACGACTAGGCATGTTCGTGAGCTCGACGCACTCACTACAGAGAATTGCATGATAAACTAAGCATACATACATCAAGAATACATGGCATAGTAACTAGACATGGCAAGAATAACATCATATCATGCAAGGATCAACTACACCGAGCTTGGCAAATTCGAATAACACGTAAACAATCTGCCAGCAACATTTTGAAGCAAAAGTAGAGCTCGATTGACTCAAGCTATGGCACTCCATAATTGCAAACAAAGGCATGGATGGATAGAGCAAATACTCAAGTTCAAAACTCCCTTAATGATCATGCTCAAATTATGCATAGATCTCTCGGAAACAACATGAACACATGGCACAAAAATAACAGCAGTCAGGGACTTGGTGAAATCACTAAGTCTCTGAAATCAGCAACATCAAGATACCTAGTTTGCATGCTTGTGCTAGTCACCACAGAGATCAAAAAAATACATGGCATAATTCTATGGAAAGGTAACATGGCATATTACAAAACTCATGTAGGAATCAACTTCATAGGAGGTACACATCAATCATGGCAAAAATGACAAAAGTGCATGTTCAGATAAGATCCAGCAACTAACATCAACTAGCCCTCTTCTAGCAGCATTTCGGGCATCAAGATGACATCAAATGAAAACTATGCAATGGACCAAAATGATGTACTCTCTGAGGCGAACAATTTGACATATTGTACACGTAAAACGGAGCTACGGATGTAAAGTTATGGCATGATGAAGATGCGATAATGATGATGAAATTACAGGACTTAGAGAAGAAATCGGGCTCGGGGAAGTCAACCCAGCCGGGACGCGGATCGAGGCGGCGGCGCGGCTCGCCGGAACCGCGCCGGAGTGGCGGCGGCGGAGACGGATCCGGCCGGATCCGGGCGGCGCCGGCCCGGATCTGGCCGCGGATGGCGCGGGGCGGCGAGGGGAGGCGCGGGGCGGCGAGGGGAGGCGCGGCGGCGGCGAGGGGAGGCGCGGCGGCGGCCTGAGGCGGCGGGGACGGCGCGAGGTCGACGGGGCGCCGGCGAAGGCGGCGGTGGCCGGCGCGGGCGACGGAGAGGGCGGCGCCGGGCGCGGGCCGGGGAGGCCAGGCGCGCTGGGCGCGGGAGGCAGGCGACGGAGGAGCGGGCCGGCGGCGCGCGCGGTGGCCGGTTGCCACGTGTCGCGCCCCGATTCGTCGGGCGGCGGCGACGCGGGTGTCCGGCGCGGCGCGAGGAGCGGGGCTAGGGTTTGGGGTGTTTTGCCCGCAAATGGAGGAGGGGGAGGCCTCTTTATAGATAGGAGGAGCTAGGAGGCTCCAAACGGAGTGCGGTTTTCGCCCACGCGATCGTGATCAAACGGCGGAGGACATGGGAGTGACTTAGATGGGTTATTGGGCTGTTTTCAAGGGGTGTTGGGCTGCAACACACACAAGGCCTTCACGGTTACCCGGTTAACCGTTGGAGTACCAAACGAACTCCGATTGACCCGAAACTTGACAGGCGGTCTACCGGTGCTATACCGAGGCCACATGTCAAACCTCGGTCCATTCCGAGAATGTTTAATACCCGCTGGGGCGCCGGGAGACATAGGAGTGCCGGATTGCAAAACGGACAACGGGAAAGATGCTCGGATTTATGAGACGAACACGTATGCAAAAGCGATGCACATGATGACACGATATGAAATGCATGACATGACCAAAATGCAAAACGGAGAGAACCCAACCACGGAGGGAATATCATAGCACATAGCCGAAAATGGCAAGAGTTGGATTACAAATATGGCAAGTTACATCTGGGGCGTTACAACCATTAACGCCTATGCCATGGAATTCATCATCACGTATGATTGGTAACCCTCAATGGGCTTATCTTAATACATGGATGCAATATAATTTCTTACGTCATGAAAGGGTATTACCAAGTCACTATACATTTGATTAGCTACAAGTTTATTGCTGATCCAAAGGGCCGAAATACTTGATTTGTCATTTCATTTGTTTATTTCGGCTATATGTGCTTTGAATGAAGTTTACATGGTAATGGCCGATATTTATCTATCATCCTAATAGAATGTAAATGCATGGCCGGTGTAGTATTCTAACATCATCCTTAGTTCGATCGGAGAGCGAGACAAGATACGTGCTCATGGAAATTTATATGTATGCCTATATTATGATTGAATGGAGTTGAGACATCATGACCGATGCCATTGAATATATGCTGCATAGACCAATTCATAGCTGAAGAATTGGCTAGTGGGCTTATACTTTGTTCGGATATGATTTGGCTTATACATCTCTGATATCTATAAGAGGCCAAATCATAGCTGATTTTATTACTGAACATCGGATTAATGCCATGCATAATATTAATATTAGCCTTGTCTCTCTAGTACTATGGAGATTATGTTTTGATGGTTCAATAAATAGCAATGGCCAAAGTGTTGGTGTTGTTTATATATCTCTTTATGGTACTAATTTTGAAGCGTCATGCCGCTTAGAATATTTTTATGCACGATTAATCAAGGCCGAATATGCATTGTTATTCGGATTGACTCTTTTACTTGCTATAGGTGCTATACATATTGAGGCTTTCGGTGATTCGTTATGAGTAGGGCAACAAATATCCAAGGGTTATCAATGTTTTGACGAATCACTTGTAGTTTATCTTGGGGTATGTCTAGAATCAAAATTTACCTTCGGTTGCTTTAAAATTGTTCATATTTCTAGACATGACAATCCTAGCGAAAGGGTGAATAATATGGTTCGGAGGATGGCTTTGAGATACATATCTATGGAACCTTATCATCAGATTGTTATATAAGTTGAGAAGTTTTCACCTAAGTTGCATCAAGAGGTTCAAATAAGCAATGACCGATATATGACTATCATCCTAAGCAAAGACATGGCCGCCCTTAGCATAAACATGGCCGATACATAATTATCGCCCTGAGAAATATAAATGGCCGATGGAGTGTTGACATAGTCCTTAGAACAAATATATTGCAAATTATTTTTCGGCACGCAAGTTTGGCCGAAAAATAGGGGGGCATGTGTTGACACCAGATTTTGGCACGGTCAAGAACTTAATTAATATGGCCTCAAATAGAGAAGTGATCTACATAAAAATGTTTCGTATTTTTTATATGAACATCTTTGAAGTTTGGGCCATCGCCATCTGATCTCATCTCGAAGGCCGAAGTTGTGTTTGAAATACTGAGATTTTGTATTCAGAACACTATTCGGCATATTACATCCCCAAGACCACCTCTTATGGAAAAATGATCTACATGGATTATCTTCGTCTCGTCGAAACGATCGATTTTGATATAAAAAATGTTCCAATACGAGTTCGTATGCAAAAGTTAGAGACATCGGAATGCAGCTCTATCAAGAGGCAGAAAATGGCGCGCCCCACGGGACGCCCTGTCTGATGGGTAGCGCGAGTATATCCTGTTTTGCGCGAGGTAACGCGAATAATAGCCTGTTTTGCACGAGCGATTTAACCCTCAAGATGACCTCTGATCAAAAAATGTTCAACATGAAAGTTGTTCGCCTCGTCGAAACAGTCAAGATTGCTTTTGGACTCATTTTCATCTGAGGTTGTTTACCACCATAAAAAGGACCTGCAAGGTGCAGCCAATTTAAACCAAACAGTTTTGGAAAGTTCGGACAAAACTAATCCGAATTTGACTAGGGTTTTGGACGTGAATCCAAGCCTTTTCCTTGCATGGGAAGTCCAGCCGCCTATTATATACCTAAGGGGTGACGGCCGATTGAACAACACACAATCGATCAAATCATCTACCACTTTTTATCTTTTATCTTTTCTCCTTTACCCTAGTTCTTCTTCTCCTCGTTCTTCGTCTGTTCTTTTTGTTGCAGGGCAGCGAACCTCGAGGCCCTAGGGGCAGTCAAGTCGACCTAGGGCAGCCCATAGCTGCCGCGCATCCAGATGGAGTCCCTCCCGGACGTGTGGGGTTTCAGGTCCTCAAAAGCACCCGCCGGATTGCCTGTGTACCGCGCTTCTGCCCGGGTCTCCTTCGACGTGAGTTGCGGTGCATCACCCCCGGCGTCAAGGGTACATGGTGATGTGTTCGTGTGCGAACACAATCTAAGCACGACTTTTGGTTCCGCTAAAATTATCGAGAAAACTCCCACAAGGCGCGGTAAAGCTACTAGGAACAAGGGTGCAACTTCTAGCATTAGTAATAACAAAGATCTTAAAAGATGATTAGTGTTCACCTGGATTTTTTTGAAGTGTTAAGAGATCTTTTTGCAAGAATGAAATCTTTAAATTTACTCCTAGGAGTATTGCTATTGAAGGTATTTATGCTAAATCTCTGAAGGATTCTAAGTGTTTGATTGAAGAGTTGGATAAAGATGACAAAACTTAGATCCTTGCCTTATGCCTAGCTAAGGGCATAAAACTATGGCTCTTGATGGGAGGCAACTCAATTACGGGTGGGTATATTAACAGAGGACCGAACAACCGAACCGAAAAACCCGGGACCGAAGCTGAAAAGACCGAAATTGAAAGTTTCAGTATTTAGTTCGGTCAGCACGTTTTAAAAACCGAAATTAATTTGGGTAATTCGGTGTCATGCGTCAGTTACACGAATGGACCGATGAAACCGAATAGACAGGCACGTGCACTCAAATCTACGTAATGGGCCAACCCACAGCCCAATATCTCTTCCGTAAGCTTCCTTCCTTCTCGAGTAGCCCAGTAGACGACCGACCTGCGCCTCGAGCCTTGAATCTTCTATCTCCCGATTCCTCCCCCCACCCACCGCCTAACCCTAGCCGCCATGCGCTACCTCTACTCCCCACCACCCCTGCAGGCAACGACCAACGGCGGTGGTGAACTGTGGCGAACGCATCCCTCTTCCCTCCTATCTCCCGCTTTCTCTTTGATTGTCTTGCGTTCGCATCTTATTGCTGATTTGTTCACCTGAAGTTCTTGCTACTAGGATCTGATTTTGTACTCACAGGATCTTGTCTTGCGTGTGTACACAATGTTTCTTTGCAGATCAATTTCCGAAGTGTTGCTTTCTTTCATTCCTTTCCCTAATCGGTCGGTCAATTAAGTCTCAACCGAGGACCGAACCGAAATATCGGTCCACCGAATCTTCGGTTAGGAGTTTTTTTCAATGACCGATCGGTCATCCTTTTCTCAAAACTGAATCTCTTCAAAAGCCGAATAACCGAACCGAATGGTTCGGTTAAACCGAATGCCCAACCCTAAACTCAATGAACAAATTTTATTTTTTCCTTTTGCTTTCTGTTCTTGAGTGTTAACACAATTATGCAGCTGTTATGAGTGTGTGTTTTGTGTTTTAATTAGTGTTTGTGCCAAGTAAATCCTTTAGGATCTTCTTGGATGATAGTTGTTTGATCTTGCTGAAAAAGACAGAAACTTTGCATTCACGAAAACAATTCTCATTTTTTTATCGAAAAGAGCTTTTGCCCTTATTCTTTTTGCAGAAGACTAATATACAAATTACCCTGGTCATCCTAATTTGGTAGAATTTTTGGAGTTCCATAAGTATTCGAACAAATCAGATTGCTACAGACTATTCTGTCTTGACAGATTCTGTTTTCTTTGTCTTGTGTGCTTATTTAGATGGCTCTATGGTTTTCTTTGATGAGTTTTTGCCATAGAAAAGTTGGAATACAGTAGATATAATGCAAAAACAAAATAAGAATTGGTTTGATACAGCAGTTATAGTACTGATTTATTTTTCTTACACTAAAGGATCTCACGAAGGTTTTGCTGAGTTTTGTGTGATTGAAGTTTTCAAGTTTTGGGTTATCTTACGAGGGATGAAAGAAGGATAGAAGAGCCTAAACTTGGGGATACCCCGGCATCCAAAGCTATGATCCAAAAATGAGCAACCAACTAAGCTCGGGGATGCCCCCGAGTGGCATCCCGCTTTCTTCTAACAGTTATCGGTATTTTACTCGAAACTATATTTTTAATCGTCACATGATAAGTGTTTTGCTTGGAGCGTCTTGTATGATATGAGTCTTTGCTTTTTTTATTTTGTGCTTTAAGTCATCAGTCCTTACTGGACACACTTATTTGAGAGAGACAAAATTATGTCATGACTTGTTAGAATTGCTCTCTATGCTTCACTTAAATTTTTATGACCAATGGACTTGCTCTAGTGCTTCACTTATATCTTTTTGAGCACGGTGTGCTTAGCATTTTCGAAGAAATGCTCTCTTGGTTCACTTAGATTTATTTGAGAGTTAGTAAATTTTTTAAGAAATTCTCTCTTGCTTCACTTAAATTATTTTGAGAGAAATAAAAAAATTTTGCTCATGATCTTCACTTATATTTATTTGAGCTTATGAAAAGCAACACATGAAAATTAGTCCCAAAGTGATAGATATCCAAGAAGGATATAATAAAAACTTTCATGAAGATCATTGGACAAAATGAACTTGATTCTTAGTAATTGTTTTGAGATATGATGTTGTGATATGCGAGTTATGTTCATAAGTAATTATGCTTTAGTAAGAATATTGGTGTTAATGTTTGTGATTCCCTATGCAAGTACGAAAGTCAATAGTCATGCAATGAAATTATATCCTACTTGTGGTGCATTATTCGGTGTTATTTATGCTTAATGCCTGCTTATGAGATTATCCGTTTCTTGGTTGGTCAATTCTCAATCTTTTGCTAGCCTTCATTTTGCACCAAGTATGACCTCTACTTGTGCATCCAAAATCCTTTAAACCACTTTTGCCACATGACTCCACTATATCTACCTATATGCGGTATTATTTTGCCGTTCTAAGCAAATTTGCATGTGTCGTCTCTAATTTTCAAAATAAACTTCTCTTTTGTGTGTTCGCTCGCGGAACGGTAACGGGTGGATAATATTTTCCATGCTAGATGTGTTATTCTCACGATGAGTGTTTATTCACTTGTCATTGCATGAGAGTAAGGCAAAGGTTTTAGGGATGCCCAGTCCCGAAATGCAAAAATGAATTTACTTTATGTTGTCAAATAATAAATTCCTTAAAGGGCAAACGAAAAGACGAATGGAAGAAGGGCGAATAAAAAGGAAAATCTTTTCGGAAATTGTTTTAGAAGTGGGGAGAGGAAAACAAGAGGCGAATGGTGAATAATGTAATGCAAGAGATGAGAGTTTATGATTGGTACTTGGTATGGCTTGACTTGGCGTAGATCTCCTCGACAATGGCGCCAGAAATTCTTCCTGCTACTTCTTGAGCTTGTGTTGGTTTTTCCCTTGAAAAGGAAAGGGCGATGCAGCAAAGTAGAGATAAGTATTTCCCCCAGTTTGAGAACCAAGTTATCAGTCCAGTAGGAGACAACATACAAGTCACCGAATACCTGCACAAACAATCAAACAACTTGCACCCAACGTGATAAAGGGGTTGTCAATCCCTTCACGGTTACTTGCAAAAGTGAGATCTGATAGAGATACATAAACGATAAAGTAAATATTTTTGGTATTTTTGGTTTATAGATCGGAAAGTAAAAGATTGCAAAATAGTAGATCGGAAACTTATATGATGGAAAATAGACCCGGGGGCCATAGCTTTCACTAGAGGCTTCTCTCAAGATAGAAAATATTACGATGGGTGAACAAATTACTGCTGAGCAATTGATAGAAAAGTGCAAAGTTATGACGATATCTAAGGCAATGATCATGAATATAGGCATCACATCTGTGTCAAGTAGACCGAAACGATTCTGCATCTACTACTATTACTCCACACATCGACCGCTATCCAGCATGCATCTAGAGTATTAAGTTCATAAAGAACATAGTAACGCATTAAGTAAGATGATATGATGTAGAGGAATTAACTCAAATAATATGACGAAAACCCCATATTTTTATCCTCGATGGCAACAATACAATATGTGCCTTGCTGCCCCTACTGCCACTGGGAAAGGACACTTCAAGATTGAACCCAAAGCTAAGCACTTCTCTCATTGCAAGAAAAACCAATCTAGTTGGCCAAACCAAACCGATTGTTCGAAGAGAATTACAAAGATATCAAATCATGCATAAAAGAATTTAGAGGAGATTCAAATAATATTCATAGATAAGCTGATCATAAATCCACAATTCATCAGATCTCGGCAAACACATTGCAAAAAAGTATTCCATCGAATAGATCTCCAAGAACATCGAGGAGAACATGGTATTGAGAATCAAAGAGAGAGAGAAGAAGCCATCTAGCTACTAGCTATGGACCCGTAGGTCTGTGGTAAACTACTCACGCTTCATTAGAAGGGTAATAGAGTTGATGTAGAAGCCCTCCATGATCGAATGCCCCTCCGGCAGTGTGCCGGAAAAGGTCCCTAGATAGGATCTCACGGGTACGAAAAGGTTGCGGCGGTGGAAAAGTGTTTTCGTGGATGCCTCTGTTGGTTTGGGGATATATGAGTATATATAGGCACAAGAATTAGGTCAGGGGGTGCACGAGGGGCCCACAAGGGTGGGGGCGCGCCCTACCCCCCTGGGCGCTCCCTCTGTCCTTGTGGCCACCTCATGGCTCCTCCGACTTCATCTCCAAGTCTCCTGGTTGTCTTCTGGTCCAAGAAAAAACATCGCGAAGGTTTTATTCCGTTTGGTATTCCTTTTCTGCGAAACTCAAAAATAGGAAAAAAACAGGAACTGGCACTAGGCTCTAGGTTAATATGTTAGTCCCAAAAATAATATTAAATAGTTTATTAATGCATATAAAACATCCAAAACAGATAATATAATAGCATGGAACAATAAAAATTTATAGATACGTTGGAGACGTATCAAGCATCCCCAAGCTTAATTCCTGCTCGTCCTCGAGTAGGTAAATGTTAAAAATAGAATTTTTTATGTGGAATGCTACCTAACATATTTATCCATGTAATTTCTTTATTGTGGCATGAATGTCCAGATCAGTATGATTCAAAACAAAAGTTTAATATTGACATAAAAACAATAATACTTCAAGCATACTAACAAGGCAATTATGTCTTCTCAAAATAACATGGCCAAAGAAAGTTTATCCCTACAAAATCATATAGTCTGTCTATGCTCCATCTTCATCACATAAAATATTCAAATCATGCACAGCCCCGATGAAAAGCCAAGCAATTGTTTCCTACTTTTATGTTCTCAAACCTTTTCAACTTTCACGCAATACATGAGTGTGAGCCATGGACATAGCACTATAGGTGGAATAGAAGGTGGTTGTGGAGAAGACAAAAAGAAGTAGATAGTCTCACATCAACTAGGCGTATCAATGGGCTATGGAGATGCCCATCAATAGATATCAATGTGAGTGAGTAGGGATTGCCATGCAACGGATGCACTAGAGCTATAAGTTTATGAAAGCTCAAAAAAAAACTAAGTGGGTGTGAATCCAACTTGCTTGCTCATGAATACCTAAGGCAATTTGAGGAAGCCCATTGTTGGAATATACAAGCCAAGTTCTATAATGAAAAATTCCCACTAGTATATGAAAGTGACAAGATAAGAGACTCTCTATCATGAAGATCATGGTGCTACTTTGAAGCACAAGTGTGTTAAAAGGATAGTAACATTGCCCCTTCTCTCTTTTTCTCTTTTTTGGGCCTTCTTCTTTTTTGGCCTTTTCTCTCCTTTTTTTAAATTTCCTCACATGGGACAATGCTCTAATAATGAAGATCATCACACTTTTATTTATTTAGAACTCAAAAATTACAACTCGATACTAGAAAAAATATGACTATATGAATGCTTCCGGCGGTGTACTGGGATGTGCAATGACTCAAGAGCGACATGTATAAAAAAATTATGAATGGTGGCTTTGCCACATATACGATGTCAACTACATGATCATGCAAAGCCATATGACAATTATGAGGTGTGTCATAATAAATGGAACGGTGGAAAGTAGCATGGCAATATATCTCGGAATGGCTATGGAAATGCCATAATAGGTAGGTATGGTGGCTGTTTTGAGGAAGGTATATGGTGGGTTTATGGTAGCGGTGAAAGTTGCGCAGTACTAGAGAGGCTAGCAATGGTGGAAGGGTGAGAGTGCGTATAATCCATGGACTCAACATTAGTCATAAAGAACTCACATACTTATTGCAAAAATCTATTAGTCATCGAAAAAACTACTACACGCATGCTCCTAGGGGGGTAGATTGGTAGGAAAAGACCATCGCTCGTCCCCGACCGCCACTCATAAGGAATACAATCAAAAAATATCTCATGCTCCAACTTCGTTACATAACGGTTCACCATACGTGCATGCTACGGGACTCACAAACCTCAACACAAGTATTTCTCAAATTCACAACTACTCACTAGCATGACTCTAATATCACCATCTTCATATCTCAAAACAATCATAAGGAATCAAACTTCTCGTAGTATCCAATGCACTTTATGTGAAAGTTTTTATTATATCCCTCTTGGATGCCTATCATAATAGGACTAAATTTATAACCAAAGCAAATTACCATGCTGTTTAAAGACTCTCAAAATAATATAAGTGAAGCATGAGAGTTCATTAATTTCTATAAAATAAAACCACCGTCGTGCTCTAAAAAGATATAAGTAAAGCACTAGAGCAAAATTGCCTAGCTCAAAAGATATAAGTGAAGCACATAGAGTATTCTAATAAATCACGATTCATGCGTGTGTCTCTAAAAAGGTGTGTGCAGCAAGGATGATTGTGGAAAACTAAAAAGGAAAGACTCAACTCATACAAGACGCTCCAAGCAAAACACATATCATGTGGTGAATAAAAATATAGCTCCAAGTAAGGTTACCGATGAACGAAGACGAAAGAGGGGATGCCATCCGGGGCATCCCCAAGCTTAGGCTCTTGGTTGTCCTTGAATATTACCTTGGGGTGCCTTGGGCATCCCCAAGCTTAGGCTCTTGCCACTCCTTATTCCTAAGTCCATCGAAACTTTACCCCAAACTTGAAAACTTCACAACACAAAACTCAACAAAAAACTCGTGGGCTCCGTTAGTATAATAAAACAGATCATTCACTTTGGTACTGTCAAGACAAGATTCATAATTTTTCTAACATGATGCCTATTGTACCCTATCATTTCTGCAATTTATATTAAGCAATATAAGCCATAGAAACTAGAAAACAATCGAACTATGCATCGAAAACAGAATCTGTCAAAAACAGAACAGACTGTAGAGATCTGAATTGAAATCATATTTCTGTAACTCCAAAAATTCCAAAAAATTAGGATAGTCTAGACAATTTGTATATCAATCTTGTGTCAAAAAATCAAATCAAAAGCACGTTCCAGTAAATTTTCAAAATTCCCGGACTAAGAGCAAAAGTTTCTTTTTTTCACAGAATCAAGTCAACTATCATCCACACTATCCCAAAGGCTTTACTTGGTAATTTATTAAAACAAAAGATATAAAACATGATTACTACAGTAGCTTAATTATGTGGACACATAAAAATAGTAGGGGTAAATGTTGGGTTGTCTCCCAACAAGCGCTTTTCTTTGTTGCCTTTCTAGCTAGGCATGATGATTTCAATGATGCTCACATAAAAGATAAGAATTGAAATGCAAATAGAGCATCATGAAGAACATGACAAGCACATTTAAGCCTAACCCACTTCCTATGCATAGGGATTTTGTGAGCAAATAATTTATGGGAGCAAGAATCAACTAGAATAGGAAGGTAAAACAAGCATAACTTCAAGATTTTAAGCACATATAGAGGAAACTTGATATTATTGCAATTCCTACAAGCATATACTCCTCCCTTGTAATAATTTTCAATAGCATCATGAATGAATTCAACAATATAACCATCACATAAAGCATTATTTTCATGAGCCACAAGCATAGAAATTTTATTACTCTCCACATAAGCAAATTTATTATCATCCATAGTACTGGGAACAAACTCAACAAAATAACTATCACGTGAGGCACAATCCAATTGTGAATTAAAATCAAGATGACAAGTTCCATGGTTATCATTATTCTTTATAGCATACATGTCATCACAATAATCATCATAGATAGCAACTTTGTTCTCATAATCAATTGGAACCTCTTTTGAAATAGTGGATTCATCACTAAATAAAGTCATCACCTCTCTAAATCCACTTTCATCAACATAATCATAATAAATAGGAGGCATGTTATCATCATAATAAATTTGCTCATCAAAACTTGGGGGACAAAAAATATCATCTTCATCAAACATAGCATCCCCAAGCTTGTGGCTTTCCATATCATTAACATCATGGATATTCAAGGAATTCATACTAACAACATTGCAATCATGCTCATCATACAAAGATTTTATGCCAAACATTTTATAGACTTGTTCTTCTAACACTTGAGCATAATTTTCCTTTCCATCATTTTCACAAAAGACATTAAAAAGATGAAGCATATGAGGCAACCTCAATTCCATTCTTTTTTGTAGTTTTCTTTTATAGACTAAACAAGTGATAAAACAAGAAACTAAAAGATTCAATTGCAAGATCTAAAGATATACCTTCGAGCACTAACCTCCCTGACAACGGCGCCAGAAAAGTGCTTCGTTGACGGGATGTGGGTGCCGCTTACCTAGCCTCCCCGGCAACGGCGCCAGGAAAGAGCTTGATGTCTACTACAAAACCTTCTTCTTGTATACTCGTGTTGGGCCTCCAAGCGCAGAGTTTTGTAGGACAGTAGCAAATTTCCCTCAAGTGGATGACCTAAGGTTTATCAATCTGTGGGAGGCGTAGGATGAAGATGGTCTCTCTCAAACAACCCTGCAACCAAATAACAAAGAGTCTCCTATGTCCCCAACACACCCAATACAATGATAAATCGTATAGGTGCACTAGTTCGGCGAATAGATAGTGATACAAGTGCAATATGGATGGTAGATATTGGTTTTTTGTAATCTGAAAATATAGAAACAGCAAGGTAACTAGTAACAAAAGTGAGCAAAAACGTGTAAGTGCATCTAGTGCCCCTTAGTGATTTTGGTGTATTGAAGACTTATAGGTTAAGGATCTAACGTGTTTATGAGTGTACACAGGTCTATAAGTCTATGAGGAGTTTGATATTTACAAAGAAAGTCAACCCCTAAAAATGAAGTTCTTCAACTGAAGACTTTGATATACTGAAGACTTTCTGAAGACTTTGAAAGTGAAGAAATTGGTGTGACCTTGAAGACTCGGTTATCATTCGAGGAACATGAAGCGTGAAGACTTTTGTTTTCGTAGTTTCATTTTCTCTTTCTTGAGTCATAGGAAACACCGTACTGTTAAAGGGGGTCGAGGAAATACTAAGGAGAAAATTTCCATGTGACGCTCAACTCAAATCCTACACCTACCAATCCCTTCGAGTGAAGCCATTGGAAATCTCATACAGTTCAGTCAATTTCTTCAGTGACAGAGACGCAGTTCTTCTGGTCACTGAGGACTTTGCTCTGACTGAGGAGTTAGGAATTCGCCAGTGCGAATTGCCTACACAGTGAGGAACATGATAGCCCTGAGGAATTTGTACCTCAAATTTCCGACCATTGCTGTGCTATGCGCCAGCTATCCCAAAATATCTTATCCATCCAACGGTCATATCATTGAAGGGCATTTATGTCTTATCATGTCGGGCTGCTCCCTAGGCTATAAATAGCCGCCCCCTACAACCACTAGCTGGTTGGCTGCTCCGCGAGAACTTGACACTTGTCATTTGAGAGCAACCCATCCTCCGAGGACTTTGAGCGAAAATCATCAAGTGAGGAAAATCCAAACCCAAACCCAAAACACCTACAAACCCAAAGTGATTGAGCATCACTGAAGAGATTGATCCTGCGTGGATCCGACGCTTGTTACCTTTAAAGACTGTGCTTCTTCCAGACGGTTAGGCGTCAAGGTATAGAGCATCCAAGAGGAATTGTGGATCGCCGAGTGACCAAGTTTGTGAAGGTTCGGAAGTCACTTGAAGACTTACCACGAGTGATTGGGCGAGGACAGTGTGTCCTTAGCTCAAGGAGAATACGGTGAGGACTGTGTGTCTGGGACTGGGTGTCCTCGAGTTTAAATACTCAGCCGCTCCAACCAGATGTACAACTAATACAGCAGTTGGAACTGGTCTACCAAATCATTGTCTTCACCAAGCCAACTGGTTCTATTTCCTCAACACTTTGATTTCCTCATTACTATGTTGTGTGTTTGTTCATATCTGTGTTTGAAGACTTTGACTGAAGACTTTCTCAATTTCCTCAGTCCAGTTTCTTCAGTCTGTTTGTCTTCATGCTGTGCTATCCTGTGTTTACGCTTTCTGTACTCTGTGTTTGTCTTCATTTCATCATGATGACCATGCATGTATTCTGTTATGTTTACCTCTGAGTACTTATTTCGCTGCTAGTAGTTCTTCGCTAAGGAATTTCCACACCAGCAAATTCCTCAGTGAAGAATTTCATAAAAATCGCCTATTCACCCCCCTCTAGTCGATATAACGCACTTTCAATTGGTATCAGAGCAAGGTACTCCCTTGTTCTGTGTGATTTTGGTTTAACCACCTGGAGTTTTAGTTATGTCGACCGCAGGTATGATCAAGGTCTGTGTTGGGTGTCCTACCTTCGATGGGACGGACTACCCCTACTGGAAGAATAAGATGCGAATGCATCTTGAGGCAATTGATAACGATCTATGGTACGTTGTGGAAAATGGTGTTCCCTCCGTCTCACCCTCACTGAACGCTACCGATGTGAAGAGATTCAAGCAACTCGATTCCCAAGCGAAGAATATCATATGTGGCCATCTGAGTAAAGGACAATATGGTAGAGTGAGTGCTTTGGAAACTGCTAAGCTTATCTGGGATAGGCTGTCCAAGGTCAATGAAGGAGTTTCAACTCAGCGGGACTCTCGAGTTGATGTTCTTCGCAATCTCTTCAACCGCTTCAAAAGACTCGACAATGAAAATGTTCAGCAAACCTTTGATCGCCTCACTGACATCTCAAATGAGCTTCAAGCACTTGGTGCCACTGACATCACCGACCATGAGGTGGTGAAGAAATTGCTGAGATCGCTTGATTCCTCATTTGATACTCTGGCACTGATGATACAAGAGCGTGCTGATTACAAGTCACTTGACCCCGCTGATATCCTCGAGAGGCTAAACACTCATGAGTTCCAGCTTGCTGAAAAGAGAGATCTATATGGTTCGAGCTATGGCAGATCACGTGCACTGAAGGCCAAGGTAGTATCTGAGTCCGAAGATGAAGACTCTGGTAGCAGCCTTGGTGACCCCGAAGAACTGAGTCATGATCTAGCACTGCTAGTGAAGAAATTCCAGAAGTTCTCAAGACGTGGTCGATTTGGAAAACCCTCAAGGAGCAATGATTCCTCATCCAGTGACTATAAGAAGAGGCTTTGTCACAAATGCAAGAAACCAGGACATTACATTCAAGATTGTCCTCAGTGGGAAAAGGAATCAAAGAAGAAGAAATACAAGGATTACAGTTCTGATGATGCGAAGAAAAAGAAGAAGTCCTCAAAATCTTCATCATCAAAATCCTCGAAGTCTTCGTCTCACAATAAGAGCAGCTCCAAGAAGGCTCAGGCATTCATTGGCAAGGAAATGGACTCTGAGGCTGAATCTGAAGAAAATGAAGCAGAAGAGGAATCTGATGATTCTGAGTCTGGTGTGGGAAGCCTAGCCCTCGCTACTGCATTCGTCAGCAAGCCCATCGTCACCTCTGAAGAAAGTGATCTCACCAACAAGGCTGATGAAGGCAGTGATGACTACGCTCCCACCTATTGCTTCATGGAAAAAAGTGCCAAGGTACTCAAATATACCTCCTCTGAATCTAGTGAAGATGAATCTGATGAAAATCTTAAGCCTAGCTACTCTAAACTTGCTAAGATTGTTGTGCAACAACAAAAGGCTTTTGAAAAGGTTCAAAACATGCTAGACAAAAGTGATGATATGTTGGGTGAAGAAATGGATCGCACTAAAGCCTTAACTGAAAATCTTCTGAGACTTCAGACCAGGTTTGATAACCTTCAAGGTCATCATAACACTCTCTTATCTGATCATGAGAAGCTTTCTTATGAATATCTTCAAAAGAAGCAAGATCTTGAAAAGCTAAGAGTGAGTTATGAAGATCTTCAGAAGGAGCGTGATTCATTGCTTGCTCAACAAATCAGCGCTGCTCAGGAAGAATTTATTCCTCCCTGTTTGAAATGCATTGAATGGGAATCTGCTAATTCTTCGCCTGAATCTTCAAATGCCTCTAATGTTACAAATTCTTCACCTGTCTCTGCTATCACTAATTCCTCATATGAGGACATTGCTAGTATCACTGACGATGCAGGGCTGAAGGAATTGTACATGACAGGCATGTACAAAAGCCTCAAAGGGCATCAGACTCTTTGTGATGTGCTTAAAAAGCAGATCCTCAACAGGAACCCTAGGAAAGAGGGTATTGCCTTTGAGAGGAAACTCAATGTTGATGGTACATATTGGAAGCCTGAGCAGTACCCCAAAACCTCATGGATTGCTGCAAAGGGACCTCCAGTTGATCCATCTAATTTATCTGGTTATACATGTGAATCTTCTCATTCTTCTGATGAGTCATTTGACTCCAACTATATACTATTCAAAAATCAGAATGGTGAAGTATTTGCGAGATATGTTGGCACTAACTGCAGGAATGGTTCCCCTATGAAGAAAATTTGGGTTCCCAAAAGGTGCCTTGAAAGTCTTCAGGTGAATGTCTTCATGACACCACCTGTGAAGAATAGGAACCCCAGATCAAATTCTTCATATGAACCAAATTCTTCATATGGATCCAAGTCCTCATACGGACCAAATTCCTCATATGGATCAAATTCCTCACATGGATCAAAGTCCTCATATGAACATCATCGTGCTAACAACTCTGTTTCGCAGGGAAGAGCCAAGGGCTATGAATCTGAGCATTATTCTTCTAATTATTATGTTCATAAGTTCTTGAAGAATTTCTCTGCTTATTCATATGCTTACCCTAACCCCTCTTATGTGAAACGTAATGGTTTGGCCGCTATGACACCATTCTCATATGGAGCTCGCAGAGTGATGAACTCTTTGCCACCTCTTCAGATGTGGGTGGTGAAGAAAAAGAACTAATCTCTTATGCAGGGTCAGGTCTCCAGACATACTGTAATGTCTGAAGAATTTGCTGGGGACCTGACAAATTGCCTGAAAGGACGCATGCTAACCATGACGAAATGAACTTTCATTTCACACGTCCTCCCTCTGTTTTATCTGTCCTACTGCTTGATGAAATTTATCTGATGAATTGTGATATCATATTCTTCACTGCTGAAGTATATGAGGTCGTAAGTTGCACTAATTCATCTGTAGGATGATCAACCCAAAGCCACTGAGTGGGTACTTGATAGTGGATGTACAAATCACATGACTGGTGACAGGAATCTGTTGATGGATGCTCCTTTATCGTCATCACATCTGAAGCATATCATCTTCGCTGATAAAAGCAAAAGTCAGGTATTGGGTCTAGGTAAAGTTGCTATCACAAAGGATCGACACATGGACAAAGTCATGCTTGTTGAGTCCTTAGGATACAACCTTATGTCTGTCTCAATTCTTTGTGATCTTGATATGGTTGTTGTCTTTGGCAAGTATCGTTGTGTTGTGATTATGGAAGCTGACAATTCCAAAGTCTTCGAAGGATTTAGGAGAGGAGACTTGTATATTGTTGATTTCTCTACAGATTCACAACCAGCTGTGTGCCTACTTGCAAAAGCTTCAGAAGGATGGCTATGGCATCGACGACTTGGTCATGCAGGCATGAGGAATTTGCACACGCTTGCGAAGAAGAAGCATGTTATTGGCATTGAGAATGTCAAATACCTCAAGGATCACTTATGCGGTGCCTGTGAAGCTGGAAAGATGACGAAGGCCAAGCATCCAGAAAAGACCATCATGACCACTACTCGACCATTCGAATTGCCTCACATGTATCTCTTCGGTCCTAATCACTATTCCTCTGTTTCAAATGAAGCATCTCAATATGGCTTTGTTATTGTTGATGATTACTCTCGTTACACATGGGTACACCTTGTCTCTTACAAACATGAAGTGCAGGAAGTCTTCAAACGATTTTCCTCGAGGGCTTCAACCAACTTTGGTGTGAAGATCAAGCACATCAGAAGTGACAATGGCACTGAGTTCAAGAATTCGGGTCTCAATGAATATCTTGATGAACTTGGTATTACTCATGAGTTATCTGCTCCTTATAATCCTCAACAGAATGGCGTCGTGGAGCGCAAGAACAGGACTCTTGCTGAGATGGCTCGCACTATGCTCGATGAGTACAAAACCCCTCGTCATTTCTGGGTTAATGCAATTGATACTGCGTGACATATCATCAACAGAGTATATCTTCACAAATTCTTCAACAAGACTGCCTATGAACTCCTCACTAACAAGAAACCCAATGTGAGTTATTTCAAAGTCTTCGGTGCTAAATGCTGGATTAGAGATCCTCATCACAACTCTGAATTTGCACCGAAAGCACATGAAGGTTTTATGCTTGGTTACGGAAAGGAATCGCACACCTACAGAGTCTTCAACAATGTTCTTCACAAGATTGTTGAAACTGTAGATGTGCGGTTTGATGAAACTAATGGCTCGCAAAGAGAGCACCTACCTTCTGTGTTAGATGAACCAGCACCCGAGGATTCTATCAAACACAAGGCTACTGAAGATGTCATTCCTACTAAAGAATCTGCTGAAGAATTCATTCCAGAACGTGAAGAACGTCGAGCTGAAGAACCTGAAGAAAATGCTGAGGAAATTGATGCTGAAGAAAATGCTGATCAAATTCCTCAACGACAACCAGCTCATCCTCACGTTGCAAAAGAAGTGCAAGTGGAGAAGATCATCGATGACATTAGAGCACCAGGTCCTCTCACACGCTCAAAGGCTTCACATCTATCTAACTTTTGTGGGCACTTTGCTTTTGTCTCTATCACAGAGCCCGCTAAGGTAGATGAAGCATTTCTGGAGCCTGAGTGGATTCAGGCCATGCAAGAAGAATTACATCAGTTCAAGCTCAACAACGTCTGGGAACTAGTCAATCGTCCCGATCCTCGCAAGCATAACATCACTGGCACAAAGTGGATCTACCGCAACAAGCAAGATGAAAATGGTGTTGTGGTGAGGAATAAGGCTCGACTAATAGCTCAAGGCTAGACACAGGTTGAAGGAGTTGATTTCGATGAAACTTTTGCACCTGTTGCTAGACTTGAGGCTATTCGCATATTGCTTGCTTATGCTAACCATCATGATATCATCTTATGTCAAATGGATGTGAAAAGTGCATTCCTCAATGGTAAGCTTGAGGAAGAAGTATATGTTGCTCAACCCCCAGGTTTTGAAGATCCAAAACATCCTGACAAAGTCTTCAGACTTAACAAGGCCCTCTATGGCCTCAAGCAGACCCCACGGGCGTGGTATGATACATTGAAGGAATTCTTCATGAAGAAAGGCTTCAGACCCGGTTCACTCGATCCCACTCTCTTTACTAAATCTTATGATGGTGAACTGTTTGTGTGCCAAATATATGTTGATGATATCATCTTTGGCTGTACTGACCAACGTTATAGTGATGAATTTGCCTATATGATGAGTGAAGAATATCAAATGTCTATGATGGGAGAGTTGAAATTCTTCTTAGGTCTTCAAATTCGTCAAGAGCGCAATGGCATATTCATATCTCAGGAGAAATACCTCCAGGGCGTCCTGAAGAAATTCGGCATGCAAGATTGCAAAGGCATCAAAATTCCTATGCCCACAAATGGTCATCTATGCACTGATGAAAATGGTATTGACTTCGATCATAAGGTATACCGCTCCATGATTGGCTCTTTATTGTACTTATGTGCATCTAGGCCAGATATAATGCTTAGTGTTTGCATGTGTGCTCGATTTCAAGCTGCACCGAAGGAATCACACCATAAGGCTGTGAAGCATATTCTTCGATATCTAGCTCACACACCAACACTAGGATTATGGTATCCCAAGGGCTCGGATTTTGATCTCATTGGATATTCTGACTTTGACTATGCTGGTGATCGTGTGGACCGCAAGTCAACATCTGGTACTTGTCATTTCCTCGGACGATCCTTGGTCTGGTGGTCCTCGAAGAAACAGAACTGCATATCACTGTCTACTGCTGAAGCTGAGTACAATGCTGCTGGTTCTTGTTGTGCTCAACTGCTATGGATGAAGCAAACACTCAAGGACTATGGCATCAACGTGAAGAATGTGCCTCTCCTCTATGACAATGAGAGTGCCATCAAGATTGCTCACAACCCAGTTCAGCACTCGAAGACCAAGCACATTCAGATTCGTCATCATTTTCTTCGTGATCATGTGTTGAAGGGCGACATTTCTATTGAGCATGTGAAGACTGAAGAATAGCTAGCCGATATCTTCACTAAGCCCTTGGATGAGAAGAGATTTAGCAAGTTGTGGTGTGAGCTAAATATCTTAGAGTCTTCGAATGTACTTTGAAAAAGGCACTCATCCTAACACTTATGCAAAATTGATGACTTAGATGTGCAACACATGAAGAAACGGTTTTCTTCAATCAATGAAGAATAACTCTCTAAGTGTGAAGAAATTAACGAAGAATTTGATTCTCAGAACCCTACGACAATTGTACGCGGTCTCTGAAATCATCATTCTTATACGGTGGGTCACTTCACCACAAAAGTTGAAAATCTTCAATTTGAGTTTTCCCTCAACTTTTGAAATTCCTCAGTTGTTCAAATTCTTCAACTTGCATAATCCTCACTTATGCCCTCGTTTTTCTTCATTGGCTATATATTTATATATGAGTTTATGTCCTCTACAGCATTCACTTATAGCTATTTCTTCAAGTTGGATCTTCTGCTAAGTGAATGTGATCGGACCCTTCCCCTCTATGCTATACTCAATCCAATCTATTCACAAATTCTTCATGTGCGTTCTATTTGAAACTCGTTCAAAATCTTCACTATGTCCTTGTCAGCTGAAGAAATTGCGAACGAAACGTTAAAACTGATCTTGTCCAAATTTTTGGTTTTGCCACTCAAACCGTTCCGCATCCCACGATGCATTATTTTTCTCACCCACGATCTTACACGATCTTCACTACACAGTACGTGGGTGACACATGTCGTGAGAAGGAGAATGGTCAAGGGCACGTTCGTCCTAAATCTTCGGGCAAACAGTTTTTCACTGCCTCTATAAATACCCCTCTCCCCTTCCTCACTCCTTTTACTCCGCTCGATCTCTCTCTCTCCCACTCGAGCTTCTCAAACCCTAGCGCCGCCGCTACTCCATCGTCGCCGGTGAGGAAGAGCTTCACTGCCTCGACCTCGTCGCCGTCGTACTCGCACCGACCATGGAAATCTTCGCCTCCGCCGCCGCCGTAGACGTCTTCCTCCGCCGAGTTAGGGCGTGGAAGATCTACATCGACGAACTCCACTGTTTCACCTCACTGTTCGTCGTGTTCTTCGTTCAGGGAAATTAAAAGTTACTTTTACTGCCCTCTTTGATTCGAAGTTTTTCTACAAAATCTTCAAAGGTGTTTTATTCTTCAAATCCTCACACACAAAACACCTCACATGATTCTGTTCTTGATTCATTTCCCTAAGCATCATTTTCTTCAAGATTCCTCAATTGTGTGGATCTTCGATCTATACAACTCTGGAACCTAAGATATAGCGCGCTTAGTGAAATTCTTCAAGACGCATCTGGTCAAATTCCTCAAACTTGTTCTTTCTTGAAAAACCCTCTGAGAACGCATATGACCTCTCCAAATTCTTCGCAACTATACTCTGTTCACAGGTACACATGTCCACTGCTGAATCATTAGGTTCTCATCAACTTAACTCATTTGCAGCGTTCCTCGAAGAAAAACTGCATACTTCTTGAGAGAATTCGATTGTTCAAATTCCTCAACTGAAGAAAATGGCTGAAGGTAAAAGGCCACAGAAAGGAGGAAAGAAGCCTGAGGTCATGACTGCTTTTGAAATCCCTGAGGACATTTATAAAGATTACTGCACGCCTGATGAAGCCAAGTTTGGCAAAGAAGATAAAAATCAGTGCAAGGTGCGCATTCAGAGGATTGAACGGAGATGGGCACATGAATGGAGGGAGTACGGATACGTCACTCCAAAGTACATGAAGAAATTCGCACTGAACCCTCCATGCCCAAGAGCCCCGTTGGCACCTGGCCAAGTGGCTGATCCCACTAGCGTCAAACGCGGTGAGGATTTTCCTAAAGAATGGGCCAAGCGCCAAGCCAAATTGGCAAGACAAGCCAGAGAAGCAGTGAGGAAATTCAATGAAGATTCTGCTGCTGCTGCTGCCACTGAGGCCTTTGTCAAGCTGAGGAAAGCAATGCTTAAGAAGTCCGCTCAAAAGCCAAGTGTTTCACCTTCAATGCCCTCATGGCCAAGTTCCTCTGCTACGCCCTCACGGCCAGAAACTTCAAAGTCATCAAAGCAAATTCCTCAAGCTGCCCCTGCTCCTCCAAAATCCTCAGCACCTCCTCCAAAGTCCTCAGCTGTTTCGCCAAAGTCCTCAGCACCTGTGCATCTTGCCACGTGTCAAAGGACGGTAGGCATCTCTATTGCCTCTGGTGTCTCAGCAAGTTCCTCAGCTGCACCAAGTTCCTCAGCTGGACCCGCTCTGCTGAAGAAAAAGGCTACTGCTGGACGAGGTACTCGCCCAAGTCCTAAGAAGAGGAAGGTAGTCTTCAATGTACCATCTGGCGAAGATGAGGCTGATGAAGAAGAACTTGCAGAAATCATCAGGGACCGCCAAGAAAGGGCCGCTAGAGCCAAAGGCACACCTGTGCCATTGCTGTTGGATCCAAGGGCGATCCTCGATTACATTGATCTCTGGCATAAGGATCCCAACACACCTATGCCTGACTTCAAGCTGACACCTGGCCAAAGTCACATGCTGATTCACTTCATCCAAGAGGAGAAGTGGAAATATGATAGTGCCAGAGAGATCAAGAAATCGCAGTACAGAAAAGAGAAACTACTGAAGAAAAATGTTGTCAAAATGACAACTGAAGAACTTATCAAGATGTAGGCTGAAATCAAAGCCCTCAGTGACAATTTCAACTCATACTATGCTGATTGGCAAGGAGCCAAAGTCAGGTTTGTGAGACTGACAGAGAAGTTTACAAATGTTGCAACCCCATCGCAACAAGAAGTTCCTCAAGCTGAAGCTTCTGCTCGGCCGATTGAAGAACATGCCAGCATCGCTGATGATTTTCAGGCTGCTGAAGAAAATGCTAGTTCCAGGGCTGATGACTCCATTCCAGCCGCTGAAGAAATTGCCAGGGCATCCACTAGTGGTGCGCCTGAAGAAACTGAAGAAGTCAGGGCAACTGCATCAGTTGCGCCTGAGGTAATTCAACCAGATTCCTCAGCTCCACATGCGCCTACACCAACTCCTATCCTTCCATCTGCATCAGATGTGAAGAATACCAAGGCTGCAGAGCGAGCTGCAGTGAAGAAAAGGAAAGTATCAAATGCTTCAGAATCTTCAGCTCCCAAGAAGATGAAGACGATGACCAGCTCGTTTGCAAATCCCATTGATGTTGTTCCGATCTCAACCATGCCATCGAAGGAACTTGTTCCTTTTGATGAAGAATATGTGATCCCAAGTGGATTTGATGAAGAAACTCAATCTGCTGCTTCCTCAGAGCAGATTGATGAAGAAATTGAAGTGGATGGAATCCCTTCAACCCCAGTGGTCTCATCACCAATGCCTCAGTTTACTGCTGAAGAGGCTGGTGTTGAAGAACTGGAAGATGAAGATGTGGACATTGGAAGCACAACTCCAGTGATGAATGACGACTTTTGGGAAAGTCAGCATCCCAATTCTCCACTCTTCACCCCACTGCAGCAAATCCCTCACTCTCCTGCACCAACAGTTCAATTGGGCTCTGAAGAAACTCATCCCACTACATCTGTGCATGAAGAAATTCCAGCCACCAGTGCTGAAGAAACTGCTGCAGCTGCAGAAAATGCGACTGCACCTGAGGAAGAACCTGAGATCGCGATTCCTGAGGTAGTGATGCAACTCACTGACACTCCTCTGCCCAAGCCAAAGGATCCGTTCTCAAGGAAGCAAAAGTTCAAGGCTGAAGACTTCTTTGGCGAGCACGTGTTCTTCACTGAGTATAATCCATATGACTCTGCTCGCATAAGGAAGAGGCGTTTCTGGACTGCAAGTCAAGCCAATTTCTATTCCTCGGTGCTATTCAACAAAGACAAAGTCTTCGACCATGCACATATTCCTCATGTGGATATGGAGTCTATGTCGTGCTTCACGCCAGTCCTCAGTGTTCTTCACGACGCTGGGCTGCTCAATTTCTGCACCGACATATGCGATTGGAATGAAGAACTCATTCTTCAATTCTACGCAACGCTGCACATCACCGGCAACTCTGAAGATGTGAATTCATGGGTTCTGGACTGGATGACTGAGAACACACATTACAAGGCACCAGCTTCTGAATTGGTTCGTGCCCTTCCTCTAAGTCCTCCCCTTGAAGATGCACATTGTGTTTACAACAAACCTGAGCTTTCAAATCACTATATGCAAGTGCTAATGAAACCTTTGAAGCCAGGGCAGGCCCCTCGAACCAATTTCCTCGTTAAGGAATTGTTGTATGTGCCTCAGACTGTCTATCGCATTCTGACGAAGACTATGAGTCCTATCAAAGGCCACGACTCAAGCGATGAAGAAGTCGTTGGCATCATGAAGAATATGCTTTTCAACATCTATCATGGCGTTCCCGTCAACTTCCATGATTTCTTCATGAGGACTCTGGCCAATATTGCCATGTCACCGTTTGAGGTGAAGCCTTATGCGCCATGGATTATGAGATTCATCAGGACAATGTCTTCACTCAATTACAAAGCTGAAACTCTGAACCACTGCAGCTACTTGCCCCCTATTGAAGTCCTCAAAAGGACATTTTCCTCAGCTGAAGAAATGGGCAAAGCTACTGCTGTAATAGATGAAGGCATTCGTCCATTGGATGGTCAATTTCGCAAGGCTGCATCTTACTCCACCAATGATGACTCTGCCACACATGACACTGCCGCCAACACTGCCAAGCCAAATCCTCAAGCCACAGCACCCAGGGTGATGACTGATCGTGAGTTACTCCTCAGTCTTCATCAAAAGGTTGATCGCACTCACAAATGGGTCAAGCGTCAGTTTGGTTCAATTCTTCACAACATGACTGCAACACATAATGCAGTGAAGAAAAACCACTACTATCTTCATGAAACCCTCAACCGCACCTGAGCTGTTCTGTCTCAAGTTTACAGCGCTGATGATTTGAAGCAAATGGGTCTCAAAGAAGAGTTTGACTGGTATGCACCTCCTCCGAAGAAATACAAGAAGGTCAAGGTTCCTTCTTTGGTGGCCAGTTCATATTCTTCATCGCGTGAGACTGATGAAAATGAAGACTTGGACAACACTGCGGCAGGCCCTACTTCAACAACCTACCCCAACAACGCTGGCGCTCCTTCATCATCATGAATATATTCAGGGGCGTTAGTCCTCAGTTTCAATCCTTTTGGTCATTCGATGACAAAGGGGGAGAAATCTGAGTTAGTCTTCAAGCGGGTCTATTATAAAGGGTGTTTTTTTGCTAAGTTACAACTCTCGTTCTTCCGAAACTTTTATTGGATCGAGTTGTAATCTTAAACGCGATGGTGCTCTGATACTTTTGTTGCACTATGCTCTGATACTTTGATGCACTATTCGGCATGCTTATTCCTCGTTAATATTATTGCACGCATGCTGAATTACATCAGGCACCATATTTCATCATGCATTTCAAATTCTTCATATTATATATCAAATGCGTGTATGAATTACAAGATATAGGGGGAGATCTCCATGATTCAACTCTTCAAGTGTGCGTTGCTTCAAAAGCAAATTCCTCACTATGCACATCTTAAGGGGGGAGTTCTTCTATATCTTGCATTCAAATTCCTTAATATCAGTATTTACACTCCATATGTTTATCCCCGTTGAAAACTTAACATATATTGTCATCAATCACCAAAAAGGGGGAGATTGTAAGTGCATCTAGTGCCCCTTAGTGATTTTGGTGTATTGAAGACTTATAGGTTAAGGATCTAACGTGTTTATGAGTGTACACAGGTCTATAAGTCTATGAGGAGTTTGATATTTACAGAGAAAGTCGACCCCTAAAAATGAAGTTCTTCAACTGAAGACTTTGATATACTGAAGACTTTCTGAAGACTTCGAAAGTGAAGAAATTGGTGTGACCTTGAAGACTTGGTTATCATTCGAGGAACATGAAGCGTGAAGAATTTTGTTTTCGTAGTTTCATTTTCTCTTTCTTGAGTCATAGGAAACACCGTACTGTTAAAGGGGGTCGAGGAAATACTAAGGAGAAAATTTCCATGTGATGCTCAACTCAAATCCTACACCTACCAATCCCTTCGAGTGAAGCCATTGGAAATCTCATATAGTTCAGTCAATTTCTTCAGTGACAGAGACGCAGTTCTTCTGGTCACTGAGGACTTTGCTCTGACTGAGGAGTTAGGAATTCGCCAGTGCGAATTGCCTACACAGTGAGGAACATGATAGCCCTGAGGAATTTGTACCTCAAATTTCCGACCGTTGCTGTGCTATGCGCCAGCTGTCCCAAAATATCTTATCCATCCAACGGTCATATCATTGAAGGGCATTTATGTCTTATCATGTCGGGCTGCTCCCTAGGCTATAAATAGCCACCCCTACAACCACTAGCTGGTTGGCTGCTCCGCGAGAACTTGACACTTGTCATTTGAGAGCAACCCATCCTCCGAGGACTTTGAGCGAAAATCATCAAGTGAGGAAAATCCAAACCCAAACCCAAAACACCTACAAACCCAAAGTGATTGAGCATCACTGAAGAGATTGATCCTGCATGGATCCGACGCTTGTTACCTTTGAAGACTATGCTTCTTCCAGACGGTTAGGCGTCAAGGTCTAGAGCATCCAAGAGGAATTGTGGATCACCAAGTGACCAAGTTTGTGAAGGTTCGGAAGTCACCTGAAGACTTACCACGAGTGATTGGGCGAGGACTGTGTGTCCTTAGCTCAAGGAGAATACGGTGAGGACTGTGTGTCCGGGACTGGGTGTCCTCGAGTTTAAATACTCAGCCGCTCCAACCAGATGTACAATTGAGACAGCAGTTGGAACTGGTCTACCAAATCATTGTCTTCACCAAGCCAACTGGTTCTATTTCCTCAACACTTTCATTTCCTCATTACTGTGTTGTGTGTTTGTTCATATCTGTGTTTGAAGACTTTGACTGAAGACTTTCTCAATTTCCTCAGTCCAGTTTCTTCAGTCTGTTTGTCTTCATCCTGTGCTATCCTGTGTTTACACATTCTGTACTCTGTGTTTGTCTTCATTTCATCATGATGACCATGCATGTATTCTGTTATGTTTACCTCTGAGTACTTATTTCGCTGCTAGTAATTCTTCGCTAAGGAATTTCCTCACCAGCAAATTCCTTAGTGAAGAATTTAATAAAAATCGCCTATTCACCCCCCCCTCTAGTCGATATAACGCACTTTCAAAATGGTATTGCAATGCTTCGAAACAAGGCCTAGGGTTCATACATTCACTAGTGCAAGTTCTCTCAACAATGATAACATAATTAGATCATATAACAATCCCTCAACATGCAACAAAGAGTCACTCCAAAGTCACTAATAGCGCAGAACAAATGAACAGATTATTGTAGGGTACGAAACCACCTCAAAGTTATTCTTTCTGATCGATCTATTGGCTATTCCTGTAAGTGTCACAAACAGCCCTAGAGTTCGTAAAATAACACCTTAAGACACACATCAACCAAAACCTAATGTCACCTAGTGATACGTCTCCGTCGTATCTACTTTTCCAAACACTTTTGCCCTTGTTTTGTACTCTAACTTACACGACTTGAATGGAACTAACCCGGACTGACGCTGTTTTCAGCAGAATTGTCATGGTGATATTTATGTGCAGAAACAAAAGTTCTCGGAATGACCTGAAACTCCACGGAGATTATTTTTGGAAATAATAAAAAATATTGGCGAAAGAATCAAGGCCAGGGGGGCCCACACCCTGTCCACGAGGGTGGGGGTGCGCCCCCTGCCTCGTGGGCCCCCTGGAGCTCCACCGACCTCAACTCTAACTCCATATATTCGTGTTCGGGGAGAAAAAATCAGAGAGAAAGATTCATCGCGTTTTACGATACGGAGCCGCCGCCAAGCCCCTAAACTCTCTCGGGAGGGCTGATATGGAGTCCCTTCGGGGCTCCAGAGAGGGGAATCTGTTGCCGTCATCATCACCAACCATCCTCCATCACCAATTTCATGATGCTCACCGCCGTGCGTGAGTAATTCCATCGTAGGCTTGCTAGACGGTGATGGGTTGGATGATATTTATCATGTAATCGAGTTAGTTTTGTGAGGGTTTGATCCCTAGTATCCACTATGTTCTGAGATTGATGTTGCTATGACTTTGCTATGCTTAATGCTTGTCACTAGGGCCCGAGTGCCATGATTTCAGATCTTAAGCTATTATGTTTTCATGAATATATGTGAGTTCTTGATCCTATCTTGCAAGTCTATAGTCACCTACTATGTGATATGATCCGGCAACCCCAAAGTGACAATAATCGGGACCACTCCCGGTGATGACCATAGTTTGAGAGTTCATGTATTCACTATGTGTTAATGCTTTGGTCTAGTACTCTATTAAAAGGAGGCCTTAATATCCCTTAGTTTCCGCTAGGACCCCTGTAACGCCCCGAATTCGACGCGCCAGGTGTCCGCCAGTTATTCGCCGTCGTTGCCATGTCATGTGCTTGCGTGTTGCACTTGGCCATGTCATCATCTGCATTTCATATCATGTCATCATGTGCATCGCATTCGCATCCGTGTTCGTCTTATGCATCCGAGCATTTTCCCCGTTGTACGTTTTGCAATCCGGCACTCCTATGCTCCCCGGCACCCCCTTTTACCTCGATTCGTGAGTGGCCGAAAAATGTTCTCGGAATGGGTTGAAACTTGGCATGCGGTCTTATTATAGTGTAGACAGAGCGCCTGTCAAGTTTCATCGCATTCGGAGTCCGTTTGACTGCCCAACCGTTAAACTCATAGCGGCATCGCGGCCGGTTTATCTGTCGGACGTTTTCGGTCTCCGAAAACCCTTGTCGGGCTACACTCCTTCCCCCTCTTCTCAGCCCAACCTCTCTTCACAATCCACCTGCAGCCCACCTAAACTTCCCCTCCGCTCCGGACCGTCAGATCGCGATCGGAGGGTCCGAAAACCTCCCCTAGACCAAACCCTAGCCAAAAACTGCTTTATATGGACCCCCCCCCTTGTCCATTTTGGGCAGCCTAGCCCCTCCTCCTACCTCTAGCCGCCTCCCACCTCCATTTCCGTGCCCAGCCACACCCTTCTCGCCACTTGGCGCCGCCCCAACGGCCAGCCGCCGCCCTGCGCCACCGCACCCGTCGCCCTCCACCTCTCCCGCGCCGACACGTCGCCGCCTCCAGCCACTCTGGGCGCGACACGTCGCCCCTACCCCGTTCCCTCCTTCGCAGGCCCGCCAGGCCCAGGCGCAGCCCGCGCCAGGCCCGCCGCAGCCGCCGAAGCCCGCGAGGCCCGAGCGCCTCCCGCTCCCGCGCCCCGCTCGCCCCGCTCGACCGGATCGGGGAGGAATCCGATCTCGCCGCCGCTGCCGCCCTTGCACCCCGCGTCCCGCGAGCCCGAGACCGCCGGAGCATTGCCGGTAACCCTCGCACCGCCCCGTCCGGCTTCCTCCTCCTCCTCTCTCTCTGACCCCGTCTCTCTCTCTCGCACATGGTCCCGGCCCCGTCGCCGGAGCTAGCCAGGCCGTCGCCGCCGGCCTCCTCGCCCTCAACCTTCGCCGGATCTGGGACCCCCACGCCCGGATCTGTCGATCCCAAGCCGCTGGAGCCCGTTTACGCCGTCCCCGACGCCTCGCCGAGCTCGCCGGCGTGCAGCTCCGGCCATGGCCTCCTCCACCCCGCGTCGGGATAAGCCCGCCCCAGATCTGCTTCGACGCCCGATCCAAACCGCGCCCCGGATCCCTCCGTCCCGGTACCACTTCGTCCCGCGTTGACTTTCGCGGAGGTGATTTTCGTCTAAGTCCCTGAATCCTGATATTTTCATGCCTGCTTCATCATGTCATATTTCTTTGCATACTGCTCCGTTTCGTGCGTGTAATATGTCAAATTGTTCGCCTCGATGAGTACATCATTTCATCTCTTTGCATCATTCTCATTTGAGCTCATCTTGATGCCCGAAATGCTGTTAGTAGAGGGCTATGTGATGTTAGTTACAGATCTGTTTCAGTAGATGCACTTTTGTCATTTTTGCCATGATTGATGTGTGCATCCTATGAAGTTGAGTCCTACATGTGTTTTGAAATATGCCATGCCATCTTTATAGGGGTGTATTCCATGTATTTTTGTCATCTTTGTGGTGACTAGAACAAGCATGCAAACTAGGGTACATAATGTTGCTGATTTCAGAGACTTAGTAATTTCACTAAGTCATTCCCTGCTGTTATTTTTATGCTATGTGTTCATGTTGTTTCCGAGAGATCTATGCCTCTTTTGAGCATGATCAGTAAGGGTGTTTTGAGCATACGGATTTGCTCTATCCATCCATGCCTTTGTTTGTAATTATGAAGCGCCATAGCTTGAGTCAATCGAGCTCTACTTTTGCTATAAAATGTTGCTGCCAGATTGTTTACATGTTACTCGATTTTGCCAAGCTTGTTGTAGTTGATCCTTTCATGATATGATGTTGTTCTTGCCATGTATAGCTTCTATGCCATGTCTTATTGATGGGTGTATGCTTAGTTTATCATTCAATGCTCTGTAGTGAGTGCATCGAGCTCGTAAACATGCCTACATGTTATCTGTTTTTCACATGTCCAGTTTTCTGCTAAGTCTGAAATCTGTAACGAAACTTGCTTAATTGACATGGGTGTTATCATATTTTCTGATCCATTTTGTATCATGGTCAGTAAGGGACTTTTGTTAAGTGCTTTGAGTAGATTCATCCCATGCCATATTCTGCTATGTACTGTTCCTGTAGCAGGTTGTTTCCTTGCTCTAAACATGTCATCCTGATGTTAATTTCTGGCATGATGTTGATTTCACGAAGTCTGTGAACCTGTTATCTTTTGCACTTTTGCCATGCTTGTTTGAACATGCTATTGTGTGAATTAGCCATAGCTCAGTGTTCATCTTTTGTCAAGCATCTTGATTAGATCACTGCCATTTGCTTTGCTGGTATGTTTGGGTGCAGTAGCTTAATTTCCTGTTGCATGCTAAGTGGCATCATGCTGTTAATCGTAGAGATATGTCATTCTCGTTTCGCTTGTCATTTGCAAACCGTGCATCCGATTCCGGTGATATTTATATCGATTTCAACCGAAATCACCTCACCTTTCCAGTAGCATACTTGGTTTTCCAAGATTATGCCTGGTTCATCTTTTTCCTTCCGAAGCATGCATATGCATTGCATACCACATCTCGCATATCATGCAATGTTTATGTGATGGTTGTTTTACTATGTTGTTTGCTTCTTTCCGGTGTTACTTCTTCGGGTTAGTTCCGATAACGTCGTGTTTGTGAGGATTCGTTCGACTACGTCCGTTTGTCTTCTTCATGGACTCGTTCTTCTTCCTTGCGGGATCTCAGACAAGATGACCATACCCTCGAAATCACTTCTATCTTTGCTTGCTAGATTGCTCGCTCTTTTGCTATGCCTATGCTGCGATACCTACCACTTGCTTATCATGCCTCCCATATTGTTAAACCAAGCCTCTAACCCACCTTGTCCTAGCAAACCGTTGTTTGGCTATGTTACCGCTTTGCTCAGCCCCTCTTATAGCGTTGTTAGTTGCAGGTGAAGATGAAGTTTGTTCCTTGTTGGAACATGGAGATGTTGTTCCTTGATTGGAACATGTTTACTTGTTGGGATATCACAATTTATCTTATTTAATTAATGCATCTATATACTTGGTAAAGGGTGGAAGGCTCGGCCTTATGCCTGGTGTTTTGTTCCACTCTGGCCGCCCTAGTTTCCGTCATATCGGTGTTATGTTCCCGGATTTTGCGTCCCTAACGCGGTCGGGTGATTTATGGGACCCCCTTGACAGTTCGCTTTGAATAAGACTTTTTCCAGCGAGGCCCAACCTTGGTTTTACCATTTTCCTCACCACCACCTACTTTTCCCTTGGGAGTCGCTCTCTCGAGGGTCATCTTATTTTAGCCCCCCCCCCCGGGCCAATGCTTGTCTAAGTGTTGGTCCGAACCGAGCAGCCTGCGGGGCCCCCTCGTGGAAACTTGAGGCCTGGTTTTACTCGTAGCTTGACTTATCCGGTGTTGCCCTGAGAACGAGATATGTGCAGCTCCTATCAGGATGTCGGCGCATCGGGCGGCTTTGCTGGACTTGTTTTATTACTGTCGAAATGTCTTGTAGCCGGGATTCCGAGACTGATCGGGTCTTCCCGGGGAGAAGGAATATCCTTCGTTGATCGCGAGAGCTTATCATGGGCTAAGTTGGGACACCCCTGCAGGGTTTGAACTTTCGAAAGCCGTGCCCGCGGTTATGTGGCAGATGGGAATTTGTTAATGTCCGGTTGTAGAAAACCCGAAGTTGATCTTAATTAAAATACACCAACCGCGTGTGTTACCGTGGTGGTCTCTTCTCGGTGGAGTCCGAGAAGTGAACACGGTGTTGGAGTTATGCTTGACGTAGGTTGTTCTAGGATCACTTCTTGATCATAGTTGTTCGACCATGCTTTTGCCTCCTCTTCTCGCTCTCTTTTGCGTATGTTAGCCACCATATATGCTAGTCGCTTGCTGCAGCTCCTCCTCACTACCCTGTCCTACCTTTAAGCTTAAATAGTCTTGATCTCGCGGGTGTGAGATTGCTGAGTCCCCGTGACTCACAGATACTTCCAAAACCAGTTTGCAGGTGCCGATGAACCCGTGCAGGTGACGCGCCCGAGCTCAAGGAGGAGCTTGATGAAGATCTTGTTCATTGTGTTGTTTCGTTTCAGTTGATCAGTAGTGGAGCCCAGTCGGGGTGGATCGGGGATCTGTGTAGCATTTGGCGTAGTCTTCTTTTATTTTTGGTTCCGTAGTCGGACCTTGATTGTATCTGTATGATGTAATGCTTTACTCATGTATTGTGTGAAGTGGCGATTGTAAGCCAACTATGTATCTCTTTCCCTTATGTATTACATGGGTTGTGTGAAGATTACCTCACTTGCGACATTGCTTTCAATGCGGTTATGCCTCTAAGTCGTGCTTCGAAACGTGGGAGATATAGCCGCATCGAGGGCGTTACAAGTTGGTAATCAGAGCCATCCCCGACCTTAGGAGCCCCCACTGATTGATCGTTTTTAGCGGCCGAGTTGTGTCTAGAAAAATGTTTTGAGTCATTTAGGAATTATATATCGGAGAGTTTAGGAATTCTTTTTACTTCTCAGTCTCCTCATCGCTCTGGTAAGGCATCTTGGCGTAGAGTTTTGACTCTTCTCTTCTCAAATTTCACTAAAAAAAATTTAGGATCACGCGGGTATCTTAGAATCGTTCGGATGGTTTTGTGATGACAACATTGTCTTGGTGCCTCCTGTCAGCAGGGGTTTAGTGGAGGTGTCCCGGGGAGTTGACCTCTGAGGTGTTGTCGTCATAATTTTATCGTTGCAGTTCGGGAATACCTGAGTTTAGTACGCCGACATCGAAAATCTCTTTTGTACAGTTGTTGGTGAGATAACCCTGATAGCCCAGTACTGAGGCGAGTGCGGGAGTATTGCCATAACTTGTATAACGGATGCTTTTCGAAGGTTGAGGTAGACGATTTCCGAGGGTTTCTTGGTTATGTGTTGAAGGATGGATACAGCTGGATCTAGGTATTGTTAGTTTGGGTGATATATTTTGTGTCCCCTGTATCCCCAACACCTGATTGCATAACTAGAAAGGTTCGGGAGTTTATTAGTGGGAATTCAAGTATCTCGTAGGATATCTTTCCAACAGACACATGATACGATATGGGATCTACCATATGTTTGTTTCCGGCTTATTCTGCAAGCCAAATCCTTTGTTTTGTTTTATTTGTGGTATTCGAGTTGCTTCGAAGTCAAGTATTGATTCCATACCTTATTCTAAGCGGTGTTCTCATATTTCTATGTGAATACTAATCCTTCTTGATCATTAAGGTTGTCATGTCAACTCTTTTCCAACCGGCGTGCTTTCTCTTCAAGATGATCCTATCATTTTTCCTAATCGCAAGATCCAATCCCAGTTTTCATCAACGATGTTCGTTTCATTCGTCCCAAGTTGTCTTTGTTTTTACCGCCCTCCCACCCTTTTTCTTCAAGGACTCAGATTTCTTAATCAAGTATCCATTTTATTCATGAGAAGTCTCTTCATTCTTTTCTTTCAATGTTCTTATCCGATGGTTCTCAGGAAGATACTAACGGAACCTTAACTTCATTATTCTTCGTTCTTTTTCTTCTCCGGTGGATTCAATTCAAGCTTTGTCGATCATATTTTTTCCTCATTTCAAATGTTTTTTCTCATGCCGGTGCACCTCTTAATCATTCACCTCTCGCTATTCATTTGTTCCGGAGTGATGAAGATATCTCAGAAGATTCAAGTTTCCATTCTCAATTCACTCAAGTTCTTTTGAGGATGCTATCTCATCCAAGCCATTTAATTCAACTGGTGTGATGTCCCTTTCAAGTAATCGTTCAACGGTGTTTCTTTTGAGTGGGCCCTAACCCACAGGTCTTTTCCCAGGTTATCACCTAACTCTTCTAATCTTCCCGGAGTTATTCTCAAATTCATTTAAAAGTTTGACGTAAGAATGAAGTATCATTAGTCATATTCCTTCTCTAAGATCGCTTCAAACTCTTTTCACAGTTGGTTCAACCTTTGCTATTCTTCATTGTTCCGGAGTGCCTCAACATATTATGGTGGTGTTTCTCGTCGTCATTCTCAGATTTTGAAGACCGAAGAAGTGCTTCCTCTAAATTTTGTCCGTTCCATTCAAGATTCAGGGTTCTAGCTTCATGCCATCCTCTCATAATTGTTTTTGATTGCGAGAATTCTTTACACCCATCCGGAGCATTCCAGGAGTCCTTCAGTTTGATTCTCCGAAGCCTTTCATCTCAGAATTATTCATTCTAAGCTTCGTCTATCGTTCTCCAAATCTTACCGGTGCATCATTCAATATTCTCTAATCAGTTCATGATCTCTTCGTTCTCATGTATCTAAATCCTAGCAAGCATCTTCGATCATTTGCTAATTCTTCCCGGTGTTTCTTTATCTTTTCTTCGTACATTTTAAATTCTTACGGTGGTTCGTTCAAGATTTCAGTTCCTTCGTTATCATATTAATTCATTCATTGTTTGCAAATTCCACCGGTGGTTCCATCAATACCTTCCCAAGTTTGTGCTATATCTCTCTTGATCCTTTCTACGAGAATAAGTAGTATGCCAAATCCGCTGTTTGTCATCAATCTAAATTGGTGAAGGATACGCAAAACATAATTCTTGTTCTTGTTTCATCCAAGTGATTGATTCATTCTTCCGGAGTTCGTAATGGTATCAATTTCTCAGTTTTATGTTGTTTCATCTTTTCTTTTCCCGGAGTTCCAAGCTCTCATCACCACGAAGCTCCATCTAAATCATTGCAAGGTTCCACCTTGTGTTTTTTTTCAACTTCTTGTGTCTTTCTATCATCCTTTTATTACCGGAGTTCTTCATGGAGGCTCTATATAGTGGTTCATCAAGGATTCTTTTCATTCTTCAATTGTTCTTCAAGATTTCTCTCGGAGTCAAGATCCGCCAAGCTATACTCTAAAATAAACATGGGGTTCAACACATGTTTTGTGTGGAGGAGTTCAAGCATTATTCATCTTGCATTATGAAGTGCAATTCTTTCTACCTTATCTTTTGATGTGGTGTTATGTCATTCTTGACAACTTCTCTTCATGCTTCATGATTTACATGTTGTCAAGAATGAGGCATTTTAAATCCATCAATCTCTTCATTGGAGTTATCTTGGGTTATATTTCACTTAAAGCTTTTCCCTAAGGATTGTTGCTATTTATGGTGCTTATAAATGACCCAAGTTCTTCTTTTATCCTCCGGTGTCATAGCTTTCTCGTCTCCTTGTTCTTATCAATCCAATTCTTTTCCCGTGAGTGGCAGGTTGTCACCTCATAATTTTGAGATGTTTCCATAAGCCCGCTACAAGCTTATTTGTTTCGTTGTTGGTTTTCCAACAACTCCGTTCTAACCTTCTTGGAAGGGTGCTCTCCAAGATCATTTGTGGCAGAAGTTGTCATTTTCTTCTCCGTCCCTTTATACCAACGATCTAACTTCTATTCTTTCGTTACGGAGACATTGTGATGTTGTGCTCTTCACCCATCACCTCGTTTTGTCAGGATCATGTTCTTTTCGTGCTTATCCATTTAACCGGAGTGTCGTGTCCTCCATTCAAGTTCTACCATCTTAGCAAGTTTTGCCCCCCTTCTCAACCGGAGTGCCGTATGAAATCTTTCTTACCCATTGTGCCATTCTTCCAATAGTTTCGGAGGCAGAGTGTTGTTGATCTCATCAAGTATCCTCTCATCTTGCCAAGTTCATGATTCTAATTCCTTCCATTTTCAGTCGGAGTGCTGCCAAATTATATCATTCTTATTCCTTCTCTATCTTGTTTTAACCGGAGTGGTTTCAATTTCTATCTTGTCTCTTAACCGCTGGGTTCTCGTCATATCCCATGTTCCTCTTTCCTAACGGAGTGTTTTCAACTTTGTTCATCTTCGTTGTTTTCGTTCTTTCATTTTGTTCAACCTCTCAAGGTTCTTTGGTTTTACTCTTTTGTCAAAGAAGCAACTTAGTTTTACCTCTTCTCTTTCTCTTTCGTTTTCCCCTCCGGTGCCATCCTAGATCTCGGGACGAGATCCTCTCGTAGTGGTGGAGTGTTGTAATGCCCCGGATTCGATGCCCCAGGTGTCCGCCAGTTATTCGCCGTCGTTGCCATGTCATGTGCTTGCGTGTTGCACTTGGCCATGTCATCATCTGCATTTCATATCATGTCATCATGTGCATCGCATTCGCATCTGTGTTCGTCTTATGCATCAGAGCATTTTCCCCGTTGTCCGTTTTGCAATCCGGCACTCCTATGCTCCCCGGCACCCCCTTTTACCTCGATTCGTGAGTGGCTGAAAAATGTTCTCGGAATGGGTTGAAACTTGGCATGCGGTCTTATTATAGTGTAGACAGAGCGCCTGTCAAGTTTCATCGCATTCGGAGTCCGTTTGACTGCCCAACCGTTAAACTTATAGCGGCATCGCGGCCGGTTTATCTGTCGGACGTTTTCGGTCTCCGAAAACCCTTGTCGGGCTGCACTCCTTCCCCCTCTTCTCAGCCCAACCTCTCTTCACAATCCACCTGCAGCCCACCTAAACTTCCCCTCCGCTTCGGACCGTCAGATCACGATCGGAGGGTCCTAAAACCTCCCCTAGACCAAACCCTAGCCAAAAACTGCTTTATATGGACCCCCCCTTGTCCATTTTGGGCAGCCTAGCCCCTCCTCCTACCTCTAGCCGCCTCCCACCTCCATTTCCGTGCCCAGCCACACCCTTCTCGCCACTTGGCGCCGCCCCAACGGCCAGCCGCCGCCCTGCGCCGCCGCACCCGTCGCCCTCCACCTCTCCCGCGCCGACACGTCGCCGCCTCCAGCCACTCTGGGCGCGACACGTCGCCCCTGCCCCGTTCCCTCCTCCGCAGGCCCGCCAGGCCCGGGCGCAGCCCGTGCCAGGCCCGCCGCAACCGCCGAAGCCCGCGAGGCCCGAGCGCCTCCCGCTCCGGCGCCCCGCTCGCCCCGCTCGACCGAATCGGGGAGGATCCCGATCTCGCCGCCGCCGCCGCCCTTGCACCCCGTGTCCCGCGAGCCCGAGGCCGCCGGAGCATTGCCGGTAACCCTCGCACCGCCCCGTCCGGCTTCCTCCTCCTCCTCTCTCTCTGACCCCGTCTCTCTCTCTCGCACATGGTCCCGGCCCCGTCGCCGGAGCTAGCCAGGCCGTCGCCGCCGGCCTCCTCGCCCTCAACCTTTGCCGGATCCGGGACCCCCATGCCCGGATCTGTCGATCCCAAGCTGCCGGAGCCCGTTTACGCCGTCCCCGACGCCTCGCCAAGCTCGCCGGTGTGCAGCTCCGGCCATGGCCTCCTCCACCCCGCGTCGGGATAAGCCCGCCCCAGATCTGCTTCGACGCCCGATCCAAACCGCGCCCCGGATCCCTCCGTCCCGGTACCACTTCGTCCCGCGTTGACTTTCGCGGAGGTGATTTTCGTCTAAGTCCCTGAATCCTGATATTTTCATGCCTGCTTCATCATGTCATATTTCTTTGCATACTGCTCCGTTTCGTGCGTGTAATATGTCAAATTGTTCGCCTCGATGAGTACATCATTTCATCTCTTTGCATCATTCTCATTTGAGCTCATCTTGATGCCCGAAATGCTGTTAGTAGAGGGCTATGTGATGTTAGTTACAGATCTGTTTCAGTAGATGCACTTTTGTCATTTTTGCCATGATTGATGTGTGCATCCTATGAAGTTGAGTCCTACATGTGTTTTGAAATATGCCATGCCATCTTTATAGGGGTGTATGCCATGTATTTTTGTCATCTTTGTGGTGACTAGCACAAGCATGCAAACTAGGGTACATAATGTTGCTAATTTCAGAGACTTAGTAATTTCACCAAGTCATTCCCTGCTGTTATTTTTATGCTATGTGTTCATGTTGTTTCCGAGAGATCTATGCCTCTTTTGAGCATGATCAGTAAGGGTGTTTTGAGCATACGGATTTGCTCTATCCATCCATGCCTTTGTTTGTAATTATGGAGCGCCATAGCTTGAGTCAATCGAGCTCTACTTTTGCTATAAAATGTTGCTGGCAGATTGTTTACATGTTACTCGATTTTGCCAAGCTTGTTGTAGTTGATCCTTTCATGATATGATGTTGTTCTTGCCATGTATAGCTTCTATGCCATGTCTTATTGATGGGTGTATGCTTAGTTTATCATGCAATGCTCTGTAGTGAGTGCATCGAGCTCGTAAACATGCCTACATGTTATCTGTTTTTCACATGTCCAGTTTTCTGCTAAGTCTGAAATCTGTAACGAAACTTGCTTAATTGACATGGGTGTTATCATATTTTCTGATCCATTTTGTATCATGGTCAGTAAGGGACTTTTGTTAAGTGCTTTGAGTAGATTCATCCCATGCCATATTCTGCTATGTACTGTTCCTGTAGCAGGTTGTTTCCTTGCTCTAAACATGTCATCCTGATGTTAATTTCTGGCATGATGTTGATTTCACGAAGTCTGTGAACCTGTTATCTTTTGCACTTTTGCCATGCTTGTTTGAACATGCTATTGTGTGAATTAGCCATAGCTCAGTGTTCATCTTTTGTCAAGCATCTTGATTAGATCACTGCCATTTGCTTTGCTGGTATGTTTGGGTGCAGTAGCTTAATTTCCTGTTGCATGCTAAGTGGCATCATGTTGTTAATCGTAGAGATATGTCATTCTCGTTTCGCTTGTCATTTGCAAACCGTGCATCCGATTCCGGTGATATTCATATCGATTTCAACCGAAATCACCTCACCTTTCCAGTAGCATACTTGGTTTTCCAAGATTATGCATGGTTCATCTTTTTCCTTCCGAAGCATGCATATGCATTGCATACCACATCTCGCATATCATGCAATGTTTATGTGATGGTTGTTTTACTATGTTGTTTGCTTCTTTCCGGTGTTACTTCTTCGGGTTAGTTCCGATAACGTCGCGTTTGTGAGGATTTGTTCGACTACGTCCGTTTATCTTCTTCATGGACTCGTTCTTCTTCCTTGCGGGATCTCAGACAAGATGACCATACCCTCGAAATCACTTCTATCTTTGCTTGCTAGATTGCTCGCTCTTTTGCTATGCCTATGCTGCGATACCTACCACTTTCTTATCATGCCTCCCATATTTTTAAACCAAGCCTCTAACCCACCTTGTCCTAGCAAACCGTTGTTTGGCTATGTTACCGCTTTGCTCAGCCCCTCTTATAGCGTTGTTAGTTGCAGGTGAAGATGAAGTTTGTTCCTTGTTGGAACATGGAGATGTTGTTCCTTGATTGGAACATGTTTACTTGTTGGGATATCACAATTTATCTTATTTAATTAATGCATCTATATACTTGGTAAAGGGTGGAAGGCTCGGCCTTATGCCTGGTGTTTTGTTCCACTCTGGCCGCCCTAGTTTCCGTCATATCGGTGTTATGTTCCCGGATTTTGCGTCCCTAACGCGGCCAAGTGATTTATGGGACCCCCTTGACAGTTCGCTTTGAATAAGACTTTTTCCAGCGAGGCCCAACCTTGGTTTTACCATTTGCCTCACCACCACCTACTTTTCCCTTGGGGGTCACTCTCTCGAGGGTCATCTTATTTTTGCCCCCCCCCCGGGCCAATGCTTGTCTAAGTGTTGGTCCGAACCGAGCAGCCTGCGGGGCCCCCTCGTGGAAACTCGAGGCCTGGTTTTACTCGTAGCTTGACTTATCCAGTGTTGCCCTGAGAACGAGATATGTGCAGCTCCTATCAGGATGTCGGCGCATCGGGCGGCTTTGCTGGACTTGTTTTATTACTGTCGAAATGTCTTGTAGCCGGGATTCCGAGACTGATCGGGTCTTCCCGGGGAGAAGGAATATCCTTCGTTGATCGCGAGAGCTTATCATGGGCTAAGCCCTGCAGGGTTTGAACTTTCGAAAGCCGTGCCCGCGGTTATGTGGCAGATGGGAATTTGTTAATGTCCGGTTGTAGAAAACCCGAAGTTGATCTTAATTAAAATACACCAACCGCGTGTGTTACCATGATGGTCTGTTCTCGGCGGAGTCCGGGAAGTGAACATAGTGTTGGAGTTATGCTTGACGTAGGTTGTTCTAGGATCACTTCTTGATCATAGTTGTTCGACCGTGCTTTTGCCTCCTCTTCTCGCTCTCTTTTGCGTATGTTTGCCACTATATATGCTAGTCGCTTGTTGCAGCTCCACCTCACTACCCTGTCCTACCTTTAAGCTTAAATAGTCTTGATCTCGCGGGTGTGAGATTGCTGAGTCCCCGTGACTCACAGATACTTCCAAAACCAGTTTGCAGGTGCCGATGAAACCGTGCAGGTGACGCACCCGAGCTCAAGGAGGAGCTTGATGAAGATCTTTTTCATTGTGTTGTTTCGTTTCAGTTGATCAGTAGTGGAGCCCAGTCGGGGTCGATCGGGGATCTGTGTAGCATTTGGGGTAGTCTTCTTTTATTTTTGGTTCCGTAGTCGGACCTTGATTGTATCTGTATGATGTAATGCTTTACTCATGTATTGTGTGAAGTGGCGATTGTAAGCCAACTATGTATCTCTTTCCCTTATGTATTACATGGGTTGTGTGAAGATTACCTCACTTGCGACATTGCTTTCAATGCGGTTATGCCTCTAAGTCGTGCTTCGACACGTGGGAGATATAGCCGCATCGAGGGAGTTATAACCCCACTGCCACGAGAGGGTAGGACAAAAGATGACATGCAAGTTCTTTTCCATAAGCACATATGACTATATTCGGAATACATGCCTACATTACATTGATGAATTGGAGCTAGTTCTGTGTCACCCTATGTTATGACTGTTACATGATGAACCGCATCCGGCATAATTCCCCATCACCGATCCAATGCCTACGAGCTTTTCACATATTGTTCCTCGCTTATTTACTTTTCCATTACTACTGTTACAATCACTACAAAACCCAAAAATATTACTTTGCTACCGTTACCGTTACTTCCATATTACTTTGCTACTAAATACTTTGCTAAAAATATTAAGTTATCCAGGTGTGGTTGAATTGACAACTCAACTGCTAATACTTGAGAATATTCTTTGGCTCCCCTTGTGTCGAATCAATAAATTTGGGTTGAATACTCTACCCTCGAAAACTGTTGCGATCCCCTATACTTGTGGGTTATCAAGACTATTTCCTGGCGCCGTTGCTGGGGAGCATAGCTCTATTCTTTGAGTCACTTGGGATTTATATCTACTGGTCACTATGAGGAACTTGAAATACGAGAAAACAAAAAATTATCCCTCAACTACGAGGGGAGGTAAGGAACTGCCATCTAGCTCTACACTTGATTCACCTTCTGTTTTGAGTAAGCTTGCGACACCTAAACCTGCTTCTGCTATTAATTCTGATATGTCGCATGTTATTGATGATGCCACTTCTGCTATGCATGATACTTATGATGAAACTACTTCTATGCTAGATACTACTGTGCCACTTGGTGAATTTCTTGAAGAACAACTTGCTAGGGCTAGAGAGAATGAAATTATTGAAACTGATAATATTGAAGAAAGTGATGATGAAGACTCTCCTAATAAATATGAATTACCTGTTGTGCCTGAGGGCTATGTTATGGATGAAGAAACTGTTAGAGACTTTCTTGCTTGCAATGATAGAAGTGATCTTAAGAAATTATTGTAGCGACCCGACCTCAGATGGTCAAGTCTCTGTGCTCCGGTGTCATCCCTGGATCAGTAATGCTGACACCACACAGTACTTTGAAGGATTTATAGCAGAGTAGCAATCACACACTTATTACATCGATGTCTCAAAGAGAACTTATTACAATAAATATGGCTTAAGGCCATCTAATATCGATAACAGTGGAAGAATTGGAAGATAAGTGAGTCCATCAACTCCAACGGCATCACTGAGTATAGAACCACAACCTAAAAGCACCTTACTCATCGTCTGAAAAGTCTGCAACATGAAAGTTGCAGCCCGAAAATGGGTCAGCACATGGAATATGCTGGCAATGTAACACATTGAGAATAATGAATGATAAGCCTATACTACATGCATATATGGCTGGTGGAAAAGCTCTATGGTTACAATTTTGCGTAAAGCCAGTTTTTCCCTACTGCAAAGGAATAAATTTTATTTAACTATCATGGTGGTTGTTAAACATTGAGAATGGTTAACAGCATCCTCAACCCCAATTAAAAGTAATCATCAATAACCCAACAATATTAATTTAGAAGTAACATGATGAGATTCACATGATATTCAAGAACTAGATACTCAAAACGTCCATAACCGGGGACACGGCTAATCATGATTAGTTTGTACACTCTGCAGAGGTTTGCGCACTTTTCCCCACAAGACTCGATCGCCTCCGTTGGTTTCTCGCACACATGGTGTTTGAGAGACGGATGACTGAGACATAGTCTTTCAGAAGCATTCACACCTTACGTTGTGATAGACCGTACCAACCTACATCCCCTACATCTGCTAGTCTACCACTGTAAGAGTTCGCATGACTTAGTCAGCTATGCCATAGCCCATAATGGCTTGTGGCTGCACACAGAAGTTACTAGCATGAATGATCTTATGATCCCTTTGAGCCTGGGTGGCGGTCCGAAGAAAAACAGGCAAGTCGTGATAGAAACCAGGTGCCTCAATCCACCCAGATGTGTATTTAAGTTGCCACCTTAGATAAGACCATTAATTAACAATACTCACATCTGTCATGGATATCACTCACTCAATCCACGTCTACTAGCATAGCATGGCATAATAAGCAAACGTAGAAGTAACTCCCAAAGGTTTCATAAGTAAAACAGGTGATAGGTACTACCTCATCTACTTCCCATCCCACAGTTTAATTAGATCCTAATCATGCAATGTTTGAGGATTGATCTAATGCAATAAAACTGGGTAGTAGAAAAGGTATGATCAAAGTGTTACTTGCCTTGCTGAGGATCCGCGAAACCTAGAGCTTTGAAATAACAGGCGGCGCACTCCGGGTGATCTATCGCAGACAAACAACAAGCATACAATAAGTACTCATCTAATGCACAGGTAAAACTCGAATAAAAGATCTAACCAGAAAGTTCAACTTAAGAACTCCGGTTGCAAAGAGAAAACGAACCGAACAAAGCAACGGAAACCAAACGGCGAAAGAAACAACTCGGTTCTAGCAATTTGAATCTAGGTCAAATTTTACCATAGCAAAACTTTGTTTAAGTTGATTAGACGGAACGGCGGTTTCGAAACTAAACTCCAGGCGCTTGAATCACCTGATTCCGATAAACGAGCGAAAAGATAAACTAGAACGAAGATCGGATCTGAGATCGCGATCGCGGAATAAATCCGACGAGAAGAAAAAGAAGAACGGTTGAACGAACGGACGTTCGTTAACCTAGAAGAATCCGGTGATCACGTTCGTTAGAACGAATGGTCCGGTGAACGGTCTCGAGGCAACTAAATCGGAAAAGAAAACGAATCCGATCTAGGGTTTCGGAAGAGAAAACCGAACGAAAAACCGATCTAGAAAACTGGAACGGTTTAGAAAAGAACCGGAAAGAAAACAAATCGGAAGAGTAGAAAAGAATCGGAACGATTAGTGGAAAACGATCCGATGAAAAGATAAAGAGACGTGGCGCGGCTACCTCCGGCGAACGGCGGCGAGGTGCGGCGGCGGCGGTGGCAAGGTGCGGCGACGGCGGTGTAGGGCGGCGGCGGCGGCGAACGACGGCGGCGGCGCGGGACTAGGGCGGCGGTGCGGGTGAGGGGCGCGGAGTGGGGCGCGGGTGGAGGCTTGAGGGCTTTGGGTTTGATGATTTAGAGGGGGGGTGTGAGGGTATTTATATTGGGGAGGGGGGTTTACTTGGAGGAGGGATCAAGAATTAGACTAGGAATAGGAAAGGAAAAAGGAAGGAAAGATCTAGAAACAAAAACGGAATAACGGAAGTAGGACAAAAGTCCTACTAGGACTTCCCAAAAGAAAGAGGCGGCGGCCTCCCTGCGCCTGGGGCGCGCACGCGGCGCTGGCTTGGCCGGCCGGCTGGCTTGGGCCTTTGGCCCAAGGCGCTTCAGATTTTTTTTAAATTGGTTTCGCGCGCGGAAAAACACAGAAAAATAAATCTACCGGACTCCAAAATTAATAAAATAAATTTTCCTCGACTCCAAAAAATGAGTCGAACAAAATGAACTTTTTCTCCGAGCCAAAAATGCAATTTTTGAAAACGCGCATTTTTCCCTATCCAAATAAAATGCAAACAACTTCGACAAAACCAATGATCCCTTTCTTTCAAAATTTGAGAGAACTCAAATATGAAAATAACGAAATCTCCAACTCTCTCCGAGGGTCCTTGAGTTGCGTGAAATTTCTAGGATCGACAGAATGCAAGAAAATATGATATGCATGATGATCTAATGTATAACATTCCAAATTGAAAATTTGGGATGTTACAATTATTAGCTAAGCTGAAACAAAAAACTCTGAATGCTAGAATGAAATATGATCCTGCTTATGCTACTTCACCTATCTTTCTTAATGATAAGGATTATGAATTATCCATTGATACTGATATAATTACTTTGGTTGAATCTGATCCTTTTTATGGCTATGAATCTGAAACTGTTGTGGCACATCTTACTAAATTAAATGATATAGCCACCCTGTTCACTAATGATGAGAGAACCCGCTACTTTTATATCCTTAAAATATTTCCATTCTCATTAAAGGGCGATGCTAAGATATTGTAACGCCCCGGACACACCCGCCGGTGGTCGTTACTCCTAGACTGGCCCAACAGATCAATACTAGTCTTTTCTGCGCACTTTGTCCTCACTCGTGCGCACCCGGGAGCAACTTCCCGGTCGGTCACCCATCCTAACACTACTCAGAGCTGAGCACGCTTAACTTTGGAGTTCTGTTCGAATGGGCTCCCAAAAAAGAAGGAATTCCTTATTGATATGAGTAGTCTATCATCCCTAATAAGCCAGGCTATCACATACACCCCCACTCAGAGGAACCGACGTCCTCGTCGGGCCACAGGAACGTTCCCTCTTGGCACAAACGTCTGTGCTTCCAGTCCGGTACATGTGCCATGCCGGGTGCCACGACGGGTCACAAACGTCATGAACAACATGACCACGCACCTGTCCGCAACCATCCGTGTAATCGCGAGGGTAGGCTCTGATACCAACTTATAACGCCCCGGACACACCCGCCGGTGGTCGTTACTCCTGGTATCAGGGCTATATCTCCCACGTGTCGAGGCACGACTTAGAGGCATAACCGCATTGAAAGCAATGTCGCAAGTGAGGTAATCTTCACACAACCCATGTAATACATAAGGGAAAGAGATACATAGTTGGCTTACAGTCGCCACTTCACACAATACATAAATAAACATCCATCATTCAAATTACACTCAAGGTCCGACTATGGTATCAAAAAGAAAGAAGACTACCCCAAATGCTACACAGATCCCCGATCACCCCAACTGGGCTCCACTACTGATCATCAGGAAAAGACACATAGTAACGGCCACGTTCCTCGTCGAACTCCCACGTGAGCTCGGTCGCGTCATCTGCACTGGCATCGTTGGCACCTGCAACTGTATTGGTAGAATCTGTGAGTCACGGGGACTCAGCAATCTCACACCCGCGAGATCAAGACTATTTAAGCTTATAGGTAGGGTAGGGTTGTGAGGTGGAGCTGCAGCAAGCAACTAGCATATATGGTGGCTAAAAACGCAAAAGAGAGCGAGAAGAGAAGGCAAAGCATGGTCGTGAAGCTAGAAGTGATCAAGAAGTGATCCTAGAACAACCTACGTCAAGCATAACTCCAACATCGTGTTCACTTCCTGGACCCCGCCGAGAAGAGACCATCATGGATACACACGCGGTTGATGTGTTTTAATTAAGGTCAACTTCGGGTTTTCTACAACCGGACATTAACAAATTCCCATCTGCCTCATAACCGCGGGCACGGCTTTCCAAAGATAATACCCTGCAGGGGTGTCCCAACTTAGCCCATTATAAGCTCTCACGATCAATGAAGGATATTCCTTCTACCGGGAAGACCCGATCAGTCTCGGAATCCCGGACTACAAGACATCTCGACAGTAATAAAACAAGTCCAGCAAAGCCGCCCGATTGTGCCGACAAATCCTGATAGGAGCTGCACATATCTCGGTCTCAGGGCACATCCGGATGAGACATCCTACGAGTAAAACCAAGCCTCGAGTTTCCCCGAGGGGGCCCCGCAGTCTGCTCGTTTCGGGCCAGCACCCAGAGGAGTACTGGTCCGGGGGGCTAAAATAAATATGACCCTCGGGCTCGCGAAAACCCGGGGGAAAAGAAGTAGGTGGTAGGCAAATGGTAAAACCAATGTTGGCCCTTGCTGGAAGAGTCTTATTCAAAGCGAACTGTCAAGGGGGTCCCATAAATCACCCAACCGTGTAAGGAACGCAAAATCCGGGAACATAACATTGGTATGACGGAAACTAGGGTGGCAAGAGTGGAACAAAACACCAGGCACAAGGCCGAGCCTTCCACCCTTTACCAAGTATATAGATGCATTAATTAAATAAGAGGTATTGTGATATCCCAACAAGTAAACATGTTCCAATAAGGAACAACAAGTCCATGTTCCAACAAGGAACAAACTTCATCTTCACCTGCAGCTAACAACGCTATAAGAGGGGCTGAGTAAAGCGGTAACATAGCCAATCAACGGTTTGCTAGGACATGGATGGTTAGAGGCTGACATGGAAATATGGGTGGCATGATATAGCAAGTGGTAGGTATCGCAGCATAGGCATAGCAAAAGAGCGAGCATCTAGCAAGCAAAGATAGAAGTGATTTCGAGGGTATGGTCATCTTGCCTGCAAGGTTCTTAGAGTTGTCGAAAGCTTGGTCCTCGTAAGCGTTCTCAACAGGTTCCTCGTTCACGTACTCGTCTCCCTGCTCTACCCAAAGCAAGAACACAAACAAAGGGGACAACATCAATCACGATGCAATGCGCAAGCAACATGATGCAAAACATGGCATGATATGCGAGATGGGATATGCAAAGCATATGCGAGCTTCGGAAGGAAAAAGATCAACAAGGCATAATCTTGGCAAACCAAGTATGCCACTGGATAGGTGAGGTGATTTCGGTTGAAATTGATATAAAGATCACCGGAATCGGATGCACGGTTTGCCAATGACAAGCAAAACAAGAACGACAATAATCTGCCATTAACAGCATGATGCTACTTAGCAAGCAACAAGAAATTAAGCTACTGCACCCAAACATATCAACAAAGCATATGACGGTAAACTACTCAAGATGCTTGATAAAAGATGAACACTGAGCTACGGCTAAATCACACCACAACAGGTTCAAACAAGCATGGCAAAAGTGCAAAAGATAACAGGTTCACAAACTTGGTGAAAATAGCAACATGCCAGAAACTAACATCAGGATGACAAGTTTACAGCAATGAAACAACATGCTACAGGAACAGGACATAGCAAAATAAGGCATGGCATGAATCTACTCAAAGCACTTAACAAAAGTCCCTTACTGACCATAAGCCAAAAAGGATCAGAAAATATAATAACACCCATGTCAAATAAGCAAGTTTCGTTACAGGTTTCAGACTAGCAGAAAACTGGACATGTCAAAAACAGATAGCAAGTAGGCATGTTCGTAGCTCGATGCACTCACTACAGAGCATTTCACGATAAACTAAGCATACATACATCAGGAAGACATGGCATAGAAACTATACATGGCAAGAACAACATTATAGCATGCAGGGATCAACTACAACAAGCTTGGCAAAATCGAATAACATGTAAACAATCTGCCAGCAACATTTTATAGCAAAAGTAGAGCTCGATTGACTCAAGCTAAGGCACTCCATAAATACAAACAAAGACACGGATGGATAGAGCAAATCCATATGCTCAAAACACTCTTACTGATCATGCTCAAAAGAGGCATAGATCTCTCTGGAACAACATGAACACATGGCATAAAAATAACAGCAGGCAGAAACTTGGTGAAATTACTAAGTCTCTGAAATCAGCAACATTAAGTAGCCTAGTTTGCATGCTTGTGCTAGTCACCACAGAGGTCACAAAAATACATAGCAAAAATCACTGTAATATGGCATGGCATATTACAAAACACATGTAGGACTCATCTTCATAGGATGCACACATCAATCATGGCAAAAATGACAAAAGTGCATGTTCAGATAATAATCAGGAACTAACATCACATAGCCCTCTTCTAACAGCATTTCGGGCACCAAGATGAGCTCAAATGAAAATGACGCAATGGAATGAAATGATGTACTCTTCGAGGCGAACAATTCGACATATTATACGCACGAAACGGAGCAACGGATGCGGAGATATGATGCAATGAACACGTGATGATTATGCAATAAATAAGGGACTTGGTGGAATTTGGAGGAGGGTGAAAGTCAACCCTGCGGCGCGCAGATCGAGGCCGAGGCAGCGGCTCGCCGGAGTTCGGCCGGAGGGAGGCCGGAGGAGGCGGGGCGAGGAGAGGGGAGCCGCGGATCTGGGCGCCCCGGCCCGGATCCGGCGCGGGCGCGGCGGCCGCGGCGGCGAGGCGGCGGCGCGAAGTGGGCGGCGGGGAGGCGCGCGGGGCTCGGGCGCCTGCGGGAGGCGGCGGCGCGGCGACCCGGGCCGCGGTGGCCGGATCTAGGCCCCGCGGGCTTCGGCGGCGGCGGGCGGCGGCTGCGCCACGTGGCAGGCGCTGGTTGGCCGGGCGGCGGCGGACGGACACATCCGCTGCCTGGATTTTTGTCCGGCGGCGGCGGGAGAGGAATTTTTCTAGGGTTAGGGTGGATTCATCCGCAAATTTCGGGAGAGGGGCTATATTTATAGGTACAGGGGGCTAGGAAGCTCCAAATTGAGTGCGGTTTTCAGCCACGCGATCGTGATCGAACGGCGATGGACATGGGAGTGACTTAGATGGGTTATTGGGCTGTTTTGGAGGGGTTTTGGGCTGCAACACACACGAGGCCTTCACGGTTACCCGGTTAACAGTTGGAGTATCAAACGACCTCCGAATGACCCGAAACTTGACAGGCGGTCTACCAGTGTTATACCAAGGCAGCCTGACAAACCTCGGTCCATTCCGAGGAGGTTTAATACCCGCTCACGGAAAAAGGTAAAAGAGGACGCCGGGGAACATAGGAGCGCCGTATTGCAAAACGGACAACGGAGAAAATGCTCGGATTCATGAGACGAACACGTATGCAAATGCGATGCACATGATGACATGATAATAAAATGCATGACATGAACAAAATGCAAAACGATGGGAAACCCAACCACGGAGGGAATATCATATGACATAGCCGAAAATGGCAAGAGTTGGAGTTACAAATATGGCAAGTTACATCCGGGGTGTTACAACACTCCACCACTACGAGAGGATCTCGTCCCGAGATCTAGGACTGAAAGAACTCCGGATATTCGGAACGGAGGTGGTCCTCGCGCTCCCAGGTGGCTTCTCGGTCTGAATGGTGTGACCGTTTCACTTTCAGGAATTTGATTGACTTGTTGTGAGTCTTGCGCTCAGTTTCTTCAAGAATAGCAACGGGATGCTCATGATAGGACAAACCTTCTTGAAGATCAATCTCTTCGAAGTTGATGGTGCGCTCAGGCGTCTTGAAGCACTTGCGAAGCTGTGACACGTGGAAGACATCGTGCACATTTGCAAAGTTGGAGGGAAGCTCAAGTTGATAGGCGAGATCGCCTCGTTTGCCGATGATCTTGAAAGGGCCCACGTATCTAGGGGCAAGTTTCCCCTTGATACCGAAGCGACGAGTTCCTTTCATTGGAGAGACGCGGAGGTAGACATGGTCTCCGATCTCGAATGCCAAATCACGATGTTTGCTGTCGTAATAGCTCTTCTGGCGCGACTGCGTGGCTTTGAGGTTCTCACGAATGACCTTGCACATTGCCTCAGACTCTGAGATCAAATCGTTGCCAAGCAATTGGCGTTCGCCTGTCTCAGACCAATTGAGAGGAGTACGGCACTTTCTGCCATAGAGAATCTCGAATGGGGCTTTGCCCGAGCTGGCTTGAAAGCTGTTGTTGTAAGAGAACTCAGCATAAGGAAGACAATCCTCCCACTTCATGCCGAAAGAGATAACACAAGCTCTGAGCATATCTTCAAGAATTTGGTTGACACGCTCGACTTGTCCACTAGTTTGAGGGTGGGAAGCTGTGCTGAAGCGAATATTTGTGCCCATGGCCTTCTGGAAAGAATCCCAAAACTTGGAGGTAAAGATGCTGCCACGGTCTGAAGGAATCAATTGTGGAATGCCGTGCAAGGAGACAATTCTGGAGGTGTAGAGCTCTGCCAGCCGCGCTGCTGTGATAGACTCTTTGATAGGGAGAAAATGAGCCACTTTGGTGAGCTTGTCGATGACGACGAAGATAGCATCATTTCCACGCTTGGACTTGGGGAAACCAGTCACGAAGTCCATTTCGATATGATCAAACTTCCATTCTGGAATAGCAAGAGGTTGGAGTAGACCAGCTGGTCGTTGGTGTTCTGCTTTCACCCTTCGACAGACATCACATTCATTCACGAATTCAGCAATCTCTCGCTTCATTTGAGTCCACCAATACGACTGCTTGAGGTCATGGTACATCTTCGTACTTCCAGGATGAATTGACAGAAGAGAGTTGTGCGCTTCGTTCATAATGACCTTACGAAGATCACCCTTTGGAACCACAATCCGGTCCTCGAAGAAAAGAGTATCTCTGTCATCGACTCGATAGCACTTGTATTTGGAAATGCCCCTGTCAATACCACGTTTCACCTTCTTCACCATGGTATCCAACAGTTGTGCCTCACGAATTTGATCTTCCAAAGTAGGAGAGACGATGAGGTTGGCAAGAAAACCTTGAGGGACAACTTGGAGATTCAACTTGCGGAAAGCTTCACAAAGATTCGGTTGAAAGGGCTTGAGGATTAAGCTGTTGCAGTAAGCCTTCCTGCTCAATGCGTCTACAATCACATTAGCCTTGCCTGGAGTATATTCAATACTCGGATTATACTCTTGAATCATTTCGACCCATCGAGTTTGCCTGAGGTTGAGGTGGGGCTGAGTGAAGATGTACTTGAGACTCTTGTGATCGGTGAATATGTCCATATAAATGAGGCCTATATCAGCAGAAGAACTCAGGTGGACGTGGATCTTCCCACCCACCCAACCCTGGCTATCAGAACAAGTCTCAGAATCAAGCTCCAAGGCCAAGTGCTCCTTACTATCGCGCCGCCGCCTCGCCGCCGCGCCGCCAGTCGCGCTCGCCGCCGCCGCGCCGCCGCCTCGCCGCCCGCGCCGTCCTCCGCCGCCCGCGGCCCCACGCCGCCACCCGCGCCGGATCCGGGCCGGGGCGCCAAGATCCGCGGCTCCCCTCTCCTCGCCCCGCCTCCTCCGGCCTCCCTCCGGCCGAACTCCGGCGAGCCGCTGCCTCGGCCTCGATCTGCGCGCCGCAGGGTTGACTTTCACCCTCCAAATTCCACAATCCCTTATTTATTGCATAATCATCACATGTTCATCGCATCATATCTCTGCATCCTTTGCTCCGTTTCGTGCGTATAATATGTCAAATTGTTCGCCTCGAAGAGTACATCATTTCATTCCATTGCATCATTTTCATTTGAGCTCATCTTGGTGCCCGAAATGCTGTTAGAAGAGGGCTATGTGATGTTAGTTCCTGATTATTATCAGAACATGCACTTTTGTCATTTTTGCCATGATTGATGTGTGCATCCTATGAAGTTGAGTCCTACATGTGTTTTGTAATATGCCGTGCCATCTTTACAGTGATTTTTGCTATGTATTTTTGTGACCTCTGTGGTGACTAGCACAAGCATGCAAACTAGGGTACTTAATGTTCTTGATGTATGTATGCTTAGTTTATCGTGAAATGCTCTGTAGTGAGTGCATCGAGCTCACGAACATGCCTACTTGCTATCTGTTTTTGACATGTCCAGTTTTCTGCTAGTCTGAAACCTGTAACGAAACTTGCTTATTTTACATGGGTGTTATTATATTTTCTGATCCTTTTTGGCTTATGGTCAGTAAGGGACTTTTGTTAAGTGCTTTGAGTAGATTCATGCCATGCCTTATTTTGCTATGTCCTGTTCCTATAGCATGTTGTTTAATTGCTGTAAACATGTCATCCTGATGTTAGTTTCTGGCATGTTGCTATTTTCACCAAGTTTGTGAACCTGTTATCTTTTGCACTTTTGCCATGCTTGTTTGAACCTGTTGTGGTGTGATTTAGCCGTAGCTCAGTGTTCATCTTTTATCAAGCATCTTGAGTAGTTTACCGTCATATGCTTTGTTGATATGTTTGGGTGCAGTAGCTTAATTTCTTGTTGCTTGCTAAGTAGCATCATGCTGTTAATGGCAGATTATTGTCGTTCTTGTTTTGCTTGTCATTGGCAAACCGTGCATCCGATTCCGGTGATCTTTATATCAATTTCAACCGAAATCACCTCACCTATCCAGTGGCATACTTGGTTTGCCAAGATTATGCCTTGTTGATCTTTTTCCTTCCGAAGCTCGCATATGCTTTGCATATCCCATCTCGCATATCATGCCATGTTTTGCATCATGTTGCTTGCGCATTGCATCGTGATTGATGTTGTCCCCTTTGTTTGTGTTCTTGCTTTGGGTAGAGCCGGGAGACGAGTACATGAATGAGGAACCTGTTGAGAACGCTTACAAGGACCAAGCTTTCGACAACTCTGAGAACCTTGCAGGCAAGATGACCATACCCTCGAAATCACTTCTATCTTTGCTTGCTAGATGCTCGCTCTTTTGCTATGCCTATGCTGCGATACCTACCACTTGCTATATCATGCCACCCATATTGCCATGTCAGCCTCTAACCATCCATGTCCTAGCAAACCGTTGATTGGCTATGTTACCGCTTTGCTCAGCCCCTCTTATAGCGTTGTTAGCTGCAGGTGAAGATGAAGTTTGTTCCTTGTTGGAACATGGACTTGTTGTTCCTTATTGGAACATGTTTACTTGTTGGGATATCACAATACCTCTTATTTAATTAATGCATCTATATAGTTGGTAAAGGGTGGAAGGCTCGGCCTTATGCCTGGTGTTTTGTTCCACTCTTGCCACCCTAGTTTCCGTCATACCGGTGTTATGTTCCCGGATTTTGCGTTCCTTACACGGTTGGGTGATTTATGGGACCCCCTTGACAGTTCGCTTTGAATAAGACTCTTCCAGCAAGGCCCAACATTGGTTTTACCATTTGCCTACCACCTACTTCTTTTCCCCCGGGTTTTCGCGAGCCCGAGGGTCATATTTATTTTATCCCCCCCGGACCAGTACTCCTCTGGGTGCTGGCCCGAAACGAGCAGACTGCGGGGCCCCCTCGGGGAAACTCGAGGCTTGGTTTTACTCGTAGGATGTCTCATCCAGATGTGCCCTGAGACCGAGATATGTGCAGCTCCTATCAGGATTTGTCGGCACAATCGGGCGGCTTTGCTGGACTTGTTTTATTACTGTCAAGATGTCTTGTAGTCCGGGATTCCGAGACTGATCGGGTCTTCCCGGTAGAAGGAATATCCTTCATTGACCGTGAGAGCTTATAATGGGCTAAGTTGGGACACCCCTGCAGGGTATTATCTTTCGAAAGCCGTGCCCGCGGTTATGAGGCAGATGGGAATTTGTTAATGTCTGGTTGTAGAAAACCCGAAGTTGACCTTAATTAAAACACATCAACCGCGTGTGTATCCATGATGGTCTCTTCTCGGTGGGGTCCGGGAAGTGAACACGGTGTTGGAGTTATGCTTGACGTAGGTTGTTCTAGGATCACTTCTTGATCACTTCTAGCTTCACGACCGTGCTTTGCCTCCTCTTCTCGCTCTCTTTTACGTTGTTAGCCACCATATATGCTAGTCGCTTGCTGCAGCTCCACCTCACAACCCTACCCTACCTATAAGCTTAAATAGTCTTGATCTCGCGGGTGTGAGATTGCTGAGTCCCCGTGACTCACAGATTCTACCAATACAGTTGCAGGTGCCAACGATGCCAGTGCAGATGACGCGACCGAGCTCATGTGGGAGTTCGACGAGGAACGTGGCCGTTACTATGTGTCTTTTCCTGATGATCAGTAGTGGAGCCCAGTTGGGGTGATCGGGGATCTGTGTAGCATTTGGGGTAGTCTTCTTTCTTTTTGGTACCGTAGTCGGACCTTGAGTGTAATTTGAATGATGGATGTTTATTTATGTATTGTGTGAAGTGGCGACTGTAAGCCAACTATGTATCTCTTTCCCTTATGTATTACATGGGTTGTGTGAAGATTACCTCACTTGCGACATTGCTTTCAATGCGGTTATGCCTCTAAGTCGTGCCTCGACACGTGGGAGATATAGCCGCATCGAGGGCATTACAGATATGGTTTAATTCTCTTGATCCTGGTTGTGTGCGTAGTCCCCAGGATATGATTTATTACTTCTCTGCTAAATATTTCCCTGCTTATAAGAAACAAGCTGCTTTAAGGGAAATATATAATTTTGTGCAAATTGAAGAAGAGAGTCTCCCACAAGCTTGGGGGAGGCTTCTCCTATTACTTAATGCTTTGCCTGATCATCCTCTTAAGAAAAATGAAATACTTGGTATCTTTTATAATAGACTAACCGATGCTTCTAGAGACCACCTGGATAGTTTTGCTGGTTCTGTTTTCAGGGAAAGAACACCGGATGAAGCTGAAATTTTATTGAATAATATGTTGACTAAAGAAAATAATTGGGCACTTCCTGAGCTAGCTCCTGAGCCAACTCTTGAGCCTATTCCTAAACCAACTCCGAAGAAAAGAGGTGTTCTATTTCTCAGTCCTGAAGACATGCAAGAGGCAAAGAAATCTATGAAAGAAAAGGGTATTAAAGCTGAAGATTTTAAGAATTTACCTCCTATTTAAGAAATACATGGTCTTAATGTACCGCCTGTTGAAGAAACATATGATCTTAATTCATCACCTATTGAAGAAACACATGGTCTTGATAACCCGACACAGGTAGTAAAGGTAAATTCTCTCTATAGATTTCTTGAAGGTGATGTTCCTCGTTATAAGTCTGCTAGCCAATGCTTAGATGAGTTTGATAATTTTATTGTCAAAAAAGAAAACTATGTTGGTGGACAATTAAAACAAAATGCCTATATGATTGAACACTTGGGTGATTATATGTATAGAGTTAAAGGTGAACTTAAACTCATTAGTAAACATGCTTCTATGGTACCACTCAAGTAGAACAAGTACTTAAAGCTTAGAATGATTTGCTCAATGAATTTAATAGTAAAAATAATGACTATGATGTTAGAGTGGCTACTAGAGCTGGTAAAATGACTCAGGAACCTTTGTATCATGAAGGCCATCCTAAGAGAATTGAGCAGGATTCTCAAAGAAATAATGTAGATGCACCTAGTCCTTCTAAAAAGAAGAAAAAGAAAAATGATAGGACTTTGCATGCTTCTAGTGAACCTATTGCTGAACCATCTGAGAATCCCAATGATATTTCTGTTTCTGATGCTGAAACACAATCTGGTAATGAACATGAACCAAGTGATAATGTTAATGATGATGTTCATGTTGATGCTCAACCTAGTAATGATAATGATGTAGAAACTGAACCTGTTGTTGATCTTGATAACCCACAATCAAGGAATCAACGTTATGATAAGAGAGACTTTGTTGCTAGGAAACACGGTAAGGAAAAGAACCATGTTCAGAAACCCATGCATTTTCCTCCTAAACCATCCAAGAAAAAGGATGATGAGGATTTTGAGCACTTTGCTGAAATGATTAGACCTATCTTTTTGCGTATGTGATTAACTGATATGCTCAAAATGAATCATTATGCTAAGTATATGAAAGATATTGTTACTAATAAAAGAGAGATACCGGAAGCTGAAATTTCCACCATGCTAGCTAATTACACTTTCAAGGGTGGAATACCTAAGAAACTAGGAGATCCAGGAGTACCAACTATACCATGCTCCATTAAGAGAAACTCTGTTAAAACTGCTTTATGTGATCTTGGAGCCGGTTGTCGGCGTTCTGGGAACGGGGGTCCCCAGACTTGCCTGCCTGCGGCCTACGGCGTGGCTCAAATGGGGGCCCAGCGTGGCCCATCTTCATCAGCACAAGGTTGAAGACCCTCGCGAGGGGCCAAGCCTCGCGAGGCGGACGACATGGGGCTTTCTCAAGCACGGCCTCCTTAGGCTGGCTCGCGAGGAGGCGGAGAGATCAAGGCGGGTACCTCACGAGGTGCCCATGACGCAAGCCATGACGACCAAGGGTGCCAGGCGGGCGCCAGCCCGCGCAGCGTCTCCCTTTCCTCTTTGGTGCAAAGGGGGCAAGCACAGGCGAGAGGATCAAGCAAAGGCACCCATTTCGGTGCAACGAGACCAAGACCAGTCCGACGGCGGGAAGGGGGTCACCATGGAGCCCAAGACGGCGTCACCGCAGGGCCTTTGGCAGGCGAAGACCAACTTTAGTCAGGATAAGTGTACCAGATGTTCCCCTTCAAATTGGCCAATTGTTGGCGCCCTTCCCGCTCAATATTTGGGAAGAGGCCCAGGGCCTTTGCCTATAAATAGGACTAGCCACCCCCAGAGTAGAGGCAGATTGGAATGAGCTAGGATCGAATCCAGCATCTAGAGAGAGAGAGAAGGGTGATCGAACTCCCCCTAGCAGTTCATCCCCTAGCCAAGAACAGACCCTCGCGAGGCTGTTCTTCCTTGTATTGTTCTTCCTCATCAGTCCAAGAGGCAATCCACCCACCACACTGGAGTAGGGTATTACACCACAATGGTGGCCCGAACCAGTATAAACCTTGTGTCCCTTGTGTTGTTCATGCAGTAGTTTAGATCCTTGCGAGACGGAGAGGTAGAGGGCTCGATCTCCGCACGCACCCCAAAGTTCGAACCTTAAGGGTCTGCCGGAACCCGTGATCCGACATTTGGCGCGCCAGGTAGGGGTGCGCCGGCATTTGCCCTCCCATCGCTCCGTCTCCCGTTGCGTCGTCGTCACCATGTCCGGCGACCAGGCGGGCAACCAAGGCCCATGGGCGGCGTGGCCCATCTGCGCGGAGCCTCCCGCTCCGGGCGACCCCGCGCCGTAGGCAGCTCGCGGTCCACAGGGCGCTACGGGCCGCGGGCGACGCGGGCAAGCTTCTGCGACCCTCACACCGCGACAGGCGCGGTCGGCAGCGAGGGCATCCAATCACGCCGCAACTACGACACCGTACACCCGCCGGGAACAGGCGAACTCGAGGGTCGCGCTCACAGTAGCACGGGAGCTGCTGCAGTGCAGGCTATTGGAGGGCGGCCGCGACGTGCTGCTGGAGCGGGTCGCCGAGCTCCTGGGCTTTGCCGCTTCGGGGGCTCACCCCTTCTGCGTCCAGCTTCCGCCTCAAGCTCAGGGCGGCGCACGAGGGGGGCCCCGCGCACCCGCGCGGGCCTCAAGACTACCCCAGCACCGGCGAATCCGCCGGCACCAGACTGGCGGTGGCGCTACCCCCGCCCCCGACGCACGGAGGAGAGGGGCTCAGTGCGGCCCACGGCGCCAGCGGCCAACCGCGCTACCGCCCCGCGGTGGGCACGACAAGCAACTCCGCATGGCGCATGGAGCACTACAGCACAGCATTCGGGGTGGCGGCACCGGAGGAATACGTGCCCCACATGATGGACCAAGGGCACGCTCATGAGGGCGAACAGGGCTAACTCTTCAGCCCCAGCTGGGGGGACGAGACGCCAGAGGCCGAGCCCTTCCAGGAACCCCTGGACGGCTCCGTCGGTCACACTGGAGGCAACAACTATCGGGTACCGTTAATTCCTCAAGAGCAGGCATACACTAATCATGGATCACAGGAGATACAGGTCGCCGCAACAAGCAGCTGCCCCGCTCCTGCGGCCTCCTACCCCTCAGGAGGAGGACGCAGGGGGCTGCAGGAAAGGGGCAGAGATCCTACATCACCACCGCGGCGTTCGGAGCAAGGCGTTTTTAGAAGATAGGCCCTCCGCTGGGGAGCCGCTTGAGGGCCTGCCCCTGGCGGAGGACCCGTGGTCGTCGGGGGAACCGCTGGCGACCGCTCTACCCCACCGGCGGCGTTCTGGTTTCCGGTCGTCGTTGGTGGCACTACAGTGTAGCGCAAGGCGGGGCCCTCGTCTGGCGATATGAAGCAAGGCCGGTTCCTGTGAAGAAGGCCCAGTGCCTGTGAAGCTCGCCGCCTCGTGACACTCTCACGTAATAATGAGTGGGGTTGTACACGCCCCGGAGTCTCAGGGGTGCCGGCCTCAGGCCCTGGGGCTCCCTCCCATGCCCAGTGGACAGCACTTAGCTCCGCGCTGGTGAGAAGACGTCGAAGACTAGATTAGGTGCCGGACGCGGCCTTTTCGTTTGCTTTCATTGCCTTCTTCCTTTGGTTGTAACCTTTTTCCCCCGCTGGATTTAAGTTGAATTCGAATTTGAGCTTTGCGTGCGTTCGGGGAAGGGGTGCTTGGTCTTGTTTGAATCGTTTCCCACGTTCTGGTCACCATCTCAACACAGCTGCCTCCCCTCGCGGGCCCCTCGCGAGCCGGGCCAGGCCTAGCTCGAGCACAGCCCATACTACCGATGTCGCTCCCTCGCGAGGTGACCTTTGGTGCTTGCGGAGATCGTTTTCTCATGAAAGGCCCGGAGCCTGTGAAGAAGGCGAACGCCTGTGAAGACGCCCCGCTCGGGAGAAGGCCCTAAGCCTGTGAAGAAGGCGAACGCCTGTGAAGACGTCCCGCTCGAGAGAAGGCCCGGAGCCTGTGAAGAAGGCGAACGCCTGTGAAGACGTCCCGCTCGGGAGAAGGCCCGGAGCCTGTGAAGAAGGCGAACGCCTATGAAGACGTCCCGCTCGGGAGAAGGCCCGGAGCCTGTGAAGAAGGAGAATGCCTGTGAAGACGTCCCACTCGGGAGAAGGCCCGGAGCCTATGAAGAAGGCGAACGCCTGTGAAGACGTCCCGCTCGGGAGAAGGCCCGGAGCCTGTGAAGAAGGCGAACGCCTGTGAAGACGTCCCGCTCGGGAGAAGGCCCGGAGCCTGTGAAGAAGGCGAACGCCTGTGAAGACGTCCCGCTCGGGAGAAGGCCGGGAGCCTGTGAAGAAGGCGAATGTCTGTGAAGCCGTCCCGCTCGGGAGAAGGCCCTGAGCCTGTGAGGAAGGCCCACGCATGTGGGGTTCCCAGTCAACAACAACCCCACATCTTGAGGGCTCAACTAAGCAGCACCCGAGACGTGACGCCCTCCAGCAGGCAGCCCCGGAGCCAGCGAGGAACAAGGGTAAACCAGCCTACCGTTGGGCTCGCGTGCGATTTAATTACCAATGATATAATGGGTACAAGTTCTTACATGAGGGGCTTCCCCTCCCAAAACGCTCTCACGACCGTCAGGACAAACGCCTAAGTTATATCTATGCAGGGTAGGAAGACAGGGATATTACATGATCAATCTGACAAATCCCCCAATGCATCCCCGGAGGCGCCTCCCGAGCTGTCGCTGGCGTCGCCGAACTCACCTTCGTTGTTCGCGCCCCCATCAGCGGCAATGGGGTCCTCCACCACGCCACCTTCGTTGGCGCCCACCACCACATCGTCATCATCAGAAGTGAAGGCCCGGACAAGAGCATCTACATTGCTCTCCACCCATTCAGCCAGGTCACCTCGAACGGCCTGAGGGACTGGGGCGATGGCAGCGTCGAAGTCGAAGTGAGGATCCATGTTCCGAAGATTGCTGAAGACGCGGGAAAAGGCGCACCCGAGCAGGGCATGGCTCCTCTCCTCCACCAACCTCTCGGCTTTGACCGACCGTGCCTCCAGCTGTGTTACCACGGTGGTGAAGAACTGCAGGTTGCCGGCGTAGTTAATCGTGTGCGGCTCGCCCACGGCAGCCTCACAGATGTTGCCCAGGGCAATGTTAGCCCTCTCCCTGAGCTTGGTGACCATGGGGCCGTGCTCGTGCTCTAGGACTTGCCGCTGGTGTATCTCGTCGGCATTCTGACGCTCGACGGCCACGGCCTCTTCCACACGCTGGCGAAGGTGGAGCACCTCGGCCTGGGAGGTGGCCAGCTCCTTCTGCGATGCCTCAAGGGCGACCCGGGAGGCGTCCGCTCATCGCGTCGCCTCATCCCGTTGGGCCCTCAAGGCGGCGGTTCTACCCTCAGCTTCGACTCGAATCATCCCCAGCTTCCCCTCAAACTCACGCTCGAGGCCTTGGCGCGCTGTCGCCACCCGACGGCAAACCTTCTCCAGGGCACGCGTTTCTCGCGCGGCGACATCGTTTTCCGCCTGCGTCACTAGGCGCTCCCTCGTCTCCAGCTGCTCGTGCTCGCGAGCGCGTTCGGCGGCCTCCAGCACCAACGCTTCCTCGCGCTTCCGAAGCTCAGCCGGGTCGCCAGAAGCCACCTCCATCGATGCAAGGGCTGCCTTGCGCAGCTCTGCTTGCTCCTCCAACGAGCGGCACCAGGCCAAGAGCTCCCGAGCCTGTTCTTCTGCTGCTCCTCGCCGTCGGTCTGCTCCTCGGGCCTCCTCAACGGCCTGAGGCCGAGCCGCCAGAGAAGCCCCCAGCGACGCCTTCGCTTCTTCATCATCAAGGTCGCGCTGACAACGCGCGAGGGCAGCGGCGGCCTCCAGCTCGCGCTGCTCTGCGGCCAGGCGCAGGCCCTCGGCTTCCAGGCGCGCGTCTTCCTCAGCGAGCTCCTGCCCGAGCAGGTCTACGGCGCCACTCGCCCTTCGAAGGAATTCGTGGCGACGGGCACGGCGCTCCCGAGCATGCTCAAGCACGTCTGCCACGCCATCATCCGCCCCAAGCGGGCGTCGAGGACCCCGGATCATCGCTCCGGCCCCGGGCAGGGAACTGGGGGCTGGCGCCTTCATGACGGCCGGCCGCGCCGCATCAGAAGCCCGACCTGAGTCCAACCTGACCTCAGGAGAAGGGCCCCGGGGGTGCCTCATCCGGTCGCAGTCCGCGACCAGACGGGAAGCCCACGCCAGGCCGCCTATGTCGAGGCAAGTCCCGCGGAAGGAGATCGCGAGAACGGGAGAGTCGCCGCGCGCTATGCGGCGGTCGCGCCGTCACCTGCCCAAACCACAAGGGCAGTGCTGCTCGAGACACCCAGGGGTGGTGGAGGAGACGGAGTCAAGGAAGGCGTCGACTCGGCGGCTTCATCGAGCTCAGTAGGCAGATGCCTTTAGAGCAAGGATCAGCGGATGCGGCAAATAGGATAAGGAACAGAAAACGAGAAGCTTACTCATCGATAGCAAAGTACTTCCGGCGCTTCAGCAAGCGGCAAGGGAAGTCGTCGCCCAGGGCCTCCCTTTTTCTCCGGAGGGCCTCAAAGTCCACGCGGAAACGGCCCAGGAGGGATGCACAGGAATCAGCCTGCGAAGAGGACGGAGCGCCAAGGCCACTTGCGTCGAGGGCGCATGCCTGATACGCACGGGCGGTTGCCTCGTCAGAAATCACGGCCGGGGGCTCAGGAGCCTCGGCCTCAAGCATTGGAGGCGGCAGCGCCTCACCCGTGGCCTCGGCAGCGCGGACCTCGTGAGCTGCCCCATCAAGAGCAACGCCAGGTGCGGTCACATCGTCCGCGGCTCCCTCGACCCCCGCTGTCTCCTGCCTCCCTGCGCCACCACTCGAGGAGGATTCACCCAGGCCGACCGAAAGGGAAATCCCCACCACCGGGTTCTCGCGAGGCCCCTGGAGGCCGACAGGGCGTAGCCCCCACTCGTCGAAGGGGGGCATCTGCCTCACGAAGTCATCCCTGTTGTGGTAGAGGTACAGCAAGGCTCCCCCTTGCCGGACACCCCCGGGGTTGGGATCACCTGTCAGGACCAAGAGCACCTTCCTCAGCACCTCGGGCGTCAGGTCTTCTCCCTGAAGCCTCATGCGGTCACCGTGCCCGCTGAAGGCCCACATTCGGCGAGAATGGCGTTGGAGAGGGGCAATGCGGCGCAATAGGAACTCCTTCACCACTTTGGGCGCCGTTACGCCAAGCTTCTTCAGGGATATGAAGCGGTGCCAGACGAAGGCGAGCCGGGGACTTACGAGAGTCTCCTGGCCCAAGCCCGAATTAGGCACAGCAGGCGATGTCGGCTTCACGAGCCGGGGGCTGGGTACCCGGACATCAATGTACAACCACCACTCGCGGAACCCGGCTGAAGGCAGAGGGAGATTGAAGTCGATACCAGAGGCTGCGGTCTCGGCCGAAGCTACGAAGCTCACGCATGCCGAGCATTGCGTGGGGTCGGCAAGATGCAAGGAGAAGAAGTGGCGCAGCAGGGCAACAGAAGGAGGGATGCCCACCATCGCCTCACAAACAAAAGCGAAGACTGAAAGGAGACCAATGGACTCAGGACCCAGATGCATCAGGTGGATCTGATAATGATCGAGGATGGCGTTGAAGAAATCGGAGAAGGGAGGCACCAAACCCGCCCACAAGGCGTTGGCGAAGTAGTGGACCTCGGTGATTATCCTGTCTGTGGGGAGGTGACACGTAGGCCACGCCGTCGTCCTCCCACACTCGTTGAAGGCGGTGGCCAGAGCCGGACTGAGCTTGCCCAGGCATTCCAGGTTGAGTATGATTGAGCGGTCGATAGCAGGCGCCACCGGCGGCAGCGGGCGAGATGGAGCCGCAGGCTTCTTCCCCTTCCCTTTCTTTGGAGCCATGGCGGCGGGCGGAACAGAGGAGATGCGAGATGGGATTGGAAGCAAGGGTCAGAGTTCAGAGGGAGGAAGAGCAGGTGACGGTCAAGCAACAGGGAAAAGGGCGGCTGTGTACAACTGTGGGGCAACCTAGCGCGGCGCAGAATAAGGGAGCATGGGTAAACAGTGCCGCCCACGTCCAATCAACCGCCACGCGGCGCCCGAGGCCGCAGGCTGTTAGGGCCCGCGGCGCTTCGCCATAGCCCTTTCACCTCTCGGCACGGCCAAGTCCATGCGCGCCTCGGGCCCGGGGGCTACTGTCGGCGTTCTGGGAACGGGGGTCCCCAGACTTGCCTGCCTGCGGCCTGCGGCGTGGCTCAAATGGGGGCCCAGCGTGGCCCATCTTCATCAGCACAAGGTTCAAGACCCTCGCGAGGGGCCAAGCCTCGCGAGGCGGACGACATGGCGCTTTCTCAAGCACGGCCTCCTTAGGCTGGCTCGCGAGGAGGCGGAGAGATCAAGGCAGGTACCTCATGAGGTGCCCATGACGCAAGCCATGACGACCAAGGGTGCCAGGCGGGCGCCAGCCCGTGCAGCGTCTCCCTTTCCTCTTTGGTGCAAAGGGGGCAAGCGCAGGCGAGAGGATCAAGCAAAGGCACCCATTTCGGTGCAACGAGACCAAGACCAGTCCAACGGCGGGAAGGAGGTCACCATGGAGCCCAAGACGGCGTCACCGCAGGGCCTTTGGCAGGCGAAGACCAACTTTAGTCAGGATAAGTGTACCAGATGTTCCCCTTCAAATTGGCCAATTGTTGGCGCCCTTCCCGCTCAATATTTGGGAAGAGGCCCAGGGCCTTTGCCTATAAATAGGACTAGCCACCCCCAGAGTAGAGGCAGATTGGAATGAGCTAGGATCAAATCCAGCATCTAGAGAGAGAGAAGGGCGATCGAACTTCCCCTAGCAGTTCATCCCCTAGCCAAGAACAGACCCTCGCGAGGTTGTTCTTCCTTGTCTTGTTCTTCCTCATCAGTCCAAGAGGCAATCCACCCACCACACTGGAGTAGGGTATTACACCACAATGGTGGCCCGAACCAGTATAAACCTTGTGTCCCTTGTGTTGTTCATGCAGTAGTTTAGATCCTTGCGAGACGGAGAGGTAGAGGGCTCGATTTCCGCGCGCACCCCAGAGTTTGAACCTTAAGGGTCTGTCGGAACCCGTGATCCGACACCGGTGTTAGTGTTATGCCTCTCTCTTTATATCGTAGACTTGATTTGAATAAGTTGACACCTACTAAAATATCTTTGCAAATGGCTGATAAATCAACTGCTATACATGTCGGTATTTGTGAGGATGTGCCTGTTGTGGTTGCAAATGTTACTATTTTAATAGACTTTGTTATTCTTGATATTCCCGAGGATGATAGTATGTCTATTATTCTTGGAAGACCCTTGTTGAATATTGTAGGGGCTGTTATTGATTGAAACAAAGGCAATGTCACTTTTCATATAATGGTAATGAGCATACGGTACACTTTCCGAGGAAACAACCTCAAGTCCAAAGTATCAATTCTATTGGAAAAATTCCATCAATTATTTTTGGAGTTTTTGAATTTCCTCTTCCTACTGTCAAGAAGAGATATGATATTCTTATTATTGGGGATGTGCATATCCCCATTGAGGTAACATTGTTGGGGAACGAAGTAATTTCAAAAAAATTCCTACGCACACGCAAGATCATGGTGATGCATAGCAACGAGAGGGGAGAGTGTTGTCTACATACCCTTGTAGACTGAAGCGGAAGCGTTGACTCAACGTAGAGGAAGTAGTCGTACGTTCTCCTCGTGATCCGACCGATCACAGCACCGTTACTCCGGCACCTCCGAGTTCTTAGCACACGTTCAGCTCGATGACGATCCCCGGGCTCCGATCCAGCAAAGCGTCGCGGAAGAGTTCCGTCAGCACGACGGCGTGGTGACGATCTTGATGTGTTACCGGCGCAGGGCTTCGCCTAAGCACTGCAACGATATGACCGAGGTGGAATTTGGTGGAAGGGGGCACCGCACACGGCTAAGGAACCATCCGTAGATCAACTTGTGTATTTTAGGGTGCTCCCCTGCCCCCGTATATAAAGGAGCCAAGGGGGAGGGGCTGGCCGGCCAAGCCTGGCGCGCCAGGAGAGTCCTACTCCCTCTGGGAGTAGGATGCCCCCCCCAATCCTAGTTGGACTAGGATTCTCCAAGGAGGAGAGAGAGAGAGAGGGGCCGGCCACCTCTCCTAGTCCTAATAGGACTAGGGGAAGGGGGAGGCGCGCAGCCCATGAGGGCATCCCTCTCTCCTCTCCACCAAGGCCCATGTTGGCCCATCATGCTCCCGGGGGGTTCCGGTAACTCTCCTGGTATTCCGGTAAAATCCTGATTTCACCTGGAACACATCCGATGTCCAAACATAGGCTTCCAATATATCATTCTTTACGTCTCGACCATTTCGAGACTCCTCGTCATGTCCGTGATCACATCCGGGACTCCGAACTCCTTCGGTACATCAAAATGCATAAACTCATAATAATTGTCATCGTAACGTTAAGCGTGCGGACCCTACGGTTCGAGAACAATGTAGACATGACCGAGACACGTCTCCGGTCAATAACCAATAGCGGGACCTGGATTCCCATATTGGCTCCTACATATTCTACGAAGATCTTTATCGGTCAGACCGCATAACAACATACGTTGTTCCTTTTGTCATCGGTATGTTACTTGCCCGAGATTCGATCGTCGGTATCCAATACCTAGTTCAATCTCGTTACCGGCAAGTCTCTTTACTCGTTCCGTAATACATCATCTCACAACTAACACATTAGTTGCAATGCTTGCAAGGCTTATGTGATGTGCATTACCGAGAGGGCCCAGAGATACCTCTCCGACAATCGGAGTGACAAATCCTAATCTCGAAATACGCCAACCCAACATGTACCTTCGGAGACACCTGTAGAGCACCTTTATAATCACCCAGTTACGTTGTGACGTTTGGTAGCACACAAAGTGTTCCTACGGTAAACGGGAGTTGCATAATCTCATAGTTAAAGGAACATGTATAAGTCATGGATAAAAGCAATAGCAACATACTAAACGATCGGGTGCTAAGCTAATATAATGGGTCATGTCAATCAGATCATTCAACTAATGATGTGACCTCGTTAATCAAATAACAACTCTTTGTTCATGGTTAGGAAACATAACCATCTTTGATTAACGAGCTAGTCTAGTAGAGGCATACTAGTGACACTCTGTTTGTCTATGTATTCACACATGTATTATGTTTCCGGTTAATACAATTCTAGCATGAATAATAAACCTTTATCATGATATAAGGAAATAAATAATAACTTTATTATTGCCTCTAGGGCATATTTCCTTCAGTCTCCCACTTGCACTAGAGTCAATAATCTAGTTCACATTGCCATGTGATTTACCAGCAATAGTTCACATCACCATGTGATTAACACCCATAGTTCACATCGATATGTGACCAACACCCAAAGGGTTTACTAGAGTCAGTAATCTAGTTCACATCGCTATGTGATTAACACCCAAAGAGTACTAAGGTGTGATCATGTTTTGCTTGTGAGATAATTTTAGTCAACGGGTCTGTCACATACAGATCCGTAAGTATTTTGCGAATTCTATGTCTACAATACTCCGCACAGAGCTACTCTAGCTAATTGCTCCCACTTTCAATATGTATCTAGATCGAGACTTAGAGTCATCTAGATTAGTGTCAAAACTTGCATCGACGTAACCTTTTATGACGAACCTTTTTGTCACCTCCATAATTGAGAAACATATCCTTATTCCACTAAGGATAATTTTGACCGCCGTCCAGTGATCTACTCCTAGATCACTATTGTACTCCCGTGCCAATCTTAGGGTAGGGTATACAATAGGTCTGGTACACAGCATGGCATACTTTATAGAACCTATGGCCAAAGCATAGGGAATGACTTTCATTCTCTTTCTATCTTCTGCCGTGGTCGGGCTTTGAGTCTTACTCAATTTCACACTTTGTAACACAGGCAAGAACTCTTTCTTTGACTGTTCCATTTTGAACTACTTCAAAATCTTGTCAAGGTATGTACTCATTGAAAAAACTTATCAAGCGTCTCGATCTATCTCTATAGATCTTGATGCTCGATATGTAAGTAGCTTCCCCGAGGTCTTTCTTTGAAAAACTCTTTTCAAACACTCCTTTATGCTTTGCAAAATAATTCTACATTATTTCCGATCAACAATATGTCATTCACATATACTTATCAGAAATGCTGTAGTGCGCCCACTCACTTTCTTGTAAATACAGGCTTCACCATAAGTCTGTATAAAACTATATGCTTTGATCAACTTATCAAAGCGTATATTCCAACTCTGAGATGCTTGCACCAGTCCATAGATGGATCGCTGGAGCTTGCTCACTTTATTAGCACCTTTATGGTCGACAAAACCTTCTGGTTGTATCATATACAACTCTCCATTAAGGAATGTAGTTTTGTTTATCCATTTGCCAGATTTCATAAAATGCGGCAATTGCTAACATGATTCGGACAGACTTAAGCATAGATACGAGTGAGAAACTCTCATCGTAGTCAATACTTTGAACTTGTCGAAAAACCTTTTTTCGACAATTCTAGCTTTGTAGATAGTAACACTACTATCAGTGTCCGTCTTCCTCTTGAAGATCCATTTATTTTCTTTGGCTTGCCGATCATCGGGCAAATCCCTCAAAGTCCATACTTTGTTCTCATACATGGATCATATCTCAGATTTCATGGCCTCTAACCATTTCGCGGAATCTGGGCTCATCATCGCTTCCTCATAGTTCGCAAGTTCGTCATGGTCTAGTAACATGACTTCCAGAACAGGATTACCGTACCACTCTGGTGCGGATCTCACTCTGGTTTACTTACAAGATTCGGTAGTAACTTGATCTTGAAGTTACATGATCATCATCATTAGCTTCCTTACTAATTGGTGTAGTAGTCACAAGAACAGATTTATGTGATGAACTACTTTCCAATAAGGGAGAAGGTACAATTACCTTATCAAGTTTTCTACTTTCCTCCCACTCACTTCTTTCGAAAGAAACTCTTTCTCTAGAAAGTTTCCGAACTTAGCAACAAAAGTCTTGCCTTCGGATCTGTGATAGAAGGTGTATCCAACAGTTTCCTTTGGATATCCTATGAAGACACATTTCTCCGATTTGGGTTCGAGCTTATCAGGTTGAAGCTTTTTCACATAAGCATCGCAGCCCCAAACTTTAAGAAACGACAGCTTAGGTTTATTGCTAAACCATAGTTCATACGGTGTCGTCTCAACGGATTTAGATGGTGCCCCTTTTAACGTGAATGCAGCTGTCTCTAATGCATGATCCCAAAACGATATTGGTAAATCGGTAAGAAACATCATAGATTGTACTATATCTAATAAAGTACGGTTATGACGTTCGGACGCACCATTATGCTGCGGTGTTCCAGGTGGCATGAGTTTGTGAAACTATTCCACATTGTTTTAATTGAAGACCAAACTCGTAACTCAAATATTCATCTCTGCGATCAGATCGTAGGAACTTTATTTTCTTGTCACGATGATTCTCCACTTCACTCTGAAATTCTTTGAATTTTTCAAATGTTTCAGACTTTTGTTTCATCAAGTAGATATACCCATATCTGCTCAAATCATCTGTGAAGGTCAGAAAATAATGATACTTGTCGCGAGCCTTAATATTCATCGGACCACATACATCAGTATGTATGATTTCCAACAAATCTGTTGCTCGCTTCATTGTTTCGGTGAACGGCGCTTTAGTCATCTTGCCCAAGAGGCATGGTTCGCAAGCATCAAGTGATTCATAATCAAGTGATTCCTAAAGTCCATCAGCATGGAGTTTCTTCATGCGCTTTACACCAATATGACCTAAACGGCAGTGCCACAAATAAGTTGCACTATCATTATTAACTTTGCATCTTTTTGGCTTCAATATTATGAATATGTGTATCACTACGATCGAGATCCAACAAACCAATTTTGTTGGTGTGTATGACCGTAGAAGGTTTTATTCATGTAAACAGAACAACAATTGTTCTCTAACTTAAATGAATAACTGTACTGCAATTAACATGATCAAATCATATTCATGCTCAACGCAAACACCAAATAACACTTATTTAGTTTCAACACTAATCCCGAAAGTATAGGGAGTGTGTGATGATGATCATATCAATCTTGGAACCACTTCCAACACACATCGTCACCTTGCCCTTTAACTAGTCTTTGTTCATTCTGCAACTCCCATTTCGAGTTACTAATCTTAGCAACTTGAACTAGTACCAAATACTGAGGGGTTGCTATGAACACTAGTAAAGTACACATCAATAACATGTATATCAAATATACTTATGTTCACTTTGCCATCCTTCTTATCCGCCAATCACTTGGGGTAGTTCCGCTTCCAGTGACCAGTCCCTTTGCAGTAGAAGCACTTAGTCTCAGGCTTAGGAACAGACTTGGGCTTTTTCACTTGAGCAGCAACTTGCTTGCCGTTCTTCTTGAAGTTCCCCTTCTTTCCTTTTGCCCTTTTTGAAACTAGTGATCTTGTCAACATCAACACTTGATGTTTTTCTTTGATTTCTACCTTCGCCGATTTTAGCATCGCGAAGAGCTTGGGAATATTTTCCGTTATCCCTTGCATATTATAGTTCATCACGAAGTTCTACTAACTTGGTGATGGTGACTAGAGAATTCTGTCAATCACTATCTTATCTGGAAGATTAACTCCCACTTGATTCAAGCGATTTGTAGTACTCAGACAATCTGAGCACATGCTCACTAGTTGAGCGATTCTCCTCCATCTTTTAGCTATAGAACTTGTTGGAGACTTCATATCTCTCAACTCGGGTATTTGCTTGAAATATTAACTTCAACTCCTAGAACATCTCATATGCTCCATGACGTTCAAAACGTCTTTGAAGTCCCGATTCTAAGCAGTTAAGCATGGTGCACTAAACTATTAAGTAGTCATCATATTGAGCTAGCAAAACGTTCATAATGTCTGCATCTGCTCCTGCAATAGGTCCGTCACCTAGCGGTGCATCAAGGACATAATTCTTCTGTGCAGCAATGAGGATAAACCTCAGATCACGGATCCAATCCGCATTATTGCTACTAACATTTTTCAACACAATTTTTCTCTAGGAACATATCAAAATAAACACAGGGAAGCAACAACGCGAGCTATTGATCTACAACATAGATATGCTAATACTACCAGGACTAATGTTCATGATAATATTAAAGTTCAATTAATCATATTACTTAAGAACTCCCACTTAGATAGACATCCCTCTAATCTTCTAAGTGATCACGTGATCCAAATCAACTAAACCATGTCCGATCATCACGTGAGATGGAGTAGTTTCAATGGTGAACATCACTATGTTGATCATATCTACTATATGATTCATGCTCAACCTTTCGGTCTCCGTGTTCCAAGGTCATATCTTATATGCATAGCTCGTCAAGTATAACCTGAGTATTCCGCGTGTGCAACTGTTTTGCACCCGTTGTATTTGAACGTAGAGCCTATCACACCCGATCATCACGTGGTGTCTCAGCACGAAGAACTTTTGCAACGGTGCATACTCAGGGAGAACACTTCTTGATAATTAGTGAGAGATCATCTTATAATGCTACCGTCAATCAAAGCAAGATAAGATGCATAAAAGATAAACATCACATGCAATCAATATAAGTGATATGATATGGCCATCATCATCTTGTGCTTGTGATCTCCATCTTCGAAGCACCGTCATGATCACCATCGTCACCGGCGCGACACCTTGATCTCCATCGTAGCATCGTTGTCGTCTCGCCAATCTTATGCTTCTACGACTATCGCTACCGCTTAGTGATAAAGTAAAGCATTACAGGGCGATTGCATTGCATACAATAAAGCGACAACCATATGGCTCCTGCCGGTTGCCGATAACTCGGTTACAAAACATGATCATCTCATACAATAAAATTTAGCATCATGTCTTGACCATATCACATCACAACATGCCCTGCAAAAACAAGTTAGATGTCCTCTACTTTGTTGTTGCAAGTTTTACGTGGCTGCTACGGGCTTAAGCAAGAACTCATCTTACCTACGCATCAAAACCACAACGATAGTTTGTCAAATAAACTCCGTTTTAACCTTCTCAAGGACCGGGCATAGCCACACTCGGTTCAACTAAAGTTGGAGAGACAGTCTTCCGCAAGCCATCTATGTGCAAAGCACGTCGAGGGAACCGGTCTCGCGTAAGCGTACGCGTAAGGTTGGTCCGGATCGTCTCGTCCAACAATACCGCTGAACCAAAGTATGACATGCTGGTAGGCAGTATGACTTGTATCGCCCACAACTCACTTGTGTTCTACTCGTGCAAATAACATCAAACCATAAAACCTAGGCTCGAATGCCACTGTTGGGGAACGTAGTAATTTCAAAAAAATTCCTACGCACACGCAAGATCATGGTGATGCATAGCAACGAGAGGGGAGAGTGTTGTCTACATACCCTTGTAGACTGAAGCGGAAGCGTTGACTCAACATAGAGGAAGTAGTCGTACGTTCTCCTCGCGATCCGACCGATCACAGCACCGTTACTCCGGCACCTCCGAGTTCTTAGCACACGTTCAGCTCGATGACGATCCCCGGGCTCCGATCCAGCAAAGCGTCGGGGAAGAGTTCCGTCAGCACGACGGCGTGGTGACGATCTTGATGTGTTACCGGCGCAGGGCTTCGCCTAAGCACTGCAACGATATGACCGAGGTGGAATTTGGTGGAAGGGGGCACCGCACACGGCTAAGGAACCATCCGTAGATCAACTTGTGTATTTTAGGGTGCTCCCCTGCCCCCGTATATAAAGGAGCCAAGGGGGAGGGGCTGGCCGGCCAAGCCTGGCGCGCCAGGAGAGTCCTACTCCCTCTGGGAGTAGGATTCCCCCCCCCCCAATCCTAGTTGGACTAGGATTCTCCAAGGGGGAGAGAGAGAGAGAGGGGACGGCCACCTCTCCTAGTCCTAATAGGACTAGGGGAAGGGGGAGGCGCGCAGCCCATGAGGGCAGCCCTCTCTCCTCTCCACCAAGGCCCATGTTGGCCCATCATGCTCCCGGGGGGTTCCGGTAACTCTCCCGGTATTCCGGTAAAATCCTGATTTCACCTGGAACACATCCGATGTCCAAACATAGGCTTCCAATATATCATTCTTTACGTCTCGACCATTTCGAGACTCCTCGTCATGTCCGTGATCACATCCGGGACTCCGAACTCCTTCGGTACATCAAAATGCATAAACTCATAATAATTGTCATCGTAACGTTAAGCGTGCGGACCCTACGGTTCGAGAACAATGTAGACATGACCGAGACACATCTCCGGTCAATAACCAATAGCGGGACCTGGATTCCCATATTGGCTCCTACATATTCTACGAAGATCTTTATCGGTCAGACCGCATAACAACATACGTTGTTCCTTTTGTCATCGGTATGTTACTTGCCCGAGATTCGATCGTCGGTATCCAATACCTAGTTCAATCTCGTTACCGGCAAGTCTCTTTACTCGTTCCGTAATACATCATCTCACAACTAACACATTAGTTGCAATGCTTGCAAGGCTTATGTGATGTGCATTACCGAGAGGGCCCAGAGATACCTCTCCGACAATCGGAGTGACAAATCCTAATCTCGAAATACGCCAACCCAACATGTACCTTCGGAGACACCTGTAGAGCACCTTTATAATCACCCAGTTACGTTGTGACGTTTGGTAGCACACAAAGTGTTCCTACGGTAAACGGGAGTTGCATAATCTCATAGTTAAAGGAACATGTATAAGTCATGGATAAAAGCAATAGCAACATACTAAACGATCGGGTGCTAAGCTAATATAATGGGTCATGTCAATCAGATCATTCAACTAATGATGTGACCTCGTTAATCAAATAACAACTCTTTGTTCATGGTTAGGAAACATAACCATCTTTGATTAACGAGCTAGTCTAGTAGAGGCATACTAGTGACACTCTGTTTGTCTATGTATTCACACATGTATTATGTTTCTGGTTAATACAATTCTAGCATGAATAATAAACCTTTATCATGATATAAGGAAATAAATAATACCTTTATTATTGCCTCTAGGGCATATTTCCTTCAAACATAGTGTTATTCGAAATTTCTCCGGTTCCTTGTTAGTGGATTCCTTTTGATGAGCATGAGATGGATGAAGTTAGAAGGCACAACCTTCTGTACCCTCTTTACTTTCTGTTATTTAGTTGAAATAAAGCAAAATTAGTATTTTCTGTCTATTTTCTGAATTATTCGTGCAATATAAAAATACCTCAAAAATAAAAGTTCTTCAAATGCCCTGCCAATTTAATATGATTTTTTCTAGAATATTTGAGAATATTTGGCACTGAGAACACATCAGGGGGAGCTGGCACCTGGCCACGAGGGTCCAGGGCGCGCCCACCCCCCTGGGTGCACCCCCTGCCTCGTGGGCCCACGTTGCCCCCACCACTTATTCCTGCATCCACACACTTCTCCCTCCCAAAAAAATCACCATCCAGCTCAAGCACGAGTTCTAGCTCATTTTGCTGCAATTTTCGATCTCCTTGCTCAAAGCACCTCTCACAAAACTGCTTTGGGGGATTGTTCCTTGGTATGCGACTCCTCCATTGGTCCAATTAGTTTTTGTTCTAGTGCTTTATTCATTGCAAATTTGTGCTGCCTAGGTGACCATGTTCTTGAGCTTGCATGTCAAATTTATATGGTTCCAAGTAGTTCTAATGCATGATATAGGCTCTAGGCACTTGTAGGAATAGTTGCTATCAATTTTGTTGGGCTTGGTTCACTTTCATTTGAAGTTACTAAAAAATTTAGAAATTTTGCAGAGGAAGAAATATGTTTAGGAAAATGTACCAAGGTGGTCCTTCGAGGAAGCAAGGACCCAGCCTTGCAATGCGTGATGCTGATGATGAACCACCAAGGGACGCCCCAGTGCGGCCTTGTGAATGGCCTTCAGAGGACTTCATGGATCGAGCAGGAATTAAGGAAGAATTTAACGCATATTTGCGTAACACCGATCTTGTGAGCTTCGAGGCAGAAAAGTGCCGTCAGTACCACTATCTCACTAGTTCCTTTGTGAGGAGGTTTGAATTTTCATCTTCACGCAATTCTCAAACTGTCTTGTTTGATCTTTGTGAAAAATCTTATACTATGGACTTAGAGGATTTTACCACTGCTTGCAAACTTCCACAATGGGGTAGTATTAGTGAACCTCGCAACTCTGAATTTAGAGATTTTCTTGCTAGTATAACTGTGGGGGAATCTACAGTCATAGCACAAGCTACCATAGGGAGCATTCATTTTCCTGCTATACATTATTTTGCTCTCTTCATAGGTAGGTGCATAAATGGTAAGGGTGAAGCATGTCAAATGTGTGTCCCTGACCTCAGTATTCTCAGGAGTGCTGTGTTAGGAGATAAACATTATAATTTGGGAGCCATCGTTGCATGTAGGTTGCATCATAATAGATTTAATGGAGGTTTCTTTGGTGGAATTTATGCAACCCGTATAGCTAATTTTCTTGGTGTAGCCGTACGTGAGGATGATATTGAGTTACCTCCTGCTTATTTGGATTATGAGGCTATGGTTCATCATCATTTTGTTGAGAGGAACGATCAGTTCCTCCAGTACCGACTAATCTTTGACAGACGACGCACCTATCACATCGCTCTCCTTGCTTCTACATTCTTTGACTTTCAGACAAAAGGGATATATTTTATAACTAGAGAGGAGGCGGAAGAGTATAAGAGGAGGGCTGAGATAGCTTGCCTCCAAGCTGCAGCCCACGATGCAATGACTACTGCATCTCAGTACGATCCCAACTACAACTTTGGATATCCGCCAGGCCATCCGTGGCAATAGACCAACTTAGGCCAAAAGCCTAAGCTTGGGGGAGTACGTATTTCAAACCGACATTACATTTATGTTTACACACTCATTGCTAGATGTCAGTGCTCATACTTTTTCACTGTACTATCCATGCTAGTTTATATTCTTTTTCTTGCTTTCTTCTTGTGTGTTTGATAAACCTTAAGAAAAACCAAAAAAATAGTTATAGCTTTTAGCTAGTTTACTTTCTTGTTGTAGTAGTAATAATTAAAAAGAAAACCCAAAAATATTTCATGTTCTTCTTTTGCTTGTTGGGAGCTTTCTCGTGTAAATAGTTTTATTTCTTTTCTTTTCTTTGGGGGTCGATAGGAGAAGACCATGATGAAATTGTTGAAGTGGCTCTTATATGCATTACTGTTGATTTAACCAAGAGTCCATATTACCTTGTCTTCTCCTGTTTATTGAATGCTCATAGATTCCAGCTTAGTCCAATGCACATGCACTATTATTATTATTCACATCGTTCGGTCGTGCAAGTGAAAGGCAATTATGACGATATATGATGAAATGAATGGGATGAGAAAAGCTGGTATGAACTCGACCTCTCTTGTTTTTGTAAATATGATTAGTTCATCGTTCCTGATTTAGCCTATTATGAATAAACATGTTTGCAATGACAATTAGAGATCATAGTTGCTTATGCCATGCTTAATTAGTTGGGAGCTTATAATGGTTTACCTTGCGTGCCAACATGCTATTAAAATGGTTGTGATGTGGTATGACAGGGTGGTATCCTCCTTTGAATGATTCAAGTGACTTGACTTGGCACATGTTTACACATGTAGTTCAAACAAATCAACATAACCTTCACGATATTTATGTTCATGGTGGATTATGTCCTACTCATGCTTGCACTCAATGTTTATTAATTTTAATGCATGTTCATGACTGTTGTCGCTCTCTAATTGGTCGCTTCCCAGTCTTTTGCTAGCCTTCACTTGTACTAAGCGGGAATACTGCTTGTGCATCCAATCCCTTAAACCCCAAAGTTATTCCATATGAGTCCACCATACCTTGGTATATGCGGTATCTACCTGCCGTTCCAAGTAAATTTGTATGTGACAAACTCTAAACCTTCAAATGAAATTCTGTTTTGTATGCTTGAATAGCTCATGTATCAACTAGGGTTGTCCGTACCTTCCATGCTAGGCGGGTTATTCTCAAGAGGAGTGGACTCCGCTCCTCACTCACGAGAAAATGGATGTTCACCAGGATGCCCAGTCCCATGCTTTATGCAAATCAAATCAAAATAATTGCAAACAAAACTCCCCGGGACTATTGTTAGTTGGAGGCACTCGTTGTTTTGAGCAAGCCATGGATTGATGCTTGTTGGTGGAGGGGGTATAAACTTTACCATTCTGTTTGGGAACTGCCTATAATGTGTGTAGTATGGAAGATATCGCCATCTCTTGGTTGTTATGTTCACAATGAAAGTATGCCGCTCAAAATATTATTTATCTCTATTTCAAAATCGAGCTCTGGCACCTCTACAAATCCCTGCTTCCCTCTGCGAAGGGCCTATTGATACATCTCCAACGTATCTATAATTTTTTATTGCTCCATGCTATATTATCTTATGTTTTGGACATTATTGGGCTTTAATATTCACTTTTATATTATTTTTGGGACTAACCTACTAACCGGAGGCCCAACCCAGAATTGTTGTTTTTTGCCTATTTTAGAGTTTAGCAGAAAAGGAATATCAAACGGAGTCCAAACAGAATGAAACCTTCGGGAACATGATTTTCGGAATGAACATGATCCAGGAGACTTGGACCCTACGTCAAGAAAAAAAGAGGAAGCCACGAGGTAGGGGGCGCGCCTACCCCCCTAGAGTGCGCCCCCCACCCTCGTGGGCCCCTTGTTGCTCCATCGACGTACTCCTTCCTCCTATATACCCCCAAATGATCAGATACGGAGCCAAAAACCTAATTCCACCGCCGCAACCTTCTGTACCCACGAGATCCCATCTTGGGGCCTGTTCTGGAGCTCCGCCGGAGGGGGCATCCATCACGGAGGGCTTCTACATCAACACCATAGCCTCTCCGATGAAGTGTGAGTAGTTTACCTCAGACCTTCGGGTCCATAGTTAGTAGCTAGATGGCTTTCTCTCTCTTTTTGGATCTCAATGCAATGTTCTCCCCCTCTCTCGTGGAGATCTATTCGATGTAATCTTCTTTTTGCGGTGTGTTTGTTGAGACCGATGAATTGTGGGTTTATTATCAAGTTTATCTATGAACAATATTTGAATCTTCTGAATCCTTTTATGTATGATTGGTTATCTTTGCAAGTCTCTTCGAATTATAAGTTTGGTTTGGCCTACTAGATTGATCTTTCTTGCAATGGGAGAAGTCCTTAGCTTTGGGTTCAATCTTGTGATGTCCTTTCCTAGTGACAATAGGGGCAGCAAGGCACGTATAGTATTGTTGCCATCGAGGATAACAAGATGGGTTCTTTATCATATTGCATGAATTTATCCCTCTACATCATGTCATCTTGCTTAAGGTGTTACTCTGTTCTTATGAACTTAATACTCTAGATGCATGCTGGATAGCGGTCGATGTGTGGAGTAATAGTAGTAGATGCAAGCAGGAGTCGGTCTACTTGTCTTGGACGTGATGCATATATACATGACCATACCTAGATATTCTCATAACTATGCTCAATTCTGTCAATTGCTCAACAGTAATTTGTTCATCCACCGTAAAATACTTATGCTCTTGAGAGAAGCCACTAGTGAAACCTATGGCCCCCGGGTCTATCTTCATCATATTAATCTTCCAACACTTAGTTATTTCCGTTGCCTTTTACTTTGCTTTTATTTTACTTTGCATCTTTATCACAAAAATACCAAAAATATTATCCTATCATATCTATCAGATCTCACTCTCACTCTCGTAAGTGACCGTGTAGGGTTTGACGACCCCTTATCGCGTTGGTTGCGAGGATTTATTTGTTTTGTGTAGGTGCGAGGGACTCGCGCGTAGCCTCCTACTGGATTGATAACTTGGTTCTCAAAAACTGAGGGAAATACTTACGCTACTTTGCTGCATCACCCTTTCCTCTTCAAGGGAAACCAACGCAGTGCTCAAGAGGTAGCACCTATCTATTTACTTTTATGTTGAGTCATCATCCTCTTATTAAAAAGCACCAGCTGGAGAGCACTGCTGTCATTTTCATCCATTACTATTAATTTATATTGGGTATGACTATGACTGGATCTCTTTTACCATGAATTACAATGTTTAGTCAATTTGATCTTTAAAGGTGCTCTGCATTTATGTTTTGCGGTCTCAGAAAGGGCTAGCGAGATACCATCTTGTTATATCATATCATGATTGTTTTGAGAAGTGTTGTCATCTGAGATTTATTATTATTGCTCGCTAGTTGATTATGCCATTGATATGAGTAAACATGAGACCTAAGTGTTACTGTGAATGTGGTTAGTCATAATCTTTGCTGAAAACTTGAATGCTGGCTTTACATATTTACAACAATAAGAGCAAACAGAGTTTGTAAAAGTTTTTCTTTATCACTTTCAGTTTATCAACTGAATTTCTTGAGGACAAGCAAAGGTTTAACCTTGGGGGAGTTGATACGTTTCCGTCGTATCTACTTTTCCAAACACTTTTGCCCTTGTTTTGGACTCTAACTTACATTATTTGAATGGAGCTAACCCGGACTGAAATGTTTTCAGCATAATTGCCATGGTGTTATTTGTGTGCAGAAACAAAAGTTCTTTGAATGACCTGAAACTCCACGGAGATTATTTTTGGAAATAATAAAAACATTGGCAAAAGAATCAAGGCCAGGGGCCCACACCCTATCCACGAGGGTGGGGGCGTGCCTGCCCCCTGGGCGCACCCCCCTGCCTCGTGGGTCCCCTAGAGCTCCACCGACCTCAACTCCAACTCCATATATTCGTGTTCGGGGAGAAAAAAATCAGAGAGAAAGATTCATCGCGTTTTACGATACGGAGCCGCCGCCAAGCCCTAAACTCTCTCGGGAGGGCTGATCTGGAGTCCGTTCGGGGCTCCGGAGAGGGGAATCCGTCGTCGTCGTCATCACCAACAATCCTCCATCACCAATTTAATGATGCTCACTGCCGTGCGTGAGTAATTCCATCGTAGGCTTGCTGGACGGTGATGGGTTGGATGAGATTTATCATGTAATTGAGTTAGTTTTGTTAGGGTTTGATCCCTAGTATCCACTATGTTCTGAGATTGATGTTGCTATGACTTTGCTATGCTTAATGCTTGTCACTAGGGCCCGAGTGCCATGATTTCAGATCTGAACCTATTATGTTTTCATGAATATATGTGAGTCCTTGATCCTATCTTGCAAGTCTATAGTCACCTACTATGTGTTATGATCCGGCAACCCCGAAGTGACAATAATCGGGACCCCTCCCGGTGATGACCATAGTTTGAGGAGTTCATGCTTTGGTCCGGTACTCTATTAAAAGGAGGCCTTAATATCCCTTAGTTTCCGCTAGGACTCCGCTGCCATGGGAGGGTAGGACAAAAGATGCCATGCAAGTTCTTTTCCATAAGCACGTATGACTATATTCGGAATACATGCCTACATTACATTGATGAATTGGAGCTAGTTCTGTGTCACCCTATGTTATGACTGTTACATGATGAACCGCATCCTGCATAATTCTCCATCACCGATCCAATGCCTACGAGCTTTTCACATATTGTTCCTCGCTTATTTACTTTTCCGTTACTACTGTTACAATCACTACAAAACCCAAAAATATTACTTTGCTACTGTTACCGTTACTTCCATATTACTTTGCTACTAAATACTTTGCTACAGATATTAAGTTATCCAGGTGTGGTTGAATTGACAACTCAACTGCTAATACTTGAGAATATTCTTTGGCTCCCCTTGTGTCGAATCAATAAATTTGGGTTGAATACTCTACCCTCAAAAACGGTTGCGATCCCCTATACTTGTGGGTTATCACCTAGATACTCCAATGTCACCACAAGTATCTGCGGGTTTGATTATACGATATGTATCACACAATCTCAGATTCATCTATTCAACCAACACAAAGAACTTCAAAGAGTGCCCCAAAGTTTCTACTAGAGAGTCAAGACAAAAATGTGTGCCAACCCCTATGCATAAGTTCACAAGGTCACATAACCCGCAAGTTGATCACCAAAATATACATCAGGTGGATCACGTGAATATCCCATTGTCACCATAGATAAGCACATGCAAGACATACATCAAGTGTTCTCAAATCCTTAAAGACTCAATCCGATAAGATAACTTCAAAGGGAAAACTCAATCCATTACAAGAAGGTAGAGGGGGAGAAACATCATAAGATCCAACTATAATAGCAAAGCTCGCGGTACATCAAGATCGTGCCAAATCAAGAACACGAGATAGAGAGAGAAAGAGAGAGAGAGAGAGAGAGAGAGAGAGAGAGAGAGAGAGAGAGAGGGAGAGAGAGATCAAACACATAGCTACTGGTACATACCCTCAGTCCCGAGGGTGAACTACTCCATCCTCGTCATGGAGAGCGCCGGGATGATGAAGATGGCCACCGGTGATGGTTTCCCCCTCCTGCAGGATGCCGGACTAGGGTCTCGATTGGTTTTTGGTGGCTACAGAGGCTTGCGGCGGCGGAACTCCTGATCTAGGTGTATTTCTAGGGGTTTTGGTATTTATAGGAATTATTGGCGTCGAGAACAAGTCAGGGGAGGTCCACGAGGAGCCCACAAGGACGGAAGGCGTGCCCTAGGGGTTGGGGGCGCCCTCCACCCTTGTGGAGGCCTCATGGCTCTTCTGGCCTAACTCTTTTGCTTCGGGGGCTTCTTCTGGCCCATAAAAAATCACCGTAAATTTTCAGGTCAATTGGACTCCATTTGGTATTCCTTTTCTGTAAAACTCAAAAACAAGGAAAAAAACAGGAACTGGCACTGGGCTCTAGGTTAATAGGTTAGTCCCAAAAATCATATAAATGCATATAAAACGTCCAAGATGGATAATATAATAGCATGGAACAATCAAAACTTATAGATATGTTGGAGACGTATCAGAAAACAAAAAAATCCTACGCACACGCAATGATATATCCATGGAGATGCATAGCAATGAGGGGGAGAGTGTGTCTACGTAGACTGTAAGCAAAAGCGTTTCACAACGCGGTTGATGTAGTCAAACTTTCTTCCCGCTCCACCGATCGAGTATCAAACGTACGACACCTCCGAGTTCTGCACACGTTCAGCTCAGTGACGTCCCTCGCCTTCTTGATCCAGCAATACATCGAGGTAGCAGATGAGTTCTGTCAGCATGACGACATGGTGATGGTGATGGTGAAGTGATCTCCGCAGGGCTTCGCCTAAGCACTACGAAAATATGACCGGGGGTGCAAACGGTGGAGGGGGGCGCCTCACACGTCTAGGCAATTGTCTGGGGTGTGCTAGGGCGCCCCTCCCCCCCCCCCCCACACACACACATATATATATATATAGGTAGGAGAGAGAGGGGAGGCAGCCAGGAGGCGCCCAAGTAGGCCGAATCCTACTTGGGGTCTCCCCATGGCCGGCGCCCCCTGCATTATTTGCCGGAGGGGGAAGGAAAGCGGAGGGAGGAGGGAAGGAAGGGGGAGGCCGAATCCCCCCCCCCCTTCCCTTCTCCCTTCCCCTCTTTCCTTCTCCTCTGGTTTGGCCCATATGGGGGTGCATCAACCCCTTGTGGCTGGTGTGTTTCCCCTCTTGGCCCATAAGGCCCATATCTTTTGTCGGGGGGTGCCCGGAACCCCTTACGGTGACCCGATATGTACCCGGTACCCTTCGGAACACTTCCGGTGTCCGAATACCATCGTCCTATATATCAATCTTTACCCCTCGACCATTTCGAGACTCCTCGTCGTGTCGGTGATCTCATCTAGGACTGCGAACAACATCCGGTCACCAAATCACATAACTCATATAATACTATATTATCATTGAACGTTAAGCGTGCGGACCCTATGGGTTCGAGAACTATGTAGACATGACCGAGACACCTCTCCGGTCAATAACCAATAGCGGAACCTGGATGCTCGTATTGGCTCCTTCATGTTCTACGAAGATCTTTATCGGTCGAACCGTTATGACAACATATGTAATTCCCTTTGTCCATCGTAATAGCGGAACCTGAATGCTCATATTGGCTCCTACGAAGATCTTTATCGGTCAGACCGCATTACAACATACGTTGTTCCTTTTGTCATCGGTATGTTACTTGCCCGAGATTCGATCGTCGGTATCTTCATACCTATTCAATCTCATTACCGGCAAGTCTCTTTACTAGTTCCATAATACATCACCTTGTGACTAACTCCGTAGTTGTTTGCTTGCAAGCTTAAGATGTGTATTATCGAGAGGGCCCAGAGATACCAATCCAATACTCAGGGTGACAAATCCTAATCTCGATCTATGCCAATTCAACAGACACCTTCGGAGATACCTGTAGAGCATCTTTATAATCATCCAGTTATGTTGTGACATTTGATAGCACACAAGGCATTCCTCCAGTATCCGGGAATTGCATATTCTCATAGTCGAAGGAATATGTATTTGACATGAAGAAAGCAATAGCAATAAAACCAAACGATCATTATGCTAAGCTCACGGGTGGGTCTTCTCCATCACATCATTCTCCTAATGATGTCATCCCGTTATCAAATGATAACACATGTCCATGGTTAGGAAACCTTAACCATCTTTGATCAACGAGCTAGTCTAGTATAGGCTTACTAGGGACACTATGTTTTTTTATGTATTCACACATGTATTAAGGTTTCGGATCAATACAATTCTAGCATGAATAATAGACATTTATCATGAATAAGGAAATATAAAGTAACAACTTTATTATTGCCTCTAGGGCAATATTCCCTTCAGTCTCCCACTTGCACTAGAGTCAATAATCTAATTCACATCGTCATGTGATTAACCCTCACAGTTCACATCGCCATGTGACTAATACCCAAAGAGTTTACTAGAGTCCATAATCTAGTTCACATCGCTATGTGATTAACACCCAAAGAGTACTAAGGTGTGATCATGTTTTGCTTGTGAGAGAGGTTTAGTAAACGGGTCTGCCACACTCAGATCCGTATGTATTTCGCAAATTTGTATGTCTATAATGCTCTGCATGGAGCTACTCTAGCTAATTGCTCCCACTTTCAATGTGTATCCAGATTGAGACTCAGAGTCATATGGATCAGTGTAAAAGCTTCCATCAACATAACTCTTTACGACGAACTCTTTATCACCTCCATAACCGAGAAATATTTCCTTAGTCCTCTAAGGATAATTTTGACCGCTGTCTAGTGATCTACTCATGGATCACTATTGTACCCCCTTGCCAAACTCATGGCAAGGTACACAATAGGTTTTGGTGCATAGCTGGCATACTTTATAGAACCTATGGTTGAGGCATAGGGAATGACTTTCATTCTCTCTATGTATATCTTCTGCCGTGGTCGGGCTTTGAGTCTTACTCAACTTCACACCTTATAATACAGGATAGGACTCCTTATTTGACTAATCCATTTTGAACTCCTTCAAAATCTTGTCAAGGTATGTACTCATTGAAAATCTTATCAAGCGTCTTGATCTATCTCTATAGATCTTGATGCCCAATATGCAAGCAGCTTCACTGAGGTCTTTCATTGAAAAATTCTTATTCAAGTATCCTTTTATGTTATCCAGAAATTCTATATCATTTCCAATCAGTAATATGTCATCCACATATAATATCAGAAATGCTATAGAGCTCCCACTCACTTTCTTGTAAATACAGGCTTCACCGTAAGTCTATATAAAACCATATGCTTTAATCACCTCATCAAAGCGTATATTCCAACTCCGAGATGCTTGCACCAGTCCATAGATGGATTGGAGCTTGCACACTTTGTTAGCACCTTTAGGATTGAAAAAACCTTCTGGTTGCATCATATACAACTCTACTTTGAGATATCCATTAACAAATGCAATTTTGACATCCATTTGCCAGATTTCATAATGTGGCAATCGCTAACATGATTTGGACGGACTTGAGCATCGCTATGGGTGAGAAGTCTCATCATAGTCAACTCCTTGAACATGTCGAAAACCTTTTGCGACAAGACGAGCTTTGTAGACAGTAACATTACCATCAGCGTCAGTCTTCCTCTTGAAGATCCATTTATTCTCTATGGCTTGCCGGTCATCGGGCAAGTCCACCGAAATCCACACTTTGTTCTCATACATGGATCCTATCTCAAATTTCATGGCCTCAAGCCATCTATCAGAATCTGGGCTCATCATAGCTTCTTCATAGTTCGTAGGTTAGGCATGGTCTAGTAACATGAATTCCAAGACAGGATTACCATACCACTCTGGTGCGGAACATGCTTTGTTCGACCTACGAGGTCCAATAATAACTTGATCTGAAGTTTCATGATCATCATCATTACCTTCCTCTCTAGTTGGTGTAGGCATCACGGGAACAGATTTTTACTAATGTGCTACTTTCCAATTCAAGAGAAGGTACAATTACATCAAGTTCTACTTTCCTCCCACTCACTTCTTTCGAGAGAAACTCCTTCTCTAGAAAGGTTCCATTCTTGGCAACAAAGATCTTGCCTTCGGATTTGTGGTAGAAGGTGTACCCAATTGTTTCCTTACGGTATCCTATGAAGATGCACTTCTCCGATTTGGGTTCGAGCTTATCAGGCTGAACCCTTTTGACATAAGTGTCGCAACCCCAAACTGTAAGAAATGACAGTTTAGGTTTCTTGCCAAACCACACTTCATACGGTGTCGTCTCAATGGATTTAGATGGTGCCCTATTTAACGTGAATGCGTCTCTAATGCATAACCCCAAAATGATAGTAGTAAATCCATAAGAGACATCATAGATCGCACCATATCTAATAAAGTACGGTTACGATGTTCGGACACACCATTATGCTGTGGTGTTCTAGGTGGCGTGAGTTGTGAAACTATTGCACATTAAATGAAGGCCAAACTCGTAACTCAAATATTCACCTCCGCGATGAGATCATAGAAACTTTATTTTCTTGTTACGATGATTCTCCACTTCACTCTGAAATTCTTTAAACTTTTCAAATGTTTCAGACTTGTGTTTCATTAAGTAGATATACCCATATCTTCTCAAATCATCTGTGAAGGTCAAAAAATAATGATACCCGTCGCGTGCCTCAACACTCATCAAACCGCATACATCGGTATGTATTATTTCCAATAAGTCATTGGCTCGTTCATTGTTCTGGAGACTGGAGTTTTAGTCATCTTGCCCATGAGGCATGGTTCACAGGTATCAAATGATTCATAATCAAGTGATTCCAAAAATCCATCCGCATGGAGTTTCTTCATGCGCTTTACACCAATATGACCTAAACGGCAGTGCCACAAATATGTTGCACTATCATTATCAACTTTGCATCTTTTGGCATCAATATTATGAATATGTGTATCACTACGATCGAGATTCAATAATCCATTTACGTTGGGTGTATGACCATAGAAGGTTTTATTCATGTAAATAGAACAACAATTATTCTTTGACTTAAATGAATAACCGTATCACAATAAACATGATCCAATCATATTCATGCTCAACGCGAACACCAAATAACATCTATTTAGGTCCAACACTAATCCCGAATGTACAGGGAGTGTGCGATGGTGATCTTATCAACCATGCAATCATTCCAACACACATCGTCACCTCTCCCTTATACTAGTCTCTGTTCATTTTGCAATTATTGTTTCGAGTTACTAATCTTAGCAACTGAACCGGTATCAATTACCCTGGGGTTACTATGAACACTAGTAAACACTATAGGAATCAGCTACTTTGCCGTCTGCCATGGCGGACGGCAAAGGCATGAACAGCGGACGGCAAAGGCCTTTGCCGTCAGCCGCGGACGGCAAAAGGCTCCGGCAACGTATGCTACGGTAAACAGCTACTTTGCCGTCTGCCACTGATGGCAAAGTCTTTGCCGTCCGCCGCAGACGGCAAAGAGAGCGCGGCAGACGGCAAAGAGAGCGGACGGCAATAATTGCGCTGTCAGTCCGTTAAGTGGCTAACGGCAGGTCTTTGCCGTCTGCCACTGATGGCAAAGTCTTTGCCGTCTGCCACTGATGGCAAAGTCTTTGCTGTCAGCCACTGATGAAACAACTGCACATTTAAAACTACACGATCAACACAATTATATATGATGTTTTTCATAACAAAATTGAAAAATATATGACCTAACTAATAATTCACAAATATATGACCCCGTCGGCCTCTGGAAGGCCAAAGAACACCTTTTCGGGAGGTGTCGGTGGTCGGGGTGTCCTGTCGGTGTCTCGGGGTCTCGGGGTCGGTTTCTCGGGGTCTCGGGGTCGGGGTGCCGGGTCGGGGTCGGGGTGCCGTGTCGGTGTCGGAGTCGGGGTCTCGGGTCAGGCTCATGGTCGGGGTGTCGGGGTCGGGGTCGGGGTCGGGGTCTCGGGGTCGGGGTGTCGGGTCGGGGTGCCGTGTCAATGTCGGGGTCGGGGTCTCGGGGTCGGGGTGTCGGGGTCGGGGTGCCGTGTCGGTGTCGGGGTCGGGGTGTCCGGTCAGGCTCGGGGTCGGGGTGACGGGGTCGGGGTCGGGGTCGGGGTGTCGGGGTCGGGGTCGGGGTGTCGGGTCAGGCTCGGGGTCGGGTGTCGGGGTCTGGGTCGGGGTGTCGGGGTCGGGGTCGGGGTCGGGGTCGGGGTCTAGGGGTCGGGGTGCCGTGTCGGTGTCGGGGTCGGGGTGCCGTGTCGGTGTCGGGGTCGGGGTGTCGGGTCAGGCTCCGGGTCGGGGTGTCGGGGTCGCGGTCGGGGTCGGGGTGTCGAGGTCGGGGTCGGGGTCGGGGTGTCGGGTTCGGGGTCTAGGGGTCGGGGTGTCGTGTCGGGGTGCCGTGTCGGGGTCGGGGTGCCATGTCGGGTCGGGGTGCCGTGTCGGGTCGGGTTTTTTCCCTCTTTTTTCCTTTTCTTCTTCTTCCTATTCTTCCTTTTCTTCCTTTTTTTCCTTCTTCTTCTTCTTCTTCTTCTTCTTCTTCTTCTTCTTCTTCTTCTTCTTCTTCTTCTTCTTCTTCTTCTTCTTCTTCTTCTTCTTCTTCTTCTTCTTCTTCTTCTTCCTCCTTTCCTTTTTCCTCTTCTTCTTCTTCTCCTCCTCTCCTCTTTTTTCTTCTTCTTCTTCTTCCTCTTCTTCTTTTTTCTCCTCCTCCTCCTCTTCTTCTTCTTCCTTTCCTTTTTCCTCTTCTTCTTCTCCTCCTCTCCTCTTTTTCTCTCTTCTTCTTCTTCTTTCCTCAAACTAAACTAAACCTAAAACTAAAACTAAAACTAAAACTAAAACTAAAACTAAACTAAACATAAACCTAAAACTAATAAAACAGAAAACCTAAAACTAATAAAACTAAATCTAAACCTAAAACTAAACCTAAAACTAAAACTAAAAGTAAATCTAAACTAAAACTAAAAAGGAAAAAGACAGAAAAAAAGAAAAAAATGAGGGGGGCTCACCTGGGGCAGGACCGGTGGAGGAGGGGGGCGGGGTGGTGGAGGAGCTGGCTGGGGCGGTGGAGGAGGCCCCCGGTGGAGGAGCTGGCCGGGGCGCGGGGGCAGCCTGGGGCGGCGGGGGGCCGGGCCAGGGGCGGTGGGGCGCGGGGCGAAGGGGGGCTGGGGCGCGGGGGGGCCGGGGCGCCGGGGGGCCGGGGCTGCGGGGGCGACGGGGCGGCGGCGGCGGGGGCGAGAGGCGGCGGCGCGAGGCGGGCGGCGGCGGCGGCGGGTGGGGTGGGAACTGTGGTGGGGCGAGGAGAAGAAGGAGAAAAGAGAGGGGCGGGGGTAACGGGCCGTTAGTATGTGAAGCTCTTTGCCGTCCGCCCCTCTTTGCCGTCCGCCCTTGTGCCTCTTTGCCGTCCGCCGGCGGACGGCAAAGAGGTGGAACGTTAAATTTTTTCCAAACCGGCGGGGGGTGGGGGCCACCTCTCTCTTTGCCGTCCGCAAGCGGACGGCAAAGATTCTTTGCCGTCCGCTGGCGGACGGCAAAGAGCTAGCGGACGGCAAAGAGCTTCTTTGCCGTCCGCTAGATCTTTGCCGTCCGCTTTTGGGTAGCTGATGGCAAAGAGCTTCTTTGTCGTCAGCTAGCGGACGGCAAAGATCTGGCAGATGGCAAATTAGCTGATTCCAGTAGTGAAAGTACACATCAATAACATGTATATCAAATATACCTTTGTTCACTTTGCCATCCTTCTTATCCGCCAACTATTTGGGGTAGTTCCACTTCCAGTGACCATTCCCTTTGCAGTAGAAGCACTCAGTTTCAGGCATAGGTCTAGCGTTGGGATTCTTCACGGAAGTGGCAACTTGCTTGTCATTCTTCTTAAAGTTCCCTTTCTTTTCCTTTGCCCTTTTTCTTGAAAATAGTGGTCTTGTTAACCATCAACACTTGATGCTCTTTATTGATTTCTACCTTCGCCGATTTCAGCATCGCGAGGAGCTCGGGAATATTTTCCGTTATCCCTTGCACATTATAGTTCATCATGAAGTACTATTAGCTTGGTGATAGTGACTAGAGAACGTTGTCAATCACTAACTTATCTGGAAGATTAACTCCCACTTGATTCAAGCGATTGTAGTGCCTAGAGATTCTGGGCACATGCTCACTAGCTGAGCTATTCTCCTCCATCTTGTAGGCAAAGTACTTGTCAGAGGTCTCATACCTCTCGACGCGGGCATGAGTCTGAAATACCAATTTCAGCTCTTGGAACATCTCATATTCTCCATGGCGTTCAAAACATTTTTGAAGTCTCGGTTCTAAGCCGTAAAGCATGGCGCACTAAACTATTAAGTAGTCATCATATCGAGCTTGCCAAACGTTCATAACGTCTGCATCTACTCCTGCAATAGGTCTGTCACCCAGCGGTGCATCAAGGACATAATTCTTCTGTGCAGCAATGAGGATAATCCTCAGATCACGGACCTAGTCCGCATCATTGGTACTATCATCTTTCAACTTAGTTTTCTCTATGAACATATCAAAAAATAGGGGAGCTACAACGCGAGCTATTGATCTACAACATAATTTGCAAATACTATCAGGACTAAGTTCATGATAAATTAAAGTTCAATTAATCAAATTACTTAAGAACTCACACTTAAATAGACATCCCTCAAGTCATCTAAGTAATACATGATCCAAATCAACTAACCTATGTCCGATCATCACGTGAGATGGGGTAGTCATCAATGGTGAACATCTCTATGTTGATCATATCTACTATATGATTGATGTTCGACCTTTCGGTCTCCAGTGTTCCCAAGCCATGTATGTACATGCTAGGCTCGTCAAGTTTGACCCGAGTATTCCGCATGTGCAAAACTGTCTTGCACCCATTGTATGTGAATGCTACCTCTTGAGCACTGCGTTGGATTTCCTTGAAGAGGAAAGGGTGATGCGGCAGAGTAGAGTAGAGTAAGTATTTCCCTCAGTTTTTGAGAACCAAGGTATCAATCCAGTAGGAGGCTACATGCAAGTCCCTCGTACCTGCACAAAACAAATAGCTCCACGCAACCAACGCGATTAGGGGTTTTCAATCCCTTCACGGTCACTTACGAGAGTGAGATCTGATAGAGATGATAGATAATATTTTTGGTATTTTTGTGATAAAGATGCAAAGTAAAATAAAAGGGCAAAGTAAAAAAGCAAAGCAATAATAAAGTGATGGAAGATTGATATGATGAGAATAGACCCGGGGGCCATAGATTTCACTAGTGGCTTCTCTCAAGAGCATAAGTATTCTACGGTGGGTGAACAAATTACTGTTGAGCAATGACAGAATTGAGCATAGTTATGAGAATATCTAGGTATGATCATGTATATAGGCATCACGTCCGAGACAAGTAGACCGACTCCTGCCTGCATCTACTACTACTCCAGTCATCAATAGCCATCCAGCATGCATCTAGCGTATTAAGTTCAAGAAAACAGAGTAACACCTTAAGCAAGATGACATGATGTAGAGGGATAAATTCATGCAATATGATAAAACCCCCATCTTGTTATCCTCGATGGCAACAATACAATACGTGCCTTGCTGCCCCTACTGTCACTAGGAAAGGACACCGCAAGATTGAACCCAAAGCTAAGCACTTCTCCCATTGCAAGAAAAACCAATCTAGTAGGCCAAACCAAACTGATAATTCGAAGAGACTTGCAAAGATAACCAATCATACATAAAAGAATTCAGACAAGATTCAAATATTGTTCATAGATAAACTTGATCATAAACCAACAATTCATCGGTCTCAACAAACACACCGCAAAAAGAAGATTACATCGAATAGATCTCCACGAGAGAGGGGGAGAACATTGTATTGAGATCCAAAAAGAGAGAAGAAGCCATCTAGCTACTAACTATGGACCCGAAGGTCTGAGGTAAACTACTCACACTTCATCGGAGGGGCTATGGTGATGATGTAGAAGCCCTCCATGGTGGATTCCCCTTCCGGCGGAGCTCCGGAACAGGCCCCAAGATGGGATCTCGTGGATACAGAAGGTTGCGGCGGTGGAATTAGGTTTTTGGCTCTGTATCTGATCGTTTGGGGGTACGTAGGTATATATAGGAGGAAGGAGTATGTCGGTGGAGCAAAGGGGGGCCCACGAGGCACGGGGCACGCCCTCCACCCTCGTGGCCACCTCCTTTCTTTCTTGACGGGGGGTCCAAGTCTCTTGGATCATATTCGGTGAGAAAATCACGTTCCCGAAGGTTTCATTCCGTTTGGACTCCGTTTGATATTCTGTTTCTTCGAAGCACTGAAATAGGCAAAAAATACCAATTCTGGGCTGGGCTTCCGGTTAATAGGTTAGTCCCAAAAGTAATATAAAAGTGGAAAATAAAGCCCAATATGGTCCAAAACAGTAGATAATATAGCATTGAGCAATCAAAAATTATAGATACGTTGGAGACGTATCAGGCATTCCCAAGCTTAATTCCTGCTCGTCCTTGAGTAGGTAAATGATAAAAAAATAATTTTTGATGCGGAGTGCTACTTGGCATAATTTCAATGTAATTCTTCTTAATTGTGGCATGAATATTCAGATCTGAAAGATTCAAGACAAAAAGTTCATATTGACATAAAAATAATAATACTTCAAGCATACTAATAAAGAAAGTTATCCCTACAAAATCATATAGTCGGGCTATGCTCTATCTTCACCACACAAAGTATTTAAATCATGCACAACCCCGATGACAAGCCAAGCAATTGTTTCATACTTTTGATATTCTTGAAACTTTTTCAATCTTTACGCAATACATGAGCGTGAGCCATGGATATAGCACTATATGTGGAATAGAATGGTGGTTGTGGAGAAGACAAAAAAAAGGGGAAGATAGACTCACATCAACTAGGCATATCAACAGGGTATGGAGATAGCCATCAATAGATATCAATGTGAGTAAGTAGGGGTTGCCATGCAACGGATGCACTAGAGCTATAAGTATATGAAAGCTCAACAAAAGAAACTAAGTGGGTGTGCATCCAACTTGCTTGCTCACGAAGACCTAGGGCATTTTGAAGAAGCCCATCATTGGAATATACAAGCCAAGTTCTATAATAAAAAATTCCCACTAGTATATGAAAGTGACAAAATGAGAGACTCTCTATCATGAAGATCATTGTGCTACTTTGAAGCACAAGTGTGGTAAAAGGATAGTAACATTGTCCCTTCTCTCTTTTTCTCTCATTTTTTTATTTTTTTTATTTGGGCCTTTTCTCTTTTTTATGGCCTCTTTTTTTTCTTTTTCTTTTTTTTATTTTTCATGCTGAGTCTCATCCCGACTTGTGGGGCAATCATGGTCTCCATCATCCTTTCCTCACTTGGGACAATGCTCTAAAAATGATGATCATCACACTTTTATTTTTCTTACAACTCAACAATTACAACTCGATACTTAGAACAAAATATGACTCTATGTGAATGCCTCCGGCGGTGTACCGGGATATGCAATAAATCAAGAGTGACATGTATGAAAGAATTATGAATGGTGGCTTTGCCACAAATACTATGTCAACTACATGATCATGCTAGCAATATGACAATGATGGAGCGTGTCATAATAAACGGAACGATGGAAAGTTGCATGGCAACATATCTCGGAAAGGCTATGGAAATTCCATGATAGGTAGGTATGGTGGCTGTTTTGAGGAAGGTATATGGTCGGTGTATGATACCGATGAAAAGTGTGCGGTATTAGAGAGGCTAGCAATGGTGGAAGGATGGGAAAAGTGCGTATAATCCATGGACTCAACATCAGTCATAAAGAACTCATATACTTATTGCAAAAATCTAGAAGTTATCAAAGCAAAGTATTACGCGCATGCTCCTAGGGGGATAGATTGGTAGGAAAAGACCATCGCACGTCCCTGACCGCCAGTCATAAGGAAGACAATCAATAAATAAATCATGCTCTGACTTCATCACATAACGGTTCACCATACATGCATGCTACGGGAATCACAAACTTTAACACAAGTATTTCTCAAATTCACAACTACTCAACTAGCATGACTCTAATATCACCATCATATCTCAAAACAATTATCAAGCATCAAACTTTTCTTAGTATTCAACGCACTCAAAAGAAAGTTTTACAAATCTTGAATACCAAGCATATTAAGATTTTTAAGCAAATTACCATGCTATTTAAGACTCTCAAAATAATCTAAGTGAAGCATGAGAGATCAATATTTTTTATAAAACAAATCCACCACCCTGCTCTAAAAGATATAAGTGAAGCACTAGAGCAAAACTATATAGCTCAAAAGATATAAGTGAAGCACATAGAGTATTCTATCAAATTCCAATTCATATATGGCTCTTTCAAAAGGTGTGTACAGAAAGGATGATTGTGGTAAACTAGAAAACAAAGACTCAAATCATACAAGACGCTCCAAGCAAAGCACATATTATGTGGTGAATAAAAATATAGCTCCAAGTAAAATTACCAATGGAAGTAGACAAAAGAGGGGATGCCTTCCGGGTCATCCCCAAGCTTTGACTTTTTGATGTCCTTGGATTATCTTGGGGGTGCCATGGGCATCCCCAATCTTAGGCTCTTACCACTCCTTGTTCCATAATCCATCAAAAGATTTCACCCAAAACTTGAAAACTTCACAACACAAAACTCAACAGAAATCTCGTGAGCTCCGTTAGCGAAAGAAAACAAAATACCACTTCAAGGTACAGTAATGAACTCATTCTTTATTTATATTGGTGTTAAACCTAATGTATTCCAACTTCTCTATGGTTTATAAACTATTTTACTAGCCATAGATTCATCAAAATAAGCAAACAACACACGGAAAACAGAACCTGTCAAAAACAGAACAGTCTGTAATAATCTGTAACTAATGCAAACTTATGGAACTCCAAAAAATCAGCCAAAATAGGACGACCTAGGCAATTTGTTTATTGATCAGCAGAAATTGTAATAACTATTTTATCATGTTCTGGTGATTTTTAACAATTGTTTTTGTGAACATAAAGTTTCTGGAAATTATAGCAAGATCAAATAACTATTATCCAAGAAGATCCTATAGGTTTAACTTGGCACAAACACTAATTAAAACATAAAACCCCATCTAAACAGAAGGTAGATTGATTATTTATTCCTAAACAGAAACAAAAAGCAAAAAAAACTAAAAAAAATTGGGTTGCCTCCCAACAAGCGCTATCGTTTAACGCCCATAGCTAGGCATAAAAGCAAGGATAGATTTAGGTATTGCCATCTTTGGTAGGCAAACCATAAGTGGCTCTCATAATAGATTCATATGGTAGTTTTATTTTCTTCCTAGAGAAGTGTTCCATGCCCTTCTTTAATGGAAATTGGAATCTAATATTCCCTTCCTTCATATCAATAATTGCACCAATCGTTCTAAGGAAAGGTCTACCAAGAATAATAGGACAAGAAGGATTGCAATCTATATCAAGAACGATAAAATCTACGGGCACATAATTCCTATTTGCAACAATAAGAACATCATTAATTCTTCCCATAGGTTTCTTAATAGTGGAATCCGCAAGGTGCAAGTTTAGAGAGCAATCATCAAAACCACGGAAATCTAGCAAATCGCACGAAGTTTTGGAAATAGCGGAATCACTAGCACCCAAATCACATAAAGCATAAAATTCATGATCCTTAATCTTAATTTTAATAGTTGGTTCCCACTCATCATAAAGTTTTCTAGGGATAGAAACTTCTAACTCAAGTTTTTCTTCATAAGATTGCATCAAGGCATCAACGATATGTTTAGTAAAGGCTTTATTTTGAGGGCGCTTATAGGCGCCGGTGCGCCGGCCGAACTGTTCGGCCGGTCCGGCCCCAGCCACCTGATAAAACGATTAAGGGCCGTTAGATTTGATCCCTGATTAGTCTTCCTCCTAGTTATCCCTACCACAACTACGTTTGACACCCCCAGCCACCAAGCTTGAAGAACCACCGCGGCGTCCCCGTTGCCGGTTGGCGCCCTTGCCGGCTGTCCTCATCGCCGGGGCCGCTCGCCGGCGGACCTCGCCGGGCCGCCGCAGCTCGCCGAGGGCACTCGCCAGATGCAGCTCTGCCTTTGCATCTTAATGTGTCTCGCACCCCCTAGATGCAGCTCCGGCGCCCGCGCTTCCCATCGATACAACTTCGCCACCCCCCACACTCGCCATGGATGGATCCCGCCCTCGCCGCCCGCGCACGCCATGGATGTAGCTCCGTCTCGCCGGCGATTGACTGGTTCCAGCAAATAGAAATGCCCGTTGTAGCATTTTTCATTGTCGGTCGTAGCAAAAATGGAGACACGGTTGCAGCAAAAGAAACATCGCCGTCGTCGTCGTCGTCGAGCCTCGCAACTCAGCCGTGATGGATGTCGCAAAACGTTATGCCGGTTGTAGCAAAAAGCGATGCTAGTTGTAGCAAAACGCAAAAGCGGCTATGTGTTGTAGCAAAATGTGACGCCGGTCGTAGCAAATGCTATGCCGGTTGTAGCAAAATCTATGTCGGTTGAAGCATGTAGCAAAACTGTAGCGTTTTATCATCTTCTTCCACCTCCAGCCGTTGCTAGTTGAAGCTTTCTTATTTTCATAGTGTATAGTTGTAGCTTTCTCTCTCAATGGTTGGAGCTTTTTCCAACAACCGTTGAAGCTTTTCTACCTAAAGGTTGTAGCTATTTTCTTTTTAGAACCGTTGGTCAAGGCTTTTTGTGTTCGTTTCGGTTGAAGCTTTTTCCATCAAAGGTGGTAGCATTTCATGTCAACCGTTGTAGCTTTGCGGCGATGGCGCTGGCCGCTTGTAGCTTTCTCTACATCCGGTTGAAGCTTTTCAGCTAGGGGGATGAAGCTTTTTTTTAACGGTTGCAACATGAGGGGGGCGACAGTTCTGCAGAAGCCTCCCGTGTCCTGCATCGCCGCCCGGCTCGTTGGCGGCGAGGCAGAAGCACGAGGCACATGGGAGTTGCAACCGACGGGCATGGGATTGGTCAACGACCTTGCTGCATCCAATGGCGAGCGGGGCTGCAAGCGTGGCGGGGTGAGATCTACATCCATGGCCGGCGGAGATTCGATCTTCCATGGCCGATGGCGACCTACTCACGAGCTGCAGCGATGGAGGCAGCAGATGCGGGCGTCGGTGCTGCGTGCTGCAACGACGGAGGCAGGAGACGAGGATGGGGCGAGATCTGTGGAGCTGCAAGACGGGGATGAGGCGAGATCCGCGGGATAACGCAGGAGGACTAGTCAAACTCGGGTCCACCGTGCCTCGTGGTTGCTCGCGAGTGGGTCGCGTGTGCGCGCATGGACTGGACCGGCCGAAGCTTGCGCCTGCGCACCATCTCCAAACATTTACCTTATTTTGACTATAAGCATGAGGAGAATTTAGCACGGATTGCAACAAGGAAATACAATCAATTAAAGAGCAACTTTCATAATTAAATTCCTTCAAGTCCAAAATAGTGGGTTTAGCAATATCTAGGGTTTTGCTTTTTTCAATCCCACTTTTATCAATTTCATCATCAAGATCTAAATACTCCGATTTTTTGGAACGCCTTCTCGGTAAAGGTGGATCATATTCAGTCTCATCAAGACTAGGTAGGAATTGTGGCTTGCCGCACCCGGCAGCATCCCTGCCGATGCTGCCGGGTACAAGTCATATCCATTCTGGTAATACAGTCATAGAAACATTACAAATATAAAAAATAGCATTATATTAGTTCAATACAGTGCCATACATCAAATCATTATCTATAAACTGACCTAAGAAAAATTTAAACAACTAAAATGCCTCTGTTCTGATGGAGCCTCAAGATAAAAGTATGCAGCAGCTCTAAAGAAGGAACCAAGCACTTATAATAGTAATGATTTGGTTCATTACATCACTTTAAGCATGTCATAGGAAATACAACATGACATAACAAAAGCAAGTCCTAATGGTGATCCAAGTGAACCAATATATTTGATATAGTGATAGTAGTGTATTGGATAGCTCTATCCGTACATCTTTCTTGTCTGAGGACTTGTTGTTGAATTCTAAAGAGATGAAAGTGAACCTTGAGTGGGAACATATAAATTTCGCAAGTCAAAAGAGCATATCCGCAAGTATGGCCCAAAAAGCACTACATTACTAAAACGTCTTTCTAGATTTTAGTCGACGTTTTGCAGATGGTACCATGGACGGAGCTATTTCTTATATACCGCATGAAAAAAGAATGACCATATGTTCATCGCTTAGCCGCCTTGGCGCGTGATGCCTGGCTCAACATGTTGTCCGGGCGCATAAACAAAGTACATGTTGTTGCAAGAGTAGTTACTGAAAATAAATTAATTCTATGCATAGAAGCGTGACATTGACATTGCCTTTTTATATGACATTACTATGTCCAATACCCGTGTGTATGTTGTCAATATAATAAGGCATTTGGTACTCCAAAGGAAATTAAAGTACTATCAAGATTAATAAGTTTAATATACGTCACAAATAGTAAAGATATATCAAAAGCTGGTTAAAATCAGTCAGTATGATAATTGATCTGAAATCACATTTAATTTGTTCCAAAGCAAAAATATAGTGATTGCCCAGTACAACCAACCCAGCGCAGAGGACGTATCTGAGGCACAAATCTAACATTTGTATTTCTCAAACAAAGAGTCAGTTTGAAATAAAATACACATTAGTAATGGTTCAGTACAAAATGTCAATATTCATTACAACTCTTGAAGCATCTCATAGAAAATGGTAGAAGCAATTGTTTTGCTTCACTCAGTTCAAAAATAGCACGATATACCGAAACCAAGTTATGGCATTAGCTCAGGATAATTGATTTATACGGTTATTCTACAACATAACGTGACAGTAGATTATACAGTGGAGTACATACATAGATAGCTTTGTCTGAACACTTTGTCATCTAGCTTGCCAGCATGTTGCTATGTAAGAATCTGCTCATGGACAATGGTTGACCTTCTCAAAGCTTATGGACAACAAGTGATCTCGAGGCAGAGCACAATGGTGGACTCGAGCGAGAGCTTGATAAATGCCCATGTCTGGAGAAGGAACATTGTTAGATTCTTAGAAGGCATCCTCCAAATCTAAATAAAAGAACATTAGAGTAGATTTTATGCTTGTAGAACGCTATTTCCAGGTTGGGAAATACTCTACAAGACATAAATGTTATTCTTCTAATTTGTTCTTGACAATGACACCCGGGCATTCCGGCGTCTACAGATTGCATGATAATCAACAGTCATAATCGGTAATGATGTGATCATTATGAACCACGCATTGTACAACACTGACAATGATTAGACTATCCTCGTGCTAAAATTTCAGAAAGAGTAGTCAAGAATTTACCATATGTTGATTAGCCAGACCTAGGGTAACCTTTTGTCAGTTAACAGTCTTAGCAGGCTTCAGATGTTGCATTGGGTTGTCAAACAAACTAAAGTACCTGGTGATTATACAAGAGGTAATAAATAACTCATTTTCGGATCTGCTAGCAACAATATGTTGGAAATCTCAATTTTGGCAACACATTGTGAGTTCGGACTAATTTACCAAAGGCGTTTACAACATGGTAGAAAGTAGATGTATGGTAGAATGAAAACTGTTGGCCAGTTTTTGTATGATGCAGTACGTAGAAAGTAATATGTATTCTAGAACTCTTCTAGTAGAATTAGATTAAAAAATCATACCCTCTTCTCTTAGAAGCAAGCATACAAAAATAACATACATGTATATGAACACTCGGGATAAGAAATGGAGCACCACAAGTGAAAATGCATCCTAAGAACTACTTTAGTGAACTAAACACTCTTATATTTCTTTACAGAGGGAGTACTCACTAAATCAAGAGGTTAATTTGAATGCATCTCCTGATCCTTTCTCTGAACCTATTTATAGTAGTTTTAGTACAGTGCAAAACAAAGATGTAAGTAAATCAGGGAAGGCTTGAATTTTGAAACCCTAATTCAATAGCAACACACACACACACACACCATGAGTGGGGAAGGAAAACCACTTAAAGCATACAATTCATGGAAAATATAAAACATTTGTAAATGCAAAATTTATGATCCAAGTTCCAAGCCGTCAAAATGGATAAACTACCACAACAGATATAGAAAGCATTACTTTTTACCCAGAAAGTTTATTCACAAAGTGCATATCTAAATGTGACAACGAATCTAAATAGAGTATCATAAGATGATAGGGAAGGTGGTTCTGAAGCAGTGCACATTGTAGTAGAAGTTGCCACTTCAAAGGTAGTAGGCAAAATAGCTACAATTTATATTTATCTCTTATAATTAATAAACATGGTGCCATAAGAACAAAGTAAAGATTCAAGGTTGAACCTATAAACCTCACTGTCATGATGGCTAAAATGGTTTTGGATCTCTGAAACATTAGACCATTAATTTTTAGCAATATCATACAGGAAGACTCACAAACGGGATAACAAACTCTTCTGTTTATCCACTTTTAGTGATACAAATCACTTACTTTGTAGGATTGCTATGCATACATTATGCCTAGAGATATACATAAATTCAGTTCATACGGATAACAACAGCCACTATTCTAAGACTCGGACTAAAGTGTTATATTTAAGAACACATGTTATGTTAAGGTCTATAGAAATATATTAACTTTAAGAAGAGCACAGAGTCATTGTTGCTTGGGAAATAATCATCTACGATCCTTAAAAAAATATATCTTAAATCCGCTTGAATGTGCTACAGTCTCGACCCTAGTCCTCTGCAAACAATAAAAAGTTGCTCACTTAGGGAGAGCAACCAACCTTAACAACTTAGATCGCCCTGAATTAATTTGAGATCTTACACCTTCTAATAAACTGAGATGAGTAGTCAAGATGTTTTAGTCAGCAAACAAAGCATGTTCATCTTATTTAAAAGGAAGGAGAAGCACCATACCATTATCCATGAACTGCATGTTGAACTTGATCTTGGGAGGTAGGCTCTTTGGTGCTAGCTCTTCCATTTTTCACATAAAGTTGCTTGTTCTTCTCCAGGTTTCCTGCCAAAAACCATGGATAGCCTTTCTAAAAAAGCAATCATACATAGGGATTCATGCGTAAGTAACTAAAAAGAAATGACTATCGTAGTTATATGAAGGTGCAGCTGTCATGCTTTGTTTAACACAATACAAAGAAAACATGTAGGTCGAGAAGGTGCCGTCAATGCCCAGCAAATCCAGAGGGAGAACTGGCCAAATCCACATGATTGTTTGCCTTTGTATAATGATATAGCCATAAATTTGCAAACATAGAGTAAGAGAGGATGAGACAATCAACACCGAGAACTGGTCAGGCTGATTTTTAACTTCTTGAAATGGTAAAACAAAGTCAATTTGTGCACAAAAGAAAGATGTTAACTTCTTGAAAGCTCACGAGCGAATTTTCACGGTTCAGTAGCAAAGTAGCACTACATACTAAATATCAGGGCACAAACAATTGGTGTAGAAAAGATACATTAACAACTTAAAAGTACTTAATTACACAACTCAAAAATTCACATTCACATATGCAGTTGAAAAAAATTCAAATAAAATATTATTGGTAGCATTCTCCAAAAAGGCGAAGAAATGAATCTTCTGGATGCGGTGAACTATATTTGCAAGCTATAGAGACCACATTTGCAACCTCATTGGTGCAAACCCGTGCAAGATTAAGAAATCACCTAAGCCTCTAAGGTTTCATTCTAATTAACCAAGAGACATTATAAATAGCATCGGGCACCTAATTAAGATAACATGTATATGTTAATGCATTTGTACACGCATGCGAATAGAAATCAATTTCATTATGAAAACTTCGAAAGTATGGGTTCATCATATGGCACCAATGTGTTTTTTTTGCATCCACTGAGGTAATAGTAGGTATACAGCATAAAAGATTGCTTAGATAGAATGATGGAAGGCCAGGTTGTTCGTCCTCTTGAACAACCCATCGTAGGGCTAGGGGCAGGTAAGAGAGCAACCTATTCTTCAGCTCAGTTATCACTGGCAATTAAGAAAATCAGCGGGATAAGAGGGGTGAAGTTACCTTGGCAAGAGGAGCAACACAGTTAATGGTACAACTTGCATTAGAAACATCATTCCTCTTGGGATCGTAGCTGGTCTCATTTACTCCAACCACAAACATTGGAGCATCGGCAGATATCACCACCTCCTTAACACCATCCTATATAAACAGGGTAGCAAAAATCTCAGCATTGTGTTCATTGCAAAAGGCATATTGTTCGCTAATTGGATGACTTTCCGAGAGAAATGGTGTACTGACCTTCATGTGTACCGATGCTTTCTCGATCGTTGTAACAACACCTGAAGATTCAACAACATATTCAGTTCCAAAGTTACCCCAAGGAATCTCTGTACGACCTCTGGAAATTAAAAACAAAAGATTAAATTCTTCAAAATGCATGCATCAAAAGGTCGAAATAAAGGACCTGAACAAAGAAACTGTCAATAGCAACAACCCAGAATTCGGTCAGCACCAACATATGAACATCAAAATAAAAGTAAGATAAGGAACATGTTGTACTCGAGATGTACAACAACCCTGCACTTGTATATATATTATATGTCTGTATGAATGTGCAAAAAATATGGGTCTCTAAACTATGAATCAGTTAATACGTCATATTGTTGCATTTGGCACTTCATTGCTTCCCGTGTCCTTATTTGAGGACAACATGTCATGCATATTTAGCAACCACGACATCTATATCAACTACACTAACAAGGCAAACAATGAACTAAGCCTGGCATATTTATCTTTTGCCTGTGATTGCTATTAGAGTAAGATTGCAAGGTCATTTTACACGAAAGTAAAGGAAAAGTACAGAATTTAAAAAATTTACCTTGGTGAAGTGAGAAGTAGGAGAGTCTAGTTCTCTTTGAAATGCATATGCTTCACCTCTCCCAAATAGTGCCTCTGAATAAGTTGGGAGTCTACCACAGTGTGTGCAAACGTAAATGCAGATTGTCAGGTTCCTTCTATGATTAGAAAGAATAAGCAAGAAAATCTTATAATAGACAAAAACAAAACCTGATTAGAGATAACATTGCATCACTATTTGATGAAGATTTGGAATCTGCAGTGTTCTCTCCACACACAACAATTGTTTTATCAGTTGTAGCTACAGTGAATGATGTGTTGATAAAACAATCTTCTGAGGTAACAACTTTGGTATCACATAGCGTTGCATCAACAAGTCTTCACACTCAACTGTATCATAAATTTTTAATAGAAGAAACTAATTCTTCCAATTACAGCAACTGTTTCAGATCAATTGTGTAACGGACAGCAATCTCATGTCCTTGCTCCCAAGCAACCAAAGATTCCTCATTTCCCCCAATGAGCAGTGTGCCTTGCCTGATTAAAAATGATAATAATGTAAAATTAATGGTGAAATTTGCTTCAAAACAACAGTGTCCACACATAGAAATAGAGACGATATCTACAGAAGCTTCGCTGCAAATGGAAGAAATTTTTTTCATTCAGGTGTTTTTGTATCATTGCTGTACCTTGGACTCAGATCAGGGGAGCATCTTGCAAGCCAAGCTAGCGGACAGCAACGTCCGAGCCCAAAACTACCTGCAGTTACACGATGATGGGTGAGTTGTGGTGTAAGAGAGAGAGAGAGAGAGAGAGAGAGAGAGAGACTATAGTATAACTGCAACCGGCAATGGAGGAGAAGGAAGAGCGAACCGGGAACACCTACAGCGGACGCAAAAGGAGGAGTGATGAGGGAGCGCTGCATCGAGCGCCTGTGGCTGGCACTCCTCGGCTGCGTAGGGCGTAGCTGGCGGCAATGGCGCGCACCGTCTTGCCTCCTCCCGTCGACGCGCCAACCGGTGGAGATGGCGCTCTGCCTGACCTCCTCCCGTCGTGCCACCAAGCCTCCTCTCATCGACGACACGCTCCTCCAGGAAGAGCAGCGCCAGCTTCCCCTCCCCCGACGACGTGACACACGAGCTCGACAGGGAAGCGCCGACGCGGGATATACGAGCACCGTAGTCCACGCTGTAACGCCCCAGATGTAACTTGCCTTATTTGTAATCCAACTCTTGCCATTTGCGGCTATGTGTTATGATATTCCCTCCGTGGTTGGGTTCTCTCAGTTTTGCATTTTGGTCTTGTCATGCATTTCATATCATGTCATCATGTGCATCGCATTCGCATACGCGTTCGTCTCATAAATCCGAGCATCTTTCCCGTTGTCCGTTTTGCAATCCGGCGCTCCTATGTCTCCCGGCGTCCCCTTATACATTTCTTCGTGAGCGGGTATTAAACATTCTCGGAATGGACCGAGGTTTGACATGTGGCCTTGGTATAGCACCGGTAGACCGCCTGTCAAGTTTCGGGTCAATCGGAGTTCGTTTGGTACTCCAACGGTTAACCGGGTAACCGTGAAGGCCTCGTGTGTGTTGCAGCCCAACACCCCTTCAAAACAGCCCAATAACCCATCTAAGTCACTCCCATGTCCTCCGCCGTTCGATCACAATCGCGTGGCCGAAAACCGCACTCCATTTGTAGCTTCCTAGCTCCTTCTACCTATAATTATGTGCTTCCCTCCTCATTTTCGGGCAAACCCTAGTCCATTTCGTCCCCGCGCCGCCGGACGAAATCGTCCGCGCCGGACACGTCCGCCGGCCACCTCACCGCGACCAATAGGAGCGTGCCACGTCGCCCAGCCGCCCGCCGCCGCCAACCGCGGGACGCCACGTGGCGCCCGCGGCCCACTTCGCCGCCGCCTCCTCCCCCGCGGGCCCGCGAGCCCGAGGCCGGCCCCCACGGCCCGGCCGCCGCCCGCGCCCTCCCGCGTCGCCTACCCCGCCGACCTCCGTCGCCTCCTCGCCACCCGTGCCCGCGGAGGCCGCCTCCGGCCAGATCCGGGCCGGCGCCGCCCGGATCCGGCGCCCCCGCGCTCCGGCGGCCCTCCCCGCTCCTCCTCCGGCGCCGCCTCCGGCGATCCGCGCCGCCGCCTCGATTTCAGTGCCGGACGAACCCTAGATCCGGATTTCAGCGCCTCCCGTGCATTTTACATTATCATCATCTGTTCGTCATGCCATAACTTTGCATCCGTAGCTCCGTTTCGCGCGTATAATATTTCAAATTGTTCGCCTCGAAGAGTACATCGTTTTGTTCCATTGCATCATTTTTATTTGAGGTCATCTTGATGCCCGAAATGCTGTTAGAAGAGGGCTAGTTGGTGTTAGTTGCTGGATCTTATCTGAACATGCACTTTTGTCATATTTGCCATGATTGATGTGTACCTCCTATGAAGTTGAGTCCTACATGAGTTTTGTAATATGCCATGTTACCTATTCAGAGGATTTTGCCATGTATTTTTGTGATCTATGTGGTGACTAGCACAAGCATGCAAACTAGGTCACTTGATGTTGCTGATTTCAGAGACTTAGTGATTTCACTAAGTCCCTGACTGCTGTTATTTTTATGCCATGTGTTCATGTTGTTTCTGGGAGATCTATGCATAATTTGAGCATGATCAGTAAAGGAGTTTTTAACCTGAGTATTTTCTTAATCCATCCATGCCTTTGTTTGCAATTATGGAGTGCCATAGCTTGAGTCAATCGAGCTCTACTTTTGCTTCAAAATGTTGCTGGCAGATTGTCTACGTGTTATTCGATTTTGCCAAGCTTGGTGTAGTTGATCCTTGCATGATATGATGTTATTCTTGCCATGTCTAGTTACTATACCATGTCTTCTTGATGTATGTATGCTTAGTTTATCATGCAATGCTCTGTAGTGAGCGCATCGAGCTCACGAACATGCCTAGTCGTTATCTGTTTTTGACATGTCCAGTTTTCTGCTAAGTCTGAAACCTGTAACGAAACTTGCTTATTTGACATGGGTGTAATCATATTTTCTGTTCCTTTTTGGCTTATGGTCAGTAAGGGACTTTTGTCAAGTTCTACGAGTAGATTCATGCCATGCCTTACTTTGCTATGTTCTGAACCTGTAGCATGTTGTTTCATTGCTCTGAACATGTCATCCTGATGTTAGTTTCTGCTTGTTGATATTTTCTCTAAGTCTGAGAACTTGTTATCGTTTGCACTTTTGCCATGCTTGTTTGGACCTGTTATGATGTGATTTAGCCGTAGCTCAGTGTTCATCTTTTGTCGAGCATCTTGAGTAGATTACTGTCATATGCTTTGCTGCCATGGTTGGGTGCAGTAGCTTAACTGTTTGTTGCTTGCTAAGTAGCATCATGCTGTTTATAGCAGATTCGTGTCATTCTTGTTTTGCTTGCCATTTGCAAACCGTGCATCCGTTTCCGGTGAACTTTATATCGATTTCAACCGAAATCATCTCACCTATCCAGTGGCATGCTTGGTTTGCCAAGATTATGCCCTGTTCATCCTTGTCCTCCCGGAGCATGCATTCGCATTGCATATCACCTCTCGCATGTCATTGCCATGTTTTGCATCATATTGCTTGCGCATTGCATCGTGGTTGATATTGGTTCCTTTGCTTGTTCTCTTGTCTTGGGTAGAGCCGGGAGACGAGTACGTGAACGAGGATTCCGTTGAGAACGCTTTCGAGGACCAAGCTTTGGACAACTCTGAGAACCTTGCAGGCAAGATGACCATACCCTCGAAATCACTTCTATCTTTGCTTGCTAGATTGCTCGCTCTTTTGCTATGCCTATGCTGCGATACCTACCACTTACTATATCATGCCTCCTATATTGCCATGTCAGCCCCTAACCATCCATGTCCTAGCAAACCGTTGTTTGGCTATGTTACCGCTTTTGCTCAGCCCCTCTTATAGCGTTGTTAGTTGCAGGTGAAGATGAAGTTTGTTCCTTGTTGGAACATGGACTTGTTGTTCCTTGTTTGGAACATGTTTACTTGTTGGGATATCACAATACCTCTTATTTAATTAATGCATCTATATACTTGGTAAAGGGTGGAAGGCTCGGCCTTATGCCTGGTGTTTTGTTCCAATCTTGCCACCCTAGTTTCCGTCATACCGGTGTTATGTTCCCGGAGTTTGCGTTCCTTACACGGTTGGGTGATTTATGGGACCCCCTTGACAGTTCGCTTTGAATAAGACTTTTCCAGCAAGGCCCAACATTGGTTTTACCATTTGCCACCTAGGCTTTTTCCCTTGGGTTCTGCAGACTCAAGGGTCATCTTTATTTTAACCCCCGGGCCAGTTCTCCTTCGATTGCTGGTCCAAACCGTCAGCCGCCGGTGGCCACCAGGGGCAACTCTGGGTTCGCCTATCGGAAGTTTGGACAATCCGGATGTGCCCTGAGACCGAGATATGTGCAGCTCCTATCAGGATTTGTCGGCACAATCGGGCAGCTTTGCTGGACTTGTTTTGTTGCTGCCGAAATGTCTTGTAGTCCGGGATTCCGAGATTGATCGGTTCTTCCCGGTAGAAGGAATATCCTTCATTGACCGTGAGAGCTTATCATGGGCTAAGTTGGGACACCCCTGCAGGGTATTATCTTTCGAAAGCCGTGCCCGCGGTTATGAGGCAGATGGGAATTTGTTGATGTCCGGTTGTAGAAAACTTGAAATTGACCTTAACTAAAACACATCAACCGCGTGTGTAACCGTGATGGTCTCTTCTCGGCGGGGTCCGGGAAGTGAACACGGTTGTTGGAGTTATGCCTGACGTAGGTTGTTCAGGATCACTTCTTGATCACTTCTAGTTTCTCGACCATGCTTTGCCTTCTCTTCTCGCTCTCTTTTGCGCTGTAGCCACCATATGCTAGTCGCTTGCTGCAGCTCCACCTCACAAATCCCTTTTCCCACCTTTAAGCTTAAATAGTCTTGATCTCGCGGGTGTGAGATTGCTGAGTCCCCGTGACTCACAGATATTATCACCACAGTGGCAGGTACCAACGATGACAGTGCAGTTGACGCGACCGAGCTCACTTAGGAGTTCGATGAGGAACGTGGCCGTTACTATGTTTCTTTTCCAGATGATCAGTAGTGGAGCCCAGTTGGGTGATCCGGGGATCTGTTTAGCATTTGGGGTAGTCTTCTTTCATTTTGGTACCGTAGTCGGACCTTGAGTGTAATCTGTATGATGGATGTTATTTATGTACTTGTGTGAAGTGGCGATTGTAAGCCAACTATGTATCTTTTACCTTATTTATTACATGGATTGTGTGAAGATTACCTCACTTGCGACATTGCTTTCAATGCGGTTATGCCTCTAAGTCGTGCCTCGACACGTGGGAGATATAGCCGCATCGAGGGCGTTACAAGTTGGTAATCAAAGCCTTTCCCCGACCTTAGGAGCCCCCACTGTTTGATCGTCTTTAGTGGCCGAGTTGTGTCTAGAAAAATGTTTTGAGTCATTTAGGAATTATATATCGGAGAGTTTAGGAATTCTTTTTACTTCCCAGTCCCTTCGACCTTCTGGTAGGGCATCCTAACGTAGAGTTTTGACTCTTCTCTTCTCAAATTTCACTAAAAAAAATTAGGATCACGCGGGTATATTACAATCGTTCCGATGGTTTTATGATGACAACATTGTCTTGGTTGCCTCCTGACATTTAGGGGTTGTGGCAGTGTCCCGGGGAGTTGAGCTCCGAGGTGTTGTCGTCATAATTTTATCGTTGCGGTTTTGGAATACCTGAGTTTAGTACGCCGACATCGAAAATCTCTTTTGTACAGTTGTTGGTGAGATAACCCTGATAGCCCAGTACTGTGGCGAGTGCAGGAGTATTGCCATGACTTGTATAACGGATGTGTTTTCGAAGGTTGAGGTAGACGATTTCCGAAGGTTTCTTGGTTATGTGTTGAAGGATGGATACAGCTGGTTGTAGGATTTGCTAGTTTGGGTGAGATATTATGCTTCCCCTGTATCCCCAACACCTGATTGCATAACCAGAAAGTTTCGGGAGTTTATAAGTGGGAATTCTTGTAGCTTTAGTATTTCTTTCGCAGATATTTGGTTTGTGATTGGGTAATCCTTACCAAGTATTTGTTCACTTTCGTACCTTGTTGATTTTATTCCTTACCATGTTCTAAGTGGCGTCTCAGCTTTGGAAGTGTGATGATTTACATTGGAATTCATTCGTTCATTCTTGTTCGAATGTTAATTGTGAAGACTATATGTTGCAATTTCGTTCCTTTGATTCAGCTTCATTATATCTCTGTCAAGATGCTAATGGATGTCACCCTCTTCAGGATGGCTCCACCAACGCGTCAGAATCCGGAACGCAATGACGGGAATCAGGCTAACCCTCCGCCACCACCTCCGCCTCCGGAAGCTTGGCAAGCCTTGATGACTGCCACAAATGCCAATGCTCAGATTCTGATTCAGCTCTTGCAAGATCGCAACCAAGGGCAAGCTAATCAAGAGAATCAAGGCCAAGGCAACAATCAGCCGCATTTCACTTCACTGAACCAGTTCATTGCTAATCAGCCAAAGACCTTCAGCTACTGTGTCGAGGCCACAGACGCAGATGATTGGCTCGTGGACATCAGCAAGCATTTCGAGTGCAGCAATGTGAGACCTGAGGACTTTGTCAAGTTTGCCTCTTTTCAACTCAAAGATCAAGCTGCTGAGTGGTTCCAGCAATACAAAGATTCCAGAGGAGGTCGTGTGATCACTTGGGATGATTTCCGTCGTGACTTCAAAGCGCACCACATTCCAGAAATTGTTGTTGAGCTTAAGCGTGAGGAATTCCGCAATCTCAAGCAAGGCACCATGTCTGTCTATCAATACAACACTCAGTTCCAGAAACTCTCTCGTTTTGCAAGGCAAGACATCCCTGATGAGAAGAGTATGATCTACCAATTCAGGCGTGGTCTCAGAGAAGATCTGCAGCTTGCTCTCGTGCTTTTCGAGCCATTAAAGTATGATGAATTCTACAACATGGCACTGAAACAAGAAGCTGCTCAGCTCAAGTGTGAGGCATCTAAGAAGAGAGTCAGAGACGCAGTTCAGTCTTCTTCTTCCTCACTTGTGGCAGCTAAGCAACAGAAGTTCTGGTTGCCTCCTCCTCCTCCGTTCCGTCAGCCTTATCAACAGAAGAACTCAAGTGGTCGTGGATCTTCCCACCCACCCAACCCTGGCTATCAGAACAAGTCTCAGAACCAAACTCCAAGGCCAAGTGCTCCTTACCATCGTCCGCTCTCAGAGGTGACTTGTAACAAATGTCAGCAAAAGGGTCACTATGCGAACAAGTGCTTCAACCCAAGGCGCCTTCCGCCTCCTCCTCCTGTGAAATCTTCCAGCAATGCAGTGGTCAAGCATAATTCCAAGTATGCCAAGGTGAACATGATGAACGCAGCTCAAGCAGAGGAGTCTTCTGAAGTGATCATGGGTAATCTTCCGGTTAATGATATTCCTGCCAAAGTCTTATTTGATATTGGTGCATCACATTGTTTCATCTCAAAGCCTTTTGCATCGATGCATGAATTGCCTATCCAAGGTTTGCCTAAACCGTTATCAGTTGTCTCTCCGGCTAAATGCATGAATGCAAGTTATATGGTTCCGGATGTCTCTATCAAGATGGGTGACTATAAATTTCTATCTTCTCCAATGGTGCTTGGCGATTCTGATATTGATCTTATTCTCGGGATGGACTGGCTTTCTAAGCACAAGGCTCAGCTTGAGTGTGCTGCCAGGGAAATCAAATTGACTCACTCTTCTAACGATGTGATCATCTATGCTTCTCGTGATGATACCATTCGGTTGTTTTCTCTCAATGAGATGGGTGAAATGGAGGCTATCTCTCAGATTCCAGTCGTTTGTGAGTACCAAGATGTCTTTCCAGAAGAGCTTCCGGGTATGCCTCCCCGTCGGCCAGTTGAATTCGTTATTGATCTTGAGCCTGGCACGGAACCTGTTTGCAAGCGTCCTTACAAGCTTGGACCAGATGAGCTCAAGGAATTAAAGATTCAACTCGATAAACAGGAACGTCTGGGTCTGATCAGACCGAGTTCTTCTCCTTGGGGTTGTGGTGTTCTTTTTGTCAAGAAGAAGGATGGCACGGACCGACTTTGCGTCGATTACCGTCCATTGAACAAGAAGACTATCAAGAACAAGTACCCACTTCCCAACATCAATGAGCTATTTGAGCAACTCAAAGGTGCTAAGGTGTTCTCCAAGCTTGACCTTCGTATGGGTTATCATCAGATTCGCATTCGTGAAGAAGATATTCCCAAGACAGCTTTCAGAACAAGCTTTGGTTCTTATGAATATACTGTCATGTCTTTCGGCCTCGTCAATGCTCCTCCATATTTCACTCGCTTGAGGAATTTCATCTTCAACCCCTACATCAACGAATTTGTCTTGGTCTATCTCGATGATATTTTGGTCTTCTCCAAGAATAAGAAGGATCATGCCGAACATTTGCGATTGGTACTCGACAAGCTCAGAGAGTATCAATTATATGCGAAGTTCTCCAAATGTGAATTCTGGCTTGATGAAGTTCTTTATCTTGGCCATATCATCTCTGCCAAGGGCATCGCTGTTAATCCAGAGAGGGTGTCTGCAGTTTTGAATTGGAATCCTCCTCAGAATGTCAAGCAGCTTCGCAGTTTTCTTGGACTTGCAAGCTACTGCAGAAGATTCGTTGAGAATTTCTCCAAGATTGCTAAGCCTCTTTCCAACCTCCTCCAGAAGCATGTGAAATATGTCTGGTCTCCTGAGTGTGACGTTGCTTTCAACACTCTCAAAGAGAAACTTGTCACTGCTCCAGTTCTGACTCCTCCTGACGAATCCAAGCCTTATGAAGTATTCTGTGATGCTTCTCTTCAGGGCCTCGGTGCTGTGTTAATGCAAGAGAAGAAGGTTGTTGCCTATACCTCTCGCTAGTTGAAGCCCAATGAAAGGAACTACCCCACTCACGATCTTGAGTTGGCGGCAGTTGTCCACGCACTAATAACATGGAGACATCTCCTGTTGGGAAGGAAAGTGGACATCTTCACCGATCACAAGAGTCTCAAGTATATCTTCACTCAGCCTCATCTCAACCTCAGGCAAACTCGATGGGTCGAAATGATTCAAGAGTATAATCCGAGTATTGAATATACTCCAGGCAAGGCTAATGTGGTTGCAGACGCTTTGAGCAGAAAGGCTTACTGCAACAGCTTAATCCTCAAGCCTTTTCAACCAGATCTCTGTGAGGCTTTTCGCAAGTTGAATCTCCAAGTTGTTCCTTAAGGTGTTCTTGCCAACCTCATTGTCTCTCCTACTTTGGAAGATCAGATTCGTGAGGCACAATTGTTGGATACCATGGTGAAGAAGGTGAAACGTGGTATTGACAAGGGCATTTCCAAATACAAGTGCTATCGAGTTGATGACAGAGATACTCTTTTCTTCGAGGACCGGATCGTGGTTCCAAAGGGTGATCTTCGCAAAGTCATTATGAACGAAGCGCACAATTCTCTCCTGTCTATTCATCCTGGAAGTTCGAAGATGTACCATGACCTCAAGCAGTCGTACTGGTGGACTCGAATGAAGCGTGAGATCGCTCAATTCGTGAATGAGTGTGATGTCTGCAGAAGGGTGAAAGCAGAACACCAACGACCAGCTGGTCTTCTCCAACCTCTTGCTATTCCAGAATGGAAGTTTGATCATATCGAAATGGACTTCGTGACTGGTTTTCCTAAGTCCAAGCGTGGAAATGATGCTATCTTCGTCGTCATCGACAAGCTCACCAAAGTGGCTCATTTTCTTCCTATCAAAGAGTCTATCACAGCAGCGCAGCTGGCAGAGCTCTACACCTCCAGAATTGTCTCTTTGCACGGCATTCCGCAATTGATCTCTTCAGACCGTGGCAGCATCTTTACCTCCAAATTTTGGGATTCTTTTCAGACGGCCATGGGCACCAACATCCGCTTCAGCACAGCTTTCCACCCTCAGACTAGTGGACAAGTCGAGCGTGTCAACCAAATTCTTGAAGATATGCTCAGAGCTTGTGTTATCTCTTTCGGCATGAAGTGGGAGGATTGTCTTCCTTATGCTGAATTCTCTTACAACAACAGCTTTCAAGCCAGTTCGGGCAAAGCCCCATTCGAGATCCTCTATGGCAGGAAGTGTCGTACTCCTCTCAACTGGTCTGAAACCGGTGAACGTCAATTGCTCGGCAATGATTTGATCTCAGAGGCTGAGGCTATGTGCAAGGTGATTCGTGAGAACCTCAAAGCCGCGCAGTCGCGCCAGAAGAGCTATTACGACAGCAAACACCGAGATGTGGCATTCGAGATCGGAGACCATGTATACCTCCGCGTCTCTCCAATGAAAGGAACTCGTCGCTTCGGTATCAAGGGAAAACTTGCCCCGCGATACGTCGGTCCCTTTAAGATCATCGGGAAACGAGGCGATCTCGCCTATCAACTTGAGCTCCCCTCCAACTTTGCAAATGTGCACGATGTCTTCCACGTGTCACAGCTTCGCAAGTGCTTCGAGACGCCTGAGCGCACCATCAACTTCGAAGAGATTGATCTTCAAGAAGATTTGTCCTATCATGAGCACCCAGTTGCTATTCTTGAGACAACTGAGCGCAAGACTCGCAACAAGTCAATCAAATTCCTCAAAGTGAAATGGTCACATCATTCAGACCGAGAGGCCACCTGGGAGCGTGAAGACCACCTACGTTCCGAGTATCCGGAGTTCTTTCAGTCCTAGATCTCGGGACGAGATCCTCTCATAGTGGTGGTGTGTTGTAACGCCCCAGATGTAACTTGCCTTATTTGTAATCCAACTCTTGCCATTTGCGGCTATGTGTTATGATATTCCCTCCGTGGTTGGGTTCTCTCAGTTTTGCATTTTGGTCTTGTCATGCATTTCATATCATGTCATCATGTGCATCGCATTCGCATACGCGTTCGTCTCATAAATCCGAGCATCTTTCCCGTTGTCCGTTTTGCAATCCGGCGCTCCTATGTCTCCCGGCGTCCCCTTATACATTTCTTCGTGAGCGGGTATTAAACATTCTCGGAATGGACCGAGGTTTGACATGTGGCCTTGGTATAGCACCGGTAGACCGCCTGTCAAGTTTCGAGTCAATCGGAGTTCGTTTGGTACTCCAACGGTTAACCGGGTAACCGTGAAGGCCTCGTGTGTGTTGCAGCCCAACACCCCTTCAAAACAGCCCAATAAGCCATCTAAGTCACTCCCATGTCCTCCGCCGTTCGATCACGATCGCGTGGCCGAAAACCGCACTCCATTGGAGCTTCCTAGCTCCTTCTACCTATAAATATGTGCTTCCCTCCTCATTTTCGGGCAAACCCTAGTCCATTTCGTCCCCGCGCCGCCGGACGAAATCGTCCGCGCCGGACACGTCCGCCGGCCACCTCACCGCGACCAATAGGAGCGTGCCACGTCGCCCAGCCGCCCGCCGCCGCCAACCGCGGGACGCCACGTGGCGCCCGCGGCCCACTTCGCCGCCGCCTCCTCCCTCGCGGGCCCGCGAGCCCGAGGCTGGCCCCCGCGGCCCGGCCGCCGCCCGCGCCCTCCCGCGTCGCCTACCCCGCCGACCTCCGTCACCTCCTCGCCACACGCGCCCGCGCAGGCCGCCTCCGGCCAGATCCGGGCCGGCGCCGCCCGGATCCGGCGCCCCCGCGCTCCGGCGGCCCTCCCCGCTCCTCCTCCGGCGCCGTCTCCGGCGATCCGCGCCACCGCCTCGATTTCAGTGCCGGACGAACCCTAGATCCGGTGGTCCAAAAATTCGTCTAAGTCCCGTGCATTTTACATTATCATCATTTGTTCGTCATGCCATAACTTTGCATTCGTAGCTCCATTTCGCGCGTACAATATTTCAAATTGTTCGCCTCGAAGAGTACATCACTTTGTTCCATTGCATCATTTTTATTTGAGGTCATCTTGATGCCCGAAATGCTGTTAGAAGAGGGCTAGTTGGTGTTAGTTGCTGGATCTTATCTGAACATGCACTTTTGTCATATTTGCCATGATTGATGTGTACCTCCTATGAAGTTGAGTCCTACATGAGTTTTGTAATATGCCATGTTACCTATCCATAGGATTTTGCCATGTATTTTTGTGATCTATGTGGTGACTAGCACAAGCATGCAAACTAGGTCACTTGATGTTGCTGATTTCAGAGACTTAGTGATTTCACTAAGTCCCTGACTGCTGTTATTTTTATGCCATGTGTTCATGTTGTTTCTGGGAGATCTATGCATAATATGAGCATGATCAGTAAAGGAGTTTTGAACCTGAGTATTTGTTTAATCCATCCATGCCTTTTTTTGCAATTATGGAGTGCCATAGCTTGAGTCAATCGAGCTCTACTTTTGCTTCAAAATGTTGCTGGCAGATTGTTTACGTGTTATTCGATTTTGCCAAGCTTGGTGTAGTTGATCCTTGCATGATATGATGTTATTCTTGCCATGTCTAGTTACTATACCATGTATTCTTGATGTATGTATGCTTAGTTTATCATGCAATGCTCTGTAGTGAGCGCATCGAGCTCACGAACATGCCTAGTCGTTATCTGTTTTTGACATGTCCAGTTTTCTGCTAAGTCTGAAACCTGTAACGAAACTTGCTTATTTGACATGGGTGTAATCATATTTTCTTGTCCTTTTTGGCTTATGGTCAGTAAGGGACTTTTGTCAAGTGCTACGAGTAGATTCATGCCATGCCTTACTTTTCTATGTTCTGAACGTGTAGCATGTTGTTTCATTGCTCTGACCATGTCATCCTGATGTTAGTTTCTGCTTGTTGATATTTTCTCTAAGTCTGAGAACTTGTTATCGTTTGCACTTTTGCCATGCTTGTTTGGACCTGTTATGATGTGATTTAGCCGTAGCTCAGTGTTCATCTTTTGTCGAGCATCTTGAGTAGATTACTGTCATATGCTTTGCTGCCATGGTTGGGTGCAGTAGCTTAATTTTTTGTTGCTTGCTAAGTAGCATCATGCTGTTTATAGCAGATTCGTGTCATTCTTGTTTTGCATGCCATTTGCAAACCGTGCATCCGTTTCCGGTGAACTTTATATCGATTTCAACCGAAATCACCTCACCTATCCAGTGGCATGATTGGTTTGCCAAGATTATGCCCTGTTCATCCTTGTCCTCCCGGAGCATGCATTCGCATTGCATATCACCTCTCGCATGTCATTGCCATGTTTTGCATCATATTGCTTGCGCATTGCATCGTGGTTGATATTGGTTCCTTTGCTTGTTCTCTTGTCTTGGGTAGAGCCAGGAGATGAGTACGTGAACAACGATTCCGTTGAGAATGCTTTCGAGGACCAAGCTTTCGACAACTCTGAGAACCTTGCAGGCAAGATGACCATACCCTCGAAATCACTTCTATCTTTGCTTGCTAGATTGCTCGCTCTTTTGCTATGCCTATGCTGCGATACCTACCACTTGCTATATCATGCCTCCTATATTGCCATGTCAGCCCCTAACCATCCATGTCCTAGCAAACCGTTGTTTGGCTATGTTACCGCTTTTGCTCAGCCCCTCTTATAGCGTTGTTAGTTGCACGTGAAGATGAAGTTTGTTCCTTGTTGGAACATGGACTTGTTGTTCCTTGTTTGGAACATGTCTACTTGTTGGGATATCACAATACCTCTTATTTAATTAATGCATCTATATACTTGGTAAAGGGTGGAAGGCTCGGCCTTATGCCTGGTGTTTTGTTCCACTCTTGCCACCCTAGTTTCCGTCATACCGGTGTTATGTTCCCGGAGTTTGCGTTCCTTACACGGTTGGGTGATTTATGGGACCCCCTTGACAGTTCGCTTTGAATAAGACTTTTCCAGCAAGGCCCAACATTGGTTTTACCATTTGCCACCTAGGCTTTTTCCCTTGGGTTCTGCAGACTCAAGGGTCATCTTTATTTTAACCCCCGGGCCAGTTCTCCTTCGATTGCTGGTCCAAACCGTCAGCCGCCGGTGGCCACCAGGGGCAACTCTGGGTTCGCCTATCGGAAGTTTGGACAATCCGGATGTGCCCTGAGACCGAGATATGTGCAGCTCCTATCAGGATTTGTCGGCACAATCGGGCGGCTTTGCTGGACTTGTTTTGTTGCTGCCGAAATGTCTTGTAGGCCGGGATTCCGAGATTGATCGGGTCTTCCCGGTAGAAGGAATATCCTTCGTTGACCGTGAGAGCTTATCATGGGCTAAGTTGGGACACCCCTGCAGGGTATTATCTTTCGAAAGCCGTGCCCGCGGTTATGAGGCAGATGGGAATTTGTTGATGTCCGGTTGTAGAAAACCCGAAATTGACCTTAACTAAAACACATCAACCGCGTGTGTAACCGTGATGGTCTCTTCTCGGCGGGGTCCGGGAAGTGAACACGGTTGTTGGAGTTATGCCTGACGTAGGTTGTTCAGGATCACTTCTTGATCACTTCTAGTTTCTCGACCGTGCTTTGCCTTCTCTTCTCGCTCTCTTTTGCGCTGTAGCCACCATATGCTAGTCGCTTGCTGCAGCTCCACCTCACAAATCACTTTTCCCACCTTTAAGCTTAAATAGTCTTGATCTCGCGGGTGTGAGATTGCTGAGTCCCCGTGACTCACAGATATTATCACCACAGTGGCAGGTACCAACGATGCCAGTGCAGTTGACGCGACCGAGCTCACTTGGGAGTTCGATGAGGAACGTGGCCGTTACTATGTTTCTTTTCCAGATGATCAGTAGTGGAGCCCAGTTGGGTGATCCGGGGATCTGTTTAGCATTTGGGGTAGTCTTCTTTCATTTTGGTACCGTAGTCGGACCTTGAGTGTAATATGTATGATGGATGTTATTTATGTACTTGTGTGAAGTGGCGATTGTAAGCCAACTATGTATCTTTTACCTTATTTATTACATGGATTGTGTGAAGATTACCTCACTTGCGACATTGCTTTCAATGCGGTTATGCCTCTAAGTCGTGCCTCGACACGTGGGAGATATATCCGCATCGAGGGCGTTACACACGCGCTCCTTGGTGGAGCAGCGGCAGCATCCGCTCAGCGGGCGGGGAGGAGAAGAGCGGCACGGGGCGGGGCAGGGCGGGGCGGGGATGAGAGGATGGGCGACGACGACGTCCAGATCTCAGAGACGAGGGACGAAGCGGGGACCCGGGAGGAGCACGGCAGGAGGAGGAGAAAGGGGTGTGGCGGCTGGGAAGGGAGAAGAGACACGGGATGAGAGAAACCCTAGGCATGTCTTTGATTGGGGACGGAGCGACGAATTAGGGAAAGCAACATGGCACCGGGTTAGATGAAATTCCACCGATACCCTCGGCGGGCAGCGGAATATCAGGAGATGGCACCGCACCCCGCCCAGAACGGGCTCGCACCGGCAGCAGCACCCGCCACAGCCACTGACGAGCGTGACCCACAGAGCCCGGCCCCACCTTGTCAGCGCGGCACACCAGGGAAGCGGGAGTGTAAAACGTGTGCTGGAAATTCCATCGCAGCAGCGCCAGACGAGATCGAACGGCGAGGATCGAACTCCGGCTTGATCAGACGGCCAGTACCAGTCCACCAGGAGATCCGACGGCCATTACGGGTCAGGGAGATCGATCGAACGGTCCAGAATCCAAACGAACGGGAGAGCTCCATTTTGCTTCAGACTCTGACAAGGGGATTCATATTGCAAAACAAAGATTTAATAGAAGATACATCAATAACTTTTAGATCTTCATCTTGATTTTCATAGGAATTGGAAGAACACGCTTTAATAAAGGCATCTTTCGTAGCACGCATCCTAGCGGTTCTTTCCTTGCACTCATCAATGGAAATTCTCATGGCTTTAAGAGACTCATTGATATCATGCTTAGGAGGAATAGATCTAAGCTTTAAAGAATCAACATCAAGAGAAATTATATCAACGTTCCTAGCCAATTCCTCAACTTTAAGTAAATTCTCTTCAAGCAAAGCATTGAAATTCTTTTGTGAATTAATAAACTCTTTAACACTATTCTCAAATTCAGAGGGCATCTTATTAAAATTTCCATAGGAGTTCTTGTAGGAATTTCCATAATTATTATAAGGATTACTAGGATAGGCCTAGGATTAAAGTTCCATCTATATGCGTTGTTACCAAAATTATTCCTACCAACAAAATTCACAACCATAGATTCATTATTATTCTCAATCAAAGTAGACAAAGGCATATCATTAGGATCATAAGAAACACTCTTAGTAGCAAATAATTTCATAAGTTCATCCATCTTTCCACTCAAAACATTGATTTCTTCTATCGCATGCACTTTTTTATTAGTAGATCTTTCAGTGTGCCATTGAGAATAATTAACCATAATATTATCTAGGAGTTTATTAAATCCTTGTGAGATCTTACTTGTCTAGTGAGCTGAGGTGACAAGTGGTTTCACTCTGATGAACTCGGTCACACCAATTTGTTTTCTTCGGTCTAACCGAAATCTTTTGGTGCAACCGAAGAACGCAACTCGGAGTCACCGGTTTCATCACAGGAAAACCAACTTGCCACTTATTCCTGATTTCTGTTTGCTCCAGCTCCACTCAATGATTCTTGTCCTCTACCAGCATCATATTAGACATGCTGCTTTGCTCTGTGACTCAAGGACCAACCCATTTGTATCACATGTCCATAAGACCCTTCTTGGAAATTGATGCCAAAGGGGGAGAGAGAGATCACATCAAAGCTTAATATTTCCTATAGGGGGAGAATATACTCAGGGGGAGAGAAAGTAACATCATCAATGACCCCAGATGCTTGGTGTTCAAGAGGAGAGATGTCACATGTCTTTAAGAGGGGAAAGACATGTTTGCTTGTTTGTTTTAGCTCAAGCTCTGTTGTTTATTTTTCTATTGCTCTGTTTTTCTGTTCCCTATCTTCTCCCAATATCTCATGTTGGGGGAGCAAGACATCTAAGGGAAGGAAATCTCTGATTTTATTGCATATCTTTATCTTTGGGGGCATGTCTATATCAAATGTGGTACTTAGTACTCACTCTACATGTCATCCCAGTGTTGGTTCTCTTGTGGTTTCTCTTGTTTGCTCTGGTCAATAGGTGTATCTATGTTATCTAACCTTGTTTGCGCAGGTTCATCCCATTCTAAGCCAACTCAATACCACAAGGTAAGTTTATGCATCACAGTCATGTGAATGAGAAGTTCTTGCTGATGTACACACTATTTGCAAGAAGGACTCGTGAGCATGAAGGTACTTTTCTCATATTCACATCATTTGCTCTGATGCATATAGCCAAGATACATGTAACACACTGCTTACTCTGTCATGCTTATGCATTCACATGCTCCTATATTCCATATTCACATGATTGCATACATGTAGGGGGAGCCTATGCATGTTACATGTCTTTCCAAAGCTTTACTTGCTATTCTCTGTATCTTTATCTAAAGCTTTGATGTATGTTGTCATCAATTACCAAAAAGGGGGAGATTGAAAGCACAAGTGCTCCCTGGATGGTTTTGGTAATTAATGTCAACATATCTCTTGTTGGACCAACACTTTTACCTAGAATGTTTCAGATAAGTTCAACAATGGAGTGGCATGGACTAGAGGATGTGGAACCCCTTCAAGAAGCTAAGGACAAAGGATTGGCTCAAGCCTCAAGATCAAGACTCTACATTTTCTATTTTAGTGATCCAAGATCACATTGAGTCTATAGGAAAAGCCAATACTATCAAGGAGGGATGAGGTGTTGCTTAATGAGCCTCTTGCTTCATGTGCTTCGTGATATGCTCCAAAACCCTCACCTATCTTCCCACATCCACATATGACCTAAACCAAAAGTCAAACTCGGCCCCACCGATTCTTTCTATCCGGCGCCACCGAGTTTCACATGTCATAGCCACTGCCAAACCCTAGCAAATCGGTTTCACCGACAGGGATCTCAGTCTCACCGAGATGGGATTGTAACCTCACTGTGTATGTCCAGTGCCAAAATCGATCTCACCGAGTTTGAGCCATCGGTACTACCGAGATTACAATGCAAACTCTCTGGTTAGCTTATTACCAAAATCGGTCCCACCGAGTTTGTGTAATCAGTCTCACCGAGTTTGCCTGACCAACTCTCTGGTTAGCTTATTACCAAAATCGGTCCCACCGAATTTGTGTAATCGGTCACACCGAGATTACATTATGCCCAAACCCTAACCATATCGGTCCTACCGAGTTGCATCTCAGTCCCACCCAAAATCCTAACGGTCACTAGGTTTGCTGAATCGGTCCGACCGAGTTTAACAATTCGGTCCCATCGAGTTTGGCAGATTGTGTGTAATGGTTAGATTTTATGTGGAGGCTATATATACCCCTCCACCCACTCTTCATTCGTGGAGAGAGCCATCAGAACAGATCTTCACTTCCAATACACATTTTCTGAGAGAGAACCACCTACACTTGTGTTGAGCTCAAGATATTCCATTCCAACCATATGAATCTTGATCTCTAGCCTTCCCCAAGTTGCTTTCCACTCAAATCTTCTTTCCACCAAATCCAAATCCTGTGAGAGAGAGTTGAGTGTTGGGAAGACTATCATTTGAAGCACAAGAGCAAGGAGTTCATCATCAACACACCATTTGTTACTTCTTGGAGAGTGGTGTCTCCTAGATTGGCCAGGTGTCACTTGGGAGCCTCCGACAAGATTGTGGAGTTGAACCAAGGAGTTTGTAAGGGCAAGGAGATCGCCTACTTCGTGAAGATCTACCGCTAATGAGGCAAGTCCTTCTTGGGCGATGGCTGTGATGGAATAGACAAGGTTGCTTCTTCGTGGACCCTTCGTGGGTGGAGCCCTCCGTGGACTCGCGCAACCGTTACCCTCTGTGGGTTAAAGTCTCCATCAACGTGGATGTACGATAGCACCACCTATCGGAACCACGCCAAAAACATCCGTGTCTCCAATTGCGTTTGAATACTCCAAACCCTTCCCTTTTACATTCTTGCAAGTTGCATGCTTTACTTTCCGCTGCTCATATACTCATTGCATGCTTGCTTGATATGTATTGTGTGTGTTAAAATTGTGCTTAAACTCCACCTAAACTTAAGAATATTAAAAACTGCAACTTTTGGCACTTAGTGTCTAATCACCCCCCCCCCCTCTAGACACCTCTTCTCGATCCTTTCAATTGGTATCAGAGCCAGGTTTCCATTGCCTTGGTTTAAACACCTTTGGAGGAAGATGGATGTGTCTACTTTAGGGAGTCTTAGACATAGAGTGCCCATCCTTGATGGAGAGTATTTTCATGAGTGGAAAAATGAAATGCTTGAGATTTTCAATGAATATCATTTGAACAAGTACATTGCTAGTCCTTGTGCACCTCATATTGATCCTTTGCACCCTACCCTAGATGAAGATATTGACATGATTCAAAATCTTAGAACTGTTGAGCTTATCATTAGAGGATTTCCCAAAAATTTGATTGCTAGTTTGCCTACTCTCAAATGTGCCTACACTATATGCAAATTTCTTGAGGAACAATTTCTCGATTATTCCTTAAAGAATTTAGACAAAATTCTCCATAAGTCTATTGCCTTGAGTAAGATGAACTCTAGTGATCCTAGTTTTGGTGATTGTCTATTTGAGCTTACCAAGCTCATGCATGCTAAAGGAAATACTGGGATCATTAGTGATATCATATCCGAAGCTATAAGAATTCATAAAGGTAACCACTTTGATGATCATTTACCTAATGAATTACCCTCTCTAGGAATTGATCAATCACAAGATGATGTTGAACATGGATATTATGATGAAGACGGTGATAGTGACTATGATCTTGATGATGCAATGAGACATTTTGGTCTTATGGCAAATCTTCACGGCTACATGGCTGGAGGAAAGGAATGGGTCCTTGATAGTGGATGTACTGATCATATGACCGGGGATGAAGAGATGTTCTGTGAGCTTGCTGAAAATGACGGCCCTGGAAAATATGTCACCTTTGGTGATAATTCAAAGGGTAAGGTGGTTGGCCTTGGTAAGGTGGCCATCTCACACGATAGCTCCATACAAAATGTCATGCTCGTTGAATCCCTTGGATACAATTTACTTTCAATTTCTAGACTTGCGGATTTCGGTTTCAGTGTCTTATTCACTGAAGTAGATTGCCAAGTGTTTCGTAGAGACAATCATAAAATGGTCTTTACCGGTATACGTAGAGGAGATCTTTACATTGTTGATTTCACTAAAAGGGCTCAACCTAAAACTTGCTTAATTGCTAAATCTTCTAAAGGTTGGTTGTGGCATAGAGGACTAGGTCATGTTGGAATGCGAAATCTTGATAAGCTTATTAAAGGTGATCATATCCTTGGAATAAAAGATGTCGTATTTGACAAGGATAGACTTTGCAGCGCTTGTCAAGCAGGGAAACAAGTTGGAGGAAGTCACCGCGCGAAGAACATCATGACTACAAGAAGACCACTCGAGCTACTTCACATGGATCTCTTTGGTCCAAATGCCTACACGAGTCTCGGTGGTAACTCATTTGGTCTAGTCATAGTTGATGATTTTTCAATATTTACGTGGGTGTTCTTTCTTGATGACAAGTCGCAGGTCCAAAAGATCTTCAAAAATTTCGCTAGGAAGGCCCAAAATCAGTTTGACGTGAAGATCAAGAAGGTTCGGAGCGACAATAGAACGGAGTTCAAGAACGCAAATGTGGACACCTTTCTTGACGAAGAAGGGATTTCACACGAGTTCTCGGCTACGTACACACCTCAACAAAATGGAGTTGTTGAGAGGAAGAACCGGACTCTTATCGAGATGGCAAGAACGATGCTTGATGAGTACAAAACGCCAAAGCACTTTTGGGCGGAAGCAGTTGAGACAGCTTGTCATGCAACAAATCGCTTGTATCTTCACAAGCTACTCGGCAAGACAGCATACGAGCTCCTCACCGGTAACAAACCCCAAGTTGGATACTTTCGAGTATTTGGCTCAAAGTGCTACATTCTTGATAAGCATCGTCGTTCTAAATTTGCTCCTAAGTCTCATGAAGTTTTTCTACTTGGTTATGAATCAAACTCTCACACTTACCGTGTCTACAACAATTTCACCCGAAAGGTTGAAGAGACGGTGGATGTGAATTTTGATGAATCTAACGGCTCGCAAGTAGAGCAATTGCCAATTTATGTAGGAGATAAAGACTCTTCAGAAGCAATTCAAGACTTGTCCATTTGCAAGATTCGTCCAATGGAGATGAAGGAGAGTACCTCGTCCGTCCAAGTGGAAGCTTCTACCTCACGACAAGGTGAACCAAGAGTTGATACGGAAGCATCCACAAGTGGGACACACCAAGATGAAGAAAACGAGGAAGTACACCAACATGAACATCAACAACCTCCTTCTCCACCACGACAAGAGAACAACAACGTCAACAATGAAGAAGGCCAAGAAGAACAAGATGAAGAGGATGTTCCACCCCGACCCAAGCAAAAGCTTACACGAGTTCGAGCAAGAATTGCCAAAGGTCATCCCGTCGAGCAAATCTACAATGGTATCCAAACCGGGAGAATCACTCGCTCTAAAACTCGTTTAGCTAACTTTTGTGAGCATTACTCATTCATTTCAAAAATTGAACCTATGAAGGTTGAAGAAGCATTGAAGGATCCGGATTGGATAAACGCTATGCATGAAGAGCTACACAACTTCGAGAGAAATCAAGTGTGGACATTGGTCGAGAAGCCCGACAACAACCACAACATCATTGGTACCAAATGGGTGTTTCGCAACAAGCAAGATGAAGATGGACAAGTGGTTCGCAACAAAGCACGTCTCATCGCCCAAGGCTATACACAAGTTGAAGGTATGGACTATGGTGAGACATATGCTCCCGTTGCTAGACTTGAGTCCATTCACATCTTACTTGCCTATGCTAATCATCATGATATCACCTTGTACCAAATGGACATTAAAAGTGCTTTTCTAAATGACAAAATTGAGGAGGAAGTTTATGTTAAGCAACCTCCCGGCTTTGTTAATCCTAAGAAACCTAATCATGTTTACAAACTTCACAAAGCCCTTTATGGTCTTAAACAAGATCCTAGAGCATGGTATAAATGCTTGACCAAGTTCCTTACTGAAAAAGGCTTTGAAATTGGTAAAATTGATTCTACTCTTTTTACTAAAAGGGTTAATGGAGAACTATTTGTGTGCCAAATTTATGTTGATGATATCATATTTGGTTCAACTAACCCTCATTTTAGTGAGAAGTTTGGAAAGCTAATGTCGGAGAAGTTTGAGATGTCTATGATGAGTGAACTCAAATTCTTTCTCGGTTTGCAAATCAAGCAAACTAAGGAAGGTACTTTTATCTCTCAAACGAAGTACACCAAAGACTTATTCAAGAAGTTCAATATGCAAGAATGCAAAGGTATGCCTACACCCATTCCTACTAGTGGACATCTTGATTTGACCAAACATGGTGAACCGGTTGATCAAAAGACTTATCGCTCTATGATTGGTTCATTATTTAGCTATCTTAGCACAAGTCAAGCAATCTCCACACAATTCAAGCAATCATGCAAAAGAGTATATGAGCAGCGGAAAGTAAAGCATGCAACTTGCAAGAATGTAAATGGAAGGGTTTGAAGGATTCAAACGTAATTGGAGACACGGATGTTTTTGGCGTGGTTCTGATAGGTGGTGCTATCGTACATCCACGTTGATGGAGACTTCAACCCACGGAGGGTAACGGTTGCGCGAGTCCATGGAGGGCTCCACCCACGAAGGGTCCACGAAGAAGCAACCTTGTCTATTCCATCACGGTCATCGCCCACGAAGGACTTGCCTCACTAGCGGTAGATCCTCACGAAGTAGGCGATCTCCTTGCCCTTACAAACTCCTTGGTTCAACTCCACAAACTTGTTGGAGGCTCCCAAGTGACACCTAGCCAATCTAGGATACACCACTCTCCAAGAAGTAACAAATGGTGTGTTGATGATGAACTCCTTGCTCTTGTGCTTCAAATGATAGTCTCCCCAACACTCAACTCTCTCTCACAGGATTTGGATTTGGTGGAAAGAAGATTTGAGTGGAAAGCAACTTGGGGAAGGCTAGAGATCAAGATTCATATGGTTGGAATGGAATATCTTGAGCTCAACACAAGTGTAGGTGGTTCTCTCTCAGAACATGTGTATTGGAAGTGTAGATGTGTTCTGATGGCTTTCCCCACGAATGAAGAGTGGGCGGAGGGGTATTTATAGCCTCCACACAAAATCTAACCATTACACACAATTTGCCAAACTCGGTGGGACCGAATGGTTAAACTCGGTCGGACCGATTCAGCAAACCTAGTGACCGTTAGGATTTTCGGTGGGACTGAGATGCAACTCGGTAGGACCGATATGGTTAGGGTTAGCGCATAACGTAATCTCGGTGTGACCGATTACACAAACTCGGTGGAACCGATTTTGGTAATAAGCTAACCAGAGAGTTGGTCAGGTAAACTCGGTGGGACCGATTCGCTCATTTCGGTGAGACCGAAATGTTACAAAAGGGAAATAGAGAGTTTACATTGCAATCTCGATGGGACCGATCGCTCACTTTGGTTGGACCGAAACGTTACGAAGGGAAACAGAGAGATTGCAATCCCATCTCGATGAGACCGAGATCCCTATCGGTGAAACCGATTTGCTAGGATTTGTGGCAGTGGCTATGACATGTGAAACTCGGTGGCGCCGGATAGAAAGAATCGGTGGGGCCGAGTTTGACTTTTGGTTTAGGTCAAATGTGGATATGGAAAGGTAGTTGAGGATTTTGGAGAATATCACTAAGCACATGAAGCAAGAGGCTCATTAAGCAACACCTCATCCCTTCTTGATAGTATTGGCTTTTCCCATGGACTCAATGTGATCTTGGATCACTAAAATATATAATGTAGAGTCTTGATCTTGAAGCTTGAGCCAATCTTTAGTCCTTATAATTTTGAGGGATCCACTTTCCTCATCCATGCCACGCCATTCATTGAGCTTTTCCTGAAATATTAATCTTGGAATAATGTTAGCTCAATGAGCTATATGTTGTTAGGAATTACCAAAACCACCCAGGGATAGTTGCACTTTCAATCTCCCCCTTTTTGGTAATTGATGACAACATATAGATCAAAGTTTCGACAAATGATAATAAGAGTGAAATATATCGTCGCTTTGAGAAGTATGTGATAAGCAAGAGCTCCCCCTAAATTTGGGCATAGTTTAAGATTTGCTTTGGACTACAAATGCACTATGAGTTAGGATCATGGGTTACTCTTCCATGTCACATACATCTTGGTGGAGCGCTCAAAATGATAAGAATAAAATACATGCACTCATCACCAAGCAAAGTGAATGATCATATAAGGATAAGTAAGATAATATCATCCAACAAGCATAAGTGTAGCTTATGATCAAACACATGATCATCAATATCTCACAGATAAAAGCATAGTATCTCAAGCACTCAAAAGCAAACAAAGTTCAACCAAGAAGACAAGAGAGAACAAAAGCAAACTCTCTCTCTCTCTCGAAGCCTATGATCTATACATTTTTCTCCCCCTTTGGCAACAAGTTACCAAAAATTTCATAGAAAATGCATAGCACTAAAACGACTCTCAGGCTTGGTCTTCAGGTGGTGGAGTCCGGATAACGCCAAGGACGAAGGCTTCAGTTGAAGTAGATGGAGCTGCTGGGGTAGGTGCTGCAGCTGGTGGTACTGAGGCTGTAGATGGTGCAGAAGTAGTGGCTCTGGTGTCAGGAACTGGCACTGCAGATGATCTCTGAGCTCTAGGCACTCTGGCAAATGCATCAGTTGTTGTTTTCCCCTTCCTCTCCTGCATATCATCATGTAGTTGCTCCACAGCAGACTGAATCTCAGTTACTTTCATATCTAGGTCATAGAACTTTTGTTCCATGATTCTTTCCAAGCTCTCTTGGTTTCGAGTCAGGGTGGCCAGTCCTTTCTCAATTCTCAGAGTTGATGCTATCAGATAACCGAGCTGCTCCTGCTTGTTCTTAAAAAAGTACTCAGATGCCTCCTCTTGAGTTGGCATCTTGGCAGCTTTCTCCATCTTTGCCTTCTCCTTCTTTGCTTGAGCTTGTGCTGACGATGGTTCATTCCCATTCATCACAACTTGATTGTCCTCAAAGTCTGGATGGATGGGCAGGTGTTCCTTATCCAATAGGTATGTGCCTGTGCCCATCTTCGAGTTAATCAACTCCTGAATTTGTGGGGCATATCCACAACTCCTCTTTTGATCAGCTGTTGTCCTCTTGATGGTCTCAACTATGAGGCTCATGACCTTGAACTTTTGTGGCACATCAAATATGTGAAGCAAGTTTATTGCATGGCCTCTGATCATTTTGTGATCACCTGACTTGGGCAAGAGGGTGTGCCTAAGGATCAAATTGATTGTAGGCAGCCCTGACAGAAGAAAATGAACTGATCCAAACTTGAAAGTCTCAAGAGCTTTGTCTAGGATCTCCTTATACATGTTTGACATGGAATTGTGACCCATTTTCTTCTTGGCATAGACATCCAAGTCATCTTCTTGCTCTTCTGGGGAATTAATCAGCTAAGCCCATTCTACAACTGTAGACTGATATCTAGTGCCTTCAGACATCCATACTATCCTGCCATCTGGATAGAAGTGTGTTGTGGAGTAGAATTACATTATGAGCTCCTCATTCCACTTTGTGAGCTTCTGCCCAACAAAGTCTGCAACTCCACAAGCTTTGAAGCTGTCAAGCACTCCAGGATAGTGTTCTTCATTTTACTTGATATACTCCCAGTCGACCCATCTCATATCACACACTATGGGTTTCTTGTCCAGCAGCACTGTCTCATAGAAGTCTTGTTGTTCCTTGGTGTGGAACCTGTAATCAACAACAGTCCTTCTCCTTGTAGCATATGGATCTGACTCTCTCCATAGCCTCAGCCCTGAATCTCTCCTGATCTTCATGTCCTCAGCCACAGGATGAGCATCGTTGTGGTCTGGAATCTTGGGTTTGAGTTTCCTTAGAACTTGTCCTTCATCTTCTTCAGCAGTAGCATCAGGCACTGGGGCCTTGTTCTTCTCAGCAGCAGATATGTTCCTAGTGTTTCTCTTTGGTGCACTCTTGGGCTTGGAGGAAGCTTTGGGTGCTTCTTTGGGCTTTGATGATGCAGCCCCTGACTTGATAGCATCACCCATAAGCTTTTATACCTTGGGTGCTGGTACAGCAACCTCTTCTTCCTCAGAGTCTCTCCTCATGGAGGGTTTGCCAAGAACTCTGGCAGTAGTGGTTCTGACTCTCTTTTTCTTCTTGTCTTGGCCACCTGCTTCCTCTTCAGATTCCATGGTAAACTTCATGGTTTCTTCAGTTGCAGCCTTCCTAGGTTTGGAAGTGGGAACTCTCCTTGCAGGTGCCTTCTTTTGCATACCAGGCTTTGTGGCTGCAGTTGAGCCATACTCCTTCTTGAGCACTTTCTTCTTTGAGGTGGCTTCCTCTTCCTCTGCCACATAATCTTCATCCTCATATTCTGAAGTTCTTTTCTTGCTTGCTCTAGTGGCAGCCTTAGGCAAGTTGCTTGCGGTGCTTCTGCTACCCTCATCAGAGCTACTAGAGGGACTAGTGCCCTCACTCAAGTGAACCTGCTCCTCTAACTTGTTCTGGGTGTCACTTTGATCAGACATGTTGCAAACACTGACTGCAGACCCTGTGAATAGATTGTAGATAAGATAGAGTGGATGAGCATCACAAAATGCAGAGATTTTTGCAAAAGAATGAGTCCGATTCGCAAACTCGGTGATACCGAAGCAGCTTTTGGAACCAAAACTAGTGAACTCGGTCAGACCGAGTCACAGTTCGGTGGCACCGAGACTGCTAGGGTTTCACAAAGTCCTGAACTCGGTCACACCGATTTGCAATTCTCGGTCAGACCGAGAATCACATGTGAAATGGCCGTTGCCGAATAGGTGGAAACGAGTTCTGCAACCCGGTGGGTCCGAGATGGTTTCGGCAGAAACCTAAACCTAAATTTTCAAATCGCATCTATTCTAAGGATTGTTTTGACTGGATAGGGGTGTTTCAATCGTAGCAAGAATCATAATGAACACAATGTTCTAGGAATCAGACGGGGATAGCACTGTGATCGAGCTCATACCCTAGTTCAGCGATGAACTCGCTATGGCGGCAACGGTGGAGACGAAATCCGTTGATGGCGGCAGAGACCAGCGACAGGAGGCGGCTGGCGAGAAGGAGGACGATCCGGAGACCCAGTAGGCAGAGCGAGCTATGCGCGGGCAAAGAGGTTTCGGAGAACTTTCCAAAATTTTGCCCATGAGTATATATAGCCCGACCCTGTCGGTGTGACCGAGTGTAACAACTTGGTGGCACCGAGATGCATAACTGTTGACAGTTACAGCAACTCGGTGTGACCGAAAAGTTCAAATCGGTTGCACCGAGATGAAAACCTAGATCGACTTAGTGATCTCGGTATGACCGAAATGGAGGAATCGGTCAGACCGAAACACACAAAGAAGTTTTGGAAGTTTAAGTCTATGACAAATCGGGGACTCCGAGTGCTCCTCACACAGAGTGGTTTGAATCTGACTTGATCAAATTTTGTGATGTAGCATGAATAGAGTTTGAGACGAGAAAAGCATAGATAGCTAGAGAGGGTTCTTAGGCATTCTTGTCCATCCACTTGGCAAGAGAAAAGAAGACCAATCAATCAAAACAACAAGTGCATGTCCTCGAATGTGTAAAATATGCAATCAACATGCTCACACAATAAAATGGCAATTGAAATATGTGGCAAAGCATGCACAACCAATTCTAGCATCTATCAAGCAATTGGCGATGACTAGGTCATCTATATATGAGTATATTGACTTAGGAGTCAAATGAGAACATTTGATCATAGGTCATACTCATCGTTTAAGCACAAGTGGGGTTACCACTTTTATATAAAGCATTGTTGTGTTCACACCATTAGAGTTGCTTTAGCTCAATTCTTAGAGTAAAACTCCCCCTAGATGTGAGATCCCCCCTAAGAGGGATGAACTAACCTTGGGTTTTGTCGATGATGACTTCATGTAGATGTTGAAGATGTGGATGATCAATGTTGATGTAGTTCATTTGGAGCTATCCATTGGAGTGAGTTGCACTTTCAATACCTACACAGGTGAGTCCCACAAGGAACAAACAAGGATATCCATAGACATAGAATGATGCACACACAAGATGATGTCTATGAAAGCTTTTAGGTTACCTTGTCCCTTGTCTTACCAACAATAGGGTTTGTGACTCCTTGAACTAGTGCAAGATGTGGAAGTTGATTGCACTTGTTCTTGCCAAGATGATAAGAGTGAAGTATGTTGGCGGAGTCACCCTCAAGAACTCTCTAGTTCTTCTTCTTCTGGATCCACACGATCTTGATGGGAATCCTTGGTGTTGTAGTTGTACTTGATGAAGTGGAACTTGAAGTAGTCTTGGGAACCCACTTGACTAAGGTCTTAGGAGATTCTTCAAATGCATCAATTTCCTCTTGAAGCTTGTCCTTGCCTTTTTGCTTGTAGTCTTGTGGTGGAAGATCATATTGAGCTTGTGTCCCTTTAAAAGAAGTTGGATCATACTTCTCTTGTTGAGGAACAAACTTTGTCTTGGGGTATTGATCTCATTCCCACTCAACTCCATTGGCATTGAACTTTCGTTAAAAACCAACACCTTGATTCTTCCGGTGCCTTCCTTGATTGTGTACAATTTCCTCGAATTGCTTACTTCCGGTAAGGCTCTTGTAAACTCCTTTCTCTATAATTCCCTTCAATAAGCTATTTTATTGCTCAAGTGTAACTTGGCTAAGAGAATCATTAGTGGAATCAAGAGAACTACTAGAAGCAACAATATTGGATTTAGCATGATCATTGTTACTACTAGAGGACGAATCTTTCTTGTTCTTGTTACTAGACTTGACTTGAGGCATGTAAGTGGATAAGAGTAAACGCTTGGCAATGTAAGAAGAACTTTTCTTATGAAGATCATCATTGATTGCTTTTAAGAACTCATGCTCTTGCTCAAGGTTGAGTTTTTCAAAGCGTAATTTCTCATGAGTCCTTAAAAGTTCTCGATGATCTCCTAAGATAGTTTCATGAGCTAACTTAAGAGTGTTTAGTTCTTTAGTTAGAGACTCAATTTTCTCCTTATCATTGTCATTCGTTTTAGCATGATTAATTGACGTTTCATCATAGTATTCATCACTAGAGTTGTCAACAAGTAAATCATCATCACCTAACAAGTCATCTTCATCACTATTGAAATCAACATACTCGGGGTGTGATACCTTTGGGCCTTTAGCCATGAAGCATGTTACAACTCCTTCATTTGGTGAGTCAAATATGTCGTAGGAGTTGGTTATCACAAGTGATAGACCGGCAACACCTTCATCTTGAGTATATTCGGAATCGGAGTGATAGCTTCTCTCGGAGTGGTTGTCGGAGTCGGAGCCAGATACCCATTCACCAACATGAGCTTGATGTCTTCGTTTTGTGTAGCTCCTTGATGACTTGTCCTTTCTTTCTGAATCCTTGCTTCTCCATGAGGATCTTCGTTCATAACGATCATCTCTACTCCTTCTTTCTCTAGATGGTGATTCTTCTCTCCTACTTCTTCTCTTGCGAGAATCTTCTCTTCTCTTGTAGGGAGCCGTACACTCATTGGAATAGTGTCCGGGCCTTCCACAATTGTAGCAGTTTCGCTCTCGACTAGAAGATCTTTTGTCATTGTAGGACCTTGACTTGGAGCTTCTATATTTGCTTCTACTCTTGTAGAACTTGTTGAAGTTCTTCACCATTAAGCTCAATTCTTCATTGAAGGTTTGTTTCTCACTTGATGATGTGGGGGCTTCACATGAGGCTTTGTAAGCACCACTTGAGTTGTTGTGAAGTTCCTCTTTATCCTTGAGTGACATCTCATGAGCAACAATTCTTCCAATGACTTCCGTTGGCTTGAGATCTTTGTAATTGGGCATCATTTGGATCAATGTGCACACGGTATCGTATTTTCCATCCAAGGCCCTTAGGATCTTCTTGATGATGAATCTATCGGTCATCTCTTCACTCCCTAAGCCGGCAATCTCATTTGTGATAAGAGCAAGCCTAGAGTACAGTTCAGCGACACCTTCACCATCCTTCATTTTGAACTTGTCAAGTTGACTTTGAAGCACATCCAATTTTGATTCCTTGACAGAGTCGGTACCTTCATGCATATCAATCAAAGTATCCCAAATTTCCTTTGCATTCTCAAGACGGCTGATTTTGTTGAATTCTTTGGGGCATAATCCGTTAAAGAGGATATCACAAGCTTGAGCGTTGTATTGCAGCATCTTCAACTCTTCCGCGGTAGCTTCACGGTTCGGTTCTTTCCCATCAAAGAATTCACCTTGCAAACCAATACACACAATAGCCCAAATGGCGGGGTTATGTCCAAGAATATGCATTTTCATCTTATGCTTCCAACTAGCAAAATTAGTTCCATCAAAGTAAGGACCTCTACGGTGATAATTTCCCTCGCTAGACGCCATACTCTCCTAGGTTGTGAAACCAAGGCTATGACCACCAAAAGCTATGGAAATCAAAGCAAATGGAGACGAAAGCTCTGATACCACTTGTAGGATCGGAAGTATGTCTAGAGGGGGGTGATTAGACTACTTGACCAAATAAAAATCTAGCCTTTCCCAATTTTAGTTCTTGGCAGATTTTAGCTATCTTAGCACAAGTCAAGCAATCTCCACACAATTCAAGCAAGCATGCAAAAGAGTATATGAGCAGCGAAAAGTAAAGCATGCAACTTGCAAGAATGTAAAGGGAAGGGTTTGGAGGATTCAAGTGCAATTGGAGACACGGATGTTTTTGGCGTGGTTCCGATAGGTGGTGCTATCGTACATCCACGTTGATGGAGACTTCAACCCATGGAGGGTAACGGTTGCGCGAGTCCACGGAGGGCTCCACCCACAAAGGGTCCACGAAGAAGCAACCTTGTCTATTCCATCACGGCCATCGCCCACGAAGGACTTGCCTCACTAGCGGTAGATCTTCACGAAGTAGGCGATCTCCTTGCCCTTACAAACTCCTTGGTTCAACTCCACAAACTTGTCAGAGGCTCCCAAGTGACACCTAGCCAATCTAGGAGACACCACTCTCCAAGAAGTAACAAATGGTGTGTTGATGATGAACTCCTTGCTCTTGTGCTTCAAATGATAGTCTCCCCAACACTCAACTCTCTCACACAGGATTTGGATTTGGTGGAAAGAAGATTTGAGTGGAAAGCAACTTGGGGAAGGCTAGAGATCAAGATTCATATGGTTGGAATGGAATATCTTGAGCTCAACACAAGTGTAGGTGGTTCTCTCTCAGAACATGTGTATTGGAAGTGTAGATGTGTTCTGATGGCTTTGTCCATGAATGAAGAGTTGGTGGAGGGGTATTTATAGCCTCCACACAAAATCTAACCTTACACACAATTTGCCAAACTCGGTGGGACTGAATGGTTAAACTCGGTGGGACCGATTCAGCAAACCTAGTGACCGTTAGGATTTTCGGTGGGACTGAGATGCAACTCGGTAGGACCGATATGGTTAGGGTTAGGGCATAACGTAATCTTGGTGTGACCGATTACACAAACTCGATGGAACCGATTTTGGTAATAAGCTAACCAGAGAGTTGGTCAGGTAAACTCGGTGGGACCGATTCGCTCATTTCGGTGAGACCGAAATGTTGCAAAAGGGAAACAGAGAGTTTACATTGCAATCTCGGTGGGACCGATCGCTCACTTCAGTTGGACCAAAACGTTACAAAGGGAAACAGAGAGATTGCAATCCCATCTCGGTGAGACCGAGATCCCTATCGGTGAAACCGATTTGCTAGGATTTGTGGCAGTGGCTATGAAATGTGAAACTCGATGGCGCCGGATAGAAAGAATCGGTGGGGCCGAGTTTGACTTTTGGCTTAGGTCAAATGTGGATATGGAAAGGTAGTTGAGGATTTTGGAGCATATCACTAAGCACATGAAGCAAGAGGCTCATTAAGCAACACCTCATCCCTTCTTGATAGTATTGGCTTTCCTATAGACTCAATGTGATCTTGGATCACTAAAATATAAAATGTAGAGTCTTGATCTTGAAGCTTGAGCCAATCTTTAGTCCTTATAATTTTGAGGGATCCACTTTCCTCATCCATGCCACGCCATTCATTGAGCTTTTCATGAAATATTAATCTTGGAATAATGTTAGCTCAATGAGCTATATGTTGTTAGGAATTACCAAAACCACCCAGGGATAGTTGCACTTTCAACTTAGCAGAGAAGCGAAGGGGCAAGGACGAAGCGCCGCGGGCCCCAAAAGTCTGCGGCCTTGGGTGCCGCGTGGCGGTTGATTGGACGTGGGAGACTGTGCTTTCCCACGACGCCTCAGCGACTGCACGACTTGACAAGTCCCTACATGCAGGGAAACAGGTCATGATTACCTGCGATCGTGGTGCTCGGCGGTTGGCCTTCTCCGGCTATAAGTACGGTGCTGCGTGAGCTCCTTCAGTTCGTTCCTTCCTACTACTCCTTCTCTTCTTCTTGCGCCAATGGCATAGATCCGCCGGTTTTCTGCAGAGAAGGGAAAGGCCCCCGTGAGGGTCTTGACCCCCTTTCGCCGAAGAAGCGGCCAGTCCCTTGCTGCCAGGATGAAGGTGTCTGGCAGGAGGTGTCGAGGCCGTGGTACGAGCGGCCACCGCCTGGGTTCCCGCTGCCCTTGTATGCCCGCGTCATGGGCCCTAGGGAGGAGGGCGCCGAGCGGCACCGACAGCGCCGCCGTCGACGCCGGCGAGTGACAGTGGTGTGCGTCGTTCCTCCTGGAGTCCACGCCGAGCGCTCCTCTCGCGAGCTCGTGCTTCACGCCGCCATGCCTCCAAGCTCTTGGATCCGCCTTCCTCCCTCCTTCGCCTTCGAGATGCCGCCGAGCGGGGCCCTGGAGCTCTGGCTGCAGCATGCCGACTGCGGCACCTCTGTAACCGGAGCAGAGGTTGCGGTCGTCGCTCCGGGCAAGGTCTTCATGACCCGAGGCTGGGGTGAGATCGCCCGGGTCTACCGCGCGGATGGCGCCCTCGTGATTCATCTTGAGTACGACGGCGCCTCCCTGATGTTCTTCAAGGTCTTCAATGCTGAAGGACGCCGGCTGGAGTGCTGCCCCAAGGGAAGCGGCAGGGGCGACGAGCTGGCGAGGACCTGGCCCGCCAACCGGCCCTTCAGCAGCTCCTCAGGCAGCAGCGGAGGAGTTGAGGACTTCAGCGGCTCTGCCGAGATTCTCGCGACTCCGGAGACGAGCGACGACAGCTACAAGCCTCCGAGCTCGCGCCGTGCTCGGAGTGGGCAGCTGCATCGGGATGTCGACGCCACTGATCTGGATGGGGTTGGCGCCAGCGCCGGGCAACCCACTGTTGATGATGGCGTCGCTTGCGGAGGTGCTAGCAATTAGCGTTCCTTAGGATTATCACCTGTTGTTCCCTGCGAGGAATCAAAGCAACACCCCGTGGGGGTATGTAAGGCGTCTGCCATGTCTTTTGTGAAAGTTATATCCTTAGTATGAATCGATGCGAGGTGCTTGTCCTATCGTGACTCGCCCCCCCCCCCCCCCTTTCTATCCTCACGAGGGCTTAGCGCTCTACGCTGACAGGTCCCAATCCTCAGGCGGGCTTCAGCCGTCGCTGGTATGCCAGGTAGCGATGCCGTGGTCAAGGACAGGAGGTGAGCGGCCCGAGGTCCGGTAAGAGCCCCCGAGTCGCGATGCTCGGGGGGTCCCCTTTAGCGCTCAAGCAGCCCTCGCTGGGCAAGAAAGGAAGGCAGCGTCGTCGCGACAGAGCCGCATTGGGCGAGGTGTGGCGCTGCGTTGGTCCAATTTCTGTAAGGGCATGACTTATCTTTTGAATTTGGTGTAGTCCCTTGACGTGGCGCTCGGCCCGAGAGGTGGTAGTCGAGGTGCTGCTGAGTCAGGTCCTCGCGAGCTTCTTCTCTCTCCCCCGCACTTTCCTTAGTGCTCTACGTCCTCGGGTCCCGGCCCTCGAGCGAGCTTAGCCGCCGCTGGTATGACAGGTCGCGATGCCGTGGGTCAAGGCCAGGGGGTGAGGGCTGGAGAACCAGTAAGAGCCCATGAGTCGCGATGCTCAGGTACCCCCCTTTTGACGTGCAAGCGGTCGGTGCCGGAGAGAGGGAGAGAGAGCCCGTGATGTCCCCAACACTGCTTCTGGAGTGGGTCCTGCACATTAATCATAAGGAGAGACAAGACCTGTCGTTACGATTGCCAGCCAACCTTTGGTCGCTCCGCGGGAATGATTGGGGCACTGAGGGCCAGGTGAGGTGGCGCCTTGCGGGGCTGCCGCGGCCAGAGCTCGACCACTCAGGTTTATCAGCATTGCAGGGACGGACCCGTGCGCAAGTGTCGTGCCAGAGCGAGGGGTACCATAGGTAGGCGTCAATCGAGCAGGTGATTAGGGTGAGTATGTTAAACACACAAGAGGAAATCCAATTTCAGGTAGATGCAGGTAAAAGCGGACGCCGCTGGGTCAGGCCCGAGCGGATTGGTGATGATGCAGCCCGAGGGGCGCCCCCAGCAAGGTAAGTAAGAAACATAAGCAAAAACGGATACATGCCGCGGGGACGGACCCACGCGGCCTGGGAACGATGCGGCCCTGTGGGCGCTCCCAACTGAAAGTAGAACTCTGAAAGATGTCACCTGATGTTGTTGAAGATGAAGTGATGCTGAGGAAGTGAGCGATGTGCGGTGAAGACGTCGGCCCTCATGAGCCCCCAGGCCCGGGGGCCTCGGGAGGCTCCGGGGGCCCAGGTGGGTCCTCGAGAGCCATCTCCATCTCTGCGAGGACCGCATAGTTCCTGACCTCCTGAGCATCCAGAATGCTCCTCAGCAGGCGCTGGTGAGCGGCGACTGCGTTCGGCAGGCCGAAGGGCATGCGAACGTAGCTGTGAGGTGGCCCCTCAGAGCGCCCCACGCGCGAAGGCCAGAGGCGCTCCTGAGACGCGGCTCGGTTGAGCCCTGGTACGTCGACGCAGACACGCAGCCCACCATCCTCGCCTGGATGTGGGGCTGCGGCGGCTGCCGCGCATGACTCTTGACTCTTGTAGCTCCTGGGTATTTCTTGCGATGAACTCCTGAGGGTTTGGTCTTCCTTGACTTGTATCTTCCTGAGGGAAACGTGCCTGGAAGCACACCTCCAAGTGGTGCCCGAGCGCCTCCCTCGCGACCTTGGAAAAGTCGGTGGCTCTCCAAGAGAGAGCCCCCGAGCCCTGCCTGAGGAGGGCGCCGGGCGCGCCTTCCTATGCATGAGAGGGTGGCGCTCCCTGATCGGGCGCGAAACCTGACGCAACACCTCCGGAGGCACCGGCTTCCTTGTGGCTTGGGCCAGGCAAAGCCTTCTTCTTCTTGAGGGTCGCCTCGGGAAGTCTCCCGCTCCTGTGATCTGGGTCTTCGATCACTGCGGCTTGGAACACACGCTCAAGTGAACATACTGTGTCCCTTTCTTCACAGGGTATGGTGATGACTCCACCACTTCCTGGCATCTTGAGGACATTGTAACCATGGTGAGTCACTGCCATGAACTTGGCCAGAGCTGGGTACCCGAGGATGGCGTTGTACGGCAGGCGGATGTGGGCGACGTCGAAGTCGATGAGCTCGGTGCGGTAGTTGTTGCGCTGTCCGAAGGTGACTGGGAGGCGCACCTGCCCTATTGGAACAGTGGAACCATCGGTGACTCCTGAGAAAGGCTTGGTCAGCTGAAGCTGATCGTATGGCACTTGGAGATTGTCGAACGTCTCGACGGACAGGACATTGAGTCCTGCACCGCCATTGGTGAGGGTCCTGATGACCTGCACATTGCTGATGACTGGGGAGCAAAGCATCGGGAGGACTCCGGCCATTGCCGCGCACTTGAGCTGATCCGCTGAGCTGAACGTGATAGCGCACGTAGACCACCTGAGAGGGCATGTGGCCTCGAGCTTGGGAAGGACTGCATTCACCTCGCGAGCAAACTGCTTGAAGATGCGTTGTGATGCTGGGGCCTGGGCGCCACCCAAGATGCAAGCGATTGCGCGCGGCTCCTGGAAGCCCCCAGCCCCGTCGTCTTGGTGCTGGTCTTCATTCCTCCTTGGTGGTGGCGGCAGAGGAGGAAGGCCTGCATTGCCGTGGGGGCGATCCTCATGAGGCTGATCCCTCCAGCCTCCCTCGCGAGGCTGGTCCTGCCAGCGATCCTCGCGAGGTCGGTCACGCCACCCTTGGCGAGGGCCACGGTCTTCCCATCGTCCTCCACCTCTTCCTCCTCCTCGGACATAGCCCGTGTCGTTGCGCTCGGGGCATCGGCCGATTCGCCCGTCTCGCACGGCCCTGAGCTCTTGACATTCATTGGTGTTGTGGGTGTGGAGGTCGTGGTACACGCAGTACCGGCTGCCCTTGGATGACTCAGGCTGATCCATGCCTCGCTCGGTGTCTAGTTCTGCTGCAAGTACGGCAGCCCCCTTGCGCTTCACGTCCTTGGCCTTGAGCTTCTTCTCTTCTGGCTCGGCTGCCGGGAGCTCGAGGAGGGAGAGACGCCCTTCCTCAGCCCTGGCGCACTTGGTCGCCAAGTTGAACAGCTCCAGGGATGTGCACAGGTCTACATGGATTGCTAGCTCTTCCTTCATCTTGATGTCACGCACACCATCGGAGAAGGCTGAGATGATGGCTTCCTCGGTCACCCTGGGGATCTTGAGGCGAGCGTAGTTGAAGCGCTGGATGTACTTCTGCAGGGTTTCCCCTGGCTGTTGCTTGATGCGGCGCAGGTCACTCACGGGCGGAGGCCGGTCGCGAGTGCCCTGGAGGTTGGCAATGAAGCGGGTGCGCATCTCGCTCCAGGAGGAGATCGTGCCGGGAGCCAGATTCAGGAGCCAGGTGCGGGCGCCATCCTTGAGCGCCATGGGAAACAAATTCGCCATGACCTTTTCGTCTCCGTTGGCGGCTACGATGCCCAACTCGTAGAGCTGCAAGAACTCCGCGGGGTCCACCGTGCCGTCGTAGTGAGGAGGGAGGTCAGGCTTGAACTTGCCTGGCCATGTGACGCCGCGCAGCTCGGGGGTGAAGGTGAGGCAGCCGACCGTGGACACTGGCGCCCTTTGCTGGTGCTGGACTTGCTCCTGGAGATCACCACGCGCCGCCGCTGGGAGCAGCGCGGGGTCTTGTCGTGGAGGCAGAGGGACGCGATCTTGGCGTGCCGGCGCTGGGAGCGCGTGAGCACCTTCTCAGGGACGTGGGATTTCTTGGCAGCTCCCTTCTTGCTGGCAGGCGCCGGACGCGGGGGATCTCGCCCTGGGGCTGCACGCCTTGCAGCCAAGGCGCCTTCTTGGGGAGGAGGTGGCGGAGGCACCTCCTGATCCTCGCCCCCTGCACGGAACGGAGGGCGAGGTAGCGAGAGGGACCGCAAGGGGGAGCCCCCTGCGGCGCTGACGAGCTCGGTGATGCGGGCGAGCCAGTCCTCGTAGAGGTCGTCGACGGGGCGGTAGTGCAGGAGCTCTCTAGCCAGGAGCAGCGAGGCGTGCGCATCCATGGGAGCGCGACGGGCGTGGGACGACGAGCCAGCTGGAGTCAGCGACGGGGTGGTGGTGTGGCCATCCCGCCGCACCGAAGGATGCTGGGACGAGGCCTGCTGCTCATTCCCCGCCGGGCCGGTGGCGGCGTTGGCGGCAGGCGACGGGGAACGACGAGGGGGGCCACCGACGGGCGCCGTCTGGGCGACGCAAGTGGCGCGAGCAGCCCAGCGCACGGCGCGACCCCGACGAGCGTTAGCCATGAACACGACTGAAGATCACATGCGAACAGCGGAAGAAAGGTTCCGGCGCACCCCTACCTGGCGCGCCAAATGTCGGATTTCAGGTTCCGGCAGACCCTTGAGGTTCGAACACTGGGGTGCGCGCGGAAATCTTTCACCTACCGTTCTACGTCTGATCCCCCGAGCGATCTAAGCTGGAAACGATGAACAACACAAGGGACACGAGATTTATATTGGTTCGGGCCACCGTTGTGGTGTAATACCCTACTCCAGTGTGTGGTGTGGTGGATTGCCTCAGGGGCTGATGATGAACAGTACAGAGGAAGAACAGCCTTGCGAGAGGTGTTCTTGAGTTAGTGCGATGAACTGCTTGGGTGAGTTCAGTCGCCTCTCTATCTCTCTCCCTACTTGGGCTCTATCAGATTTCTCGATGGCTATTACTAGATGCCTCTACTCTGTGGTGGTTAGCTCTATTTATAGAGGCCCTAGGCCTCTCCCCAAATAATGAGCGGGAAGGGCGCCAACAATTGGCCATTTTGAAGGGGAACGTCTAGTACAAGTTATCCTGACCAAAGGTGGTCTTCGACTGCCAAAAGCACTGGTGGTGACGCCGTCTTGGGCTCCATGGTGACCTCCATCCGGCCGTCCGACTGGTCTTGGTCTTGTTGCACCGAAATGGTAACATTTGCCTGATACCCTAGCCTGCTCTTGCCCCCCTTGAACCGAAGGGGAAACAAGGACTCTGCATGGGCCGGCGCCCACCTGGCCTCGATCGTCATGGCTTGCGTCATTGGATCCTCGCGAGGTACCCCCGCCTTGATCTCTCCGCCTCCTCGTGAGCCTACCTGATGAGGCCGCCTCTGAGGAAGCTTCATGTCGTCCGCCCCGCGAGGCTTGGCCCCCCACGAGGGTCTTGAGCTTGAGTTGATGAAGATGGGCCGCGCTGGGCCCCCACTTGAGCCACGCCGCAGGTCGCAGGCAGGCAAGTCTGGGGACCCCCATTCCCAGAACACCGACAACCATGTCTTGCTATACAACTCTCATTTAAGATTTTTTGCAGGAAAACTTCTCTCTAAATGGGAAGGTCCCAACATTATTGAGGAATTTTATCATTCCAGTGCCATCAAAATTAACAACGCCGAAGGCAATAACCCGAAGGTGGTAAATGGGCAAAGAATCAAACACTATATCTCAGGTACTCCCATAAATGTTGAAACCAATATAATTAATACTATAACCCCGGAGGAGTACATAAGGGAGACCTACCAGAACGTTTCAGACTCCGAAAAGGAATAGGTATGTGGTACGCTAAGTAAACTGACTCCAAAAAACTTTTCCAATGGCAATTTTACTCTATTTTGGAATATTTAAAAATTAGGAAAATTAAAAGTAGTCTGAAAAGTGCACGAGGAGGCGACAAGCCTTGGGGGCGCGCCCTACCCCCCTGGGCACGCCCCTGTGGCTTGTGGCCAGCTCGTGTGCCCTCCGGACTCCATTTTCTTGTGGAATACTCCTTTTGGTCGGTAAAAATTCATTATATAATCTCCCAAAGGTTTTGATCACCGTACCATGACAAAATCCTATGTTCTTGTTTCAGGTTGTTTTTCTAACAGATCTAGATCACCATGACGTCTCCAAGCACCCCAAGGACAAGTTTTTCGAGAAATTCATCAACCCCTACCTCGCGGAGGTGCTGCAACACCCTCAAACCATTGAGATGCGTGAGGGGGTGCTGCACATCCGTGATGTTGAAGGGCCGAAGGAGACCGGAAGCGTGGAGGCAAGGCTCGAAGCAATGGAGCAGCAAGTCTTCAAGTGCCAAGGGATGGTGGAACATGGACTCAACGCCAATCACTTGATGATCACAGAGTTTACCCGTGACCACAAACTGGATGCCAAGAACATCGAAGAGGCTATCTTCAAGTCATGAGAGAATCGAGCATCTCCAAGCCCATATATATGACCTGCAAAACCAAAGCTGTGAGTATGAATGCAGATTTAAGAGGATGAGTTTGGTTGTAGATTTGAGGATCCCGGAGACTCGTTCATCTTTTTACGATGGTGAACCTATGCCTTGGGAGACGAGGATAAGACTCTGTCATCATCAACAACTCCACCATCACCACCTCCGAAAAAGAGACATAAATACATGTGTATGGGCACTCCCCTTGGCTTGTGCCAAGCTTGGAGGAGGTGTCTCGGTATCGTATCATCATCACACCTTTACCTTTATCGTTTTTCTTAGTTTGATCCTTTTGGTTACATCTTTATCTAGTAGAATAAAAGTTTTAGTATGATCTAGCTTTGAGTTGCTTTATGTTCCCTCTATGTAATCGAGTGTGAGAGATATATAATAAAGATTAGTTTTTAGTTGAGGGCTTTGCTTTCTTGCTTTGATCACGAGAAAAAGAAATAAAGAATAAAAGAAATAAAAGATTATATAATGGTCTTATGGGAAGTGACGATTTCACATATAAGAAGTATGTCGCATGAAACTTGTTGTTAGTTGACAAACATAGTTTTGGTCATTGTTGCGATTAATAGGAAGTAATAAAGAAAGAGAGGTCTCACATATAAATATACTATCTCAAACATCTTTTGTGATTGTGAGCACTCATTAAAATATTATATGCTAAAAGGTTGATGTTGGACAAGGAAGACAATGTAATGGGTTATGTTTCTTTAGATCCGAATAAAAGTTATATTATTATGGATCCTCTAACATGTCGAGCTTGCTTCTCACCCCTTGCTAGACAATTTTTTTGCACCAAGTAGAGATACTACTTGTGCATCCAAATATCCCTCAACCTAGTTTTGCCATGAGAGTCCACCATACCTACCTATGGATTGAGTAAGATCCTTCAAGTAAGTTGCCATCGGTGCAAGCAATAAAAATTGCTCTCTAAATATGTATGATCTATTAGTGTGAAGAAAATAAGCTTTATACGAACTTGTGATATGGAAGAAATAAAAGCGATGGACTGCATAATAAAGTTCTTTATCACAAGAGGCAATATAAAGTGACGTTCTTTTGCATTAAGATTTTGTGCATCCAACCATAAAAGCGCATGACAACCTCTGCTTCCCTCTACGAAGGCCTATCTTTTACCTTTTACTTTCTACTTCTATATAAGAGTCATGGTGATATTCACCTATTCCTTTTTACACTTTTTCTTTCTTGCAAGCACTTTATGTTGGGGGGAGATCCAAATACATTACCCTACCCACTCGGATGTAGATATTCACAAGCTATTATTGTTGACATTACCCTTGAGGTAAAAGGTTGGTAGGTGAAACCATAAGCCCTTATCTTTCTCTGTGTCCGATTGAAACTTTGACCTCATAAGTATCGTGTGAGTATTAGCAATTGTGAAATACTAAATGATAGTTGAGTATGTGAACTTGCTGAAAAGCTCTTATATTGACTCTTTCTTATGTTATGATAAATTGCAATTGCTTCAATGACTGAGATCATAGTTTGTTAGTTTCCAATAAAGTTCTTGTTTCATACTTTACCTTGTGAACGAATTGTTACTTTAGCATGAGAAGTTATATAACAATATGTTGTTGTTCTAAAAGATGATCATGATGGCTTCATGTTCGTATTTTATTTTATCGACACCTCTATCTCTAAACATGTGGACATGAGTATCGATTTAGGCATTCGCTTAAGGACAAGCGAGGGCTAACCTTGGGGGAGTTGATACGTCCATTTTGCATCATGCTTTTGTATTGATATTTATTGCATTAATTATGGGCTCTTATTACCTATTTGAGTGCAATACTTATGTCTTTTCTCTTTTATTTACAAGGTTTACATGAAGAGGGAGAATACCGGCAGCTGGAATTCTGGACTGAAAAAGGAGCAAATCTGATAGACCTATTCTGCACAACTCCAAAAGTCCTAAAAATTTACGGAGAATTAATTTGGAATATATAAAAAATATTGGGCAAAGAAAATACCAGGGGACCCACCAGGAGGCCACAAGCCTGGGGACGCGCCCCTGTGGCTTGTGGGGCCCCTGGCAGGCCTCCGGTGCCCATCTTCTGCTATATGAAGGGTTTAGACCTGGAAAAAATCAAAAGAGAGCTTTCGGGATGAAGCGTCGCCGTCTCGAGGCGGAACCTGGGCAGAAGCAATCTATGGCTCCGGCGGAGCTGTTCTGCCGGGGAAACTTCCCTCCCGGAGAGAGAAATTGAAGCCATCGTCATCACCAATGATCCTCTCATCGAGAGGGTGTCAATGTCCATCAACATCTTTACCAGCACCATCTCCTATCAAACCCTAGTTCATCTCTTGTATCCGATCTTTGTCTCAAAACCTCAGATTGGTACTTGTGGGTTGCTAGTAGTGTTGATTACTCCTTGTAGTTGATGCTAGTTAGTTTATTCGGTGGAAGTTCATATGTTCAGATCCTTAAAGATAATTATTACTCCTCTAATTATGAACATGAATATGCTTCGTGAGTAGTTACGTTTGTTCCTGAGGACATGGGAGAAGTCTTGTTATAAGTAATCATGTGAATTTGGTATTCGTTTGATATTTTGATGAGATGTATGTTGTCTTTCCTCTAGTGGTGTTATGTGAACATTGACTACATGACACTTCACCATTGTTTGGGCCTAGGGGAAGGCATTGGGAAGTAATAAGTAGATGATGGGTTGCTAGAGTGACAGAAACTTAAACCCTAGTTTATGCGTTGCTTCGTAAGGGGCTAATTTGGATCCATATGTTTCATGTTATGGTTAAATTTATCTTAATTCTTCTTTCGTAGTTTCGGATGCTTGCAAGAGTGGTTAATCATAAGTGGGAGGCTTGTCCAAGTAAGGACAGAACCCAAGCACCGGTCCACCCACATATCAAATTACCAAAGTAACGAATGTGAATCATATGAGCATGATGAAAACTAGCTTGACAGTAATTCCCATGTGTCCTTGGGAGCGCATTGCTTTATATAAGAGTTTGTCCAGGCTTGTCCTTTTCTATAAAAAGGATTGGGCCACCTTGTTGCACCTTTGTTACACTTGTTACTTGTTACCCATTACGAATTATCTTATTATAAAACTATCTGGTACCGATAATTTAAGTGCTTGCAGAGAATACCTTGTTGAAAACCGCTTGTCATTTCCTTCTACTCCTTGTTGGGTTCGACACTCTTACTTATCGAAAGGACTACGATAGATCCCCTATACTTGTGGGTCATCAAGCACTTCTCAAGATTTTTGGTGAGGCATCTCGACTCCATGTCAATCTTGCTAAAAGCGGCTCATACCCTATTCGTTGTCTGGTGGAAATAATGGAGATGGTTCAAGTTTCCTTGGTGTACCCAAGTGGATGCTTCCCATGCAAATACTTAGGGTTACTATTATCTATCCGCAAGTAGTCCGCCACATGACTAGCAAGCCTTGTTGATCAATTGGCTAGGGCGCTGCCAAAGTGCAAGGCCGCATTAATGCCCAAGAGTGGAATGCTCTTGCTTATGCAATATGTGCTCTGTGCAATCCCACTGCACGCAATGATGGCGCTCGACATCCCTGATAACCCACAAGTATAGGGGATCGTTTGTAGCCTTCTTCGATAAATAAGAGTGTCAAACCCAACGAGGAGCTAAAGGCAGAACAAATATTCCCTCAAATTCTATCGACCACTTATACAACTCTACGCACACTTTAACGTTTGCTTTACCTAGAATAAGTATGAAACTATTTTGTAGGTGTGATGCTAGAACTACTTTCCAAGAATAAAACTAGAAGTACTTTGAAAAATAATAAAAGTTAGGTGTTTAGTAAAAGGGTTTGTGTCAACAAGAAAGTTATTTGTCCCTAGGCAATCGATAGCAAGTACCGGTAATCATTCTTGTAATTTTATATGAGGGAGAGGCATGAGCTAACATATTTCTCTACTTGGATCATATGGACTTATGATTGGACCCCTAGCAAGCATCCGCAACTACTAAAGATCATTAAGGCCATGAAACCTAACCATAGCATTAAGTATCAAGTCCTCTTTACTCCCATACGTCATACCCCACTTACTCGGGTTTAAGCTTCTGTCACTCTCACAACCCACCATAAGAAAATCATGAACATATTGCAACACCCTACAGTGGGGTCCCCTCATGTTTGCACGAGAATTGAGGGCACCGTAGGACAGCACCATAAATAAAATAAACAATCATACCAAACAAGATCATGATTAACCCACAGGACAAAACGGATCTACTCAAACATCATAGGATAACCAAATATCATTAGGAAATAATATATGGAGTTGAGAACCATGTTTAAGTAGAGATTATAGTGGGAAGAAGGGGTGTTACACCGCTGCATAGAGGGGGAGAGAGTTGGTGTTGACGATAGCAAGATTGTTGATGTAGATCGTCATCTTGATCGTTGCCCCGGCGGCACTCCGGCGGCACCGAGAGCGAGGGGGAGAGAGCCCCTCTCCTTTTCCTTCTTCCTTGGCCTCCCCCCTAGATGGAAGGAGAGTTCCCCCTCTGGTCCATGGCCTCCATGGCGGCGGAGGGGCGGGAGCCCCTCCGAGGTTGGATCTTCCTCTCTGTTCTCTTCTGTTTCATGTTCCCAGATCTGGCCCTTCACCGTTTCTTAAATTCCAAGAGATCCATAACTCCGATTGCAATGAAATTTTTACACGATTTTTTCCATAAATTATATTTCTTGCGCCAGAAGAAGGCCCCAACCAACCTTCAAGGAGGACACAAGACACCTGGGCGCACCAGGGGATGCCTGGCATGCCCTGGTGGGTTGTGGGCTCTGTGGGCCCCCGTTTGCATTGATTCCACCTCCAAAAAATCACATAAATTCCAAAATAAATCTCCGTAAATTTTTTTTCACGTTTGGACGTTTGATATGGATTTTCTGTGATACAAAAAACATGCAACAAACAGGAACTCACACTAGGCAGCGGATCAATAGGTTAGTCCAAATAATCATATAAAAAGTTGCCAAAAATATGTGAAAGTTCTATAATATTGGCATGAAACAATCAAAAATTATAGATACGACGGAGACATATCAACATCCCCAAGCTTAATTCCTGCTCATCCTCGAGCAGGTAAATGATAAAAAAGATAATTTTTTATCTGGAATGCTACCTAGCATAAACTTGATCATATATCTAATCATGGCATGAATATTAAGACATAAGTGATTCAAATCAATAGTGTATAATTTGACATAAAGACATCATTACTCAGGCATCCCAAAAAACAATCATGTCTTTCAAAATATCAACGCTAAAGAAAGCTATCCCTACAAAATCATATAGTCTTGTCATGCTCTATTTTCTTTACACAAAGTATTTATCATGCACAACCCCGATGACAAGTCGAGCAATTGGTTCATACTTTTTAATGCGCTTCAGCTTTTTCAACCCTCACGCAATACATGAGCAAGCCATGGATATAGCACTACGGGTGGAATATAGTATGATGATAGGGTAAATATAGAGAAGACAAAAAGGTAGGAAAGTCTCACATCGGTGCGGCTAACCAACGGGCTATGGAGATGCCCATCAATTGATATCAACATGAGGAGTAGGGATTGCCATGCAACGAATGCACTAAGAGCTATAAGTGTATGAAATCTCAATATGAAACTAAGTGGGTGTGCATCTAATCCTATAATGAAAAATTCCCACTAGTATATGAAAGTGACAACATAGGAGACTCTCCATATGAAAAACATGGTGCTACTTTGAAGCACAAGTGTGGTAAAGGATACTAACAATGCCCCTTCTCTCTTTATTTTTTTTTTCTTTTTATTTCTTTTTTTTTTCTTCTTTATTTCTATTTCTTTTTTTCTTTTTCCTTTTTTTCTTTTCCTTTTTTTCTCTCATTGTCCGGAATATCATCCCGACTTGTGGAGGAATCATAGTCTCCATCATCCTTTCATCACTGGGGCACTGCTCTAAAAATGAATAATGATGATCATCACACTATTATTTACTTATAACTCAAAAGAAATAAAAATTACAACTCGATACCTATGACAAAGTATGACTCTATATGAATGCCTCTGGCAATGTACCAGGATGTGCAATGATCTAGCGTAACATGTATGAAAAATGATGAACGGTGGCTGAGCCACAACTGCTATGTCAGCTATATGATCATGCAAAGCAATATGACAATGAATGCTCAGTCATCAAACAGAAGCGGTGGAAGTTGCATGGCAATATATCTCAGAATGGCCATGGAAAAGCCATAATAGGTAGGTATGGTGGCTGTTTTGAGGAAGATATAATAAGGCTTATGTGTGATAGAGTGTATCATATCACGGGGTTTGGGTGCACCGGCGAAGTTTGCACCACGTCTCGAGGTGAGAAATGGCAATGCATGGTACCGTAGAGGCTAGCAAATTGCATAAAGGTAAGAGTGAGTATAATCCATAGACTCACATTAGTCATAAAGAACTCATATACTTATTGCAAAAGTTTATTAGCCCTTGAAGCAAAGTACTACTATGCATGCCCTAGGGGGATATATTGGTAGGAAAGGACCATCGCTCGTCCCCGAACGCCACTCATAAGGAGGACAATCAATAATAAATCATGCTCCAACTTCATAGCATAACGAGAGACTATACGTGCATGCTTCGGGAATCACAAACCTTAACACCAATATTCTTACTAACCACAATAGTTTACTGGTACCTCCCACATATTATCATCTCTATATCGCAAAACTATTGCAAGGAATCAAACATATCATATTCAGTGATCCATAAGTTTTATGTAGGATTTTTTTGACTAACCATGCAATTGACCAATTCCTATTGACTCTCTAAATAGATAGATATAAGTGAAGCATGAGAGTTTAATTATTTCTACAAAAGACCATGCTCTAACAAATACAAGTGAAGCAAAAGAGCATTCTTCAAATAACAGTTTTCCATGTGAAGAGAAATAGGCAATCCAAACTTCAAATGATATAAGTAAAGCACATGAAGCATTCTATAAAGGCCATACTCAAAAGATATAAGTGAAGTGCAATGAGAATTCTATAAATCAACCATGGACTATCTCATACCAGCATGATGTATAAAAGAAAAAAAATGAAAACTAAACACAAAAGACGCTCCAAGATTTGCACATATCACATGAACGAAACGAATCCGAAAACATATCGATACTTGTTGAAGAAAGATGGGATGCCTTCCGGGGCATCCCCAAGCTTAGAAGCTTGAGTCTCCTTGAATATTTACTTGGGGTGCCTTCGGCATCCCCAAGCTTGAGCTCTTTCCTCTCCTCCTTCTCTTCACATCGAGGCCTCCTCGATCTTTGAACACTTCATCCACACAAAACTTAACCAAACTTTCAGTGGCGTGGTTAGTGAATATGGCAATGAAATCCCATCATGTACTGCTGTAACATTATTGTATAATTATAAACAAACATTACCCATTGTATTCTATCACAATTCTATGGCCCCAAGTCAAGGAGGCTTCAACAAGAATTCAAACATACGCAAATACTGAAGCTATAACAGCAATCTGTGAAAACAGGACAGTCTGTAAAGATTTGAACATCCACCATACTTTTGTGACTCTAAAAATTTCTAAAAAATTAGGACAATGTAAACAATTTGTATAGAAAGATTGTGGAAAAAGTTTCAGAAATGTTTGATGCTCCAGTAAAAAATGAAAATCCACGCGCTACGGCCAAAGTTTTTGTTTCTGCACCGCACATACCAACAAGCAATCTAATCATCCTAAAGGCAAATATTGGCACATTATTTTTATAATACAATGGAATTATACAAGGGTGTCGGTGTACTAAAGTAGGGGTACCTTAGTACCCCGAACTTGTGCACGGGCAGTCGTAGCACCCCGCGGCAAGGCTTGCCAGGCGACCGCCAAAACTCTCCGTGGTCCCTTTCTGGAGCCATCCAAGAACAAAGTATTTGAGCCAAGGCCCCGGCAGGAGGAGCTTGCCGGGAAGGCCACCCGAAGAGAGCAAGGCCCCGGCAAGAGGAGCTTGCCGGTACGGCCGCTCGAAGCACAAGGCCCCGGCAAGAGGAGCTTGCCGGGAAGGCCGACCAAGGCACGACAAGAGACTTGCTGCAACGCGCCACGCGTCCCGGCAAGGACCGGTGAGCAACAAGCTCCCGGGCGCGACGAGGCATCGACCGCGGCAAGGCGCTTGCCGTGGCAAGTCACCACCCCGCACCTGCGTTCCAGCTCATCCACCCACGCGTCGCTTTGGGGCCATTCCAGGCGTACGTGGCGAGAGGCTGCGCAGCCAGGGGCATGCGATGGCGAAGCGACGCTGACAGGGTAGCTGTCGTGGCAAACGGTGGCGCCCCTGACGGCCCCTTTTCTGCACTGTTTGGGTGACCCATATGGGCATTTAATGCCCTTGTCCCCTGCCGTCAGAGTTAGGTATGATAGCACTGTGCAAACAGTTGTACCCAACACAGCGTTTTCCAGTTTTACCCCCGCATACGTTGCCACCTGTGGGTAACCCCTTGCGCATATAAAAGGAGGCCCCATGCGCAACGTGAGGGGAAGGAGGAAGAAGACCACCCACGCTCGGTCTGATTAGTTGCCTGAGTGTACTGTAGCACTCAGCGCTCCCAAGAACACAATACAAACCACAAAGCAGCAGTAGGGTTTTACGCATCCGTGCGGCCCGAAGCTGGGTAAATCCCCTTGTGTGCATCGCCTCGATCCGCTCTTCGCGCGACCTCCGCCCCCCGTCGAACCAGAAAGGGGCTCGGTCCCCATAGGTGTTCGTGGAGGCAGATTTCCCCCGACATCTTTGCCGCGCCAGGTAGGGGGCGTCGAAGTTGTGCGAACCTGATCCGGCGTCTGCACAGGCTAGATCTCCATCATCTTCATCGACATGCCACCGAAGAAGAAGGCTCCGGAGGTGGCTGGTCCGTCCGCGTCGAACCCACCGCCCCTGGAGCAAACTTGTGGTGGGGACGGCACCGGCGGCGGAACGGGCGTCGCCGAGCCAGTTCATGGTGCCACGGCGTCCGAACATGCACCGCGCCCCTCTCAGGAGGCACGGGACCAGCAGCGTCTTGGCACTCACGGTACCATACGCTCGCTGGACCCAGATCGAGCTGGCGGATCCCAGGGTGCTCAAGGCCAGCATGCACACCAACGTGCTGGCGCGAGCGTGGCGCGACTGCCTGGTCCGGGTGTTGCTCCTTCTAACATAGTTAGAAGTTCGAGCACATCCCGCTCCACGCGCCGCTCGCCACCGCTGCCCGCCACTCCAGCAGAAGCTCTAGCACGAGCTCAACTGCTCCTGGACTACCCTCCAACGGCGGACAAGCTCGATGACTGGAGGGCCACGATACAGAGCCTCATTGGCTTCGCTAACGGCGACACCCCGCGGCAGCATAGTGTGTCGCAGCCGCGGCAGGTCGGCCAGGCGAGAACCGATGGCGCCAAGACCGGTGGGGGTGCGACCACCGTGCATTCCCTGCCCCAAAGGCCAAGATCGCCGACTCGTCGGAGCCGTCACGACAACGACTCCACCGCGTCGTCAAATCCGCGAACTCGTCGCGATCAACGCCAAGTTCTTCACGAACGGGAGCAAGAGGACGCTCGTACGCGCATCGAGCGTCGGAGAGAAGCGCGGCGTCAATCAGACTAGCGCGCTGGGCCCTCTGTCGACATGCATGCGCCGGGGGGACCAGGCGACCTGCCGTACGCGGTAGGCTGCCCTGCGTTCACCCGTGAGCTGTGGCAAGTCCAGTGGCCCAGCACGAAGAATTTCAAGCCAGACGTGCCAAAGAAGTACGACGGCAAGTCGCATCCGTCGGCATTCCTCAGCATCTACACCATTGCGGTGCAGGCTGCTGGAGGGCGAGACGACAAGATCCTTGCCAACTACTTCCCGCTGGTACTCAAATCCAACGTCAGATCCTGGCTCATGCACTTGCCGGATAACTCCATAACCTCCTGGACAGACTTGTGCCATCAGTTTGTTGGCGCCTTTACAGGCGGCCACAAACCCCATGGCCAAGCGAGCGACCTTCATCTGCTCGTCCAGAAGGAAGGGGAATCCTTGCGCAAGTTCATCCAGAGATTCAGCCGCGTACACTACAACATCCCAGACGCCCACCCTGCCGCGGTTATCAGCGCGTTCCATCAGAACGTGCGTAACCGCAGGATGCGGGAGGAGATGGCGATGTGCAAGATCAAAGACGTCACCGAGACATATGCCCTGGCCGACAAGTGTACACGTGCTGAGGAAGGAAGGAAACTACCCGGAGAGAACACTGGAGCAGGAGAATCTGACAGTGAGGATACCACCCCGGCAAGGAAGAACCGGCGGCGGAGCAACAGGAAGAAGAAGAGCCAAGAAGTACTGGTTGTCGAGCAGTCCGGCGATGAAGGCGCCGCCAAGAAGGCCCAGGCTGGTAGCTCCGGCAAGGAGGTTGCCGGATGCGCCAACTGCCAGGCTGTGGCGGTCGCCGACAAGCGGGACGGCACCAGCAAACAGTACTGCAAGATCCACCGCACCAAGGGCCATGACCTCCAGAGCTGCAAGCAGGTCGAGCGGCTCGTCGAGCTGCAAAAGGCCGAGTACGAGCGGCGCGACAAGGAGAGAGCCCGGGGAGGTGGTGGAGGATCAGGCACGAAGCGCCCCGGCCAGGGAGGACGTCGCGACAAGGACAAGCAGCGGCAAGCAGACAGACCTCCCCGCGGCCGCGACAAGGACGAAGACGACGACGAAGACGAAGACATGGATGATGTCGAGACCAGTGAGCAGGAGTTTCAGAAAGCCACAGAGGTCTTGTGCGTAGACGGCGGTGCTTCTCTGCATACTTCTCACCGCCAGCTCAAGCGGTGGGCGTGGGAAGTCAATGCAGCGGAACCACCCGTCGAGTCGCGCAAGCCTCTGAAATGGTCCAGCACGCCTATCATCTTCGATATTGAGGACCACCCTGACCGCACAACTGTGATCGGGTGCTTGCCGATGTTGGTCTCACCGACAGTCCGCAACCTCAAGGTCACTAAGATGCTAGTCGACGGCGGGGCCGGCTTGAACCTGATCTCCTCCGCTGTGCTCCAGAAACTCCAATTCCCCGACAGCGAGCTCGAAGAGACCGGCACGTTCCAAGGAATCAACCCGGGAAGGAGCAAGCCGAAGGGGAAGATAACGTTGCCAGTGACATTTGGCAGCGAGCTGAACTTCAGGACAGAGAGGATCACTTTTGACGTTGCCGATTTTCCATTGCCCTACAATGGAATTCTCGGCCGTCCGGTGCTCGCCAAGTTCATGGCGGCCTCCCACTACGCGTACAACATGCTCAAGATGCCAGGCCCGATAAGCGTCATCTCTGTCCCCGGCGACAAGAAGGATGCCCTTATCTGTGCCGACAAGATCTACCGGGAAGCAGCAGCCGCGAGGGATCACAAGCCACTTGCCGCTGAAGCTCCCGGGAGGAAGAAGAAGGCCAAGCCCGGCAAGTGCTCTAGTGCCCACTCCGGCAAGCGCACCTCTTCGGAGTGTTGCGCTACCGTCGAGGACGCACCATCGAGCTCCATCGGCAAGAGTAAGAAGTCAATGGCAGCCTCGCCAACGACCAAGAAGGTGTCCGCCAAGGAGGACAGCACTGGTGGTACCTTCACCATTAGTGCCACCCTCGACCCCAAATAGGAAGGCGCGCTCGTTGCTTTCCTGCGGGCGAATGTCGATGTGTTTGCCTGGCAACCATCTGACATCCCCGGCGTTCCCAGGAAAGTGATTGAGCACCACCTCGCCGTTTGTCCTCATGCGCGGCCCGTCAAGCAGAGAGTTAGGAAGCAAGCGGTGGAGCGCCAAGAGTTCATCACAGAAGAGATCAAGAAGTTGGAAGCGGCAGGCCTTGTCAGAGGCGTGCTCCATCCGACGTGGTTGGCCAATCCTGTTGTCGTGCGCAAAGCAAATGGGAAATGGAGGCTTTGCATCGACTTTACTGATGTTAATAAAGCTTGTCCCAAAGATCCCTTTCCCTTGCCGCGCATTGACCAGATTGTTGACTCCACGGCCGGATGTGACCTGCTTTCATTTCTTGACGCATACTCAGGGTACCATCAGATCTTCATGGCTGAAGAAGATGAGGAAAAGACCGCATTCATCACTCCATGTGGCACGTACTGTTTCGTACGGATGCCTTTCGGTTTGAAGAATGCCGGTTCGACGTTTGCAAGGGTTGTCCATACCGCTTTTGAGCCGCAAATCCACAGAAATGTGGAAGCCTACATGGATGACATAGTGGTCAAAAGCAGGAACAGGGCAACCCTGATTCAAGATTTAGAAGAGACCTTTGCGAACCTGCGCAGGATCAGCCTCAAGCTCAACCCCGAGAAGTGCGTGTTTGGAGTCCCTTCCGGCAAGCTTCTCGGGTTCTTCGTGTCTCAGCGAGGAATCGAAGTCAATCCAGACAAAATCAAGGCCATCGAGCAGATTGAAGCACCAACACGCATCAAGTATGTACGAAGGCTTGCCGGCTGCGTCGCGGCTCTCAGCAGGTTTATTTCCAAGTCTGCAGAACGCGCCCTGCCATTTTTCAAAGTTTTGAAAAAGGCGGGTCCAGTAAAATGGACTCCGGAAGCAGAGGCTGCGCTGCAGGACTTGAAGAAATACCTGTCCTCCGCTCCAATACTTGTCGCGCCTAAACCACAAGAGAAGTTGCTGTTGTACCTGGCGGCAACCAATCAAGTGGTTAGTGCTGCGTTAGTAGCGGAGAGGGAGGCAGATGATGAGCTAGCAACCGCGGCAAGCGTGTCCAGCGACAAGCAAGAGGCTTCCCCGACAAGCTCTGGCCTCGACAAGGATGAATCTGCGCAGGAGCGAGTGGAGGTGCAGAAGAAGAGAATGGTGCAGCACCCAGTTTACTTTGTCAGCTCCCTTCTGCAGGGGGCTAGGTCAAGGTACTCTGGTGTGCAGAAATTGCTTTTCGACCTTCTCATGGCCTCGAGAAAGCTGCGCCATTACTTCCAAGCACATGAGATTACAGTTGTCACCCGCTTTCCGCTGAAGAGGATACTGCAGAATCCAGAAGCAACAGGCAGGATTGTCGAGTGGGCACTGGAACTGTCAAGCTTCGGTCTCAAATTCGAGAGCACTTCAACTATCCAAAGCAGAGCATTGGCGGAGTTCATAGCAGAGTGGACACCGACACCAGATGAAGAGATCCCAGAGACGAGCATCCCCGTCAAAGAAGCAAGCAAATAGTGGCTGATGTATTTTGATGGTGCTTTCTCGCTGCAAGGCGTCGGTGCTGGCGCGTTGCTTATCGCGCCCACCGGAGAGCATCTCAAGTACATAGTCCAGATGCACTTCCCCAAGGAGCAAGCAACCAACAATATTGCAGAGTATGAAGGTTTGCTCGCCGGTCTCAGGATCGCGGCAGAACTTGGGATCAAGAAGCTCATTGTCAGGGGTGACTCGCAGCTTGTCGTCCGCCAAGTGAACAAAGATTACCAGAGTCCGTTGATGGAAGCGTACATTGATGAAGTGAGGAAGCTAGAAGAGCGCTTTGACGGCCTGCAAATGGAACACGTTCCAAGAGCTGAGAACGACATTGCTGATGGCCTGTCAAAGTGCGCAGCACTTAAGTTACCTGTGGAACCAGGAACCTTTGTGCTCAAGCTGACTCAGCCATCCGTGACACCATCAACCGGACAAAGCAAGAAGAGGAAGTTGGTCTCCGGCGACTATCTTCCGGCAGAGCTCCCCGGAGCCGCCGCCAAGAAGGTCCCCAAGATCGACGCCAAGAGCGCTGAGGAGCCGTCTGCTCCGGCAAACCCCAGGGTTTGTTCCGTAGAAGCAGGCGCTCCCGACAAGTTTTGCCCCGGCAAGCTTGCCGGGGAACGTCGAGCTCCGGCTGAGCCCCAGATCCTCGCCGTAGAAGCGGACGTTCCCGCAGCGGCAGGTGTGCCTTCAGTCCTTGTTGTCGAGCCACAGGCTCCAGCATGGGCGCAGCAGACTGTCCATTTCCTCCAGAACGGAGAACTTCCTGAAGAACAAGAAGAAGCGGAAAGAGTAGCCCAGCGCTCGAGTATGTACCAGTTCGTCGACAACACGCTGTACAGAAGAGGGCGCAATGGTGTGAAATTGAAGTGTATTTCCCGGGAAGACGGACAAAAGCTGTTGGCAGAGATACATGGAGGCATATGTGGTCACCACATCGGCGCCAGAGCACTTGCCGGCAAAGCGTTCCGGCAAGGTTTCTTCTGGCCGACAGCCCTCCAGGATGCAACTGCACAAGTAACCAAGTGTGAAGCGTGCCAGTTCCATTCCAAGCAGATACACCAGACAGCTCAAGCTCTCCAGACGATCCCTTTATCCTGGCCATTTTCGGTCTGGGGGCTCGACATCCTCGGCCCCTTCCCCCGAGCTGTCGGGGGCTTTGAGTACTTGTACGTCGCAATCGACAAGTTCACAAAGTGGCCGGAAGTGGAACCAGTGAGGAAGGTGACAGCACAGTCAGCAGTCAAGTTCTTCAGGTCGATTGTTTGCCGCTTCGGGATCCCCAAAAGGATCATCACCGACAACGGTACGCAATTCACGAGCCACGCCTTCATGCAATACGTCCAAGATCTTGGCGCCAAGGTCTGCTTCGCTTCTGTTGCTCATCCCAGGAGCAACGGTCAAGCGGAGAGGGCCAATGCCGAAGTGCTGCGCGGGCTCAAGACCAGAACTTTCGACAGGCTGCACAAGTGCGGAAGAAACTGGATCGAGGAGCTGCCGGTGGCTCTTTGGTCGATCAAAACGACGCCAAATCGAGCCACTGGCCAGACACCATTTGCTCTAGTCTATGGAGCAGAAGTAGTTACCCCCATGGAACTCGTATACGGGTCACCTCGAGTGCTCGCTTATGATGAGCTTGAGCAAGAGCGGCTGCGTGAAGATGACGCGCTGCTCCTTGAGGAAGATCGTCCTCAGGCTGCTGTGCGAGCCTCTCGCTACCAGCAAGCTTTGCGTCGCTACCATAGCCACAAAGTTAAAGCTAGAAGCTTCGAGGAAGGCGACCTTGTTCTTCGGCGCGCTCCATCCGCCAAGAATCATAACAAGTTGACGCCGAAGTGGGAAGGCCCTTACCGGGTGAGACGAGTCATGAGGCCCGGCGCTGTCCGCCTTGAGACCGAAGATGGCACTCCGGTGAGCAACTCCTGGAATATTGAGCATCTTCATAAGTTTTACCCGTAAGGCGCGGTTGTCGGACCCCGTCCGGCAACCACCCTTTTGTACAAGTCTTGCCGCTGTTGCATGTAATCCTTTGTACAAAGCCAGGCGCAGACCCTGAGCAGCAGTAAATGAAGCGCTGGCGCCCTAAGTTTTAGCATGCATGCTGAGTCGAGTCTCGTCCTTGGTTAGGGTTGATAGTGCCTAACAGCTGCTAACCCCTAGCTTAGAGGTCGGGTTTGCGTCCTTTTTTCCCGTTCTTTCGTTTCCTTTGGTTCACAGGGTTTTGCATATCCTGGCCAGACCGCTTAAGGACGAAGAAGAAAAGAAGGGCGGACCAGCATCTGGTCCCCGGCAAACCAGTGTTGCCGGGGGCTGCAAGTACAAAGATTCGCCCGCGGCAAGCCAAAGTTGCCGGGGGCTGCAATCCTAGATAAGTTTTTCATCCCTTGTCATGCATTCTCTTATGGACTGAGGAATGCGAAAACCTTGTTCCTTCCTAAAAAGCTACCGTGCTCCCTTAACTCTGGGCCTCGGAGCGCGTTCCTGGGGCCAGTTTTGGTGGTAGCCGCGGCGGCAAAGGAACGGAATGAGGAGCCCGAACCCGCCTCATCCCTACCTCCGCCAAAGGCGTGAGGAAGGTCAAGTGGCGCAGGAAGACGGCAGGGCCTGTTGCCGGGCAAAGAAGTGTCTATCTTAATGATATAAAGGATTCGCTCCTTGGCATGGGTTTTACCCGCGAGACAAATGGCCCGGCAAACATCCCCTTTTCATTAAAAACATTCCGCTCAGGTACAGCTCAGAGAGAATGAAAAACATGAGAGATGGGATTACAAGCTTTAAATGCAACTAAGGCCCGAAGGCTTACAAGTTAAAAAGAGATAAGGTGCCCGTAATCCCTTTCTTGTCTCTCTCCTCAGGAGGTAGGACAAGGAGGCGAAAAGGGGCAAAAGGGGCGCCTAGACGAGCTACGGGTGGCAGAAGACACCAACAGAACGCCCCGGGGACCGTCTGAAGGCTAGGTGGTGGTAGCGGCTCCGGAAGCAGGGCTGGACGGGGCGGCAGGACGTCAGCACGCTGTCGAGGGCACCTCGCCCTCGTACTCCGACTTGACGGCCTTGCCGCCAGCCCTCTTCCTCTTCTGCAGCCTCGCCACGCCAGCCGCCAAGGAGACGACCCCGGGAAGCTCAAGGAGCCGGCAACACGGATGATGGGGTCGCCGGTGCCACGCGGAGCCGCGACCGATGCCTAGTCAGACCCGTCATCCCGACGACCGCTACCCTCGTCGTCGCTGTCGCTCCCCTCCTCGTCACTCTCGCTCGAGGAGGAGCTTTCGCTGTCGGAGGAGCTATCCACGCAGCACCGGGCCTGGATCCCGAAGCACCCGAAGACCTTGACGGAGAGGAGATCGCCCTCCATCAACTTAAAATGGAGGGTGAACCCCTCCATCAAGCTGTGGATGCGGGCGAACGTCTTCCACCCTCGACCAAGATACATCACGCCGGGGGCTGGGGACTCAACGTGGACCCGCGTGCCGCTGATCCCGCAGCCCCTCATGCGCAGTCTTAGCGTCTCGGGTTGTTCCACCTCCATCACGCTTGCGAAGGGGGCCGGGAGGCGGAGGCGGCGACGAGGCGCCCGGCGCAGCCTGACAAAGAACTCGCAGGGGTCGTCCCCGATGTGGACTGCCGTGAGAAGAGGGGCCACTGGCGGAGGCGAGGCCGGCGCGTCGCCCCGTCCGCCTCGTCCCTGAGCGTCTCGGCCTCGTCCATGACCTCGTCCACGACCTCGCCCCCTCCCCCTTCCCCTTACGGTTGGCTCTACCACCGCGGGTGCAAGGGGAGGAGGGGCGCGTTGCCTAGCGGCGACCCTCGCCGCCATCGATGAAGGACCAGGATTCCCTTTCTCCATGGCGAATGGAGAGAGGGGATTAGAAGCTAAAGAGAAGCAAAGATGAAGGAGTGTGGGTTTTCGTCGCCCCCCCCCCCTCTTGCTCTTTATAAAGGAGCGGGGTGGGGGCTCGGCCGCCCTGCTCAGCCAACCAAGACGCAGGAAGAGCAGGCGACTGGGACCGGCCTGTTGCCTCGACCCGCGACGGCCCGGTTTCCTGCCTCCACCGTCCGCGACCCCAGGTGCATGGAAGCCGCGTGGCTGGCGTGCAGGACCGAGGCGACAGATGAGGCGACCTCCCCTCGCCCCGTGATCGTGGGGAGCGGACGCCTCGGGAACCGTGCCTCGGCCCCATCCAGCAAATGAGCCACGCCTCCACGCCTCCCTCCACTTATGGAGATAGCGCGGACCGTCCCCCTTTATTGCGACGTGACGCATGCCTGCGCGGCTCAGCCCCGCGCACGCCGCCCACGTCATGCACGCCTCTCCCCACGATGCCGCGTTCGACGCGTGCCATTCGGGGAGGGCGTGGTGGATGTAGAAGAAGATGCAGCGTGACCCAGGCCGTGCGTGCCCGTGCACTGTTTTGGGCCTGGCCCAACAGCGCTCGGCACCGTGTATGGCCCAGGCCCGGGGGCTCCTGTCGGTGTACTAAAGTAGGGGTACCTTAGTACCCCGAACTTGTGCACGGGCAGTCGTAGCACCCCGCGGCAAGGCTTGCCAGGCGACCGCCAAAACTCTCCATGGTCCCTTTCTGGAGCCATCCAAGAACAAAGTATTTGAGCCAAGGCCCCGGCAGGAGGAGCTTGCTGGGAAAGCCACCCGAAGAGAGCAAGGCCCCGGCAAGAGGAGCTTGCCGGGACGGCCGCTCGAAGCACAAGGCCCCGGCAAGAGGAGCTTGCCGGGAAGGCCGACCAAGGCACGACAAGAGACTTGCTGCAACACGCCACGCGTCCCGGCAAGGACCGGTGAGCAACAAGCTCCCGGGCGCGACGAGGCATCGACCGCGGCAAGGCGCTTGCCGCGGCAAGTCACCACCCCGCACCTGCGTTCCAGCTCATCCACCCACGCGTCGCTCTGGGGCCATTCCAGGCGTACGTGGCGAGAGGCTGCGCAGCCAGGGGCATGCGGTGGCGAAGCGATGCTGACAGGGTAGCCGTCGTGGCAAACGGTGGCGCCCCTGACGGCCCCTTTTCTACACTGTTTGGGCGACCCAGACGGGCATTTAATGCCCTTGTCCCCTGCCGTCAGAGTTAGGTATGATAGCACTGTGCAAACAGCTGTACCCAACACAGCGTTTTCCAGTTTTACCCCCGCCTACGCTGCCACCTGTGGGTAACCCCTTGCGCATATAAAAGGAGGCCCCATGCGCAACGTGAGGGGAAGGAGGAAGAAGACCACCCACGCTCGGTCTGATTAGTTGCCTGAGTGTACTGTAGCACTCAGCGCTCCCAAGAACACAATACAAACCACAAAGCAGCAGTAGGGTTTTACGCATCCGTGCGGCCCGAAGCTAGGTAAATCCCCTTGTGTGCATCGCCTCGATCTGCTCTTCGCGCGACCTCCGCCCCCCGCCGAACCAGAAAGGGGCTCGGTCCCCATAGGTGTTCGTGGAGGCAGATTTCCCCCGACAAAGGGGATAATTATTTTTGTTGAAAAGTTTCTGTAACTAAGATTCACAATGTTTCCGTGAGCATGAACAAGGTTCAAGGAGCTCTCCCACTTCAACAATGCGTGTCTCTCTCACTTTCACTTTCCTTTTTGAAAAGTTTTGGGTTCCCCTCTATATTTTTTTTGTTTTTAAACTTTATAAAAGCTCTCAACAGAAATAAATGACTCTCTAAAACTTTTGGATTGTCTCCCTGGCAGCGCTTTCTTTAAATCCATTAAGCTAGGCATAAAGTGCTCAAGTGATGGATCCACCTGGATCCCAAGGTATATCAAAGCCAATTTTAATTAGCAATTATTTGGCATTTAGTAGTGAGCACAAAGCAACATATATCAAGCAATGACGAAGTCTAACTCTCTTCCTATGCATCGGCATGTCATACAAGAACAATTCATGCACATCAAGTAAAGGCCAATACATAGCATAAGTAGTTTCTTGCAATTTTTTTGTGTTGGAAACATAAAGAGGCAGAGATGTAGCTCCTCTCTCATAATAATTGCAAGTAGGAGCAGCAAGCACATGCATATTATATTCATCAAAATCATCATGTGTAACAGTAAAAGGCAACCCATTAATATAATCCTTAATAAGTGCAAACTTCTCCGATATAGTGTAGTTGGGAGAATTCAAAAGGATAATAGGACTATCATGTGTGGGTGCAATAGCAACAATTTCATTTTTAACATAAGGAACAATAGCAAGTTCATCTCCATAAGCATAATTCATATTGGCATCAAGGCCACAAGCATAGCAATCATCAAGTTCATCAAAAAGGGATATTTCAAATGAATCAATGGGTTCATAGAAATTATCGTAGCATTCATCCTTCGGTAAGAACGAAGGGGCATTAAATAATGTATGAGTTGAAGACTTACTCTCATTAGAAGGTGGGCACGGGTAGCTAATCCGCTCTTCCTCCTTTTGTTCTTCGCTCTCCTCATCGTCTTTTTCATCCAATGAGCTCATAGTTTCATAAATTCCTTCTTCCATAGACTCCTGAAAAATATTAGTCTCTTCTTGGACAGCGAAGACTCTCTCAATAAATTTATCAATATTGGAATTGTATTTTTAATTATCATAGCAATATTTAAGGATGGCAAAATTTTCAGGCCTATAAACATCGTCATCAAAAGCTTCATACTTTTCAAACAAAGATTCAATTTCATAAGCACCCTTAAAAGCAAGAAATTCTTCTATTCTTTCCACATCATAGTAATCATATATCCCTCTAGCATAAGAAGCCAAGGTTCCATTATCATTAAATTTGCATGTAAAGGGAAGGTGTGGAGCATTCACCCTAGAGCAACAAGTAAAATCATATCTCAGCATAAATCCTGAGCATACCAATGCAACATATAAATTTGATCCCATAAAAGTTTCCCTTTTTGTGTCAAGCGATAATCCCTAAAGTATTCACGTTGATCCAACGTGTCTCCCATTATCATGTTGATTGGGGTTTTCTCAGGATTATCAAAGTAGTGCATGATATTTTTCACATAACGAGCATCGAGGGTTTTAGGAGGTTCCCCATCTCCATGAGTAGCAAGTACAACTAATTTTTTTGGTGTTTCGTGTTCCATATCCATAACTAAAGATAGAGAATAACTTAGAGCAGGAAATAAAAACTACTTAGTGATAAAGCAAACAAGCACACACGATAATATTCACCCCACGCTATTGCTCCCCGGCAACGGCGCCAGAAAAAGGTCTTGATAACCCATAAGTATAGGGGTTCATTTGTAGCCTTCTTCGATAACCCAAAGAGGAGCTAAAGGCAGAACAAATATTCCCTCAAATTCTATCAACCACCGATACAACTCTACGCACACTTTAACGTTTGCTTTACCTAGAACAAGTATGAAACTATTTTGTAGGTGTGATGCTAGAACTACTTTGGAAGAATAAAACTAGAAGTACTTTACAAGATAATAAAAGTTAGGTGTTTAGTAAAAGGGTTTGTGTCAACAAGAAAGTTATTTGTCCCTAGGCAATCGATAACAAGTACCGGTAATCATGCTTGTAATTTTATATGAGGGAGAGGCATGAGCTAACATACTTTCTCTACTTGGATCATATGAACTTATGATTGGACCCCTAGCAAGCATCCACAACTACTAAAGATCATTAAGGTCCTGAAACCCAACCATAGCATTAAGTATCAAGTCCTCTTTACTCCCATACGTCATACCTCACTTACTCGGGTTTAAGCTTCTGTCACTCTCGCAACCCACCATAAGCAAACCATGAACATATTACCGAAGGAAATATGCCCTAGCGGCAATAATAAAGTTATTATTTATTTCCTTATATCATGATAAATGTTTATTATTCATGCTAGAATTGTATTAACCGGAAACATAATACATGTGTGAATACATAGACAAACAGAGTGTCACTAGTATGCCTCTACTTGACTAGCTCATTAATCAAAGATGGTTATGTTTCCTAACCATAGACAAAGAGTTGTTATTTGATTAATGAGATCACATCATTAGGTGAATGATCTGATTGACTTGACCCATTCCGTTAGCTTAGCACTTGATCGTTTAGTTTGTTGCTATAGCTTTCTTCATGACTTATACATGTTCCTATGACTATGAGATTATGCAACTCCCGTTTACCGGAGGAACACTTTGTGTGCTACCAAATGTCACAACGTAACTGGGTGATTATAAAGGTGCTCTACAGGTGTCTCCGAAGGTACTTGTTGGGTTGGCGTATTTCGAGATTAGGATTTGGCACTCCGAGTGTCGGAGAGGTATCTCTGGGCCCTCTCGGTAATGCACATCACTTAAGCCTTGCAAGCATTGTGGCTAATGAGTTAGTTGCGGGATGATGCATTATGGAACGAGTAAAGAGACTTGCCGGTAACGAGATTGAACTAGGTATTGGATACCGACGATCGAATCTCGGGCAAGTAACATACCGATGACAAAGGGAACAAACGTATGTTGTTATGCGGTCTGGCCGATAAAGATCTTCATAGAATATGTGGGAGCCAATATGTGCATCCAGGTTCCGCTATTGGTTATTGACCGAGAATGGTTCTAGGTCATGTCTACATAGTTCTCGAACCCGTAGGGTTCGCACGCTTAACGTTACAATGACAGTTTTATTATGAGTTTATGTTTTGATGTACCGAAGGTTGTTCGGAATCCCGGATGTGATCATGGACATGATGAGGAGTCTCGAAATGGTCGAGACATAAAGATCGATATATTGGAAGCCTATATTTGGACGTCGGAATCATTCTGGGTGAAAATCGGGATTTTACCAGAGTACCGGGGGGTTACCGGAACCCCCCCGGGGGTTATTGGGCCAACATGGGCCTTAAGGGAGAAGAGGAGGGCCGGCCAGGGCAGGCCGCGTGCCCCCTCCCCCTTAGTCCGATTAGGACAAGGAAGGTGGGGGCGGCGCCCCCCTTTCCTCTTCCCCTTCCCCCTTTCCTTCTCCAACAAGGCAAGAGGGGGGGAGTCCTACTCCCGGTGGGAGTAGGACTCCTCCAGGCGCACCCATAGAGGGCCGGCCGCACCTCCCCCTCCCTCCTTTATATACAGGTGCAGGGGGGCACCCTAGAATAGACAAGTTGATCCTCGTGATCGTTCCTTAGCCGTGTGCGGTGCCCCCCTCCACGATATTACACCTCGGTCATATTGTAGCGTTGCTTAGGCGAAGCCCTGCGACAATTGAACATCAAGATCGTCACCACGCCGTCGTGCTGACGGAACTCCCCCCGAAGCTTTGCTGGATCGGAGCCCGGGGCACGTCATCGAGCTGAACGTGTGCAGAACTCGGAGGTGCCGTCCGTTTGGTGCTTGGATCGGTCGGATCGGGAAGACGTACGACTACTTCCTCTACGATGTGTCAACGCTTCCGCTTCGGTCTATGAGGGTACGTAGACAACACTCTCCCCTCTCGTTGCTATGCATCACCATGATCTTGCGTGTGCGTAGGAAAATTTTGAAATTACTACGTTCCCCAACAGTGGCATCAGAGCCTAGGTTTTATGGTTTGATGTTATATGCACGAGTAGAACACAAGTAAGTTGTGGGCGATATAAGTCATACTGCTTACCAGCATGTCATACTTTGGTTCGGCGGTATTGTTGGATGAAGCGGCCCGGACCGACATTACGCGTACGCTTACGCGAGACTGGTTCTACCGCCGTGCTTTGCACACAGGACTGGCGGGTGTCAGTTTCTCCAACTTTAGTTGAACCGAGTGTGGCTACGCCCGGTCCTTGCAAAGGTTAAAACAGCACCAACTTGACAAACTATCGTTGTGGTTTTGATGCGTAGGTGAGATTGGTTCTTGCTTAAGCCCGTAGCAGCCACGTAAAACTTGCAACAACAAAGTAGAGGACGTCTAACTTGTTTTTGCAAGGCATGTTGTGATGTGATATGGTCAAGACATGATGCTAAATTTTATTGTATGAGATGATCATGTTTTGTAACCGAGTTATCGGCAACTGGCAGGAGCCATATGGTTGTCGCTTTATTGTATGCAATGCAATCGCCCTGTAATGCTTTACTTTATCACTAAGCGGTAGCGATAGTCGTAGAAGCATAAGATTGGCAAGACGACAACGATGCTACGATGGAGATCAAGGTGTCGCGCCGGTGACGATGGCAATCATGAAGGTGCTTCGGAGATGGAGATCACAAGCACAAGATGATGATGGCCATATCATATCACTTATATTGATTGCATGTGATGTTTATCTTCTATGCATCTTATCTTGCTTTGATTGACGGTAGCATTATAAGATGATCCCTCACTAAATTATCATAGTAAAAGTGTTCTCCCTGAGTATGCACCGTTGCAAAAGTTCTTCGTGCTGAGACACCACGTGATGATCGGGTGTGATAGGCTCTACGTTCAAATACAACGGGTGCAAAACAGTTGCACATGCGGAATACTCAGGTTTAACTTGACGAGCCTAGCATATAACAGATATGGCCTCGGAACACAGAGACCGAAAGGTCGAGCGTGAATCATATAGTAGATATGATCAACATAGTGATGTTCACCATTGAAACTACTCCATCTCACGTGATGATCGGACATGGTTTAGTTGATATGGATCACGTGATCACTTAGAGGATTAGAGGGATGTCTATCTAAGTGGGAGTTCTTAAGTAATATGATTAATTAAACTTAAATTTATCATGAACTTAGTACCTGATAGTATCTTGCTTGTCTATGTTGATTGTAGATAGATGGCCCGTGATGTTGTTCCGTTGAATTTTAATGCGTTCCTTGAGAAAGCAAAGTTTAAAGATGATGGTAGCAATTATGCGGACTGGGTCCGTAACTTGAGGATTATCCTCGTTGCTGCACAGAAAAGTTATGTCCTGGAAGCACTGCTGGGTGCCAGGCGTGCTGCTGATGCAACTGACGACGTTAAGAACGTCTGGCAGAGCAAAGCTGATGACTACTCGATAGTTCAATGTGCCATGCTTTACGGCTTAGAACCGGGACTTCAACGATGTTTTGAACGTCGTGGAGCATATGAGATGTTCCAGGAGTTGAAGTTAATATTCTAGAATAATGCCCGGATTGAGAGATATGAAGTCTCCAATAAGTTCTATAGCTGTAAGATGAAGGAGAATAGTTCTGTCAGTGAGCATATACTCAAGATGTCTGGGTATTGTAATCACTTGATTCAACTGGGAGTTACTCTTCCGGATGATAGCGTCATTGACAGGATTCTCCAATCACTTCCACCTAGCTACAAGAGCTTTGTGATGAACTATAATATGCAAGGGATGGATAAGACAATTCCCGAGCTCTTCGCCATGCTAAAGGCTGCGGAGGTAGAAATCAAGAAGGAGCATCAAGTGTTGATGGTCAACAAGACCATTAGTTTCAAGAAAAAGGGCAAAGGGAAAAGAAAGGGGAACTTCAAGAAGAACGGCAAGCAAGTTGCTGCTCAGGAGAAGAAACCCAAGTCTGGACCGAAGCCTGAAACTGAGTGCTTCTACTGCAAGCAGACTGGACACTGGAAGCGGAACTGCCCCAAGTATTTGGCGGATAAGAAGGATGGCAAGGTGAACAAAGGTATATGTGATATAGATGTTATTGATGTGTACCTTACTAATGCTCGCAGTAGCACCTGGGTATTTGATATTGGTTCTATTGCTAATATTTGCAACTCGAAACAGGGGCTACGGATTAAGCGAAGATTGGCTAAGGATGAGGTGACGATGCGCGTGGGAAATGGTTCCAAATTCGATGTGATCACGGTCGGCACGCTACATCTACATCTACCTTTGGGATTAGTATTAGACCTAAATAATTGTTATTTGGTGCCAGCGTTGAGCATGAACATTATATCTGGATCTTGTTTGATGCGAGATGGTTATTCATTTAAATCAGAGAATAATGGTTGTTCTATTTATATGAGTAATATCTTTTATGGTCATGCACCCTTGAAGAATGGTCTATTCTTGATGAATCTCGATAGTAGTGATACACATATTCATAGTATTGAAACCAAAAGATGCAGAGTTGATAATGATAGTGCAACTTATTTGTGGCACTACCGTTTAGGTCATATCGGTGTAAAGCGCATGAAGAAACTCCATACTGATGGACTTTTGGAACCTCTTGATTATGAATCACTTGGTACTTGCGAACCGTGTCTCATGGGCAAGATGACTAAAACACCGTTCTCCGGTACTATGGAGAGAGCAACAGATTTGTTGGAAATCATACATACAGATGTATGTGGTCCGATGAATGTTGAGGCTCGTGGCGAATATCGTTATTTTCTCACCTTCACAGATGATTTAAGCAGATATGGGTATATCTACTTAATGAAGCATAAGTCTGAAACATTTGAAAAGTTTAAAGAATTTCAGAGTTAAGTTGAAAATCATCGTAACAAGAAAATAAAAGTTTCTACGATCTGATCGTGGAGGAGAATATTTGAGTTACGAGTTTGGTGTACATTTGAAACAATGCGGAATAGTTTCGCAGCTCACGCTACCCGGAACACCACAGTGTAATGGTGTGTCCGAACGTCGTAATCGTACTTTACTTGATATGGTGCGATCTATGATGTCTCTTACAGATTTACCACTATCGTTTTGGGGTTATGCTTTAGAGACGGCTGCATTCACATTAAATAGGGCACCATCAAAATCCGTTGAGACGACACCTTATGAATTATGGTTTGGCAAGAAACCTAAGTTGTCGTTTCTTAAAGTTTGGGGCTGCGATGCTTATGTGAAAAAGCTTCAACCTGATAAGCTCAAACCCAAATCGGAAAAATGTGTCTTCATAGGATATCCAAAGGAGACTGTTGGATACACCTTCTATCACAAATCCGAAGGCAAGACTTTTGTTGCCAAATTAGGAAACTTTCTAGAGAAGGAGTTTCTCTGGAAAGAAGTGAGTGGGAGGAAAGTAGAACTTGATGAGGTAACTGTACCTGCTCCCTTATTGGAAAATAGCACATCACAGGAACCGGTTTCTGTGACATCTGAACCAATTAGTGAGGAAGTAAATGATGATGATCATAGAACTTCAGATCAAGTTACTACAGAACCTCGTAGATCAACCAGAGTAAGATCCGCACCAGAGTGGTACGGCAATCCTGTTCTGGAAGTCATGCTACTAGATCATGATGAACCTACGAACTATGAAGAAGCGATGGTGAGCCCAGATTCCGCAAAATGACTTGAAGCCATGAAATCTGAGATGGGATCCATGTATGAGAACAAAGTGTGGACTTTGGTCGACTTGCCTGATGATCGGCAAGCAATTGAGAATAAATGGATCTTCAAGAAGAAGACTGACGCTGACGGTAATGTTACTGTCTAGAAAGCTCGACTTGTTGCAAAAGGTTTTCGACAAGTTCAAGGGATTGACTACGATGAGACCTTCTCAGCCGTAGCGATGCTTAAGTCTGTCCGAATCATGTTAGCAATTGTCGCATTTTATGACTATGAAATTTGGCAAATGGATGTCAAAACTGCTTTCCTGAATGGATTCTGGAAGAAGAGTTGTATATGATGCAACCAGAAGGTTTTGTCGATCCAAAGGGAGCTAACAAAGTGTGCAAGCTCCAGCGATCCATTTATGGACTGGTGCAAGCCTCTCGGAGTTGGAATAAACGCTTTGATAGTGTGATCAAAGCATTTGGGTTTATACAGACTTTTGGAGAAGCCTGTATTTATAAGAAAGTGAGTGGGAGCTCTGTAGCATTTCTAATATTATATGTGGATGACATATTACTGATTGGAAATGATATAGAATTTCTGGATAGCATAAAGGGATATTTGAATAAGAGTTTTTCAATGAAAGACCTCGGTGAAGCTGCTTACATTTTAGGCATTAAGATCTATAGAGATAGATCGAGACGCTTAATTGGACTTTCACAGAGCACATACCTTGACAAAGTTTTGAAGAAGTTCAAAATGGATCAAGCAAAGAAAGGGTTCTTGCCTGTGTTACAAGGTGTGAAGTTGAGTAAGACTCAATGCCCGACCACTGCAGAAGATAGAGAGAAAATGAAAGATGTTACCTATGCTTCAGCCATAGGCTCTATCATGTATGCAATGCTGTATACCAGACATGATGTGTGCCTTGCTATAAGTCTAGCAGGGAGCTACCAAAGTAATCCAGGAGTGGATCACTGGACAGCGGTCAAGAACATCCTGAAATACCTGAAGAGGACTAAGGATATGTTTCTCGTATATGGAGGTGACAAAGAACTCATCGTAAGTGGTTACGTTGATGCAAGCTTTGACACTGATCTGGACGATTCTAAATCGCAAACCAGATACGTGTTTACTTTAAACGGTGGAGATGTCAGTTGGTGCAGTTCTAAACAAAGCGTCGTGGCGGGATCTACGTGTGAAGCGGAATACATAGCTGCTTCGGAAGCAGCGAATGAAGGAGTCTGGATGAAGGAGTTCATATCCGACCTAGATGTTGTACCTAGTGCATCGGGTCCAATGAAAATCTTTTGTGACAATACTGGAGCAATTGCCTTAGCGAAGGAATCCAGATTTCACAAGAGAACCAAGCACATCAAGAGACGCTTCAATTCCATCCGGGATCTAGTCCAGGTGGGAGACATAGAAATATGCAAGACACATACGGATCTGAATGTTGCAGACCTGTTGACTAAGCCTCTTCCACGAGCAAGACATGATCAGCACCAAGACTCCATGGGTGTTAGAATCATTACTGTGTAATCTAGATTATTGACTCTAGTGCAAGTTGGAGACTGAAGGAAATATGCCCTAGAGGCAATAATAAAGTTATTATTTATTTCCTTATATCATGATAAATGTTTATTATTCATGCTAGAATTGTATTAACCGGAAACAAAATACATGTGTGAATACATAGACAAACAGAGTGTCACTAGTATGCCTCTACTTGACTAGCTCATTAATCAAAGATGGTTATGTTTCCTAACCATAGACAAAGAGTTATTATTTGATTAATGAGATCACATCATTAGGTGAATGATCTGATTGACTTGACCCATTCCGTTAGCTTAGCACTTGATCGTTTAGTTTGTTGCTATAGCTTTCTTCATGACTTATACATGTTCCTATGACTATGAGATTATGCAACTCCCGTTTACCGGAGGAACACTTTGTGTGCTACCAAACGTCACAACGTAACTGGGTGATTATAAAGGTGCTCTATAGGTGTCTCCGAAGGTACTTGTTGGGTTGGCGTATTTCGAGATTAGGATTTGTCACTCCGAGTGTCGGAGAGGTATCTCTGGGCCCTCTCGGTAATGCACATCACTTAAGCCTTGCAAGCATTGTGGCTAATGAGTTAGTTGCGGGATGATGCATTACGGAACGAGTAAAGAGACTTGCCGGTAACAAGATTGAACTAGGTATTGGATACCGACGATCGAATCTCGGGCAAGTAACATACCGATGACAAAGGGAACAAACGTATGTTGTTATGCGGTCTAACCGATAAAGATCTTCGTAGAATATGTAGGAGCCAATATGAGCATCCAGGTTCCGCTATTGGTTATTGACCAAGAATGGTTCTAGGTCATGTCTACATAGTTCTCGAACCCGTAGGGTCCGCACGCTTAACGTTACGATGACAGTTTTATTATGAGTTTATGTTTTGATGTACCGAAGGTTGTTCGGAATCCCAGATGTGATCATGGACATGACGAGGAGTCTCGAAATGGTCGAGACATAAAGATCGATATATTGGAAGCCTATATTTGGACGTCGGAATCATTCTGGGTGAAAATCGGGATTTTACCAGAGTACCGGGGGGTTACCGGAACCCCCCCTCCCCCGGGGGTTATTGGGCCAACATGGGCCTTAAGGGAGAAGAGGAGGGCCGGCCAGGGCAGGCCGCGCGCCCCCTCCCCCTTAGTCCGATTAGGACAAGGAAGGGGGGCGGCGCCCCCCTTTCCTCTTCCCCTTCCCCCTTTCCTTCTCCAACAAGGCAAGAGGGGGGAGTCCTACTCCCGCTGGGAGTAAGACTCCTCAAGGCGCACCCATAGAGGGCCGGCCGCACCTCCCCCTCCCTCCTTTATATACGGGGGCAGGGGGCACCCTAGAACAGACAAGTTGATCCTCGTGATCGTTCCTTAGCCGTGTGCGATGCCCCCCTCCACGATATTACACCTCGGTCATATTGTAGCGGTGCTTAGGCGAAGCCCTGCGACAATTGAACATCAAGATCGTCACCACGCCGTCGTGCTGACGGAACTCCCCCCGAAGCTTTGCTGGATCGGAGCCCGGGGCGCGTCATCGAGCTGAGCGTGTGCAGAACTCGGAGGTGTCGTCCGTTCGGTGCTTGGATCGGTCGGATCGGGAAGACGTACGACTACTTCCTCTACGTTGTGTCAACGCTTCCGCTTCGGTCTACGAGGGTACGTAGACAACACTCTCCCCTATCGTTGCTATGCATCACCATGATCTTGCGTGTGCGTAGGAAAATTTTGAAATTACTACGTTCCCCAACAATTACAACACCCTACAGCGGGGGCCCCTCACGTTTGCGCGAGAACGGAGGGCAGCGTAGGACAACACCATAAATAAAATAAACAATCATACCAACCAAGATCATGATTAACCCACAGGACAAAACGGATCTACTCAAATGTGACACCCCGATAATTACGCTACAGTAAACCTCTGCTAATGTTGCCACGTCACCTCGGTTGCTGTTGATAAACCCGCGTTGATTCGAAACCGTTCCAAATTCAAATTCAAAAGTCAAGTCAAACGATAAAGGTTTTCAAACTTTAAAACGAAAATGTTTGGGTTGTGCCAAATAAAGCAAAGGTAATTTTGGTGAAGAGACAACACTTTTATAAATTGTTTAAATACTCTCAAATATATAAAACGCAGCAAGAATAATTATATAAAATGCTTTTAAGATAATAAGCCAATGCAAAATACTTTATTGAAAGTGCCAAAAATGTTTGGGGGTGTGACCGATTTAATAACACCAAATTAGTTGTCGCTTTTAAATTTTATAAAACTAAAATAAAAGAAAACAGAAGAGTAATAGAATAAAAAAAAGGAAAAGAATAAAACAGAAAATTAAACTTACAAAAAAAAAAGAAGGACCCCCCAACTGGGCCTCGGCCCAGCAGGCCATCGGGCCCCTAGGCTGGCCCAGTCGCCCCCGCATAACCCCCCCTCCCCACTTAGCCGAACCCTAGCGCCACCCCACATTCCCCCATCGACCCCACTCCCCCCTCCCGATCCAATCTGGATCGGGATCGACCCCCGCGCCGCCCCTCACCAGGACGCCGCCGCCCAGAGCCCCCCGCCGTCCCCTACGCCGGCCTGCCTCCTCGTCCTCGCCGGCCTGCCTCTCTTCCGGCGCTGTCGTCCCCGTCCCCTCCCCGAGCACCGCTGCCCGAGACCCTACGCGTCCCTCCCCGTGAGCTCGCCCTCCTCTCTCCCCCTTGCTCCGCCCGGTCACCGCGGCCCCGCCCCGCCCGGCGTGTCACCGCACGCGCTCGCGCTCGTGGCGTGGCCGGCTACCGCGTGCTGCTGCTCCTGCAGCTGCGCTGCCCCCGCTTCTCGCGACCACCACCGTGCCACCGGCGCCCCGTTCGCCCCTGCCATCCCGGCCAACCACCGCGCTCACCGCGGCCCCCGGCACCGGCCTTTGCCCCGCGCGCCTCTGCCCTCGCGCTCCTCGCGCCCGCGACACCCGTCGCTGCCTTTCGACGGCCCTGCTCTCCTGCCACCGCGCGCGCACGCGAGTGCCGCCTTTGCTCGTCGTCCGCTCCGGCCACGCAGCCCCGAATCCCTGCTCCACCATGTCCACATACCCGTGCAGGTGCCGCATCGCTGCTCCATTCGCTGGGCGTCCTCCTCACGCCGGCCACGCCCATCGCGCACAGCCATCGCCGCCGACCGCATCGCGCCGCCCCCTGCGCCTATCGTGGCCGGCCGGCGAACCCTGCCGTGGCCACGGCCTCACCCCGCGTCCTGGCGGGCAGCGCCTTGCCCGCGCCCGTCGGGTTCGCCCGCCAGCACCCGCTCCAGGCGCCCGTAACCCGCGCGCCCGCTAGGGCTCCTCCCTGACCCTATGACATGGGGGCCCCAGCCCCAGAGAATGTTTTTAATAAATAAAAATAATAAAAATAATAATAAATATAAAATAATAATAAGTAATAAAATTAATTAATTAATTTAATTAATTCTGATTAAGTTAACCAATTAAGATTAATTAACCTAATGATTAATTAACCTAATTAACTACTGTTAAGTTGTTAAGTAGCTAAGTAATTAGTATGACAGTGGGGCCCACCCTCCTCTAATTAATTTCGATTAGTTTAATTAATCTGTTGAATTAATATGAGTCACTGACCAGTGGGACCCACTGGTCAGGTTGGCCAAGTCAACCCTGTTGACTGCTGACGTCAGCATGACATCATGCTGATGTCATAATTCTATTTCGAATTAATTAATTAATTAAATTCCAGAAATTAATAAAACTTTTATAAAATCATATCTTTTAATCCGTAATTCGGATTAAAATATTTTCAACATGAAAGTTGCTCAGAACGACGAGACGAACCCGGATACGCAGCCCGTTCATCCGCCACACCCCCCTAACCTATCGAACTCGCAACTTTCCCCCTCCGGCCCCTCTGCCCGAAAACGCGAAACGCCGGGATACTTTCCCGGATGTTTCCCCCCTTCACCGGTATCACCTCATACCGCGTTAGGGCACCTCTAACGCCGTTACTTGTCATGTCATGCATCACTATGCATCTGTTTGCTTAAATATTTATTGTTTCTTCCCCCTCTTCTCTCGATAGACACCGAGACCGACGCTGCTGCTGCCCCGATCGACTACGGTGTTGACGACCCCTCTCTCTTGCCAGAGCAACCAGGCAAGCCCCCCCTTGATCACCAGATATCGCCTACTCTTCTCTATACTGCTTGCATTAGAGTAGTGTAGCATGTTACTGCTTTCGTTATTCCTATCCTGATGCATAGCCTGTCTTTGATACTGCTGTTGATACCTTTACCTGCAATCCTACTGCTTAGTATAGGATGCTAGTGTTCCATCAGTGCCCTTACACTCTTGTCCGTCTGCCATGCTATACTATCGGGCCGTGATCACTCGGGGGTGATCACGGGCATATACTATATACTATACACTGTTACATTACATGTGATACTGTTCGGAGATGGGTGCTGAAGGGGCAGGTGGCTCCATCCCGGTAGAGGTGGGCCTGGGTTCCCGACGGCCCCCGACTGTTACTTTGTGGCGGAGCGACAGGGCAGGTTCAGACCACCTAGGAGAGAGGTGGGCCTGGCCCTAGTCGGCGTTCGCGATACTTAACACGCTTAACGAGATCTGGGTATTTGATCTGAGTCTGGCCATTTGGTCTATACACACTAACCACCTACGCGGGAGTAGTTATGGGTATCCCGACGTCGTGGTATCAGCCGAAGCACTTCTTGACGTCAGCGACTGAGTGGCGCGCACCGGGTTGGACCGCGTAACGTGACTTCCGTTGTACTGGAGGTTGCTAGGTCTGCTCACCGGCCGCGTTCGCAACGTGTAGGTGTGCTCAGGGCGATGGGCCCAGACCCCTGCGCGCTTAGGTTTAGACCGGCGTGCTGACCGCTCTGTTGTGCCTAGGTGGGGCTGCGACGTGTTGATCTTCCGAGGCCGGGCATGACCCAGGAAAGTGTGTCCGGCCAAATGGGATCAAGCGTGTTGGGCTATGTGGTGCACCCCTGCAGGGAAGTTTATCTATTCGAATAGCCGTGTCCCTCGGTAAGAGGACGACCCGGAGTTGTACCTTGACCTTATGACAACTAGAACTGGATACTTAATAAAACACACCCTTCCAAGTGCCAGGTACAACCCGGTGATTGCTCTCCAACAGGGCATCGAGGAGGGGATCGCCGGGTAGGATTATGCTATGCAATGCTACTTGGAGGACTTCAGTCTACTCTCTTCTATATGCTGCAAGACGGAGGCGACCAGAAGCGTAGTCTTCGATAAGACTAGCTATCCCCCTCTTATTCTGGCATTCTGCAGTTCAGTCCACTGATATGGCCCTTTACACATATATCCATGCATATGTAGTGTAGCTCCTTGCTTGCGAGTACTTTGGATGAGTACTCACGGTTGCTTTTCTCCCCCTTTTCCCCCTTTCCCTTCTACCCGGTTGCCGCAACCATATGCCGGAGCCCAGGATCCAGACACCACCGTCGACGACGACTCCTACTACACCGGAGGTGCCTACTACTACGTGCAGCCCGCTGACGACGACCGGGAGTAGTTAGGAGGATCCCAGGCAGGAGGCCTGCGCCTCGTTCGATCTGTATCCCAGTTTGTGCTAGCCTTCTTAAGACAAACTTGTTTAACTTATATCTGTGCTCAGATATTGTTGCTTCCGCTGACTCGTCTATGATCGAGCACTTGTATTCGAGCCCTTGAGGCCCCTGGCTTGTATTATGATGCTTGTATGACTTATTTTATTTGTAGAGTTGTGTTGTGATATCTTCCCGTGAGTCCCTGATCTTGATCGTACACATTTGCGTGCATGATTAGTGTACGATTGAATCGGGGGCGTCACAAGTTGGTATCAGAGCCGACTGCCTGTAGGAATCCCCCTTTCCAACTCCTTGGCCGAAGTCGAGTCTAGGCATTGCAAAACTTTTACTAACTTGGCTGTGTGTCTTACGGGCACACGTCGCCATCGGGTGGTAGTAGGATCTTTTACTCCTTGACCTATACTCTGGGACTCTGACATCTCTTCTATTCAGGTTAAATGATTTTGCTAAAATCTAACTTTAGGTTCTCGAAAGTTACTTTATCCCGGAGAGCCCCTTCAGTCCAGATGATCGCCGACTACACCGGAAGATTTCAAGATACTCTCTGATATTCTCTTGAGACCTTGTGCCCGTTGCTTTTGCAATTCCCTTCCACCGAAATATCCCTATGGATAAATACTTACACCTGTCGTGCTTACTTTTGTTCCCACTCGATCTTGTTATTACAAGATACCCCGAGAATATTTTGTGCCTACTGCCTTGTAGTTCTTTGCCACCTGAATACCCCTAAGAATAATTTCTCGCACTTTCCGAGTATCCGCTCATCCCCAGTTGTTCAGGTGTTTCACGAAAGTCTTTGAATTACTATTCAATCCCCCGAAAATCTTTAGCAGCTTTATTGCTTTGCAAATACTTGTCTGTTTGCAATATGGATGCTTTCCATATGTGTAGCAATATTCATTAGTATCCTTTGACACCATCATTTTGATCCTATCGATTCAACATGTGTGTGAAAGCACGCACTCATCAGTTGATTCTTTTAAATTATCTTCCCGGCTCAGACGTCATTCTAAGCATGAGCTGGTCCTTAACCAATCAATGCCTTGATCGATTGTGCTTCTAAGTCTATTGAACTTATTCATTTTCGATCAGAACGATTTCTTCTGATCCCTTGATTTGGAAATCATAAAATTTCTTTGCATTATGCTTTGAATTAGTCAGTGGTTTCTATAATCCAATGCCTTGGCATTCCTTCTTCCTTCGATTGAGTACCGATACTCACATCAGCCCCGTTGTGGACCGCCATACCCGTTGCCAGGTTATTATCCGACAGTGTCCTTCACAACCAAAATTCTTGTGAGTTCTTTACCTGATACATAATGCCCTTGGTAAATTGTATCATCTGCTTGGCCAACCATGCCCTACTTTCGAGCTGGTGGTATTTACTATTGAAGCTTGTGGTATATGTTTCCACGATACCCCGACGGGTTGAACCTATGCCTTCCTTTTATATGAGTGAACTCGGGAGTTTTCACGAGTCATACTCTTCTGGTATTTTGCCAGATAAAATTTCAACAATACAACTTTATCGAACGCGAGAAGTGAATGAAAGATTATGCATTGGAGAAGTGGGAGTCGACCTTGAACTTTATGTTCATGCCCATGGACACGATGTACATCTTCTCATCGATGCTTCTGATTAAAAATTAATTATTCCCTTGATATAAGTCCATCTTATATCTGGGGTCTAGCCTTTTACAATCATGGTTCCGACCATATTTTCTCTTTGATCCCATTTCTCGGACAAGTTTAATCACTTGTCATCTATGGATCAATACACCAGTCCAACCTCTACTTTGATCTGTCGTCGAGTATTACCCCCTGGTATCTCGAGATTACCTTGGAACTACATAACTTCTTATGAGTTCTTCATCAAGTACTACATTCTCGCTGATTACAATTTTTCATGGACTCTGAGTTATTAAACACTCGAAGACACTGATAACTGAACCGAGTCCGCACTACGGTTCAACAACTTTTAGTAATCTTAATTAAGTACGATTTTGTACCCGATCTAGTCATTCCTAGCCTGATCAACTATATCATTATCGTGCTAAATTTTAACTGTGCTACCTGGTCCTTCTTCCCGGAACACAATTTTCGACGCTGAGCTAAGCTTACGTTGATTTCCTTGTCTTATCATTCCACCTCAGACAACAAGCTTGGTTTCGAGTTTGTGTCGTACCCATGGTTCCAATAACCTCTTGCTTCACCATTATTTTGACTTGATGTGATCGCGGATCGATTACATCTTCAGGTAATCTCTCGACAAATGTGTCGTGATCATTATCAACTTTCTGAGCTATTCCGGAATAACAATCAAATTCATGATAAGAATTACCATCCTTGCCCCTCGGTGATTTGTGCGTCATCGACTACTTCCTTGCCTTCTTTCCAACACAAACTTGTTCGTGTTGTGGCTATACCTTGAGTTCCTTGCTATCCAGGAATTGTTCTCCCTTACTTTGGAACATTAACATCTCTTACGACATCAATGTTGTGAGGATTTCACCACCGCTTAAGAATTCTTGGTATGGTGATACTTCTCACCATCACCATTCTTTCTTGGGTCCTCGTGTTGATCCCATCCGGGGTACCAACAAGTGAGCGGTGCTGTTTGGATTTTGCCCTTCTAGCAATCCTATTGCTTTGAAGTTAATGGTCGCCCGTCATTCTTAGACTATTGATTATTGAATCACCATTCCGACGTTGGTCGTGCAACCCAACCCATATTTCGGGTGCACCTATCAACCAATGCTTAAACTGGGTATGTTTTCCTCGAGCATATCCCCTTATATCATTCATCTGACTAATGATATCTCCTTGTTCACATACTTGTGGAAACCCATCTTTTGGAAGACTCGATGAATTGTCGTTGAATTCATCAGCTACCTCCTTCTCCCTTCATTGTTTTAATGATGAGATTTTCTTTCGGAACTCGCTTCCATAGTTCATTTCCCGAGAATCTTACAATGTCATCTCGACGATTTGTGTTGCACCTTCCCTCTCAAGCATTCTGAGTCTGAGGTATCATGACACCAATTGGATCTGAATCTCGGTCAGATATGATGGTTAGAACATATTTCCAGGACTTATAACATCTTTATGTGACCTAGTAAGGTGTTGATGTGCCTAGCACGCCTGGCTGGAGGACCTATTGCTATAGTTTACTCTTAGCAAGGTTATCTATTCTTCCATGAGGAAATGGTAAGACTTATTCTATAAGTTGTTCCTGATGAATTCTTTGTGTATCCAAAGTCCGACTTTTGCTTGAAGACCATGTCAATGCTATCTCGAAGCATGTCTGTGGTACTTCGATTTTCAACAAGAACGTTTGGAATCCAATGCTAAATGTTTCTTCCTCAATTATCCAGACACCGTTGTATGGATAATGTCATGAAAATTCTCTCCCCTACCTAAAGAGTTTTCTGCATTATAACCTGTCATGGATATCATGCTCTGCTTATCCTTGGGAAGGATATAACCCTGAAATATGTGTTTAAACACGTTTTCCTTGTCATTGTTCTGTGTAATTTGATAACCATAATTCCTTTCCGTTGTTTGGTTTTAACCTTTCTTGTGATCTATATAATCTAAGCAGTAATGATTCACTGCTTAGGTAAACACCTCGGTGTACAACTCTGCCAGTGAGACCCTGTTTCTATTGTTGATGACATTTCGGTAACCGCCGATGGATGAGAACTTTGCCTCTTGGCCCGCCTCGTTCAACGAGCAGAAAAATGGTTCTCTTCGTCCCTCGCCCTTGGTATCGATGATGTTTTCGACGTAACTGACAGGCTACCCTCTGACACGCCTTGCTGTCGTGACCATGCAAGATGTCACTCCTCCTATTTAAAAAGAAAAAAAACATGGTGGGCCCATAACCCACAGTTCCACAGGATCGAAACCTGACTCTCCTGCACACCCCCTTTTTTCCAAAGTTATTCCTCCCGCATGGACTCGTATGTAATTCATGAGCCACCTCTCCGATGAGATCATCAATTCTGGCATCGGGCACAATAATTGTCCTGTTGCTTTGAAACCACTTTCACCTTCTGACTAGGCATTGAACGATTGCCTGGCTGCTTGAAACTTCTTATTATACCTCCCAACTTTACTCTCGATGTGTTTTATTTGTTCAACTCGAGAGGTACTCATATGCTCATTCATGGGTTAATCCCAAATTATAACCCTTATAACATTCTGTCGTTGCCGACCTGCCCCGTTACCTATTCGTAAATACGATGAAGACCCCGAAGAAAGGATGCCGAATTCTTCTTGATGACCTGAACCAGAAAAATGAAGAAATCAATATAATGGATTGACCACCTCGAGAAGAGCAACCAAGGCCGAGAAGATCCGTTAGAATATCGTAACCAGAACTTTCCCCCCTTCTCTACCTCTTAAATCTCGGGACGAGATTTCTTGTAGTGGAGGAGAATTGTGACACCCCGATAATTACGCTACAGTAAACCTCTGCTAATGTTGCCACGTCACCTCGGTTGCTGTTGATAAACCCGCGTTGATTCGAAACCGTTCCAAATTCAAATTCAAAAGTCAAGTCAAACGATAAAGGTTTTAACTTTAAAACGAAAATGTTTGGGTTGTGCCAAATAAAGCAAAGGTAATTTTGGTGAAGAGACAACACTTTTATAAATTGTTTAAATACTCTCAAATATATAAAACGCAGCGAGAATAATTATATAAAATGCTTTTAAGATAATAAGCCAATGCAAAATACTTTATTGAAAGTGCCAAAAATGTTTGGGGGTGTGACCGATTTAATAACACCAAATTAGTTGTCGCTTTTAAATTTTATAAAACTAAAATAAAAGAAAACAGAAGAGTAATAGAATAAAAAAAGGAAAAGAATAAAACAGAAAATTAAACTTACAAAAAAAAAGGACCCCCCAACTGGGCCTCGGCCCAGCAGGCCATCGGGCCCCCAGGCTGGCCCAGTCGCCCCCGCATAACCCCCCCTCCCCACTTAGCCGAACCCTAGCGCCACCCCACATTCCCCCATCGCCCCCACTCCCCCCCCCCCTCCCGATCCAATCTGGATCGGGATCGACCCCCGCGCCGCCCCTCACCAGGACGCCGCCGCCCAGAGCCCCCCGCCGTCCCCTACGCCGGCCTGCCTCCTCGTCCTCGCCGGCCTGCCTCTCTTCCGGCGCTGTCGTCCCCGTCCCCTCCCCGAGCACCGCTGCCCGAGACCCTACGCGTCCCTCCCCGTGAGCTCGCCCTCCTCTCTCCCCCTTGCTCCGCCCGGTCACCGCGGCCCCGCCCCGCCCGGCGTGTCACCGCACGCGCTCGCGCTCGTGGCGTGGCCGGCTACCGCGTGCTGCTGCTCCTGCAGCTGCGCTGCCCCCGCTTCTCGCGACCACCACCGTGCCACCGGCGCCCCGTTCGCCCCTGCCATCCCGGCCAACCACCGCGCTCACCGCGGCCCCCCGCACCGGCCTTTGCCCCGCGCGCCTCTGCCCTCGCGCTGCTCGCGCCCGCGACACCCGTCGCTGCCTTTCGACGGCCCTGCTCTCCTGCCACCGCGCGCGCACGCGAGTGCCGCCTTTGCTCGCCGTCCGCTCCGGCCACGCAGCCCCGAATCCCTGCTCCGCCATGTCCACATACCCGTGCAGGTGCCGCATCGCTGCTCCATTCGCTGGGCGTCCTCCTCACGCCGGCCACGCCCATCGCGCACAGCCATCGCCGCCGACCGCATCGCGCCGCCCCCTGCGCCTATCGTGGCCGGCCGGCGAACCCTGCCGTGGCCACGGCCTCACCCCGCGTCCTGGCGGGCAGCGCCTTGCCCGCGCCCGTCGGGTTCGCCCGCCAGCACCCGCTCCAGGCGCCCGTAACCCGCGCGCCCGCTAGGGCTCCTCCCTGACCCTATGACATGGGGGCCCCAGCCCCAGAGAATGTTTTTAATAAATAAAAATAATAAAAATAATAATAAATATAAAATAATAATAAGTAATAAAATTAATTAATTAATTTAATTAATTCTGATTAAGTTAACCAATTAAGATTAATTAACCTAATGATTAATTAACCTAATTAACTACTGTTAAGTTGTTAAGTAGCTAAGTAATTAGTATGACAGTGGGGCCCACCCTCCTCTAATTAATTTCGATTAGTTTAATTAATCTGTTGAATTAATATGAGTCACTGACCAGTGGGACCCACTGGTCAGGTTGGCCAAGTCAACCCTGTTGACTGCTGACGTCAGCATGACATCATGCTGATGTCATAATTCTATTTCGAATTAATTAATTAATTAAATTCCAGAAATTAATAAAACTTTTATAAAATCATATCTTTTAATCCGTAATTCGGATTAAAATATTTTCAACATGAAAGTTGCTCAGAACGACGAGACGAACCCGGATACGCAGCCCGTTCATCCGCCACACCCCCCTAACCTATCGAACTCGCAACTTTCCCCCTCCGGCCCCTCTGCCCGAAAACGCGAAACGCCGGGATACTTTCCCGGATGTTTCCCCCCTTCACCGGTATCACCTCATACCGCGTTAGGGCACCTCTAACGCCGTTACTTGTCATGTCATGCATCACTATGCATCTGTTTGCTTAAATATTTATTGTTTCTTCCCCCTCTTCTCTCGATAGACACCGAGACCGACGCTGCTGCTGCCCCGATCGACTACGGTGTTGACGACCCCTCTCTCTTGCCAGAGCAACCAGGCAAGCCCCCCCTTGATCACCAGATATCGCCTACTCTTCTCTATACTGCTTGCATTAGAGTAGTGTAGCATGTTACTGCTTTCGTTATTCCTATCCTGATGCATAGCCTGTCTTTGATACTGTTGTTGATACCTTTACCTGCAATCCTACTGCTTAGTATAGGATGCTAGTGTTCCATCAGTGCCCTTACACTCTTGTCCGTCTGCCATGCTATACTATCGGGCCGTGATCACTCGGGGGTGATCACGGGCATATACTATATACTATACACTGTTACATTACATGTGATACTGTTCGGAGATGGGGGCTGAAGGGGCAGGTGGCTCCATCCCGGTAGAGGTGGGCCTAGGTTCCCGACGGCCCCCGACTGTTACTTTGTGGCGGAGCGACAGGGCAGGTTCAGACCACCTAGGAGAGAGGTGGGCCTGGCCCTAGTCGGCGTTCGCGATACTTAACATGCTTAACGAGATCTGGGTATTTGATCTGAGTCTGGCCATTTGGTCTATACGCACTAACCACCTACGCGGGAGTAGTTATGGGTATCCCGACGTCGTGGTATCAGCCGAAGCACTTCTTGACATCAGCGACTAAGTGGCGCGCGCCGGGTTGGACCGCGTAACGTGACTTTCGTTGTACTGGAGGTTGCTAGGTCTGCTCACCGGCCGCGTTCGCAACGTGCAGGTGTGCTCAGGGCGATGGGCCCAGACCCCTGCGCGCTTAGGTTTAGACCGGCGTGCTGACCGCTCTGTTGTGCCTAGGTGGGGCTGCGACGTGTTGATCTTCCGAGGCCGGGCATGACCCAGGAAAGTGTGTCCGGCCAAATGGGATCAAGCGTGTTGGGCTATGTGGTGCACCCCTGTAGGGAAGTTTATCTATTCGAATAGCCGTGTCCCTCGGTAAGAGGACGACCCGGAGTTGTACCTTGACCTTATGACAACTAGAACTGGATACTTAATAAAACACACCCTTCCAAGTGCCAGGTACAACCCGGTGATTGCTCTCCAACAGGGCATCGAGGAGGGGATCGCCGGGTAGGATTATGCTATGCAATGCTACTTGGAGGACTTCAGTCTACTCTCTTCTATATGCTGCAAGACGGAGGCGACCAGAAGCGTAGTCTTCGATAAGACTAGCTATCCCCCTCTTATTCTGGCATTCTGCAGTTCAGTCCACTGATATGGCCCTTTACACATATATCCATGCATATGTAGTGTAGCTCCTTGCTTGCGAGTACTTTGGATGAGTACTCACGGTTGCTTTTCTCCCCCTTTTCCCCCTTTCCCTTCTACCCGGTTGCCGCAACCAGATGCCGGAGCCCAGGATCCAGACACCACCGTCGACGACGACTCCTACTACACCGGAGGTGCCTACTACTACGTGCAGCCCGCTGACGACGACCAGGAGTAGTTAGGAGGATCCCAGGCAGGAGGCCTGCGCCTCGTTCGATCTGTATCCCAGTTTGTGCTAGCCTTCTTAAGACAAACTTGTTTAACTTATATCTGTGCTCAGATATTGTTGCTTCCGCTGACTCGTCTATGATCGAGCACTTGTATTCGAGCCCTCGAGGCCCCTGGCTTGTATTATGATGCTTGTATGACTTATTTTATTTGTAGAGTTGTGTTGTGATATCTTCCCGTAAGTCCCTGATCTTGATCGTACACATTTGCGTGCATGATTAGTGTACGATTGAATCGGGGGCGTCACATCAAACATCATAGGATAACCAAATATCATTGGGAAATAATACATGGAGTTGAAAACCATGTTTAAGTAGAGATTACAACGGGAAGAAGGGGTGTTACACCGCTGCATAGAGGAAGAGAGAGTTGGTGTTGACGGTAGCAAGATTGTTGATGTAGATCGCCGTCTCGATCGTTGCCCCGGCGACACTCCGGCGCCACCGGGAGCGAGGGCGAGAGAGCCCCTCTCCTTTTTCTTCTTCCTTGGACTCCCCCTAGATGGGAGGAGAGTTCCCCCTCAGTTCCATGGCATCCATGGCGGCGGAGGGGTGGGAGCCCCTCCGAGATTGGATCTCCCTCTCTGTTCTCTTCTGTTTCGCGTTCCCAGATCTGGCCCTTCACCGTTTCTTAAATTCCCGGAGACCCGTAACTTCGATTGCGCTAAAAAAATTACACGATTTTTTTCCATAAATTATCTTTCTTGTGCCAGAAGAAGGGCCCCAACCGACCTTCGAGGAGGGCACAAGACACCTGGGCGCGCCATGGGGTGCCTGGCGCGCCCTGGTGGGTTGTGGGCTTTGTGGGGCCCCGTTTGCATTGATTCCACCTCCCAAAAATCACATAAATTCCAAAATAAATCTCCGTAAATTTTTATCATGTTTGGACTTTGTTTGATATGGATTTTCTGTGATACAAAAAACATGCAACAAACAGGAACTGGCACTGGGCACTCTATCAATAGGTTAGTCCAATAAATCATATACAAAGTTGCCAAAAATATGTGAAAGTTGTATAATATTGGCATGAAACAATCAAAAATTATAGATACGACGGAGACGTATCAATCCCGTAGAAGACGATTTCTGCAATGAAGAAGATATGTCATAGTTTCCTTTGGTGCGCAAAGGACCAGGCTGCTCGAGGCAAGTGCGTCGTGGCATGGGATGCTGTTTGTGCACCCAAATGGGTGTGCTTAACCTAAAGTGGCTCAACGTTGCAATGCAAGCACGTTGGCCGTGGCTACAATGAGCTGACCCATCGAGGCCTTGGGCGGAATCCAAGATTAAGGTGCCGAAGGAGTCAGTGCAACATTTCAGAGCCACGGCAAGATCAATCCTCAATGATGGTAGGAGCACGATGTTCTTGGAAGACAGGTTGTTGGATGGTCAGCGAGGGTAGGAGGCGGCCCCATGTCTTTACGAGAGGGTTCAACCAAGACTGGGAGCCACGCGCACGATGCAGCAGGCGCTAGCCGCAGGTCAGTGGCGAGGGATGTTGGCCCTGAGTTGACGCATGATCTCCTACGTGAGTTCATGGACCTCTGGGCGGTGACATCCAGAGTGAGGCTAGATGATGGGCGGTCGGATGCCATCGTTTGGGCGTGGGCGACCAGTGGTGCCTTCTCGACAGATCGTCGTATGCTGCCAAGTTTTGGGGGAGAGAGTTGTCCCTATGGCGGAATTTACCTGAAAATGCAGAGCCCCCCTCCAATGTCGCTTCTTCACATGGCTTGCTCTTAGAAATAGATGTTGGACTTCCGATCGACTTGCTCGACGTGGCCTCGACCACATGGAGGCGTGCCCTTTCTGTGACCAAGAGGAGGAGATCATCAATCATATATTGTTGGATTGTGTGTTTGCAAGGCAAGTGTGGGGTACGGTCTTCCATGCCTTGGGGCGGGCATGGATGCCACTGAAAGGATCTTCCCTCTCCGATTGGTGTCAAGACAAGATCGAAGCAGGACGGAACAAGAAGGATGTGCAAGCAGTTGTTATACTAGTGATGTGGGAGCTGTGGAAGCACCGGAACGCTAATGTGTTTGATGGGATAGCACCGTCGATAGGACAGGTGATCGCTAGAATCGAAGGGGAAGGTAGAACGTGGAAACAAGCGGGGATTCTCAAAGGAGAGGTAGATGCCTTTCTAGGGGAGTTGGCGGGATGGGCGAGCGTGAGAGTGTAGTTGTCATGTGTTGTGGAGGTGGAGGTGGTACCATGTAAAATGTAACACCAACGTGGAGGGGCTCTAGCGCCATCTCCTTTCTTTAATATAAAGTGCGCACACTCGTGTGTATCAGAGAAAATAAATAAGAAAGTTTACGTAGTTGCTTCGTAGAGCTCATGGATGTATTATTTTCGGTTCTACCTATATCTCCTTTTATTTTTTATTTGAGAGAATGTCATCATGCCTCACTTTATTGTTATCAAATATTTTACAGCATGAAAAAAATACTCTCATGCTCTTATATTTTTTTACAGAGGGAGTAGTTGTTACATAATCCACAAGTAAGAAAATAATAAAACTAGAGGGTTCACGGTCACTCGAGGTCCATCAACCCAAACATTGTATTGTGACCAGCCTCCCTAGCTAAGCCATGACCAACAAAATTAGCATCCCTATTACACAACAAGAATTTAACTGAAAGTAGTAAGCTGAATACAAATATCCTCAAAGTATGGAACGACTACTGTTGATGAGAATCCTCCTCCATTCATAGTCTCAATGGCCTCAAGAAAAAAAATCAGACTCCATAATAATTCTGTCAAAACGCTTACTAGGCTTCTTACAAAAATGACGAGAAAGCAAGAGCATCAGTTTTTTTATCTTTTCCTAATATTAAAGGGAGGATTGTTTCTCCACCTATTTTTGTCCATGGTGGGGTCATCAGTTTTTTCGTCCGTCTTGGATGACTACGTCGCTAGCCTTGGTACGTACGGGTACCTGTGTTGGTCCTCCGTTTTATAAGAAGAAAGAAGAAGAAAAGTCTGAACCGGAAAAAATAAACATGCTTCCCTAATATTAAAGGGAGGATTGTTTCTCCACCTACTTTTGTCCATGGTGGGGCCATCAGTTTTTTCGTCCGTCTTGGATGCCTACGTCGCTAGCCTTGGTACGTACGGGTACCTGTGTTGGTCCTATGTTTTTATAAGAAGAAAGAAGAAGAAAAGTCTGAACCGGAAAAAATAAACATGCTTCCCTAATATTAAAGGGAGGATTGTTTCTCCACCTATTTTTGTCCATGGCGGGCCATCAGTTTTTTCGTCCATCTTGGATGCCTACGTCGCTAGCCTTGGTACGTACGGGTACCTGTGTTGGTCCTCCGTTTTTATAAGAAGAAAGAAGAAGTAAAGTCTGAACCGGAAAAAATAAACATGCTTCCCTAATATTAAAGGGAGGATTGTTTCTCCACCTATTTTTGTCCATGGCGGGGCCATCAGTTTTTTCGTCCGTCTTGGATGCCTACGTTTGGTACGTACGGGTACCTGTGTTGGTCCTCCGTTGGTACGTACCGGTACCTGTGTTGGTCCTCCGTTTTTATAAGAAGAAAGAAGAAGAAAAGTCTGAACCGGAAAAAATAAACATGCTTCCCTAATATTAAAGGGAGGATTGTTTCTCCACCTATTTTTGTCCATGGCGGGCCATCAGTTTTTTCGTCCATCTTGGATGCCTACGTCGCTAGCCTTGGTACGTACGGGTACCTGTGTTGGTCCTCCGTTTTTATAAGAAGAAAGAAGAAGTAAAGTCTGAACCGGAAAAAATAAACATGCTTCCCTAATATTAAAGGGAGGATTGTTTCTCCACCTATTTTTGTCCATGGCGGGGCCATCAGTTTTTTCGTCCGTCTTGGATGCCTACGTTTGGTACGTACGGGTACCTGTGTTGGTCCTCCGTTGGTACGTACCGGTACCTGTGTTGGTCCTCCGTTTTTATAAGAAGAAAGAAGAAGAAAAGTCTGAATCGAAAAAAATAAATATGCAAAGGTGGGATTCGATCCCTGGACTGCTTGGCTGGTACTCGTGTTGCCAACCAACTGAGCCATGCTCGCTGTTTGTGCTTAAATTAAGCGCATGTATGTTTTGATAGAGGAGTGGGTGCGCGGAAATAAGGTACTCCCTCCGTTCCCAAATACTTGTCTTTCTAGCCATCTCAAATGGTTACAACATACGGATGTATGTAGACATATTTTAGAGTGTAGGTTCATCATTTTGCTTCGTATGTGGTCACTTGTTGAAATCTCTAGAAAGACAAGTATTTAGAAACGGAGGGAGTACTATAAAAGTCACGCGAGGAGAGTTACGTAAAAAAATTTTGAAGGGCGGATTAGGTACTTAATATCATTCACTGCAATGAGGTCGGCCCAACTAATCAACCACCTGGCCTCAACCCGTTTAACAATGCAGCCGCATTTAATCGATTATTGGCCTCAAATTATTAAATCGTCCCATCTTGTTTTTTTATATTCAATCCTTCTAATTTATATATCTCTTTCAAGTTCCTAGGTATTAAGGAAGTGTCCCGGGAATCGGTAAGGTTGAATAACAAGGGATGAGGAATGGAAAAAACTTTGGCCCAGCCACGTGATGCAACGATTCGGAAGGCGGCCCTTTGGTCGGTTACTACCACTGCCGTTATTTGGCAGTCTTTATGAGATAGGAGGTTTCGCCGGCCCAACTAATCAACCACCTGGCCTCAACCCGTTTAACAATGCAGCCGCATTTAGTCGATTATTGGCCTCAAATTATTAAATAGTCCCATCTTGCTTTCTTATATTCAATCCTTCCAATTTATATATATATATATATATATATATATATATATATATATATATATATATATATATATATATATATATATATATATCTTTCAAGTTCCTAGGTATTAAGGAAGTGTCCCGGGAATCAGTAAGGTTGAATAACAAGGGATGAGGAATGGAAAAAACTTTGGCCCAGCCACGTGATGCAACGATTCGGAAGGCGGCCGTTTGGTCAGTTACTACCACTGCCGTTATTTGGCAGTCTTTACGAGATAGGAGGTTTCGTGACTACTGTAAGGATTGGTGGCATGTGGATATCCATGTTTATGTCTGTTCTTCCAAATTGTAGCTGCCATATTTTATTAAGTTCTTTATTATTTATCGAGTCCAAACTGTTACTTTCTTTGGTAGATCTATTCATTATTCTGATCCGTGCTTGACTCTTTCAAATGAAGTGCACTAAAGTGGTTGTACTAGCTATGTGGTTTGTTTTTCACTAATGTGTATTTGAACCATTGAATATGTTTAACTATAACAGTGGTATGAGGAAGACAAAAAAAAAGTGATTGATAAAATGGTCTATGTTGTTCTTCTCACTAACTTGTTTTTTTTATTTAAATCCTTCATTTTAGAAGAGAATTAAATAGATGTTTCACTTGATTTTATGTGTTATTATTGGTCTAGGGCCAAATGATATTTTATGTAGTTTTCTTATAAAGAATGCTTTTATATTTTTTTCCTTCTTTCCACCGTCACTCTGAATATTTGGATGTACTGAATAATACGTCTTTCAGTTTCAAACTTTTTGTCTCAGTGGTAACAGCTAATCAAACTTTCTCTAGCTTTAACAAAAATTATATTATTATTTCTCAATTCAACCATAGCTGACATAATTTGCATTGTTCACTGTAGCAAAAAAAATTAGGTAGATATTTATCAGCTTAGATGTATTCTGTTCTTTAAGATGAGGCTGGGCATGGGGATAAGTTTTCCCATTGCGACACACCGTAAGGTCTTTCGAGAGTAGCATGCTAGAGTCTGATGATGAAGCTCATTGCCTTGAGATTGTCATGTTTGTTGTCATGTTTGTCGTGAGGTGGACAATGGTGGCCAAGAGAGTGGTAACATGGATAAGTCACTTGGAGCGTGCAAGGATTTTCTTTTGTCCCGTTGCAACGCACAGGCATATGTGCTAGATCAACATTTTTTCTAATACATGATCAATATTTTCGTACACACATTTAACATCATTACGATGCTTGATTAACATTTTTTTCTCAAATAAAAATTCAACATTTTTTCTTTGAATAAATGGTCACATTTTTTATACACATTTAACATCTTTTAAATTCTTTATTTAAAATTTCAAATACTCGATTGTCATTTTTTAAATGATATTTTTTTTCAAATGCTTGTATTAACATTTTATGAATAAACAAAAAAAATTCACACACATCATATTAATTTTGTATAAATTTTATGTATAAATGACAAACATCAACTCTAAGTACATTTAACATTTTTGAAAAATGTTTTATGTAAAATATTTATGCAATATATTTATTTAGATTATTTGTAAGTATAAACCAAAGTAAAAATAAAAGGAAAATATGAAAACAGAAAATGATAAAAAGGAAAAAATTAGGCAGTGGCTTCCCGCCCACTAGGCCGGCCCATGCGCTCCCGTGAAACCCTCCACTTTCTTTTGAGGGGTTTTGGGTACCGTCAAGTGGGCAGGCCAGACCCAACAAGATAATTGGGATCTGCAGCCTATATGATTAAATCGCCTAAATCTAACACCCATTTCCCTGGGGACCCTCCTATTCGGCTACCTGTAATCTAAAACAAGAGCATCCGTTTTTTTATAGGAGAAAAAAACAAATAAACAAACAAGAGCAAGCCAAGCACCGGAGATTCGCTCGCACGGGCTATTCCTTCGCTCTGCGTCACACACGTATTTTCTGGCCTGCGATTCAATGCGCCGCGGCACGCGATAAGCCTACGCGCTACGGCTCATCTAGGCCGTCCGTTCGTTTCCATTCAAACCCTCTCGCCCACCCAAACGGTCGTCTTGCAGCATCTCTCACCCACGGAACCACCATTACTTCTCTCGCAGGCATGTGGGCCAGCAAAACGGTAGACCCAAGGGTCAGCGAGACGCTCCCGCTGCATAAATCCGCACCGGGAACCGTCTCATTTTCAGCCACACGCGAACCCTAGGATAGACATGGCCAAGAAAAAGTCCTCCTCCTCCGCCGCCGCCGCCGCCGCCGCCAACGGCAACGACAACGGCAACCAGGCCGCCGTCGCCGCCAATGGCAATGGCAACGGCAACCACGCCGCCGCGTCCAACGGCAACGGCAACCACGTTGCCCCGGCGCCAGCGCCGGGGATGGAGGAGAAGCGGGACTCATCTCCGGTACGGGACCGGAAAGCGGAGCAGCTAAAGACGCTCAACTCCATGCTCCTCAAGGAGGCGGTCGAGCGGCGCGGCCAGGTGGCGGCGCTCACGGCGCGCCTCGAGGAGATCTCCGCCGATGGCGACGCGCTCGACGCCGCCGAGCGCGCAGTCGCGCAAGCCGCCCTCGCCGCGCCCCTCCGCGCCGCGGCCGACGAGGCATCCGCGCTCCGCGCACGCCTCGCTGCCGTCCAGGACTCCCTCCGGCTCGCGGAATCGAAGGCCGCGCTCGAGGCGGGCGCCAAGGACGATGCCAGCGCGCGCCTTGAGGCGGTCGCTGGGGAGAAGGCACGGTTCCTGAAACTTCTCCAGGTCAAGGAGGCCGAGGTGGCGTCCATATCCAACAAGGTCGCGAGCCTGTCGGCCATGATGGCAGAGTTGGAGGGCAACAATTCCGAGATATTGAGTCAGAATGGCGAACTCATGAAGCAATTGGAGGAGACAAAGGAGGCGGTTCGAGTGGTCTCCTGCCAGAAGGCAGAGGTGGAGAGAAGCTTCCAGGAATTCAAGAAAGAATCTGAGGCGTTCCGGGTGGAAATGGAGGGGAAGTTGAAGGCGAAGGTGGAGGAACTGAAGGTGCTGGGATCCAAGAAGGCTGAGATGGATGCAAGGGTGGCCTCTTTGGAAACAGAGCTTGCATTGTCTGTGACTAAGACAGGGGGATTAGAGGCTGAAGTAATGGCAAAGAAGAGGGAGCTTGATTTGTTTAAGGGCAAAAGTGATAAGCTCCAATCAGAGGTTGCTGAAGCAGAGAAGAAACACAGCATGTCTGCAGAAGAGGTTGAGAGGCTCAGGATGGAATTGGGTGTGTTGGTGAAGGCAAAGGAGGTTGCTTCCAAGGCATTTGATGCTGAGAAGACTGACATCGTGAAGGAATTGGAGAGCCTCAGGAGGAAGGTGGAGGAAATCCAGGCTGACAAGGAGGCAGCCGAGGGGGTGACACGTGAGAAGGATGCTGCGACCGTTAAGCTGAGGGCTGAGTTGGAGGAGCTCCATGTTTCCATGTCACAGCTCCAAACATCATGTGATGAACTTGATACCAAGCATTCACGCCTGCAGAGCGAGAAGAATTCAGTTCAGAAAGCACTGGATGCTGAGAAGGCTGAAGCAGGGAAGCTGATGTCTAAAATCAAGACACTGGAGAACTGCAATGGTAAAATGGACAGTGAGATTGGAGAGTTGAGGATTGCATTGAAGGAAAAGAATGGGAAGATCGAAGCCCTTACCAGTGAGGCTGAGGAGCTGCAGCTCGCAGTGGCTGAAGCGCAGAAGAAGAACAAGGGTGGTATCTGGGCGTGGGTGTATGCCGCCACCACCACCATGGTGGCCGCAATCTCCCTGATCTATGCTGCCAGGGGCCATTGAAGGAGTGTGCTGTTCTTTTTCTTTTTTCCGTATTGATCCTCTATTTGCATGCTAGTATGCCACTCGAAATGGTCAGGTTACTATCTTAGCTGCATCATATATGATGAATCGGCTGGTACTATGCAATGAAATCAATTTTTTGCTTGCATTCTGGTAATATGTTTGTTCTTGTCGCTGTTGATGTTCATGTGTTTCGTCTTTGAAGTTCTGTGGCATGGTGATTGCTGGATGTTTTGCTGTCAGGGCAAGCATTAAGGGTGTATGGGGATTTCCTGTTTGTGTTGTTTTATCATATCGGCTTGCACGATGGACCTTGAGCTGGTAGGATGTTAAATTTGTTACTTGGCCAGTACTGGGATGTGTTATAGACTTCTTTCCAGTGCTTGGTGATAACTAAACTGAGAGTTGTATTCTCTCATTTTGAATTTGCTACTTTTTGCATTGGCACTACCTTTGCATCATGAGCAAATATTCGTGCGTCCTGCGCTGGTAGCACTAGGACGCAAGGATTGCTTTCCAGTTTCCACAGAAATATGGTTGTACAGATATATCGATAACATGTTTCCCATTGTAACAGCTACTGGTTTCGTTGTCCTGTTTTTGCTCATGTATGTAGAGAAATGCAAAGAAGGGCCTTTCTGAACCACGTGAAAACACTACGAAGAGGGCCAAAAGGGATCTCAACATCACTTCAAAGTTGACAAAAGCACAAGGAATTGTCTCTCTTTGAAGTGTTACATAGCACCAAGTTGTACGGCATCTTCCTGGGATACGTTGAGGTAAAAGCTTTGGGTGTATTGCTTGAGTGTTGGTCATTCATATAGGTTAGAAGATAATTCAAGTTCTTGTAAAAAAAAGATAATTCAAGTGAAGAAAACAGGGTCGTAATAGACAGTAGTGTAATACCAGAATACAGAGGCACAGAACTACGCTTTGTCTTAAGGGTTAGGGTTGCGTTGTCATAATTTACGCACTGCACTTGATTCAACCGGCTCCCTCTGTAATTTACAACCAGGATACTCAGAATAAACAAAGACTACACATTATCTTGAGATGAAAATTATTCTGTGCTTGCTATATTGCTAAAAAATGATTGGTCAGATGGGTAACTGTGTACAGCTTGTTTGTTCTGTGCTCTATATTGCTAAAATTATTCTATGCATGACTCCTACTCCGATGCAAATTGAAGAAGTACATTGTAGAGGATTTCTGGTCTGGTTGTGTTGGCATCCTGGAGCCTCGAACCAACTGAGGAGGATTACTGAACAATTTATGCTGAGAACGGTGCAAATTGAACTTACAATCATATTCTCATGAAACATTCAGGAAGTTTTGCAAGCCTTTTTTTTTGTGTGTGTGGAGGGCTTACTAACTTGCTTCAAAGAAATAGTACCGTCGCACTTCTGAATCTTGCCATGACTGAAGATATGCAGATGTTTCAGTGCTAAAAAAGGATTCTAAACCTTATATTCAATCTACAAAAGGGCACTCACACATCATCATGAATTACTGCTGGGGTAAACACCAAATAGCTGAGCTGAACAATCACATTTGCCAGCAAGAACAAACTTGGGCATTCGCTTAACAGAAGAACGCCCACGGGCCAGATAGTAATCCACAGAATCACAACAGTCCAGCGCCATTCATTAATCAGACTAAACAGAACTAGCACCTCCGTTTCATGCAGATTAACAAGACTTTTTCACATTGACAAATCAGAGGGAGTAATAACGAGAACTAGATTGCTAGTATTCCATTCCAATCGGATTCATCGTCGATACACCAAACAAAACATTCACCCCAGAACTAATCCAACAACCTAAAGCATACTAAACAGTACATAGCTACCTTGCGATTATGAATTCAATGTGCTAATTGAAACAACTTCCACTATGAAAATGGCATCGTGGGATGAACAGTATGATGTGCTCACTATATTGCTAAAATGTTTGGTATCATCTTACTGTTTCTTTTACCCTTGTTAGTCTGCAAGATTCTACGCTTGACCGCTACTCCCTCCGTCCGGGAATACTTGTTATCAAAATGAATAAAAGAAGATGTATCTAGATGTATAGATACATCTCTTTTTATACATTTTGATGGCAAGTATTTTCAGACCGATGGAGCACATTGTACAGGATTTCTGGAGGGGGTTGTCTTGGCGGAGCTGTCTTGGCATCCTGGAAGTTTATCCTGAAATACCATCGCACCTTTCTGAATCTTGGCGAATTAGGCATAACTGAAGACATAAAGACTGACAGAAAATACTCTCTGGGACGACAACAGGCCATCAACAGTCACTCAGACTAACCGTAAAAATATGTTTTCACCATTCATTCCACATCATAAAGATCAATAACATGTTTTCACGTTGACATATCACAAATGAGTAATAACAAGAACCAGATTGCTAGTATTCCATTCCAACCAGATTCATCATCGATACACCAACCAAACATTGACACAGAACTAATCTAACAACCTAAAGCATCGCCATACTAGAAAACGAACAGAGTCCTCAAATCTTCTGTGATGATGCTAGTTTGATCTGCGAGGCTCTAGAACTCCTGGGACGCGGAGCCGATGTCGCCCTTGCCCTTGCCGACCTTCTTGGGGAGCAGCGTGGTGTGGATGTTGGGCAGCACACCACCGGCGGCGATGGTGACCGCGCCGAGAAGCCGGCTCAGCTCCTCATCGTTGCGGACCGCCAGCTGGATGTGGCGCGGCACGATCCGGGTCTTCTTGTTGTCGCGCGCAGCGTTGCCGGCGAGCTCCAGGACCTGAAGAGAAGAAAACCAAAGAATCGAATACCAGTGAGGGACAGAACAGGAGAATGCCTACGGGTGACGAAACGGAAACGCGGAGAGGGTTGATGCGGTTACCTCAGCGGCGAGGTACTCGAGGACGGCGGAGAGGTAGACGGGAGCGCCGGCGCCGACGCGCTGGGCGTACTTGCCGATCTTCAGGTACCTGGCGATGCGGCCGACGGGAAACTGGAGGCCGGCCTTGGAAGACCGGGAGACGGTCTTGGACGCCGCCTTGCCCTTGCCCCTCCCGCCGCCGGCAGAACTCATCTTCTCGTCGCTACGAAGGGTGGACGCGCGGATACGGCTGTTGCCGGAGAGAGTCGGACGGATTGTTGAGGGAGGAATGTGGAGATGGTGTGTACCCGCGGGGGCGGTGGTGTGATTATATAGAAGGAGGAGGTGGTGCGTGATTGGTGGGGAGGGTCAGGCCGTGGATCGGTGACGTGGAGAGGCCCGATGCCGTCAGATGGAGGACGAGGAGGGGAAATTTGGGGGGTTGGCGCGGATCGGGAGTTTGGAGGGAGACGGAAAAGTTTGGAATGGAGCGGAGGGGAGAGCACGGGAACTCTCTCGCTTTGGGTCCAAGATGGGCCCATGCGTCAATGGCTTGTTGACTTACTGTGGCGAACTGGTTCACATCATTTGGGTTGGAATTCACGGATTTCATTTTACAATTCTGACCCCAACTTGTTTGGCTGTTACGCAAGGGCAGCAATAGGCACCGGTTGATAGGCGTGGCAGATACGAGTCGTGTGGGCCGTCAGATTTGGCCAAAACAGTTTGCCTCACCGCCCTTTCCCTCTGCGTCTTGCGCGCATTGACAATCGGTTTGCACACATGATGGCCTCCGCGCTTGCCGGCCGCCCGCGCTCGACGTCCCTCTCGCCACTAAGGAAGACACAAAGTTGATCGCAAAAACACCTCCTTATCATGGCCGCAACAATTATCGTCGTTGGTTGTAGCAAAAGCCAACGACGGTTGCAGCAAAAACGTCGTCGCCGGTGGTAGCTCGACGTGTGTCGCCACAGCATCCCGCCCTGCGGGATCGCAGCAATTGTCGCCGCCGGTCATAGCAACCGTTGATGATGTTCATGCGAAAATCGCCGTCGCTTGTTGTAGCTCGTTGTGACGCTTTCATGGGTTATATGATATCTTTTTTATGCATGCCTATGAAAACTAGATGATACCTTGCTCGTTGTTGCGGGACTTGTAAGTATATTATGTAAAGCTATAATGTGACGTCTTCATGGGTTATATGATATCTTTTTTTATGCATGCCTATGAAAACTAGATAATACCTTGCTCGTTGTTGCGGGACTTGTAAGTATATTATATAAAGCTAATTCATATATGTGATACTATATTGGAAATAAATAGGATGGTAGACACGGTGATGTAGTACTGTTGTGACAATAGAGAATATTGTTGCAGCTAACTATAAGGTATAAACTTATTACATATACTGATGAATAAGAAATGCTCTATGATATGATGTAATATATATGTTTATACAAATAGAAATCAGCAGATGCAACTTTTTGGTGATAAATAACTACATTTATTGTCACTACGATGAGTTAATTGCACAGAAGTACCACAATCGGGGTATCACATGCAGATTGGTATCATGATTCCTAATTTTTGCATGTCAGTACCAACATTGTTCCAGGCTGTTGCAAATAAGGCTAAAAGTCTCTTTTATACATATTGACGCTATATCCGACAGGTCGGGCCCGTCCGTCAGGTGCCACGCTGGCCAATCGGCGCGTGCCCGCACGCTGACTAGGACGAGCCGCCCTCAACCCCGGTCCGGTCGCACCGGTTCGTCCCCAACCGCACCATTCCCCTCCCCTCCTCCTCCTCGACTCGAACCCTAGTCCATGGCGTCAGCGAGGGCGTCAACGGCGGCGGTGACCTACTGTTCTGGCCTAGCGGCCCGGCTGGCGTCGACGGTGACGGAGGCGACGACTCCAGCTCCGCGTACTCGACCGACGACGAGGAGGAGTCGATGTTACTCTCCATGGAGCAGCGGTTGGCGCAGCTGTGGGCGGCAAACCCTAGCAGCAGCCATGAGTTGACGCATGGACTTGGCGGCGTGTTGTAAGTATCCTTCCCCTCCTCCTCTGATTTATCCAATTGGGGATTTTTAGGGTTTGTTCATCTTCTGCTTTATCCAGTTGGGGATTAGGGTTTGTCCAATTAAAGTGAGTAGTCTAGGACAATTACAGTAACCTAGTGTAGTGCACTATCAAATTAGTTCAATTACAATAACAATTTGGGATTAGGGTTTGACTAATTGAAGTATTTTGTCCTTGTCTTTTTCCTTGAATTTGCTATTGTGCTGAAATAGGAAACTACATTGATTCATGTTCTGTCATCTGTAATAGTAATAGTAAATTTGAGAGTTACATGAAAGTTGCTTCAAATTTTCCTGTACTGTTGTTGTCCATATTTATAGTTATGGTAATGAATACATGAAATTAATTTGTTCTGTAGTTTGGATGAAGACATTTGGCAAGTAAGGATCCATTTTTATGCAAGAGAACCATTGGAGATGAAGCTGTGTAGTTCAGATATTACTTTTCTGAATTTGGTTGCAGTGATGGAAACCCAAGGATTTAATGCATATGATTGTTTGTATCACATTGAAAATCCAACTTTAGGAGTGAAAGGGTTGGATTTGGTAGACAGTAATGCATAATTACATATGATAAAGAGGAAGATCCAGGACAAAATGGTGCTTAATTTGCTGGTTAGGGCTTGTCCACCCCCTGATAGAGATTTTGAGATGCAGCAATGTGAAAGGCCAGATTTGTCCACTGTTGTGTACCAAGAGCCTGTTGTTTATGATCTGAGTGAGCCTCCTGTCTTAGCTGTTGATCAGCAAGGAGTAGTTTTTGAGAGTCAATGTAGCAGCTCTAGCACACCTCATCCTCCTGGTGGTTGCACACAAGAAAGCAAGAATGCAAATGCCAGGTTGGAAGCTGTTTTGGAAGAAGAAGAAGAAGAGGGATATCAAGGATATGAGCTATATGAGGACAATGATACTTGTGTCTCTGATGAGGATGGTCAAATTGGAAGTGACCCTAATTATATGTGTGATGTTGAAGATGTAGAGGTGGAAGAGGGGAAGAGATTGATACGTCTCCAACGTATCTACTTTTCCAAACACTTTTGCCCTTGTTTTGGACTCTAACTTGCATGATTTGAATGGAACTAACCCGGACTGCCGCTGTTCTCAGCAGAATTTCCATGGTGTTATTTTCATGCGGAAATAAAAGTTCTGGGAATGACCTGAAACTTCATGGAGAATATTTTTCGAATTAATAAAAAATATTGGCAAAAGAATCAACACCAGGGGGCACACCCTGTCCACGAGGGTGGAGGGCGCGCCCCCTGCCTCGTGGGCCCCCTGAGACTCCAGCGATGTCAACTCCAACTCTATATATTCACGTTCGGGAGAAAAATATCAGAGAGAAGGATTCATCGCGTTTCATGATACAGAGCCGCCGCCAAGCCCTAATCTCTCTCGGGAGGGCTGATCTGGAGTCCGTTCGGGGCTCCGGAAAGGGGAATCCGTCACCGTCGTCATCATCAACCTTCCTCCATCACCAATTTCATGATGCTCACCGCCGTGCGTGAGTAATCCCATCATAGGCTTGCTGGACGGTGATGGGTTGGATGAGATTTATCATGTAATCGAGTTAGTTTTGTTAGGGTTTGATCCCTAGTATCCATTATGTTCTGAGATTGATGTTGCTATGACTTTGCTATGCTTAATGCTTGTCACTAGGGCCCGAGTGCCATGATTTCAGCTCTGAACCTATTATGTTTTCATGAATATATGTGAGTTCTTGATCCTATTCTGCAAGTCAATAGTCACCTACTATGTGTTATGATCCGGTAACCCTGAAGTGACAATAATCGGGACCACTCCCGGTGATGACCGTAGTTTGAGGAGTTCATGTACTCACTAAGTGTTAATGCTTTGGTCCGGTACTCTATTAAAAGGAGGCCTTAATATCCCTTAGTTTCCAATAGGACCCCGCTACCACAGGAGGGTAGGAGAAAAGATGTCATGCAAGTTCTTTTCCATAAGCACGTATGACTATATTCAGAATACATGCCTACATTACATTGATGAATTGGAGCTAGTTCTGTGTCACCCTAGGTTATAACTGTTGCATGAGGAATCGCATCCGACATAATTATCCATCATTGATCCATTGCCTACGAGCTTTTCACATATTGATCTTTGCTTAGTTACTTTACCATTGCCACTGTTACAATTACTACAAAACTGCTACTATTACCTTTGCCACCGTTATCGTTACTTCCATACTACTTTGCTACTAAATACTTTGCTGCAGATATTAAGTTTTCCAGGTGTGCTTGAATTGACAACTCAACTGCTAATACTTGAGAATATTCCTTGACTCCCCTTGTGTCGAATCAATAAATTTGGGTTGAATACTCTACCCTCGAAAACTGTTGCGGTCCCCTATACTTGTGGGTTATCAAGACTATTTTCTGGTGCTGTTGTAGGGAGCATAACTCTATTCTTTAAGTCACTTGGGATTTATATCTGTTGATCATTATGAGGAATTTGAAAGACGAAAAAAAACCAAGATTTATCCCTCAACTACAAGGGGAGGTAAGGAACTGCCATCTAGCCCTGCACTTGATTCTCCTTCTGTTTTGAGTAAACTTGCGAGACCTAAAACTACTCCTGCTATTGATTCTGGTATGTCGCATGTTATTGATGATGCCACTTCTTCTTTGCATGATACTTATGATGAAACTAATTCTATGCTTGATAATACTGTGCCATTAGGTGAATTTCTTGATGAATAACTTGGTAGGGTTAGAGAGAGTGAAGTTATTGAAACAACTAATATTGATGAAAGTGATGATGAAGATTCTCCCCCTAGATATGAATTGCCTGATGTGCTTGAGGGTTATGTTATGGATGAAGAAACTGCTAGAGACCTTTTTGCTTGCAAAGATATATATGATCTGAAGAAACTGTTAGCTGAGCTGAAAGAAAAGACTTTGAATGCTAGAATGAAATATGACCCTGCTTTTGCTACTTCACCTATCTGTATTTCTGATAAGGATTGTGATTTCTCTGTTGATCCTGAGTTAATTACTTTGGTTGAACCTGATCCTTTTTATGGCCATGAATCTGAAACTTGTGTGGCACATCTTACTAAATTGCATGATATAGCCACCCTATTCACTCATGAGGAAAAAAATCGTTACTACTATATCCTTAAGTTATTTCCTTTCTCATTAAAGGGTGATGCTAAAACATGGTTTAATTCTCTTACTCCTGGTTGTGTGTGTGGTCCCCAGGATATGATTTATTACTTCTTTGCTAAATATTTCCCCGCTCATAAGAAACAAGCTGCTTTAAGGGAAATATATAATTTTGTGCAAATTGAAGAAGAGAGTCTCCCACAAGCTTGGGGGAGGCTTCTCCGATTACTTAATGCTTTGCCTGATCATCCTCTCAAGAAAAATGAAATACTTGATATCTTTTATAATGGACTAACCGATGCTTCAAGAGACCACCTTGATAGTTGTGCTGGTTGTGTTTTTAGGGAAAGAACTGTTGAGCAAGCCGAATTGCTATTGAATAATATATTGAGTAATGATAATGACTGGACACTTCCTGAACCAACTCCTAAGCCAACTCCTAAGAAAAGGGGTATTCTATTTCTCAGTCCTGAAGATATGCAAGAGGCAAAGAAATCTATGAAAGAAAAGGGTATTAAAGCTGAAGATGTCAAGAATTTACCACCTATTGAAGAAATACATGGTCTTGATAACCCGACACAGGTAGTAAAGTTAAATTCTCTCTATAGATTTGATGAAGGTGATATCCCTCGTTATAAGTCTGCTAGCCAATGCTTAGATGGGTTTGATAATTTTATTGTTAAACAAGAAAACTTCAATGCTTATGTTGGTAGACAATTGAAACGTAATGCTTATATGATTGAACACTTGAGTGATTATATGTCTAGAGTTAAAGGTGAACTTAAACTTATTAGTAAGCATGCTTCTATGGTTACCACTCAAGCAGAACAAGTGCTTAAAGCTCAGAATGATTTGCTCAATGAATTAAATAATAAGAAAAATAATAATGCTATTAGAGTTTTGACTAGAGGGGGTAGAATGACTCGGGAACCTTTGTATCCTGAGGGCTATCCTAAGAGAATTGAGCAAGATTCTCAGAGAACTAATGTTGAGGCACCTAGTTTTTCTAAGAAGAAGAAAAAGAAAAATGATAGGACTTTGCATGCTTCTAGTGAACCTGTTGCTGACACCCCTGAGAATCCCAATGATATTTCTATTTCTGATGCTGAAACACAATATGGTAATGAACATGAACCTAGTGATAACACTAATGATGATGTTCATGTTGATGCTCAACCTAGCAATAACAATGATGTAGAGATTGAACATGTTGTTGATCTTGATAACCCACAATCAAAGAATCAACATTATGATAAGAGAGACTTCATTGCTAGGAAGCACGGTAAAGAAAGAGAACCATGGGTTCAGAAGCCCATGTCTTTTCCTCCTAAACCATCCAAGAAAAAGGGTGAAGAGGATTTTGAACGCTTTGCTGAAATGATTAGACTTATCTTTTTGCGTATGCATTTGACTGATATGCTTAAAATGAATCCTTATGCTAAGTATATGAAAGATATTGTTACAAATAAAAGAAAGATACCAGAAGCTGAATTTTACACCATGCTTGCCAATTATACTTTTAAAGGTGGAATACCTAAGAAAGTAGGAGATCCAGGAGTACCAACTATACCATGCTCCATTAAAAGAAACTATGTTAAAACTGCTTTATGTGATCTTGGAGCCGGTGTTAGTGTTATGCCTCTCTCTTTATATCGTAGACTTGATTTGAATAAGTTGACGCCTACTGAAATATCTTTGCAAATGGTCGATAAATCAACTACTATACCTGACGGTATTTGTGAGGATGTGCCTGTTGTGGTTGCAAACGTTACTATTTTAACGGACTTTGTTATTCTTGATATTCCCGAGGATGATTGTATGTCTATTATTCTTGGTAGACCCTTTTTGAATACTGCAATGGCTGTTTATGATCGCAACAAAGGCAATGTCATGGCAACGGAAAGGTATCGGAGCAACACAATTTCCTCGATCAAGTCACTTGACGGTGATGTGATCACTGACCATCAGCAGTTGGCTGGGATGTTTTGGACTGACTTCAATCAATGAATGGGCCAATCAAAAGGCATTCAAATGGGTTTTGATCTAGACACATTAATTTCTCGGGTTGATGGTCTAGAGGAGTTATCTTTACCGTTCACGGACTCTGAGGTGGATGCGGTAATTAAGAACATGCCTACTGATCGTGCTCCGGGACCGGACGGGGTTACTGGCCTATTTTTAAAGAAATGTTGGTATATTTTGAAAGAGGATTTTATGAAGCTTGTCCAAGAATTTTATGATCGGAAGTGCAATTCTGTAACATCCCAAATTTTCAATTTGGAATGTTATACATTAGAACATCATTGCATATCATATTTCTTTTGCTTTTGGTTTTGATCCTAGAAATTCTACGCAACTCAAGGACCCACGGAGAGAGTTGGGGATTTCGTTATTTTCATATTTGAGTTTTCTCAAATTTTGAGAATAGGATCATTTGATTTTAATTATTTTATCATCAATTATTTCTATTACAAAAATATGAGAGAGGGAATAAAATGAATTTCCCAAAATAAAGAAATATTGAGGATTTAATAATAAAATCAAATAAGATTTTATTTCGAAGTTTTTCGCTATTTTGTTTGAATTTAGGAAAAATATGCGTTTTTCAATATTTCATTTAGGCCCCAAATAAATGTTCACTTTGTCCGGCTTGATATTAGAAGTTGGGGAAATTTTATTTCGGGATTATTGGATTCCGTTTAGTATTTATTTTTATTTTTCTTCTACGCTTTAATATTTTAAAAAAATGCAACCGACCTAACCGGGCCGTGTCCGACTAGGACTCTGGCCCGGCGGGCTTTATAAGCCGGCCCACCCCGGGCCGAAACCCTAGCCCCAGCCCCGCCTGAGCCCCGCATGCGCCGCCGCCCGCTCGCGCCGCTGCCGATCGCACGCGCCGCCGCCGCCCGCCGCCTGCCGTCGCCCGCCGCCCGAGGTCGCCCGCCGCTTGAGGTCGCCTCGAAACCCGTGCCACCGTTTTTTTCAAAAAACCGTTCGGTTTTTCCGTTGGTTTTCGTCGGTTTTTTTATTTTCCATTTTTTTATTTAGATCGGTTTTTTCGGTTTAGGTTAATTAGCCAGCGTTCGCTCGTTCGTTCGTTTTAACGAACGTGTTCATCGTTTAGATCCAGATAACGAACGTTCGTTCGTTAATCTGTTCGTCGTTTTTCTTTTTCTCGGATTTTCCGGGATTATTTTCTGATCGCGATTTCTGATTGTAACATCCCAATTTTTATTAAATTTGGATGTTAATAGAATCATTCAATGCATATCATATTTCTTTGCATTTTGGAGTTTTTTTTAATAGTCAAATAATATTTTTCCACTCGAGAAAAACAAATGAGAGGGGATAAGATGACTTCCTCAAAATATAAAAGAGTGGGAAATTTTATGTTGAATATTATTTGAAGTTTTGGAGTTTATTGGTATTTATTTTATTTGCAAAAAGTGCATTAATTGCATTAGGAAAATATTTTCAAAATGTTCTGTGCTTAAGTTAATGTTCATTAGGCTCTAAATATTGCATAGTTATTTTAGAAATTATTGTGGTGTTTTTATTAATTCATTTGAATTAATTATGGCCACTTTAGTGTTTGGTTTTTTTTAAACACACACACACACACACACGCACTCACCCGCCTGGACCGAAACCAGTTCGGCCCAGGGACGCGCGCGCCCAGCCAGCCGCGCCAGGCCAGCGAGCCCACTAGCCATTTGGCCCAAGGCCAGCGCCCGACGCCTTCCGCCCGGTCGACCGCCCGCGCCCGCCCTCGCTTGCCCCGCCGCCGCCACTGACTGATGGGCCCCGCTCCACCTCATCTCCCCCAACCTCCCACTCCTTCCGCTGGATGAGCACGCACGCGCACTCCCGAACCCGTCGGCCGAAGCTCTCGGGATAGAGCTTATCCCGCTGCTCCCCGACGCCCTAGCCGCGCCTATATAAAGGGCAAGACCCCCCTCTGTCGACCTCGCCGTCCCGCATCTCCCCACGCCTCTCACAGCCGCCGCACTGCCCGTTCGCATCTCGCCGGAGCCGCGCACCTCGCCGGAGCATCCCGTCGCCGTAGACTCCCCTACCTTCATTTTCTTTCTGTCAACCTTCGTAACTCGCCGAGGCGGATCGGTTTGACACGTTCTGCCCCTGGGTACCGTCGGAGCCGCCGCACCGTCGACGCTGGAGTCGCCGGAGCTCCGAGCCCCGCCGTCCTCGCCCCGCCCCGTCCGGACGCCGCCACCACCTTCGCGATGCCCTCGACGCGCCGCACCTCCCCATCTTCTTCACCGACGCCGGGACCCGCCGTAGCCGCCGCCCCCTCCATCACCGACGCCGCGCCGTCGTCTTCATCGTCGCCGGCCACCTCCAGCCCACTGTGAGCCACCACCCCCACCCTCGCCCGTTCGATCTACCATGGACGGCTCAGATTAGATTAGGTTTTTTTATTTATTTCGCGAAGAGGTACGCGGTTAACCGCGGTTTCCTTAGACCGTGCGGTTTATTTAAACCGAGCTTCGGTTTTTCTTAGTTAGCCGCCGCCACTGTTTTTCTTATTTAGCGGCCATTCGTCGTATAGCCTCCGCGGCGGACACCTTTCGGCCAGTAGGAATCTGCCATGCGCCAGGGACCTGTTTGCGATAGTTTTTCTTCACTGTTTAGTCCCTTTTATCACATATTAGTCCCTGAGCTTAGATTAGCCATAACTTTTTAACCGTAGATCCAAACTTGATGAAACCAGCGGCAAATTCTTCGTATTGTTTAGATCTATCCAGTGGTATACTTTTTGCAAACTTTTGTCAGATTCAAATTTGAATTTATTCAGATTTGAATTCGAACTTCAAATGGCCATATCTCCGAAACCGTAGCTCCGATTAAGCTGATTCTTTTTGCATTTTGTCACCGTAGCCAAACCCTATCACCTGAACCTTTGTCACAATAATTTTCACACACTAGAATCTGCCTATTAATATTTTACTAGTATGCATAGTATGCACTATAGTTCACATCACTTTTTGAACCATAGGCCTATGTTGTTTTGCACCTAGAATATTTTTCATGCTAGTTAAGTGTGATGTTTGTTCATTTGGTTTTTCCGAGACTTTTGCTTTGCATGTTCTTCTGGGTTCTCTTGAATGTTTGCTTATGTTTGTTTATCTTCTTTGCGATAGATTGCCCGGAGTGCGAAGCAGAATATTATCAGTCTTTAGAATTCAACCAGCAGTACCAAGGCAAGTTGCATCTTGATCATGTTTCATTACCTATGTTTTTATTATGCACTTAGTTCTTTGCGGTAGGACTGCATGGTAGGAATTGATGCCGCATGACTATGCTTTTCACGTAGTAGTTCATTGAGGTAGGTATGAACCATATAACATTGTCGCCATCGTTTTACATTATGATGCTACGCTAAGTAGACGTGGATTGGGGAGTGATCATTGTAAAGTATGAGTGACAGTGTAGTAAATAGGACCTAAGATAATTAATGAACTACCTGGGTGGAAACTTGATGGAATGGTGGCGAAGTACAGTGGGGCACGCATGGGAAATCCATGGTGGTGCACCACTAGTGGACCGTCCGCTCAGGCTCAAAGAGATCAATCGTATTCTCATGTCTAGAAGCTTACGTGTGCAGCCACAAGCCAATATGGGCTCTGGCTTAGTTGAGTAGTTAGTGTGACCCCTTCCGGGATGGGCTAGCAGATGTAGAATGATGTAGGTGTACCGGCCTATCCGTGGGTTAAGGGGGAACATTTTTGAAAGACTATGTCTCAATCTTCCGATCATGGAGGTGGTCGAGTCTTGTGGGGAAAAGTGCGCAACCTCTGCAGAGTGTCAACCTAATCGATTAGCCGTGTCCCCCGGACATCTTGAGCATCTAGTAGTGAAAATGCCGGGAGATCTCCTCACCTTTAATTAAACAGTTGGGTTTTAAATGAAACTTGGGAATGGATGGAGTTGGGTTTGCCAACTCATCATATGCAAATGTGTAGTAGTAGAATAACATCTTTTCTAGTAGGGAAAAACTAGCTTTATGCAAAAAAACTAAACTTAGAGCTTTCCACCATCCAAACTGCATGTACAAATAGGTTCTTTACACTTATGATGTGACTTGCCAGTACATTCAATGTACTGACCTATATGGCTGCAACTTATCACGTTGCAGATATATCCGACGAGGATTAAGGTGTGATAGGTCGATGTTCTACACTCAACCTTGCTCGTGGAGTTGGACTCATTTACTACTTTGCTTCCGCAGTATTTGTTTATTGGCTCTATGCCCTATTTTGTAATAAATGTATTGCTCCTGGACTATCGATGTAATAAAGAGATGTGTGTTATTTCTGTTATCTCATCGAGTACTGTGTGTGCTAGCAAGTCGATCCAGGGACTAGCACGGTAAGCACAGAGACTTCGACTACCGAGTCGGGTCGCTACAAGATGGTATCAGAGCCCACGTTGACTGTAGGACGCGACCCCTAGAAAATGGAAAAGCCATAGGATAAAAAAACTATATATTTACTTTCCCTATATATCCTTTGGTCTCGTACCTTCTCTACTTCAGTACTAATTTCTTCTTTCTTTCAAAATGTAGATGTCGTCCGCCATTGTTGAGTTTGAGCAGCCCGATGAGACCATGCCTTTTGGACGGCAGCTGGTGAAGATCGTGAAGCACCTGAAGATTGGGCTTCCCACATTCACTGGAACCTTCACCGCCACCTTGCCCGAGGAGACACGTTGGAGGATCGATGCCCATATCCCCGGACGCATCCTCGGAAACCGCACCAAGCCCATTGATTTCCATGCGGATACTGCAACATGGGGCTTGGGCAGGGGCATCGCTGCTCACATTGCTCTCGGACGCATTCGGGAGGAGTATGACGAAGACCTCAAGAGGACCTCCTTCATGATGTACGGACGCCGCGACGCAAATGGAGATGTGGTGCGTACCCTGGAGGACGAGACGATAGCATCCCATATCCAGGACATGGAGGATCACATTCGTATGATGGAGCTGGAGCTGTCTGACAACATGATCGTCATCAAGAACCTCATGACTCGCAAGGCTGATCTCGAGGAGGAACTCCAGGATGCTCGCATCGAGCATGAGGGAGAGCTGGACGCACTGCAGGAGAAGATCGACGATCTGAAGCTTGAGCTTGAGGAGGCCGAGGAGAAGCTGGATGAGGGAGAAAACATGCAGGAGGATCACTCGTATGGTGCCTATGTCAGCCAGGACAAGGACCAGGATAATGAGCTTCGAGATGATGACATAGACAGTGATGCAAGGACACCTGATGTCAACATGGTTGACTGGTCTTCATCCGATGAGAGTTAGATTTTATACCACCATGAGAGTTAGAAATTCGATTTCGTTATCCGATTAGTTTTATTTCATTTGTGAGACCTTGTCAAATCTTGTGACATGGCTTACCTTAGGTTTGATTGTTCATGTGAACCTCTTTGATTGAAGTTGAATTGGAGTGATTTGAAGTTTTATTGCTATCATGTGCATATGGGTAGTGTGATTTACTCACTAGGCCTTATTATATTCTAACTTCTCATCCACTCTAAACCCATCAGATGCCTCCAAGACGTGACCCCGGATTCAACTTTCCGCCGGAGCTTACGCAATTGATCCAGCAGCAGAATGCTCTTATGCAGATGCTCATTCAGAATCAGAACCAGAACCAGAACAACAGCAACAACAACCCACCGCCGCCGCCCCCAGTTGACAGTCTTACCTGTTTTCTGAGGCTGAACCCACCCGTGTTCTCCAGCAGCACGGAGCCGATCGTTGCAGATGACTGGCTCCACAAGATAGGAAGGGAGCTGGCCACGGCAGGATGCAATGATGTTGAGAAGGTGAATTTTGCCGCCCATCAGCTGGATGGCCCGGCCGCTGCTTGGTGGGAGAACTACACCACCACATATCCCTTGGAGGGTATGACTTGGACTCAGTTCCAGCAGGCATTCTGCACTGCTCATGTCTCAGCTGGAGCCATGAGTCTGAAGAAGAAGGAGTTCCGTAGCTTGCACCAGGGAGGACGCACGGTATGTCAATATGTTGATGAGTTCAGTAAGTTGGCCCGTTATGCCCCAGAGGACGTGGCAACTGACGCAGCCAAGCAGGAGAAGTTTCTGGAGGGACTGAATGATGAGTTGGGAGTTCAGTTGACTGTGGCGACCTTTGGGAACTATCAGGAGCTGGTTGATAAGGCTACCATTCTCGAAGGCAAGCACCAGCAGATGGAGAATCGTAATAGGAAGTACGGTCACGGGAAGTATAACTCTGGAGTTCAATAGAAACCCCGCTACAACCCGTACTCAGGAGGTTCTGGATCAGGCACTAGCAAGTTTGGAGGGAATCATTATAACCATGGTGGTCACCTTCAGCATGGAGGAAATGGACATAACCACCATGGCCACAAGCATGGCAATGGCAATGGCAATGGCAATGGAGGGAATGGCAAAGCAGCATTTCAACTCTTCTACACCGATGAAGAAAGATCTGAGTCACATCACTTGCTTCAAATGCAAGAAGACAGGGCACTACTCCAATGAGTGTCCTGAGGCACAGAATGGAAATGGAAATGGCAATGGGAATTCTGGAGGCAAGAAGCCTAATCCTTTCACTAAGGGGCATGTGAATCAGTCAATGTGGAAGAGGTCTATGAACAGCCTGATGCAGTGATTGGTAAGTTCTTGGTTAACTCATTTCTAGCACTCATTCTTTTTGACACTGGTGCATCGCATTCATTCATATCAAGGGGATTCGTGGATAAACATAAGTTGCCTACCGTAGCTCTTAAGTCATCCATTCTAGTGAGTTCCCCAGGAGCCGAGTCTATGGCTAGTCAGGGATGTTTCCAGTTGCCTTTGAACATAGGGGGACATGTTTTCCCCACGGATATGATCATACTAGAGTCACAAGGGTTGGATGTAATCCTAGGCATGGATTGGATGTCCAAGTATGAGGGAAACATTGATTGTGCTAGTAGATCGATTTTTCTCACCACCCCAGAGAACAAGAGGATCAAGTATGTATCTAGGCTTAAGCCTAAGAGGATTCAGGTGAACTCTCTTACGGGAGTCGTCCAGGAAGAAGTACCAGTGGTGAAGGATTATCCTGATGTATTTCCGGAAGAGTTACCGGGTATGCCGCCAGATCGGGAGATTGAGTTTTTGATTGAGTTGCTGCCAGGTACAGGGCCTATCTCCAAGAGGCCATATCGGATGCCCGCTAATGATTTGGAGGAAGTCAAGAAACAGATTAAGGAGTTGCTAGAGAAAGGGTATATTCGCCTGAGTTCATCACCTTGGGGAGCCCCAGTACTCTTAGTGGAGAAGAAGGATGGAACCTTGAGGATGTGTGTGGATTACCGCTCTTTGAACGAGGTGACCATCAAGAACAAGTATCCCCTACCAATGATCAATGACTTGTTTGACCAACTAGAAGGAGCTAGTGTTTTCTCCAAGATCGATCTTCGATCGGGTTATCACCAGTTGAAGATTCGTGAGAAGGATATACCCAAGACAACTTTTACCACAAGGTATGGGCTTTATGAGTGTACAGTCATGTCCTTTGGTTTGACTAATGCCCCTGCCTATTTTATGAGCATGATGAACAAGGTGTTCATGGAGTTCTTGGGTAAGTTCGTTGTGGTCTTCATTGATGACATATTGGTTTTCTCCAAGAATGAGGAGGAACACGCTGAACATCTGCGCTTGGTTTTGGAGAAGCTCAGAGAACATCAACTTTATGCCAAGTTCAGCAAGTGTGAGTTTTGGCTCAAGGAAGTCGGATTCCTTGGACATGTAGTGTCAGGTGAAGGGATTGCAGTGGACCCTACCAAGGTAGAGTCAGTCACAGAATGGAATGCACCCACCACAGTTGGCGAGATTCGTAGCTTCCTTGGACTTGCAGGATATTACCGGAGGTTTATTGAAAAATTCTCCAAGATTGCAAGGCCCATGACAGCGTTGTTGAAGAAGGACACCAAGTTCGTTTGGACTGAAGAGTGTGAAGCCAGCTTTCAAGAGTTGAAGAAGCGTTTGGTTACAGCCCCAGTGCTAATCCTGCCTGACGTACACAAGGACTTTCAGATGTATTGTGATGCGTCACGTCAGGGACTTGGAGGTGTTCTTATGCAAGAGGGAAAAGTGGTAGCTTATGCTTCACGACAGCTTCGACCTCATGAGTTGAACTATGCCACGCATGATTTGGAGTTGGCGGCCGTAGTACATGCACTCAAGACATGGAGACACTATCTTATTGGGAATCGTTGTGATGTTTACACGGATCACAAGAGTTTGAAGTACATCTTCACGCAGAAGGAGTTGAATCTCAGGCAAAGGAGATGGTTGGAACTTATAAAGGATTATGACATGAGTCCGCATTATCATCCAGGAAAAGCCAATGTTGTGGCGGATGCTTTGAGCCGTAAGAGTTATGTTAATACCCTTACAGCAGGAGGTTTACCTCAGGAGTTATGTGATGAGCTTAGAGACCTTCAGTTGGAAATAGTTCCAAGAGGTTATGTTGCCGCACTCGAGGTACAATCCACCTTGTTGGGAAGAATCAGAGAAGCCCAGAAGTTGGACCAAGGTATTGCTGAGATAAAGGAGATGATGAGAAAAGGGAAAGCAGAAGGATTCCGTGAAGATGAACATGGAACCATATGGTTTGAGCAACGGATTTGCGTACCCAATGATCCTGCGATCAGGAAGTTGATTCTTCGGGAGGCTCATGACTCACCATACTCGATACACCCAGGCAACACCAAGATGTACTTGGACTTGAAGGGAAATTTTTGGTGGGCCGGTATGAAGCGAGAAATTGCCGAGTATGTGGCAATATGCGATGTATGTCAGAGAGTAAAAGCAGAGCATCAGAAACCAGCAAGTTCACTTCAGCCGTTGCCGATACCTGATTGGAAATGGAATAAACTTGGTATGGACTTTATCATGGGGTTACCCAGGACTCGTTCAGGTTATGATTCCATTTGGGTGATAGTTGATCGTTTGATGAAGGTTGCTCACTTCATCCCAGTGAAGACCACCTATACAAGTGCTAAGCTGGCAAAGATATATATGATCAGGATCGTATGTCTGCATGGAGTTCCGAGGAGCATCGTATCAGATAGAGGAACACAGTTTACCTCAAAGTTTTGGAAGCAGTTACACGAAACTTTGGGTACCAGACTAGAGTTCAGTATAGCCTTCCATCCGCAGACTGATGGGCAGACAGAGAGAGTCAATCAGATTCTGGAGGACATGTTGAGAGCTTGTGCGCTAGACTATGGGTCTAGTTGGGATGATAACTTACCTTACGCAGAGTTTTCGTACAACAACAGCTATCAAGCCAGTTTGCAGATGGCCCCTTTCGAGGCATTGTATGGGAGGAAGTGCAGGACACCTTTGATGTGGAATGGAGTTGGAGATCGCAAATTGTTTGGACCTGATTTGATCAAGGATTCTGAGGAGAAGGTCAAGTTGATTCGTGACAGACTTAAGATAGCTCAGTCAAGGCTGAAAAGTTATGCTGATGCTAAACGCAAGGAAGTGATCTATGAAGTGGGAGATAGAGCATATCTTCGAGTGTCTCCACTTTGAGGTATTAAGAGATTTGGAGTCAAAGGAAAGTTAGCACCACGATTTGTGGGGCCATACAAAGTTCTGGAACGCAGAGGAGAGGTTGCATACCAGTTGGAATTACCAGAGGCTTTGTCAGGAGTTCATGATGTGTTTCATGTTTCCCAGCTGAAGAAGTGTCATGTAGAGATGGCAGAGATCCCTTTGAGAGATACAGTGCCACTCGAGGCAATTCAGTTGGAGAGCGATCTGACTTATGAGGAGAAGCCTATTAAGATTCTTGAGACTGCAGAGAGAATAACTCGTACTAAGATCATCAAGTTCTGCAAGGTTCAGTGGAGTCACCACACCGAGGAGGAAGCCACTTGGGAACGAGAGGAACATCTTAGACAGGACCATCCACACCTTTTTGCTGGCCAACCCGAATCTCGAGGACGAGATTCATCTTAAGGGGGGTAGGTTAGTAACATCCCAATTTTTATTAAATTTGGATGTTAATAGAATCATTCAATGCATATCATATTTCTTTGCATTTTGGAGTTTTTTTAATAGTCAAATAATATTTTTCCACTCGAGAAAAACAAATGAGAGGGGATAAGATGACTTCCTCAAAATATAAAAGAGTGGGAAATTTTATGTTGAATATTATTTGAAGTTTTGGAGTTTATTGGTATTTATTTTATTTGCTAAAAGTGCATTAATTGCATTAGGAAAATATTTTCAAAATGTTCTGTGCTTAAGTTAATGTTCATTAGGCTCTAAATATTGCATAGTTATTTTAGAAATTATTGTGGTGTTTTTATTAATTCATTTGAATTAATTATGGCCATTTTAGTGTTCGGTTTTTTTATAAAAAAAAACACACACGCACGCACGCACTCACCCGCCTGGACCGAAACCAGTTCGGCCCAGGGACGCGCGCGCCCAGCCAGCCGCGCCAGGCCAGCGAGCCCACTGGCCATTTGGCCCAAGGCCAGCGCCCCACGCCTTCCGCCGGGTCAACCGCCCGCGCCCGCCCTCGCTCGCCCCGCCGCCGCCACTGACTGATGGGCCCCGCTCCACCTCATATCCCCCAACCTCCCGCTCCTCCCGTTGGATGAGCACGCACGCGTACTCCCGAACCCGCTGGCCGAAGCTCTCGGGATAGAGCTTATCCCGCTGCTCCCCGACGCCCTAGCCGCGCCTATATAAAGGCCAAGACCCCCCTCTGTCGACCTCGCCGTCCCGCATCTCCCCACGCCTCTCACAGCCGCCGCGCTGCCCATTCGCATCTCGCCGGAGCCGCGCACCTCGCCGGAGCATCCCGTCGCCGTAGACTCCCCTACCTTCATTTTCTTTCTGTCAACCTTCGTAACTCGCCGAGGCGCATCCGTTTGACACGTTCTCTGCCCCTAGGTACCGTCGGAGCCGCCGCACCGTCGACGCCGGAGTCGCCGGAGCTCCGAGCCCCGCCGTCCTCGCCCCGCCTCGTCCGGACGCCGCCGACGCATGCCGCCACCACCTTCGCGACGCCCTCGACGCGCCACACCTCCCCGTCTTCTTCACCGACGCCGGGACCCGCCGTAGCCGCCGCCCCCTCCATCACCGACGCCGCGCCGTCGTCTTCATCGTCGCCGGCCACCTCCAGCCCACTGTGAGCCACCACCCCCACCCTCGCCCGTTCGATCTACCATGGACGGCTCAGATTAGATTAGTTTTTTTTATTTATTTCGCGAAGAGGTACGCAGTTAACCACGGTTTCCTTAGACCGTGCGGTTTATTTAAATCGAGCTTCGGTTTTTCTTAGTTAGCCGCCGCCACTATTTTTCTTATTTAGCGGCCATTCGCCGTATAGCCTCCGCGGCGGACCCCTTTCGTCCAGTAGGAAACTGCCACGCGCCAGGGACCTGTTTGCGATAGTTTTTCTTCACTGTTTAGTCCCTTTTATTACAGATTAGTCCCTGAGCTTAGATTAGCCATAACTTTTTAACCGTAGATCCAAACTTGATGAAACCAGCGGCAAATTCTTCGTATTGTTTAGATCTATCCATTGGTATAATTTTTGCAAACTTTTGTCAGATTCAAATTTGAATTTATTCAGATTTGAATTCGAACTTCAAATGGCCATATCTCCCAAACCGTAGCTCCGATTAAGATGATTCTTTTTGCATTTTGTCACCGTAGCCAAACCCTATCACCTGAACCTTTGTCACAATAATTTTCACACACTAGAATCTGCCTATTAATATTTACTAGTATGCATAGTATGCACTATAGTTCACATCACTTTTTGAACCATAGGCCTATGTTGTTTTGCACCTAGAATATTTTTCATGCTAGTTAAGTGTGATGTTTGTTCATTTGGTTTTTCCGAGACTTTTGCTTTGCATGTTCTTCTGGGTTCTCTTGAATGTTTGCTTATGTTTGTTTATCTTCTTTGCGATAGATTGCCCAGAGTGCGAAGCAGAATATTATCAGTCTTTAGAATTCAACCAGCAGTACCAAGGCAAGTTGCATCTTGATCATGTTTCATTACCTATGTTTTTATTATGCACTTAGTTCTTTGCGGTAGGACCGCATGGTAGGAATTGATGCCGCATGACTATGCTTTTCACCTTGTAGTTCATTGAGTTAGGTCTGAACCATATAACATTGTCGCCATCGTTTTACATTATGATGCTACGCTAAGTAGACGTGGATTGGGGAGTGATCATTGTAAAGTATGAGTGACAGTGTAGTAAATAGGACCTAAGATAATTAATGAACTACCTGGGCGGAAACTTGATGGAATGGTGGCGAAGTACAGTGGGGCACGCATGGGAAATCCATGGTGGTGCACCACTAGTGGACCGTCCGCTCAGGCTCAAAGAGATCAATCGTATTCTCATGTCCAGAAGCTTACGTGTGCAGCCACAAGCCAGTATGGGCTCTGGCTTAGTTGAGTAGTTAGTGTGACCCCTTCCGGGATGGGCTAGCAGATGTAGAATGATGTAGGTGTACCGGCCTATCCGTGGGTTAAGGGGGAACATTTTTGAAAGACTATGTCTCGATCTTCCGATCATGGAGGTGGTCGAGTCTTGTGGGGAAAAGTGTGCAACCTCTGCAGAGTGTCAACCTAATCGATTAGCCGTGTCCCCGGTTACGGACATCTTGAGCATCTAGTAGTGAAAATGCCGGGAGATCTCCTCACCTTTAATTAAACAGTTGGGTTTTAAATGAAACTTGGGAATGGATGGAGTTGGGTTTGCCAACTCATCATATGCAAATGTGTAGTAGTAGAATAACATCTTTTCTAGTAGGGAAAAACTAGCTTTATGCAAAAAAAACTAAACTTAGAGCTTTCCACCATCCAAACTGCATGTACAAATAGGTTCTTTACACTTATGATGTGACTTGCCAGTACATTCAATGTACTGACCTATATGGTTGCAACTTATCACGTTGCAAATATATCTGATGAGGATTAAGGTGCGATAGGTCGATGCTCTACACTCAACCTTGCTCGTGGAGTTGGACTCATTTACTACTTTGCTTCCGCAGTATTTGTTTATTGGCTCTATGCCCTATTTTGTAATAAATGTATTGCTCCTGGACTATCGATGTAATAAAGAGATGTGTGTTATTTCTGTTATCTCATCAAGTACTGTGTGTGCTAGCAAGTCGATCCAGGGACTAGCACGGTAAGCACAGAGACTTCGACTCTTACCGAGTCGGGTCGCTACACTGATCCGATTTTCGTTTTAGTGTAACTTTTCGCTCGTTTATCGGAATCAGGCGATTCAAGCGCCTGGAGTTTCATCTCGAAACCCTCTATCCGTTTAACCAACTTAAACAAGTTTTTGTTTTTGTAAAATTTGACCTAGATCCAGATTAGTAGAACGAAGTTGTTTTCTTCGCCGTTTGATCTTCGTTGCTTCGTTCGATTTGATTCTTTTTGCAAACCGGAGTTCTTAAGTTGAACTTTCTGGTTAGATCTCTTATTTGAGTTTTACCTATGCATTAGATTGAGTACTTATTGTATGCTTGTTTGTTTGTCTGCGATAGAATACCCGGAGTGCGCCGCCTGTTACTTCGAATCTCTAGGTTTCGCGGATCATCAGCAAGGCAAGTAACACTTTGATCATACTTCCGCATTACCCAGTTTTTATTGCATTAGATCAATCCTCAAACATTGTAGGATTAGGATCTAATTAAATTGTGGGATGGGAAGTAGTTGAGGTAGTACCTATTACCTGTTTTATTATCAAACCTTTGGGAGTTACTTCTACGTTTGCTTATTATGCCATGCTATGCTAGTAGACGTCGATTGGGTGAGTGATATCCATGACAGATGTGAGTTTGTTAATTAATGGTTTATCTAAGGTGGCAACTTAAACACACATCTGGGTGGATTGAGGTACCTGGTTTCCAGGATTTGCCTGTTTCTTTTGGACCGCCACCCAGGCCCAAAGGGATCATGAGATTATTCATACTAGAAACTTCCGTGTGCAGCCACAAGCCATTATGGGCTCTGGCATAGTTGACTAAGTCGTGCGAACTCTTACAGTGGTAGACTAGCAGATGTAGGGGATGTAGGTGGTACGGTCTACCCGATCGTAAGGTGCTAGCGCTTCTGAAAGATATGTCTCGGTCATCCGTTTCTCAAACACCATGTAGTGTGAGAAATCCAACGGAGCCGATCGAGTCTTGTGGGGAAAAGTGCGCAAACCTCTGCAGAGTGTACAAACTAATCATGGTTAGCCGTGTCCCCGGTTATGGATGTTTTGAGTATCTAGTACTTGGATATCATGTGAATCTCATCATGTTACTTTAATTAATTTTGTTGGGTTTAATGATGATTACTTTAATTGGGATTGAGGATGCTGTCAACCATTCTCAATGTTTAACAACCACCATGATAGTTAAATAAATTTATTCCTTTGCAGTAGGGAAAAATTGGCTTTACGCAAAACTGTAACCATAGAGCTTTCCACCAGCCATATGTGCATGTAGTATAGCTTTATTCCTTCATTACTCTCTATGTGTTACATTGCCAGCATATTCCATGTGCTGACCCGTTTTCGGGCTGCAACGTTTCATGTTGCAGACTTTTCAGACGACGAGTAAGGTGCCTTTTAGGTCGTGGTTCTATACTCAGTGATGCCGTTGGAGTTGATGGACTCACTTATCTTCCAAGCCTTCCGTTGTTATCGTTATTAGATGGCCTTAAGCCATATTTATTGTAATAAGTTCTCTTTGAGACATTCGATGTAATAAGTGTGTGATTGCTACTCTGTTATAAATCCTTCAAGTACTGTGTGGTGTCAGCATTACTGATCTAGGGATGACACCTGAGCACAGAGATCAAATTGTTTGAGGTCTGGTCGCTACAAAGATGGTATCACAGCACACGCTGTCTGTAGGACACGACCACTAAGCTAAAGCCCTAGATCACTACTCTCTTCTCATTTCTGACTCCTCATCTTTTCTACTCTTTTAGGATGACGGAAGCGAGGATCAAGTTCACCCAGCCGGATGAAGATACACCCTTTGGACGACACCTGAAGGAAGTCACTAAGTACCTGAACATCGGAATACCAAGCTTCACCGAGACCTACAACGCCACTTTACCCGAAGAGGAGCGTTGGAAGATTCAAGCTCAAGTTCCAGGAAGGACGTTCACGCCAGTCACGGAACCTATAGAGTGTGTTTTTAATGCACCAACCTGGAGTCTGGGAAAGAGCATGGCAACTCACATAACCATGGGATGCATTGGATAAGTTTACCAAGAAGACCTCAAGGATACTATCTACCAGATTTGCAGACGCCGAGATGAACAATGGGAGATAGTTAGCACCAAGAAGGATAGATCCATTGCAGCTTTCATCCAGGAGTTAAACCAGCACATTCGATGTCAGGAGAACCAGATGTGCGCAGACATGATGGAGTTGAAGAAAGCAAAGGCCAAGATTATTGAGCTAGAAGGAGAACTGAAGGCCACTCGCAAGGACTACATGGATGAGATTGTAGCTCTAGTGAGACAAAACGGCGATCTTAAGGAGAAGATTGAAGAACTCATGGGAAATTCAGCACCCGGAGGAGAAGATGAAGATTGCACCTGTCCAGAGAACTACATCATCATCGACGACACCGATTCCGATCCTAGTGATGATGATTTCGAAGACGAAGCTGGAGCAGATATCATGGAGTCTTCATCGGAGCAGTTTTTCTAGTAGACTACCATAACAGTAGTAGTGTTCCACCATATACATATTATAGTCCACGCACTTTTGCGATAGTTCTAGACCGATTGCATGCCTTTGCTTGATTGAATGAAGTGATTTTGTGTGCATTTGTCTCATGTGCATTTGGGTAGTGTTTTCTCTTAGACCTCATTTTATTCTTAATTCTCATCTTTTCTAAACCCTCAGATGCCTCCGAGACGTGACAACGGATTTGCTTTCCCACCGGAGCTCACTCAGTTGATCCAACAACACAATGCTTTGATGCAGTTGTTAGTCCAGAACCAGAACAACAACAACAACAACAACAACAACAACAACAACAACCCACCGCCGCCACCACCTGTTGACCACTTAACCCGTTTCCTTAGGCTGAATCCGCCGGTGTTCTCTAGTAGCATCGAGCCGATAGTAGCAGATGATTGGCTCCACAAGACAGGGAGGGAGTTGGCCACTGCAGGATGTACACATGGGGAAAAGGTGAAATTTGCCGCTCATCAGCTTGAAGGACCCGCAGCAGCATGGTGGGAGAAATTTATAGCCACTTACCCTGTAGACACTGTCACATGGGATCAGTTTCGGCAAGCCTTCCGTACTGCCCATGTTTCAGCAGGAGCTATGGCCATGAAGAAGCGTGAGTTTCGCAACTTGCGCCAAGGAGGATGGACAGTGGGCCAGTATGTGGATGACTTTAGTAAGCTAGCACGTTATGCCCCAGATGACGTTGCTACTGATGCAGCCAAGCAGGAGAAGTTTCTGGAAGGACTGAATGACGAGCTGAGTATGCAGTTGATGGTAGCAAGCTTCAACAACTACCAGGAGTTGGTAGATCGTGCTCTTATGATTGAGGGGAAGCAGCAGCAGATTGAAAACCACAGGAGGAAGTATGGACAGGGGAAATACAACTCAGGAGCTCAGCAGAAGCCCCGTCTTACCCCTAAATCGGGAGTTCATTTTCAGCATACCCATGGAGGAGGTAGCTCGCACAACCATAATGGCCCCAAGAATGGTAATGGGAATGGAGGAAGCAACGGCCAGAACCGTACCACCCCATCAACCCCAGCCAAGAGAGACCTGAGCCAAATCACCTGTTTTAAGTGTTCGAAGACAGGACATTATGCCAATGAATGTCCTGAAGGCCAAAATGGCAATGGAAGCTCTGGAAAGAAGCCGAACCCTTTCAACAGGGGATAGGTGAACCACGTTAACGTGGAGGAGGTCGAAGCTCAGCCTGATGCACTAATAGGTAAGTTTTTGGTTAAGTGATTTACTGCACTCGTTCTATTTGATACTGGTGCATCGCATTCATACATATCAAGGGGATATGTGGATAAGTATAACCTGCCAACCCAAGCCCTTAGGTCACCCATGTTAGTAACCTCGCCTGGAGCAGAGTATATGGCTAGTCGATGGTGTGATCGGTTACCATTAAGGATTGGTAACCATGTGTTTCCCTCGGACCTAATAGTATTGGAATCTCAAGGATTGGATGTGATATTAGGCATGGATTGGTTGTCAAAGTATGAAGGGAACATTGAATGCACTAGTAAGACAATCTTTCTTACAACGCCAGAAGGAAGAAGGATCAAGTATGTATCACGACATGTGAAGAAAAGGATTCAAGTAAATTCCTTGACAGGAGTTGTGCAGGAGGAAGTACCAGTGGTAAAGGATTTCCCTGATGTATTTCCAGAGGAGTTGCCAGGCATGCCACCGGATAGAGACATTGAGTTTTTGATTGAGCTTTTGCCAGGCACAGGGCCAATATCGAAGAGACCATACAGGATGCCCGCAAAGGATTTGGTGGAGATTAAGAAGCAGATTAAGGAGTTACTGGATAAAGGTTACATTCGCCCAAGTTCGTCACCTTGGGGATCACCAGTACTACTAGTGGAGAAAAAGGATGGATCGTTAAGGATGGTTGTTGATTACCGCGGATTGAACGAGGTAACAATCAAGAACAAGTACCCACTACCAATGATCAATGATCTGTTTGATCGATTACAAGGAGCTAAGGTGTTTCCCAAGATCGATTTGCGATCAGGGTACCATTAGTTGAAGATTTGATAGCAAGACATACCTAAGACATCCTTCACCACAAGATATGGGATGTATGAGTATATCGTTATGTCATTTGGTCTGACTAACGCACCTGCCTATTTTATGAACATGATGAACAAAGTGTTTATGGAGTTTTTGTATAAGTTCGTCGTGGTGTTCATTGATGATATTCTGGTTTATTCGAAGGATGAAGAAGAGCATAAAGAACATTTGCGTTTGGTACTTGAGAAGCTCAGAGAACATCAGTTATATGCCAAGTTCAGCAAATGTGAGTTTTTGTTGAATGAAGTAGGATTCCTCGGACATGTTATATCCGGAGAAGGAATAGCGGTTGACCCCACAAAGGTTATCACTGTGACCAATTGGGAAGCACCGACAACAGTTGGAGAGATCCGGAGTTTCCTTGGAATCGCAGGATACTACCGGAGATTTATTGAGAATTTCTCAAAAATAGCGAAGCCTATGACGGAGTTGTTGAAGAAGGATACCAAGTTCATATGGACTGAGGAGTGTGAGGCCAGTTTCCAGGAGTTTAAGAAATGTTTGGTTACCTCACCAGTGTTAATTCTGCCAGACCAGACCAAGGATTATGAGGTGTATTGCGACGCTTCACGTCGAGGACTTGGAGCAGTGCTTATGCAGGAGGGAAGGGTTGTTTCGTATGCTTCACGACAACTGAAACCTCATGAATTGAATTATGCCATGCATGATTTGGAGTTAGCAGCCGTAGTGCATGCATTGAAAACATGGAGACATTTCCTCATTGGAAACCATTGTGAGGTGTACACGGATCACAAGAGTTTGAAGTACATTTTCACGCGGAAGGAGTTAAACCTCAGACAAAGGAGATGGTTGGAGCTCATCAAGGATTATGATATGAGATTGCATTATCATCCCGGAAAGGCTAATGTAGTAGCTGACGCATTGAGCCGTAAGAGCCATGTCAATACACTAATGACGGGAGAAATACCAAAGGATTTAGCCGAGGATCTTCGTGAACTATGTTTGGAAATAGTCCCGAGAGGCTATGTAGCAACATTGGAGATTCAGTCTACTTTGATGGATAGAATCAGAGAAGCTCAGAAGACTGACGAGGAGATTGCCTCTATAAAGGAGAAAATGAGCGAAGGAAAGGCTAAAGGTTTTCGTGAGGATGAGCACGATACCATATGGTTTGAAGACCATGTTTATGTGCCCAATGACCCGGAGATCAGGAAGTCGATTCTGCAAGAGGCACATGATTCACCGTATTCAATTTACCCAGGAAATACCAAGATGTATTTGGATTTGAAGGATACTTTCTGGTGGACCGGAATGAAGAAAGATATTGCGGAGTATGTAGCAGTTTGTGATGTATGTCAGAGAGTAAAAGCAGAGCATCAGAAGCCAGCAGGATTGTTACAGCCATTGCCGATACCTGAATGGAAGTGGGATAAGCTAGGCATGGATTTTATCACGGGATTACCCAGGACTCGTTCAAGCTATGACTCGATTTGGGTTGTAGTTGATCGGTTGACGAAGGTAGCTCATTTCATCCCGGTAAAGACCACTTACACCAGTGCTAAGTTGGCGAAGATATACATGACCAGGATAGTATGTCTGCATGGAGTTCCGAGGAGTATCATATCAGATAGAGGAACCCAGTTTACCTCAAAGTTCTGGAAGCAGTTGCACAAAACTTTGGGTACCAGGCTAGAGTTCAGTACAACCTTTCATCCACAGACAGATGGACAGACCGAGAGAGTCAATCAGATTTTGGAGGATATGCTGAGAGCTTGTGCGCTAGATTATGGATCTAGTTGGGACGACAATTTACCATATGCAGAGTTCTCTTACAACAACAGCTATCAAACCAGTTTGAAGATGGCCCCTTTCGAAGCCTTGTACGGAAGGAGGTGCAGGACACCGTTGTCATGGGACAAAGTAGGAGACCGCCAGTTGTTTGGACCTGATTTGATTAAGGAGTCTGAACAGAAGGTGAAGTTGATTCGCGATAGGCTTAAGGTAGCCCAGCCCAGGCAGAAGAGCTACGCAGATTCGAAACGCAAGGAGACAGTTTACAAAGTCGGAGACCGAGTTTATCTTCGAGTATCTCCACTATGAGGAATTAAGCACTTTGGTGTTAAGGGAAAGTTAGCGCCACGTTTTGTAGGACCATATCGAGTATTGGAACGTATGGGAGAAGTGGCCTACAAGTTGGAATTGCCCGAAGGGTTGTCAGGAGTTCATGACGTGTTCCACGTTTCTCAGCTGAAGAAGTGCCACGCGGAGATGGCTGACATACTTTGAGAGACACAGTGCCATTGGAAGCAATTCAGTTGGATAACAATTTGACCTATGAGGAGAAACCAGTTAAGATTCTCGATTTTGCCAGCCGAGTCACCCGCAGCAAGGTTATCAAGTTTTGCAAAGTTCATTGGAGCCACCACACGGAGGATGAAGCTACCTGGGAGCAAGAGGAAGATTTGTTGAAAGTCCACCCTCAACTATTTTCTAGCCAACCCGAATCTCGAGGGCGAGATTCATCTTAAGGGGGATAGGTTTGTAACATCGCAAATTTTCAATTTGGAATGTTATACATTAGAACATCATTGCATATCATATTTCTTTTGATTTTGGTTTTGATCCTAGAAATTCTACGCAACTCAAGGACCCACGGAGAGAGTTGGTGATTTCGTTATTCTCATATTTGAGTTGTCTCAAATTTTGAGAATAGGATCATTTGATTTTAATTATTTTATCATCAATTATTTTTATTACAAAAATACGAGAGAGGGAATAAAATGACTTTCCTAAAATAAAGAAATATTGAGGATTTAATAATAAAATCAAATAAGATTTTATTTCGGAGTTTTTCGCTATTTTATTTGAATTTAGGAAAAATATGCGTTTTTCAACATTTCATTTAGGCCCCAAATAAATGTTCACTTTATCCGGCTTGATTTTAGAAGTCGGGGAAAATTTATTTCGTGATTTTTGGAGTTCGTTTAGTATTTCTTTTTTTTTTCTTCCGCGTGTTAATATTTTTTTTTAAAAAATGCAAACGACCTAACCGGGCCGTGGCCGACTAGGACTCTGGCCCGGCAGGCTTTATAAGCCAGCCCACCCCGGGCCGAAACCCTAGCCCCAGCCCCGCCCGAGCCCCGCACGCGCCGCCGCCCGCTCGCGCCGCCGCCGCCCGCCGCCGCACGCCGCCGCCCGCCGCCGCACGCCGCCGCCTGCCGCCGCCTGCCGTCGCTGGAGCCGCCGCCCGCCGCCTCGTCGCCCGCCGCCCGAGGTCGCCTCGAAACCCGCGCCGCCGTTTGTTTTCTCGAAAAACCATTCGGTTTTTCCGTCGGTTTTCGTCGGTTTTTTTTAGTTTCCGTTTTTTTATTTAGATCGGTTTTTTCTGGTTTAGGTTAATTAGCGAGCGTTCGCTCGTTCGTTCGTTTTAACGAACGTGTTCATCATTTAGATCCAAATAACAAACGTTCGTTCGTTAATCTGTTCGTCGTTTTTCTTTTTCTCGGATTTTCCGTGATTATTTTCTGATCGCGATTTCTGATCCGATTTTCGTTTTAGTATAACTTTTCGCTCGTTTATCGGAATCAGGCGATTCAAGCGCCTGGAGTTTCATCTCGAAACCCTCTATCCGTTTAACCAACTTAAACAAGTTTTTGTTTTTGTAAAATTTGACCTAGATCCAGATTAGTAGAACGAAGTTGTTTTCTTCGCCGTTTGATCTTCGTTGCTTCGTTCGATTTGATTCTTTTTGCAAACCGGAGTTCTTAAGTTGAACTTTCTAGTTAGTTCTCTTATTTGAGTTTTACCTGTGCATTAGATTGAGTACTTATTGTATGCTTGTTTATTTGTCTACGATAGAATACCCGGAGTGCGCCGCCTGTTACTTCGAATCTCTAGGTTTCGCGGATCATCAGCAAGGCAAGTAACACTTTGATCATACTTCCCCATTACCCAGCTTTTATTGCATTAGATCAATCCTCAAACATTGTAGGATTAGGATCTAATTAAATTGTGGGATAGGAAGTAGTTGAGGTAGTACCTATTACCTGTTTTATTATCAAACCTTTGGGAGTTACTTCTACGTTTGCTTATTATGCCATGCTATGCTAGTAGACGTCGATTGGGTGAGTGATATCCATGACAGATGTGAGTTTGTTAATTAATGGTTTATCTAAGGTGGCAACTTAAACACATATCTGGGTGGATTGAGGTACCTGGTTTCCAGGATTTGCCTGTTTCTTTTGGACCGCCACCCAGGCCCAAAGGGATCATGAGATTATTCATACTAGAAACTTCCGTGTGCAGCCACAAGCCATTATGGGCTCTGGCATAGTTGACTAAGTCGTGCGAACTCTTACAGTGGTAGACTAGCAGATGTAGGGGATGTAGGTGGTACGGTCTACCCGATCGTAAGGTGCTAGCGCTTCAGAAAGATATGTCTCGGTCATCCGTTTCTCAAACACCATGTAGTGTGAGAAATCCAACGGAGCCGATCGAGTCTTGTGGGGAAAAGTGCGCAAACCTCTGCAGAGTGTACAAACTAATCATGGTTAGCCGTGTCCCCGGTTATGGATGTTTTGAGTATCTAGTACTTGGATATCATGTGAATCTCATCATGTTACTTTAATTAATTTTGTTGGGTTTAATGATGATTACTTTAATTGGGATTGAGGATGCTGTCAACCATTCTCAATGTTTAACAACCACCATGATAGTTAAATAAATTTATTCCTTTGCAGTAGGGAAAAATTGGCTTTACGTAAAACTGTAACCATAGAGCTTTCCACCAGCCATATGTGCATGTAGTATAGCTTTATTCCTTCATTACTCTCTATGTGTTACATTGCCAGCATATTCCATGTGCTGACCCGTTTTCGGGCTGCAACGTTTCATGTTGCAGACTTTTCAGATGACGAGTAAGGTGCCTTTTAGGTCGTGGTTCTATACTCAGTGATGTCGTTGGAGTTGATGGACTCACTTATCTTCCAAGCCTTCAGCTGCTATCGTTATTAGATGGCCTTAAGCCATATTTATTGTAATAAGTTCTCTTTGAGACATTCGATGTAATAAGTGTGTGATTGCTACTCTGTTATAAATCCTTCAAGTACTGTGTGGTGTCAGCATTACTTATCCAGGGATGACACCTGAGCACAGAGATCAGACTGTTTGAGGTCTGGTCGCTACAAATTCGGAGTGTCTGAATACATCTCTTATCACCCTCATTCCCAATAAGTTGAGCCCTGAATATGTTGGTGATTTCCGGCCCATATCATTGACTAATACTTGCTTGAAGTTTTTAACTAAACTTTTGGCTAATCGTCTCGAGGGTGTGATTTTGAAATGTATTCATCACAACCAATACGACTTTCTTCGGTGTCGATCCATTCAGGACTGCCTGGCGTGGTGTTTTGAATACATTCACCAATGCAAAGCTTCCAAGAGGCCTATCATTCTTCTTAAGCTTGATTTCACGAAAGCGTTTGAGACCATCGAGCATGATCTGATTCTCAGGATCTTGAAATGTAAGGGTTTTGACAATCGTTGGACAAGTTGGATTGAGAGCATTTTGTCCACGGGCTCATCTTCGGTCCTCTTAAATGGAGTGCCTGGTAATCATTTTGTGTGTCGATCGGGTGTTCGTCAAGGAGATCCACTATCTCCTTTGCTCTTTGTGATTGCTGTTGATTTACTTCAATCGGTTGTAAATGAAATGTGCTCAAGGAACATTCTCACCTTACCTATCCCAACATCTTCGATGGATTATTCGATTGTTCAGTACACGGACGATACACTCATTGTTCTTCCTGCTATTGATAGCCAGCTCATTGCTTTCAAGGAAATGCTTGAGGTCTTTGCTAAATCAACCGGACTGAGGGTCAATTTCAGTAGGTCCTATTTGATACCAATCAATATGAGCGATGATGAGGGCAAGCGTGTTGCTAGTTTGCTTGGGTGTGATGTTGGTTCCATGCCGTTCACTTATCTTGGATTGCCCATGGGTACCTCTCGGCCAACAATTTATGGTCTGTTGCCTTTGGTGGATCGTATTGAGAGACGATTATCTGCATCTTCTTGCCTGTTGAATCAAGGGAGCCGGCTTCAACTCTTGCAATATGTTCTTAGTTCTATGCCAATATACTTCTTGTGCACTCTTTCGCTGCCACAGGGCATTTTGAAGCAGATTGAACGAATCATGCGGCAGTGCTTGTGGAGAGGGAACACGGATACACCACGGCAATCATTGGCGGCTTGGGATTTGGTCTGTCGGCCTAAGAACCTGGGAGGCCTTGGCGTTCTTGACCTGAGTATACAGAATGTTGCCTTGTTGATCAAGCATCTTTTCAAGTTCTTTAATAAGATGGATGTGCCATGGGTATCTGTCATTTGGGACACATATTATGCCGCAGCGCCACCCCAAGTCACTCAAATCTGCGGTTCTTTCTGGTGGAGGGATGTGCTAAAGTTGTATGATAGGTTTTGCAAGTTGGCGGTCCCACACGTGCGTGCAGGGGATACAGTGATTTTCTGGCTGGATCGATGGCAGCTTGGTAACAGTGCGGTTTTCATGCAACACCGGTTTCCGAGGCTACACTCTTTTGTGATTAATGACACACTCACCATTAAGGATATGATGGAACTGTCGGACCCAACCGACAATTTTCATGTGCCACTGTCTGCTGAGGCCTTCGAGGAATATAATCAACTTCAGGCTTTGTTGCCTTCGGTTAACCTTCAGGAGGCGGAAAAGGATGTATGGAAATGGCCATCCAAGTCTGGAGATTATCAGTCAAGGATTTATTACATGTCTTGCTTTTCGGACATTGTGGTTGATCCCATTTTCAGGTGGATCTATAAAAGTTCTTGCACCCTCAAGTTTAAGGTGTTTGGCTGGCTTCTCTTGATGGATTGCCTTAACACTAGGGACATGATGCAGCGGCGGCATTGGATTATCCAGGATGACACTTGTGTTCTGTGTCACTCTGCCTCTCATGAGGACAGAGCGCATCTCTTCTTCGCTTGCAACTTCAGTCAATGGGTCTGGAATTACCATCTCACAAGTAATTCACAATTAGTCAACTTTCATGGATTATTCAACCTAACCAGACTACTTGTGAGATGGCTTCATCTACTAGGAAGGATTTTGGTTTACCATTTTTTTCAGAGGTAGTCTTCACTTCTACTTGGAATATTTTGACACAAAGAAATGGGAAGATTTTCAGAAATGAGTTGCCTTCTTTCAGATCCTAGAGGAGAAATTTTCTTCATGACATTTCTCTTTTAGCTCATAGAATCAAATGTAAATATAGGAATAGCCTAACTTCTTGGATAGCTGCCTTACCTTAAGCTCTCTTTGTAAGTAATCTCTCCTCTCTTTCCTTGCCTTTAACTTGTAACTTTGTAAACTCTCTGGTTCATTGTTTTAATAAAGGACTGTGAGGCTGTTGCCTTGCAGTATATAGTAAAAAAAAAGGCAATGCCACTTTTCATGTTAATGGTAATGAGCATACGGTACACTTTCCGAGGAAACAACCTCAAGTCCACGGTATCAATTATATTGGAAAAAATTCAGCGATTACTATTGGAGGTTTTGAATTTCCTCTTCCTACTGTCAAGAAGAAATATGATATTCTTATTATTGGGGACGTGCATATCCCCGTTGAGGTAACTTAGTGTTATTAAAAAATTCTCCGATTTCATGCAATTCGGAAGGAGTTTGTTAACAAGACTTGATCAACCTTGTTAGTGGATTCCTTTTGATGAGCATGAGATGGATGAAGTTAGAAAGCACAACTCTTTGTATCCTCCTTTTATTTCTGTTATTTAGATTAAATAAAGCAAAAATAGTATTTTCTGTCTGTTTTCTGAATTATCCTTACAATAGAAAATACCCCGAAAATAAAAGTTCTCCAAACGTCCCGAAAATGAAATATGAATTTTTGTAGAATATTTAAGAATATCTGGCACTAAGAACACACCAGAGGGGGCCACCACCTGCCTCGTGGGCCCCACGTGGACCCCCTCCACTTATTCCTGCACCCACTCACTTCATCTTCCTCTAGAAAAAAAATCCTCCCATAGCTCAAACCTGTGTTCTAGCTCATCTTGCTGCCATTTTCGATCTCCTTGCTCAAAGCTCCATTCACAAAACTGTTTTGGGGGATTGTTCTTCAGTATGTGACTCCTCCAATGGTCCAATTAGTTTTTGTTCTAGTGCTTTATTTATTGCAATTTTTTGCTGCTAAGGTCACCCTGTTCTTGAGCTTGCATGTCAAATTTATATGGTCCAAAGTAGTTTTAATGCATGATATAGCCTCTAGGCACTTGTGGGAGTAGTTGTTATCAACCTTGTTGAGTTTGGTTCACTTTTATTTTGAGTCACTAAAAATTAAAAAAAAAATCAGAGGAAGAAATATGTTTAGGAAAATGTACCAAGGTGGTTCCTCAAGGAAGCAAGGCCCAAGACTCGCGATACGTGAGCCGGACGATGAACCACCGAGGGAAGCTCAAGTGCGGCCTTGTGAATGGCCGTCAGAAGAGTTTATGGTCCAAGCAGGTATCAAGGATGAATTTGACGCATATGTGTGTAATGCTGATCTTGAGGACTTCGTGTCAGATAAGTGCCTGCAATACCGCTACCTAACTGATTCGTTTGTGAGAAGGTTTAGATTTACATCCTTGCGCAATTCTCACACTGTTTTATTTGATCTTTATGATAAATCATATACCATGGATTTAGAAGATATTAATAATGCTTGCAAACTCCCGCAGTGGGGCAATGTTAGTGAACCTCGCAAATCTGAATATAAAGACTTTCTTGCTAGTATCACTGTGGGGGAATCTAGAGAAATCACACAAGCTACCATAGGGAGCATTCACTTTCCTTCCATACATTATTTTGCTCTCTTTATAGGTAGATGCATTAACGGTGAAGATGAAGCTTGTCACATGTGCGTTCCAGATCTTTGTGTCCTCAAAAGTGCGGTATTAGGTGATAAACAATATAACTTGGGGGCTATTGTTGCACGAAGGTTGCATCTTAACGGTACAAGTGGAGATCTGTTTGGTGGAATTTATGCAACTCGTGTAGCTAATTATCTTGATGTACCCATACATACAAATGATTTGGTGTTACCTCCTGCTTATCTAGATTATAATGCTATGGCCCGCCATCATTTTGTTGAGAGGAATGAACAGTTCCTCCAGTACCGACTAATCTTCGACAGACGTCGCACTATCCATGTTGCTCTCCTTTCTCCTACTTTCTTTGACTTTCAGGCAAAAATGAGATATGTTATAACCAGGGAGGAGGCGAACGAGTATGAGAGGAGGACGGAGGCAGCTCGCCTCCAGGTTGTAGCTCGTCAGGCAGTAGCCGCTGCATCTCAGTACGACCCCAGTTACAACTTTGGATATCCGCCAGGCCAGCAGTGGCCCTAGACCAACTTAGGCCAAAAGCCTAAGCTTGGGGGAGTACGTATTTCTCACCGACATTACATTCATGTTCACACACTCATGCCAGTTGTCGGTGCTCATACTTTTTCATTGTACTATCCATGCTAGTTTATTTTCTGTTTTAAGCCTTCTTCTTGTGTGTTTGGAAAACCTTAAGAAAAACCAAAAGAATAGTTGTAGTTTTTAGCTAGTTTACTTTCCATGCTTGCAGTAGTAATAATTAAATGAAAACCCCAAAAAAGATTTATCGTTCTTCTTTTGCTTGTTGGGAGCTTTCCCGTGTAAATAGTTTTATTTCCTTTCTTTTCTTTGGGGGTCGAGAGGAGAAGACCATAATGAAAATGTTGAATTGGCTCTTATATGCATTATTGTTGATTTAACAAAGAGCCCATATTACCTTGTCTTCTCATGTGTATTAAATGCTTGCAGATTCGAGCTTAGTCCAATGCACGTGCACTATAATTATTATCCACACCGTTCGGTTGTGCGAGTGAAAGGCAATAATGATGATATAGGATGGACTGATTGAGATGAGAAAAGCTGGTATGAACTCGACCTATCTTGTTTTTGTAAATATGATTAGTTCATCATTCCTAATTTAGCCTATTATGAATGAAACATGTTTGCAATGATAATTAGAGATTATAGTTGCTCATGCCATGCTTAATTAGCCAGGAGTTTATAATGGTTTACCTTGCGTGCCAACATGCTATTAAAATGGTTGTGATGTGGTATGATAGGGTGGTATCCTCCTTTGAACGATTCGAGTGGCTTGACTTGGCACATGTTCACGCATGTAGTTGAAACAAAATCAACATAGCCTCCATGATATTTATGTCCATGGTGAATTATATCCTACTCATGCTTGCACACAGTGTTGATTAATCTTAATGCATGTTCATGACTGTTGTCGCTCTCTAGTTGGTCGCTTCCCAGTCTCTTTCTAGCCTTCACTTGTACTAAGCGGGAATACTGCTTGTGCATCCACTTCCATAAACCCCAAAGTTATTCCATATGAGTCCACCATACCTTCCTATATGCGGTATTTACCTGCCGTTCCAAGTAAATTTGTGTGTGCCAAACTCTAAACCTTCAAATGAAATCCTGTTTTGTATGCTCGAATAGCTCATGTATCAACTAGGGTTGTCTATATCTTCCATGCTAGGTGGCTTATTCTTACGATGAGTGGACTCCGCTCATCATTCATGAGAAAATGGCCGGTAACCAGGATGCCCAGTCCCATGCTCAAATCAAAATAATTGCAAACAAAACTCCCCCAGGACTGTTGTTAGTTGGAGGCACCCATTGTTTCGGACAAGCCATGGATTGATGTTTGTTGGTGGTGGGGGAGTATAAACTTTACCATTCTGTTTGGGAACCGCCTATAATGTGTGTAGCATGGAAGATATCGAGATCTCTTGGTTGTTATGTTGACAATGAAAGTATGCCACTTAAAATATTATTTATCTATATTTCAAAACTCGAGCTTTGGCACCTCTACAAATCCCTACTTCCCTCTGTGAAGGGCCTATCTATTTAATTTTATGTTGAGTCATCATCCTCTTATTAAAAAGCACCAGTTGGAGAGCACCGCTCTCATTTGCATGCATTACTATTAATTTACATTGAGTATGATTATGACTGGATCTCTTTTACCATGAATTACAATGTCTAGTCAGTACTTGATCTTCAGAGGTGCTCTGCATTTATGTTTCGCGGTCTCAGAAAGGGCTAGCGAGATACCATCTTGTTATATCATATTATGATTGTTTTGAGAAAGTGTTGTCATCCAAGATTTATTATTATTGCTCGCTAGTTGATTATGCCATTGATATGAGTAAACATGAGACCTAAGTGTTATTGTGAATATGGTTAGTTCATAATCTTTGCTGAAAACTTGAATGCTAGCTTTACATATTTACAACAAGAAGAGCAAATAGAGTTTGTAAAAGTTTTTCTTTATCACTTTCAGTTTGTCAACTGAATTGCTTGAGGACAAGCAAAGGTTTAAGCTTGGGGGAGTTGATATGTCTCCAACGTGTCTACTTTTCCAAACTCTTTTGCCCTTGTTTTGGACTCTAACTTGCATGATTTGAATGGAACTAACCCGGACTGACGTTGTTTTCAGCAGAATTGCCATGGTGTTTTTTTTGTGCAGAAATAAAAGTTCTCAGAATGACCTGAAACTTCACAGAGAATATTCTTGGAATTAATAAAATACTGGCGAAAGAATCAACACCAGGGGGGCCAGACCATGTCCACGAGGGTGGAGGGCGCGCCCACCCCCCTAGGCGCGCCGCCCTGCCTCGTGGGCCCCCTGAGACTCCACCAACGTCAATTCCAACTCTATATATTCACGTTTGGGGAGAAAAAAAATCTGAGAGAAGGATTCATTGCGTTTTATGATACGGAGCCGCCACCAAGCCCTAGCCTCTCTCGGGAGGGCTGATCTAGAGTCCGTTCGGGGCTTCGGAGAGGGGAATCCGTCGCCATCATCATCATCATCAACCTTTCTCCATCACCAATTTCATGATGCTCACCGCCGTGCGTGAGTAATCCCATCGCAGGCTTGCTGGACGGTGATGGGTTGGATGAGATTTATCATGTAATCGAGTTAGTTTTGTTAGGGTTTGATCCCTAGTATCCATTATGTTCTGAGATTGATGTTGCTATGACTTTGCTATGCTTAATGCTTGTCTCTAGGGCCCGAGTGCCATGATTTCAGATTTGAACCTATTATGTTTTCATGAATATATGTGAGTTCTTGATCCTATTCTGCAAGTCAATAGTCACCTACTATGTGTTATGATCCGGTAACCCCGAAGTGACAATAATTGGGACCACTCCCGGTCATGAACGTAGTTTGAGGAGTTCATGTATTCACTAAGTGTTAATCCTTTGGTCCGATACTCTATTAAAAGGAGGCCTTAATATCCCATAGTTTCCAATAGGACCCCGCTGATACGTCTCCGTCGTATCTACTTTTCCAAACACTTTTGCCCTTGTTTTGGACTCTAACTTGCATGATTTGAATGGAACTAACCCGGGATGACGCTGTTTTCAGCAGACTTTCCATGGTGTTATTTATGTGCAGAAACAAAAGTTCTCGGAATGACCTGAAACTCCACAGAACGTCTATTTGGAAATAATAAAAAATCCTTGAAAAAGATGAAGACCAGGGGGCCCACACCCTGTCCACGAGGGTGGGGGGCGCGCCCTCCCCCCTAGGGCGCGCCCCTACCTCGTGGCCCCCCTGGAGCTCCTTCGACGCCAACTCCAACTCTATATATTTGCTTTCGGGGAGAAGAATTCATCGCGTTTTACAATACGGAGCCGCCGCAAAGCCCTAAAACCTCTCGGGAGGGCTGATCTGGAGTCCGTTCGGGGCTCCAGGGAGGGGGATTCGTCGCCGTCGTCATCATCAACCATCCTCCATCACCAATTTCATGATGCTCACCACCGTGCGTGAGTAATTCCATCATAGGCTTGTTGGACAGTGACGGGTTGGATGAGATCATGTAATCGAGTTAGTTTTGTTAGGGTTTGATCCCTAGTATCCACTATGTTCTGAGATTGATGTTGCTATGACTTTGCTATGCTTAATGCTTGTCACTAGGGCCCGAGTGCCATGATCTTAGATCTGAACATATTATGTTTTCATGAATATATGTGTGTTCTTGATCCTATCTTGCAAGTCTATAGTCACCTACTATGTGATATGATTCGGCAACCCCGAAGTGACAATAATCAGGACCACTCCCGGTGATGACCATAGTTTGAGGAGTTCATGTATTCACTATGTGCTAATGCTCTGTTCTGGTACTCTATTAAAAGGAGGCCTAATATCCCTTAGTTTCCATTAGGACCCCGCTGCCACGGGAGGGTACGACAAAAGATGTCATGCAAGTTCTTTTCCATAAGCACGTATGACTATATTCGGAATACATGCCTACATTACATTAATGAATTGGAGCTAGTTCTGTGTCACCCTATGTTATGACTGTTACATGATGAACCGCATCCGGCATAATTCTCCATCACCGATCCAATTCCTACGAGTTTTTCCTATATTGGTTCTTGCTTATTTACTTTTCCGTTGCTACTATTACAATCACTACAAAACACCAAAAATATTACTCTTGCTTCCGTTACTTTTGTTACCGTTACCACTACTATATATTACTTTGCTACTAAACACTTTGCTGCAGATGCTAAGTTATCCGGGTGTGGTTGAATTGACAACTCAACTGCTAATACTTGAGAATATTCTTTGGCTCTCCTTGTGTCGAATCAATAAATTTGGGTTGAATACTCTACCCTCGAAAACTGTTGCGATCCCCTATACTTGTGGGTTATCAAGACTATTCTCTGGCGCCGTTGCCGGGGAGCATAGCTCTATTCTTTGAGTCACTTGGGATTTATATCTGCTGGTCACTATGAAGAACTTGAAAAACGCCAAGACAACAATTTATCCCTCAACTACGAGGGGAGGTAAGGAACTGCCATCTAGCTCTGCACTTGATTCACCTTCTGTTTTGAGTAGGCTTGCGACACCTAAACCTGCTTCTGCTATTCGTTCTGATATGTCGCATGTTATTGATGATGCCACTTCTACTATGCATGATACTTATGATGAAACTACTTCTATGCTTGGTACTATTGTGCCCCTTAGTGAATTTCTTGATGCACAAATTTCTAGGGCTAGAGAAAAAGAAATTATTGAAACTGATTATATTGATGAAGGTGATGATGAAGATATGCCTGTTATTCCCGAGGGTTATGTTTTTGATATAGAAGCTTCTGCAGCCATCTAAGCTTGCAAAGATAGATATGAACTCAAGAGGTTATTAGCTAAATGGAATAAGCAATCTCTTAAAGATAGAATGAGACTAGAGCTTTTGCTACTTCACCTATCTGTGTTACCGATAAGGATTATGAATTCTCTGTTGATCCTGATATAATTACTTTGGTTGAATCTGATCCTTTTTATGGCTATGAATCTGAAACTGTTGTGGCACATCTTACTAAATTAAATGATATAGCCACCCTGTTCATTAATGATGAGAGATCTCGCTACTTTTATATCCTTAAAATATTTTCGTTCTCATTAAAGGGTGATGCTAAGATATGGTTTAATTCTCTTGATCCTGGTTGTGTGCATAGTCCCCAAGATATGATTTATTACTTCTCTGCTAAATATTTCCCTGCTCATAAGAAACAAGCTACTTTGTGGGAAATATACAACTTTGTGCAAATTGAAGAAGAGAGTCTCCCACAAGCTTGGGGGAGGCTTCTCAAGTTACTTAATGCTTTGCCTGATCATCCTCTCAAGAAAAATGAAATACTTGATATCTTTTATAATGGACTAACGATGCTTCCAGAGATTACCTGGATAGTTGTGTTGGTTCTGTTTTCAGGGAAAGAACGCCGGATGAAGCTGAAATTCTATTGAATAATATGTTGACAAATGAAAATAATTGGACACTTCCTGAGCCAGCTGCTGAGCCAATTCCAGAGCCTATTCCTAAACCAACTCCAAAGAAGACAGGTGTTCTATTTCTCAGTCCTGAAGATATGCAAGAGGCAAAGAAATATATGAAAGAAAAAGGTATTAAAGCTGAAGATGTTAAGAATTTACCTCCTATTAAAGAAATACATGGTCTTAATCTACCGCCTGTTGAAGAAACCTATGATCTTAATCCATTACCTATTAAAGAACCTCATGGTCTTGATAACCCGACACAGGTAGTAAAGGTAAATTCTCTCTATAGATATGATAGAGCTGAAATCCCTCCTACTAAAATTGCTAGCCAATGCTTGGATGAGTTTGATAAATTTATTGTCAAACAAGAAAATTTTAATGCTTATTTTGGTAGACAATTGAAATACAATTCCGATATGATTATACACTTGGGTGATTATATGGCTAATGTTAGAGCTGAACTTAAACTCATTAGCAAACATGCTTCTATGGTTACCACTCAAGTAGAACAAGTACTTAAAGGCTCAAAATGATTTGCTTAATGAAATGAATAGTAAGAAAAATGATTATGCTATTAGAGTGGCTACTAGAACTGGTAGAATGACTCAAGAATCTTTGTATCCTGAAGGCCACCCTAAGAGAATTGAGCAAGATTCTCAGAGAAATAATATTGATGCACCTAGTTCTTCTAAAAATAAGAAAAAGAAAAATGATAGGACTTTGCAAACTTCTAGTGAACCTATTGCCGAACCACCAGAGAATCCAAATGATATCTCTATTTCTGATGCTGAAACACAATCTGGTAATGAACATGAACCTAATGAAAATGTTAATGATGATGTTCATGATGATGCTCAACCTAGTAATGATAATGAAGTAGAAACTGAACCTGCTGTTGATCTTGATAACCCACAATCAAAGAATCAATGTTATGATAAGAGAGACTTTGTTGCTAGGAAACATGGTAAAGAAAGAGAACCATGGGTTCTGAAACCCATCCCTTTTCCTCCGAAACCATCCAAGAAAAAGGATGAGGAGGATTTTGAGCGCTTTGCTGAAATGATTAGACCTATCTTTTTGCGTATGCGATTAACTGATATGCTCAAAATGAATCCTTATGCTAAGTATATGAAAGATATTGTTACAAATAAAAGAAAGATACCGGAAGCTGAAATTTCCACCATGCTTGCTAATTATACTTTCAAGGGTGGAATACCAAAGAAACTTGGAGATCCAGGAGTTCCCACTATACCATGCTCCATTAAAAGAAACTATGTTAAAACTGCTTTATGTGATCTTGGAGCCGGTGTCAGTGTTATGCCTCTCTCTTTATATCATAGACTTGACTTGAATAAGTTGACACCTACTGAAATATCTTTGCAAATGGTTGATAAATCAACTGCTATACCTGTCAGTATTTGTGAGGATGTGCCTGTTGTGGTTGCAAATGTTACTATTTTAACGGAATTTGTTATTCTCGATATTCCCGAGGATGATAGCATGTCTATTATTCTTGGAAGACCTTTTTTGAATACTGCAGGGGCTGTTATTGATCGCAACAAAGGCAATGTCACTTTTCATGTTAATGGTAATGAGCATACTGTACACTTTCCGAGGAAACAACCTCAAGTTCATAGTATCAACTCTATTGGAAAAATTCCATCGATTATATTTGGAGGTTTTGAATTTCCTCTTCCTACTGTCAAGAAGAAATATGATATTTGTCGGTGTACTAGAGTAGGGGTACCCTAGTATCCCGAACTTGTGCACGGGCAGCCACAGCACCCCGCGGCAAGGCCTGCCAGGTGACCACCAAGGCCCTCTATGGTTCCTTTAGAGCCATTCAAGAACAAAGTATTTAAGCCAAGGAGACAAGTCCCCGGCAAGAGGAGCTTGCCGGGAAGGCCGCTCGAGGCACAAGACCCCGGCAAGAGGAGCTTGCTGGGAAGGCCAACCAGAGCATCTCAAAGAACTTGCCGCGACGCGCCACGCGTCCCGGCAGGACTCGGCGAGCGACAAGCTCCCGGACACGGCAAGACAACGGCCGCGGCAAGGCATTTGCCGCGGCAAGCAACCACTATGTACCGGCGCTCCAGCTCACCCACCTACGTGTCGCTCCGGGACCCTTCCAGGCGTACGTGGCGGGAGGCGGTGCAGCCAGGGGTACACTATGGCATGCAGCGCTGACAAGATCGCCATCGTGGCAAGCGGTGGCACCCCTGACGGTCCCTTTTCTACCCCGTCTGGGCGACGTAGATAGGCATTTAATGCCTTTGTCCCCTGCCGTCAGGGTTAGGTATGATACACTGTGTAGGTAGTTGTACCTACCACAGCATGTTTCCATTTTTGCCCTTACCTACGTTGCCACCTGTTGGAGACCCCTTGAACATATAAAAGGAGGCCCATGCACAACGTAGGGGGGGATCGGTCCCTGGAGAGTGATCTCTGAGAGGACAAACAGAAGAACGCTCGGTCTCGTTAGCTGCTTGAGTGTACTGTAGCACTCAGCGCTCCCGAGCAAGAACTCAATACAATCCACAAAGCAGCAGTTGGAGTGTTATCTCTCCGGAGAGCTCCGAAGCTGGGTAAAAAAACCCCGTGTGCTTCGCCTCGATCCGCTCTTCGCGCGACCTCCGCCCCCCGCCGAACCGAGAAGGGGCTCCGTCCCCATAGGTGCTCGAGGAGCCAGAAAACCCCGGCATCTTTGGCGCGCCAGGTAGGGGGCGTCGAGGTTGTGTGAACCCAATCCGGCGTTCACGCGAGCTAAATCTTCATCGACTTCATCGACATGCCGCCGAAGAAGAAGGCTTCGGAGGCGGCTGCGCCGTCCGCGTCAAATCCACCGCCGCCGGAGCAAACGACCGGTGGGGAAGACGCCGACGGAAGAACGGGCGTCGACGAGGGTGCCCACGGTGCCACCAAGTCCAAGGACAAGGCTGCGCTGCCCGTCGGGGGCGTAGCCGGCTCCCACGACGACCGGGCGTCCGTAGGCGCACCACGCCCATCTCAAGAGGCGCAGGACCGGCAGCGTCGTGGTACTCAGGTACCATACGCTCGCTGGACCCAAATCGGGCTGGCGGATCCCGGGATGCTCAAGGACAACATGCACGCCAACGTGCTGGCGCGAGCGAGGCACGGTCGCCTGGACGGAATACTGCTCCTTCTAACATCGTTGGAAGTCCGAGCATATCCCGCTCCTCGCACCGTTCGCCACCGCTACCCGCCACTCCAGCAGAAGCTTTGGCACGAGCTCAACTGCTCCTAGACTTCCCTCCAACGCCAGACAAGATTGACGACTGGAGGGCCACCATTCAGAGTCTCACCGGCTTCGCCAACGGCGACACTCCACGGCCGGCGACCACATCACAGCCGCGGCAGGCCAGCCAAGTGCGAGCCGATGGCGACAAAACTGGTGGGGGTGCAACCACCGTGCACTCTCCGCCCCAAAGGCCAAGATCGCTGACTCGCCGGGTCCGCCACGACAGCGACTCCACTGCTTCATCAGATCCGCGAACTCGTCGCGATCAGCGCCACGTTCTTCACGAACGGCAGCAAGAAGACGCTCGTACCCGCATCGAGCGCCGAAGAGAAACGCGGCGTCAATCAGACCGACACGCTGGCCCCGCTGTCGACATGCAAGCGCCAGGGGAACCAGGCGACCTACCGTACGCGGTAGGTTGCCCTGCGTTTACTCGTGAGCTACGGCAAGTCCAGTGGCCCAGCACGAAGAATTTCAAGCCAGACGTACCAGAGAAGTACGACGGCAGGCTGCATCCGTCGGAGTTCCTCAGCATCTACACCATCGCGGTGCAGGCTGCCGGGGGGCGAGACGACAAGATCCTTGCCAACTACTTCCCTCTGGTGCTCAAGCCCAACGTCAGGTCCTGGCTCATGCACTTGCCGGAAAACTCCATATCTTCCTGGGCAGACCTATGCCATCAGTTTGTCGGCGCCTTTACAGGCGGCCACAAACCTCATGGCCAGGAGAGTGATCTTCACCTGCTCGCCCAGAAGGAAGGGGAGCCTCTGCGCAAGTACATCCAGAGATTCAGCCAAGTGCAATGCAACATCCCAGACGTCCACCCTGTCACGGTCATCAGTGCGTTCCACCAGAACGTGCGTAACTGCAGCATGCGGGAGGAGATGGCGATGTGCAAGATCAGAGACGTCAGTGAGCTGTATGCCCTGGCTGACAAATGTGCACGTGCTAAGGAAGGGAGGAAACTCCCCGGAGAGAACGCAGGAACAGGAGGATCTGACAGCGATGATGCCGCCCCGGCAAGCAAAAACCGGCGGCGGAACAACAGGAAGAGGAAAGGCAAAGATGTGCTAGTTGTCGAGCAGTCCGGCAACGAAGGTGGCGCAAAGACAGCCAAGACTGGTAGCTCCGGCAAGGAGGTTGCCGCATGCGCCAACTGCTAGGCTGTGGCGGCCGCCGACAAGCAGGACGACACTAACAAGCAGTACTGCAAGATTCACCGCACCAAAGGCCATGACCTCCAGAGCTGCAAGAAGGTCGAGCAGCTCGTTGAGCTGCAAAAGGCCGAATACGAGCGACGCGACAAGGAGAAGGCCCAAGGAGGTGCTGGAGGATCCGGTACGAAGCGCACCGGCCAGGGGGGACGCCGCGGCAATGCCAAGCAGCGGCAAGGCGACAGACCTCCCCGTGGCCACGACAAGGATGAAGATGACGACGACGAAGGTCGCGGCACTTAAGTTACCTGTGGAACCAGGGATCTTTGTGCTCAAGCTGACTCAACCATCCGTGACGCCATCAACTGGACAGAGCAAGAAGAGGAAGTTGATTTCTGGTAACTATCTTCCGGCAGAGCTTCCCGAAGCCGCCGTCAAGAAGGTCCCCAAGATCAACGCCAAGAGTGCTGAGGAGCAGTCTGCTCTGACAAGCCCCAGGGTTTGTTTCGTTGTAGCAGGCGCTCCCGACAAGTTTCGCTCCGGCAAGCTTGCCGGGGATCATCAAGCTCCGGCTGAACCACAGGTTCTCGCCGTAGAAGCGGATGTTCCCGCAGCAGCAGATATGCCTTTAGTCCTTGTTGTCGAGCCACAGGCTCCAGCATGGGCACAGCAGATCGTCCGTTTCCTCCAGTCAGGAGAACTTCCCGATGAGCCAGAAGAAGCGGAAAGAGTAGCCCGACAGTCAAGTATGTACCAGTTCGTCGACAACGCACTGTACAGAAGAAGACTCAACGGTGTGAAATTGAAGTGTATTCCGCCGGAAGATGGACAGAGGCTGTTGGCAGAGATACATGGAGGCATTTGTGGTCACCACATTGGCGCAAGAGCGCTTGCCGGCAAAGCTTTCCGGCAAGGCTTCTTTTGGCCGACAGCCCTCCAGGATGCAACTGCACAAGTAACCAAGTGTGAAGCGTGCCAGTTCCATTCCAAGCAGATACACCAGCTAGCTCAAGCTCTCCAGATGATCCCTTTATCCTGGCCATTTTTGGTCTGGGGGCTCGACATCCTCGGCCCCTTCCCCCGAGCAGTCGGGGGCTTTGAGTACTTGTACGTCGCAATCGACAAGTTCACAAAGTGGCCGGAAGTGGAACCAGTGAGGAAGGTGACAACACAGTCAGCAGTCAAGTTCTTTAGGTCGATTGTTTGCCGCTTCGGAATCCCTAACAGGATCATCACCGACAACGGTACACAATTCACGAGTCGCACCTTCATGCAATACGTCCAAGACCTTGGCGCCAAGGTCTGCTTCGCTTCTGTTGCTCACCCCAGGAGCAACGGTCAAGCAGAGAGGGCAAATGCTGAAGTGCTGCGTGGACTCAAGACCCGGACTTTCGACAGGCTGCACAAGTGCGGAAGAAACTGGATCGAGGAGCTGCCGGTGGTTCTTTGGTCGATCAGGACGACGCCAAATCGAGCCACTGGCCAGACACCTTTCGCTCTAGTCTATGGAGCAGAGGCAGTTATCCCCATGGAACTCGTATACGGGTCACCTCGAGTGCTCGCTTATGATGAGCTTGAGCAAGAGCAGCTGCGACAAGATGACGCGTTGCTCCTTGAGGAAGACCGTCTTCAGGCTGCTGTACGAGCTTCTCGATACCAGCAAGCTTTGCGCCGCTACCATAGCCGCAAAGTTAAAGCCAGAAGTCTCGAGGAAGGCGACCTTGTTCTTCGGCGCGTTCATTCCGCCAAGAATTCCAACAAGTTGACGCCAAAGTGGGAAGGCCCTTACCGGGTGAAACGAGTCACTAGGCCTGGCGCTGTCCGCCTTGAGGCCGAGGATGGCTTTCCGGTGAGCAACTCCTGGAACATCGAGCATCTTCGTAAGTTTTACCCGTAAGGCGCGGTTGTCGGACCCTGTCCGGCAACCACCATTTTGTACAAGTCTTGCCGCTATTGCATGTAATCCTTTGTACAAAGCCAGGCGCAGACCCTGAGCGAAGATAAAGCGCTGGCGCCCTGAGTTTTAGCATGCATGCTGAGTCGAGTCTCGTCCTTGGTTAGGGTTGACAGTGCTTAGTAGCGGCTAACCCCTAACTTGGAGGTCGAGTGTGCGTCCTTTTGTCGTTCTTTCGTTTCCCTTGGTTCGCAGGACTCGCGCACCCTGACCGGACCACTTAAGGACGAAAAGAAGAAGACGGACGGACCAACACCCGGACCCCGGCAAGCCAATGTTGCCGGGGGCTGCAACACCCCGGCAAACCAGCGTGGTTGGGGGCTGCAAGTGCAAAGATTAGCCCACGGCGAACCGAAGTTGCCGGGGGCTGCGATCTCAGATAAGTTTTTCATCCCTTATCATGTATTCTCTTATGGGCTGGGGTATGCGAAACCTCGTTTCTTCCTAAAAGCTACCGTGCTCTCGTAACTCTAGGCCCTCGGGCTCGTTCCCGGGGCCAGATTTGGTCATAGTCGCGGCAGCAAAGGGACGAAGCGAGGAGCCTGAACCCACCTCCTCCCTGCCTCCGCCAAAAGCGTGAGAAAGGGCGAGCGACGTGGGAAGAAGGCAGGGCCTGCTGCCGGGAAAGGAAGTGTCTATCTTAAAGATATAAAGGATTCGCTCCTTGACGTGGGTTCCACCCACGAGACAAGTGACCCGGCAAGCATCCCCTTTTCATTAAAGAGCATTCCACTCAGGTACAGTTCATGAGAGGATGAAAAACATGAATAATGGGATTACAAGCTTTAAATGCAACTAAGGCCCGAGGGCTTACAAATTAAAAAAAGATAAGATGCTCGTAATCCCTCTCTTGTCCCTCTCTTCAGGAGGCAGGCCAAGGAGGCGAAAAGGGCAAAAGGGGCGCCTAGACGAGCTACGGGTGGCAGAAGACACCAAGAGAACGTCCCGGCGGCATGGTGATGGCGGCGCCGGAGGCAGAGCTCGAAGACGAGGCGGCAGGACGTCAGCACGCTGTCGAGGGCGTCGTGCCCTCATACTCCGAGTTGACGGCCTTGCCGCCTGCCCTCTTCCTCTTCCGCAGCCTCCCTACGCCAGCCGCCCAAGGAGACGACCCCGAGAAGCTCCAGGAGCCAGCGACGCGGATGATGGGGTCGTCGGTGCCACGCGGAGCGGCACCCGACACCTAGTCGGACCCGTCATCCCGCCGCCCGCCGCCCTCGTCCTCGCTGTCGCTGTCCTCCTCGTCACTCCCGCCCGAGGAGGAGCCTTCGCTATCGGAGGAGCTCTTCACGCAGCACCGTGCCCGAGTCCCGAAGCACCTGAAGACCTTGACGGAGAGGAGACTGCCCTCCATCAGCTTAAAATGGAGGGTGAGCCCCGCCATCAAGCTGTGGATGCGGGTGAACGTCTTCCACCCTCGACCAAGATACATCACATTAGGGGCCGGGAAATCAACGCGGACTCGCGCACCGCTGATTCCACAACCCCTCATGTGCAACCTCAGTGTCTCGGGTGGATCCAACTCCATCTCGCTCGCAAACGGAGTCGGGAGACGAAGGCGATGACGAGGCGGCCGACGCAGCCTGACGAAGAACTCGCAAGGGTCGTCCCCAATATGATCCGCCACGGGGAGAGGATCTGCTGGCGGAGGCAAGGCCGGCGGACTGCCTCGCCCACCTCTTCCCCGACCGCCTCGGCCTCGCCCTCGACCTCGCCCGCGGCCTCGTCCCCTCCCTCTTCCCCTTGCAGTTGGCTCTGCCACCACGGGTGCAAGGGGAGGAGGGACGCGTTGCCTAGCGGCAACCCTCGTCGCCACCGTCGAAGGACCAGGGTTCCCTTTCTCCATGGCGAATGAGAGAGAGGGGAGCAGAAGCTGAAGAAAGGAGGAGATGAGAGAATGCGGGTTTCCGTCCCCCCTATCCCGCTCCTTATAAAGGAGCGGGGTGGGGGCTCGGCCGCCCCGCTCAGCCAATCAAGACACAGAAGGCGCAGGGAACTGGGCCCGACCCGCTGCCTCGACCCGTGACGGCCCGGTTTCCCGCCTCCACCGTTCGCCACTCCAAGCGCATGGAGGCCGCGTGGCAGGATTGCAGAGTGGAGGCGACGGGTGAGGCGACCTCTCCCCACCCTGTGATCGTGGGGAGTGGACGCCTCGAAGACCATGCCTCCACGCCTCCCTCCGTTTATGAGGAAGATACGAACCGCCAGGAGGCGGGCGTTTCGTTTTTCCGAATAAAGGAACCACCCACGACCTCTCCCACGACGCCGCAATCGACGCGTGCCGTTCGGGGAGGGCGCGGTGGATACGGAGCAAGATGCGACATGACCCAGGCCGCGCGTGCCCGTGCCCTGTTTTGGGCCTGGCCCAACAGCGCTCGGCACCGTGTGTGGCCCAGGCCCGGGGGCTCCTGTCGGTGTACTAGAGTAGGGGTACCCTAGTATCCCAAACTTGTGCACGGGCAGCCATAGCACCCCGCGGCAAGGCCTGCCAGGTGACAACCAAGGCCCTCTATGGTTCCTTTGGAGCCATTCAAGAACAAAGTATTTAAGCCAAGGAGACAAGTCCCCGGCAAGAGGAGCTTGCCGGGAAGGCCGCTCGAGGCACAAGACCCCGACAAGAGGAGCTTGCTGGGAAGGCCAACCAGAGCATCTCAAAGAACTTGCCGCGATGCGCCACGCGTCCCGGCAGGACTCGGCGAGCGACAAGCTCCCGGACGCGGCAAGACAACGACGTACGTGGCGGGAGGCTGTGCAGCCAGGGGTACACTGTGGCATGCAGCGCTGACAAGATCGCTATCGTGGCAAGCGGTGGCGCCCCTGACGGTCCCTTTTCTACACCGTTTGGGCGACGTAGATAGGCATTTAATGCCTTTGTCCCCTGCCGTCAGGGTTAGGTATGATACACTGTGTAGGTAGCTGTACCTACCATAGCATGTTTCCATTTTGCCCTTACCTACGTTGCCACCTGTTGGAGACCCCTTGAACATATAAAAGGAGGCCCATGCACAACGTAGGGGGGATCGGTCCCTGGAGAGCGATCTCTGAGAGGAAAAACAGAAGAACGCTCGGTCTCGTTAGCTGCTTGAGTGTACTGTAGCACTTAGCGCTCCCGAGCAAGAACTCAATACAATCCACAAAGCAGCAGTAGGAGTGTTATCTCTCCGGAGAGCTCCGAAGCTGGGTAAAAACCCCCCGTGTGCTTCGCCTCGATCCGCTCTTCGCGCGACCTCCGCCCCCGCCGAACCGAGAAGGGGCTCCGTCCCCATAGGTGCTCGAGGAGCCAGAAAACCCCGGCAATATTCTTATTATTGGGGATGTGCATATCCCCGTTGAGGTAACATAGTGTTATTCAAAATTTCTCCGGTTCCATGTTATTCGAAATGAGTTTGTTAACAAGACTTGATCAACCTTGTTAGTGGATTCCTTTTGATGAGCATGAGATGGATGAAACTAGAAGGCACAACCTTCTGTACCCTCTCTCTACTTTCTATTATTTAGTTGAAATAAAGTAAAAATAGTATTTTTCTGTCTGTTTTCTGATTTATCCGTGCAATATAAAAATACCCAGAAAATAGAAGTTCTCCAAATGCCCTGAAAATGAAATATGATTTTTTCTAGAATATTTGAGGATTTCTGGAACTGAGAACACAACAGGGGGGTCAACCACCTGGCCACGAGGGTGGAGGGCACGCCCTACCCCCAGGGCTCGCCCCCTGCCACGTGGGCCCGTGGTGGCCCTCCTCCACTTATTTCTGCACCCACACACTCCTTCTTCCTCCCACAAACACCAATATCCAGCTCAAGCACGAGTTCTAGCTTACTTTGCTGCGATTTTTGATCTCCTTGCTCAAAGCACCTCTCACAAAACTGCTTGGGGAGATTGTTCCTTGGTATGTGACTCCTCCATTGGTCCAATTAGTTTTTATTCTAGTGTTCTATTCATTGCAAATTTGTGTTGTCTAGGTGACCATGTTCTTGAGCTTGCATGTCAAATTTATATGGTTCCAAGCAGTTCTAATGCTTGATATAGTTTCTAGGCACTTGTAGGAGTAGTTTCTATCAATTTTATTGAAGTTGGTTCACTTTTGTTTGAAGTTACTAAAATTTCATAATATTTCAAAAAATAATGAAGGGAATTTTGAGGGGCTCATCGAGCCGAAGCTCGTAGGAAAAGCAAAATGAAGAAGCACAGAGGCCCAAATATAATTTGCCTCACACCACGGAGGTCCAGCCGTGTGAATGGCCTTCCGATGATTTCTTGAGAAAAGCCAGGATTTATGATGATTTCTATTCATTGGCTGAGAATGCTGGCCTCACCGACTTCCTCCGCGACCAACGTCATCAGTATCTCTTACTCACCAATACTTCTGTGCAAAACTTCTACTATTTTCCTAAGGAATCACCTCCTTCAGTAGAGTTTCATTTATATGATGTTGTTAAGAAGATGCCACTAGTTGAATTTTGCAAGGTTTGAAAAATACCCTTCGAGGGTACTTTAGATGAACCACATCGTAAAGATGTGGACGGGTTTATTGACACCATTACTGTGGGGGAAACCAGGAAGGTTTCTGATGCAAGAATCACTAGCATACATTTTCCTGTTTTACGCTACTTTGCTATATTTGCTAGTCGTTGCTTAATTGGTCGCGGAAACTGTGGAAACCTTAGTGTTCCTGATATTTTCATTTTGTTCCATGGTTTATTCCGCGATAACACTGTTAGTATGGGCGGTATTATTGCTAAACGGTTAAGTTTGAACCGTACTAAGGGTCCCATCTTTGGAGGTATATATGCTTCACGCCTTGCTGCACATTTTAACATACCTATTAGGCTCTATGAGAAAGAAGAAAAGTTGTTGCCCAATGCTTACTTAGATTATAAGAGTATGCTAGCGCATGACTTTATAGTTAAGAATAGGGAAAGGGAGCTTAAATACAAATTGTTCTTTCATAAACATCACCCTGAGACTATTACCTTGCCTGCTCCTTCCTTGTTTAATTTATCTGAAGGTCCGTATCTCGTTCCGTGGGCAGCCATTCAAGCCTACCGAAACCCTACACCAGTCCCGGAGTCGGAACCACAATTTGAGCCTCCACGACAGTCTGATTACCTTTGGGATCCGGAGATGACTGCCAGCCAGTGGCAGCCAGAGTCCTCTTCATCTCAGTACGACCCCAGCTACAACTACGGATATCCGCCAGGCCATCCTTGGCAATGAACCAACTTAGGCCATGTAACGACCTGACCTCAAACGGTCAAGTCTCTGTGTATCTGTGCCATCCCTGGATCGGTATGCTGGCACACACAGTACATCAATGTATATATCGAAGTGCAATCACATGAATAAATAACGTAAAATTGATATATACCTCATAATTCTCAGCGGAAACAATCAATCGGGTGTGGAGTCCCATCAACGCCATCGGCAAGTTGAGTGTAGACCGTAGCCCTATACTGTACTCTTACTCATCGAAGAAATATCTGCAACATGATACGTTGCAGCCGTGTAGGTCAGTACATTGAATGTACCGGCAAGATCACAATAAGAGAAAACAGATGATAAAACTATACTATATGCAGTATGGCTTTGTGGCTTTGTATCTGAGTTTTGTTTGCGTAAAAGCTGGTTTTTTATTTTCCCTACAACAAAGAAATATCAAGATCCTGTACTACAGAGTTTTCCATCATGACATGGTTCCGCCAACCGATGTCTCATAACCCAAATCATCATAAGTTGCCCACAATTAAGTTATCAGTCCGGTGTTGAGAGTTCCGAGATAGATCCAAGTCCATAGGCTCAAATTGTCCGTAACCGGGGACACAGCTAATCGATTAGGTTTTAACCCTCTACAGAGGTTTGTACACTTTACCCGCAAGATTCGATCCCTCCCCTTTCGTCCTCGCACTTCATGATGTTTGAGAACAGGACGATCGAAACATGGTCTTCCGAAGAGTTCCTCTGACCACTGTCCGGTGCTCATCCAATCCTACCGTAGTTCTACATCTGCTAGCACCATCCCAGCCAGAGTCACAACTAAGGTCAACCAAGCCAGAGCCCATAGTGACTTGCGGTTGCACAGGTAAGCTTCCGGGCATGAAGTATTCTTTCGTCTCTTCGAGTCTGGGTGAAGCTTTCCGCAAGATGTCATGGCGCTTCTCCATGCATCCCGGCCATCCACAGGTTGCTCCAGGGTGCCCGTCAACCGTCCTTCACCCAGTAGTGTGTATTGAATTCTTGTCTCGAGTCTTGAAGTCTTGGAGTCTTGAAGATGCAGTCCTTGCCGATGCCATCATGAAGTTGTCGCCACTGATGTAGAGTCCTCCTTTTCACACCACTCGTGCACTCATACCAAACCCCGTCTACTATAGCGTAGCATTAAAACTATATAATGTCCCGGGCTTGGTAACAGGGAGATGGGTTCCTACCTCATGCATTCTACTCAACTACAAGAGTCAATAACACTACTGGAGGGATTGTTAAAAGGGTGCTACTACATGCAAATAAAATATAGGTATGAAAAACATGGTCAAAGTGAACCTGCTTGGTATTACTTGATGAAGATAACAACGCTCTCAGAATAATGACTTGGTAGAACTATTCGTCACTCCGTTGAAAATCTATATAGTCAAACATAACATTCATATAAGCAAACATACTAGCAAGCAATTCTAACACTCATAATAAAACCAACAAATAAATTGCAACAACAAGGGACACCAAATAAGAACAAAGGAAAACTACACAACAAAACTACTAAAGAAAACTCTAAGACATAACACAAAACAATTTTGTCCTAAGTAAAAACTTAACAACAATTAAAATAGTAAACTAATAAATTAACAGAAAATACAAAGTAAAACAAGTAAGTTAACAAAAGGTATTTTTTCATAAAATTTTATTTGCAAAAGGAAACAAATAAAAAGCTTTTATAAAACTATAACTATGACCTATACAAGTTTTCATACAAAACTAAAGAAAAATAAATTTTTAAAATAAGAATAAAATTGTCTACTGTTTTATAACAGAAACAAAACTAAATTTGTCAAAAGTGACAAAAAGAAATAATTTAAAAACAATTAAAACTATAAAGAAAAGACTAAAACTAAACTAGAACTAAAAAAGTACTATTTTGCGTAAAACGCTAATTTAAAATAAACTAAAAACAAATAACTATATGCTACTGGATAGACAAAACTATAATAAAACAGTAGCAAAAAGAATCAATCAAAAATACTTTGTAAAACTCAAAATATGACCAAATTAGTGATTTGAACAAATTTCATCAAAGTCAAGTTTAAACTACTTAAATTTCAAACCTTAGTCCACAAACATAAACTTAAACAAATTTGTGACACGATGCAAAAAGAATCACTCAATTTGGATCTAAACTATAAAAGTTATAAGCAATCTAAAAACAGAATTATCCTGTTTTTTTGTTGAAACAGAAACGAAAGAAAAAAACGGGCAAGTGCTACTTGGCCTACTGCTAATGGGCTAGAGAGGTGAGCGATCCGGCGCTAAACTGCGGTCGGCCGATATATAACTAAACCGCTAACGCGCATTTAATAAAAAAGAAGAACCGATCGCTATAGTCCAAAAGCCTAAGCTTGGGGGAGTACGTATTTCCCACCGACATTACATTTATGTTCACGCACACTCATTGCTAGATGTCAGTGCTCATACTTTTTCACTGTAATATCCATGCTAGTTTCTTTCCTTTTTCTTGCTTTCTTCTTGTGTGTTTGTTAAACCTTATGAAAAACCAAAAAAATTAGTGTAGCTTCTAGCTAGTTTACTTTTCTTGCTGTAGTAGTAATAATTAAAAAGAAAACCCAAAAAGATTTCTTGTTCTTCTTTTGCTTGTTGGGAGCTTTCCCGTGTAAATAGTTCTTTTCTTTTCTTTTCTTTGGGGGTCGATAGGAGAAGACCATGATTAAATTGTTGAAGTGGCTCCTATATGCATTATTGTTGATTTAACCAAGAGCCCATATTGCCTTGTCTTCTCCTGTTTATTGAATGTTCGCAGATTCCAGCTTAGTCCAATGCACGTGCACTCTTATTATTATTCACATCGTTCAGTCATGCAAGTGAAAGGCAATTATGATGATATATGATGACCTGACTGAGATGAGAAAAGTTGGTATATGATCTCGACCTCTTTTTTTTGTAAATATGATGAGTTCATCGTTCCTGATTCAGCCTATTATAAATAAACATGTTTGCAATGACAATTAGAGATCATAGTTGCTCGTGCCATGCTTGATTAGCTATGAGTTATAATGGTTTACCTTGCATGCCAACATGCTATTAAAATGGTTGTGATGTGGTATAGTGAGGTGGTATCCTCCTTTGAATGATTTAAGCGACTTGACTTGGCACATGTTCACACATGTAGTTGAAACAAAATCAACATAGTCTTCACGATATTTATGTTCATGATGGATTATATCCTACTCATGCTTGCATCCAATGTTTATTAATTTTAATGCATGTTCATGACTGTTGTCGCTTTCTAGTTGGTCGCTTCCCAGACTTTTGCTAGCCTTCACTTGTACTCAGCGGGAATACTGCTTGTGCATCCAATCCCTTAAACCCCAAAGTTATTCCATATGAGTCCACTATACCTTCCTATATGCGGTATTTACCTGCCGTTCCAAGTAAATTTGTATGTGCCAAACTCTAAACCTTCAAATAAACATTCTGTTTTGTATGCTCGAATAGCTCATGTATCAACTAGGGCTGCCCTTATCTTCCATGTTAGGCAGGTTATTCTCAAGAGGAGTGGACTCCGCTCCTCACTCACGAGAAAATGGCTGGTCACCGGGATGCCCAGTCCCATGCTTTATGCAAACTAAATCAAAATAATTGCAAACAAAACTCCCCCTGGGACTGTTGCTAGTTGGAGACACTCGTTGTTTCGAGCAAGTCATGGATTGATGCTTGTTGGTGGAGGGGGAGTATAAACTTTACCATTCTGTTTGGGAACCGCCTATAATGTGTGTAGCATGGAAGATATCGCCATCTCTTAGTTGTTATGTTGACAATGAAAGTATGCCGCTCAAAATACAATTTATCTCTATTTCAAAACCGAGCTCTGGCACCTCTACAAATCCCTGCTTCCCTCTGCGAAGGGCCTATCTATTTACTTTTATGTTGAGTCATCACCCTCTTATTAAAAAGCACTAGCTGGAGAGCACAACTGTCATTTGCATCCATTACTATTAATTTATATTGGGTATGACTATGACTGGATCTCTTTTACCATGAATTACAATGTCTAGTCAGTCCTTGATCTTTAAAGGTGCTCTGCATTTATGTTTTGCGGTCTCAGAAAGGGCTAGCGAGATACCATCTTGTTAAATCATATTATGATTGTTTTGAGAAAGTGTTGTCATCCGAGATTTTTTTATTATGGCTCGCTAGTTGAATATGCTATTGATATGAGTAAACATGAGACCTGAGAGTTATTGAAAATGTGGTTAGTCATAATCTTTGCTGAAAACTTGAATGCTGGCTTTACATATTTACAACAAGAAGAGCAAACAGAGTTGGTAAAAGTTTTTCTTTATCACTTTCAGTTTATCAACTGAATTGCTTGAGGACAAGCAAAGGTTTAAGCTTGGGGGAGTTGATACGTCTCCGTCGTATCTATTTTTCCAAACACTTTTGCCCTTGTTTTGGACTCTAACTTGCATGATTTGAATGGAACTAACCCGGACTGACGCTATTTTCAACAGACTTTCCATGGTGTTATTTATGTGTAGAAACAAAAGTTCTCGGAATGACCTGAAACTCCACGGAACGTCTATTTGGAAATAATAAAAAATCCTTGCAAAAGATGAAGACCAGGGGGCCCACACCCTGTCCACGAGGGTGGGGGCGCGCCCTCCCCCCTAGGGCGCGCTCCCCTACCTCATGGGCCCCCTGGAGCTCCTCCGATGCCAACTCCAACTCTGTATATTTGCTTTCGGGGAGAAAAAAATGGGGGAGAAAAATTCATCGCGTTTTACGATACGGAGCCGCTGCCAAGCCCTAAAACCTCTCGGGAGGGCTGATCTGGAGTCTGTTCGGGGCTCCGGAGAGGGGGATTCATCGCGTCATCATCATCAACCATCCTCCATCACCAATTTCATGATGCTCACCGCCGTGCATGAGTAATTCCATCCTAGGCTTGCTGGACGGTGACGGGTTGGATGAGATCTATCATGTAATCGAGTTAGTTTTGTTAGGGTTTGATCCCTAGTATCCACTATGTTCTGAGATTGATGTTGCTATGACTTTGCTATGCTTAATGCTTGTCACTAGGGCCCGAGTGCCATGATTTCAGATTTGAACCTATTATGTTTCCATGAATATATGTGTGTTCTTGATCCTATCTTGCAAGTCTATACTCACCTACTACGTGTTATGATCCGACAACCCCAAAGTGACAATAATCGGGACCACTCCCGGTGATGACCATAGTTTGAAGAGTTCATGTATTCATTATGTGCTAATGCTTTGTTCCGGTACTGTATTAAAAGGAGGCCTTAATATCCCTTAGTTTCCAATAGGACCCCGCTGCCACGGGAGGGTAGGACAAAAGATGTCATGCAAGTTCTTTTCCATAAGCACGTATGACTATATTCGGAATACATGCCTACATTACATTGATGAATTGGAGCTAGTTCTGTGTCACCCTATGTTATGACGGTTACATGATGAACCGCATCCGGCATAATTCTCCATCACCGATCCAATGCCTACGAGTTTTTCCTATATTGGTTCTTGCTTATTTACTTTTCCGTTGCTACTGTTACCATCACTACAAAACACCAAAAATATTACTCTTGCTTCCGTTACTTTTGTTACCGTTACCACTACTATCATATTACTTTGCTACTAGACACTTTGCTGCAGATACTAAGTTATCTAGGTGTGGTTGAATTGACAACTCAACTGCTAATACTTGAGAATATTCTTTGGCTCCCCTTGTGTCGAATAAATAAATTTGGGTTGAATACTCTACCCTCGAAAACTGTTGCGATCCCCTATACTTGTGGGTTATCACCCGCTGCCACGGGAGGGTAGGACAAAATATGTCATGCAAGTTCTTTTCCATAAGCACGTATTACTATATTCAGAATACATGACTACATTACATTGATGAACTGGAGCTAGTTCTGTGTCACCCTAGGTTATAACTGTTGCATGAGGAATCACATCCGACATAATTATCCATCATTGATCCATTGCCTATGAGCTTTTCACATATTGATCTTTGCTTAGTTACTTTACCATTGCCACTGTTACAATTACTACAAAGTGCTACTGTTACCTTTGCCACCGTTACCGTTACTTCCATACTACTTTGCTACTAAATACTTTGCTGCAGATATTAAGTTTTCCAAGTGTGGTTGAATTGATAACTCAAATGCTAATACTTGAGAATATTCTTTGGCTCCCCTTGTGTCGAGTCAATAAATTTGGGTTGAATACTCTACCCTGGAAAACTGTTGCGATCCCCTATACTTGTGGGTTATCAGAGACAGAAAGAGTTAGAAGTACAAAAGGGAGAATCGGATGATGAGCAATCAGAGGAGGAACAAGTGCTACACTATGAGGGTGACACTGAAGTTGAGGACCCATTTGAGATAGAGGAAGATAGGACTTTTGAAGAAGTTAAAAAAATATAGTTGTACCTGTAAAGAAGCAGAAGCTCCCAGTTAGGAGAGGACCAACAACTACGTCACATTCCAGTAAGCTACCAGAGGTTGAACCTGATTTCAGATCATCATCAGATGAAGAAGATAAGGGGTTGTTGAGGGAGAGTGATGATGATGGTTTTGAGCCACTCTCATTTGTCCTACCAAAGAAAAGGAAGAGTAGGGCAAAGAAAAGGCTTGCTAGGAAGTGGTACAATGAGAAAATGGAGCAACCACATGAACGACTATGTCTAAAGTTGTGTTTTAGGGATCAACATCAATTCAGATATGCTTTGTTGAATTTGCACATCACTTAGGCCAGGAATTTCAAGTATCACGAGAATTCAGATCACAGGATAATTGTTGAGTGTACAGATAAACAATGCCAATTCTTTATGGTGGCAGCAGTTATAAAAGGGGAGAAAACCTTTGTAATTAAGAAGATGAGACTAGAGCGCACTTGCCCTAGTACTACTAAGACCACCAGGGTTAGTGCTAAGTGGCTAGCACAGAAATATGAGCATCTCTTCAGACCTGATATAACTACTGGTATTCAGACTAGAATTGATGCATGCATGAAAAAATATGGTGTAGATGTGCCCAAGTGCATGGCATATAGGGCAAATAACATAGCTATTGAAGCTGTGTTAGGAGATCTGATGATGTTTGCTAAGACTACATCGGTGTTTCCCCTAAGAGGAGAGGATGTCGTAGCACAACAATGGTAGGTATTTCCCTCAGTAATGAAACCAAGGTATCGAACCAGTAGGAGAACCAAGCAACAAAACATAATCAGCCCCTGCACACAAATAACAGCCACTCGCAACCCAACGTGTTAAAGGGGTTCTCAATCCCTTTCGGGTAACGGTGCCAGAAATTGGCACGGAGACGGGAGAAAATTGTAACAGATTGAAATAATAGATCGCAAATAAAATAAAGTGCAGCAAGATATTTTTGTGTTTTTGGGTTTAATAGATCTGAATAAAAATGCAAAGAAAAAGTAGATCGCAAGGCAAATATATGAAGAAGAAGACCCGGGGGCCGTAGGTTTCACTAGTGGCTTCTCTCGAGAAAAATAGCAAACGGTGGGTAAACAAATTACTGTTGGGCAATTGATAGAACTTCAAATAATTATGACGATATCCAGGCAATGATCATTACATAGGCATCACGTCTAAGATTAGTAGACCGACTCCTGCCTGCATCTACTACTATTACTCCACACATCGACCGCTATCCAGCATATGCATCTAGTGTATTAAGTTCATGGAAAAGCGAAGTAATGCAATAAGAACGATGACATGATGTAGACAAGATCCGTTTATCTATATGGCGGTAGATATAGATCTCGTCTTTTTATCCTTAGTGGCAACGATACATACGTGTCGGTTCCCCTTCTGCCACTGGGATCAAGCACCATAAGATCGAACCCACTACCGGGCACCTCTTCCCATTGCAAGATAAATAGATCAAGTTGGCCAAACAAAACCCAAATATCAGAGAAGACATATGAGGCTATAAGAGATCATGCATATATGAGATCAAAGAAACTCAAATAACTTTCATGGATATAAAAAGATATGACTGATCATAAACTCAAAGTTCATCAGATCCCAACAAACACACCGCAAAAGAGTTACATCATATGGATCTCCAAGAGACCATTGTATTGAGAATCAACGAGAGAGATAGAGAGATAGATAGAGAGATAGATAGAGAGAGAGCCATCTAGCTACTAACTACGGAACCAAAGGTCTACAAAGAACTACTCGGGCATCATCGAAGAGGCACCAATGGAGGTGGTGAACCCCATCCGAGATGGTGTCTAGATTGGATCTGGTGGTTCTGGACTCTGCGGCGGCTGGATGAATATTTCGTCGACTCCCCTAGGGTTTTTGGAATATTTGGGTATTTATAGAGCAAAGAGGTGGTCCGGGGGGCACAACCCACCAGGGCGCGCCTGGGCCTCCTGGCGCGCCCTGGTGGGTTGTGCCCCCCTTGGGGCACCCCCAGATGCAACTAGGGCCCATTGCCTTCCTTCTGGCCCATAAAAATCATCGTGGAGTTTTGTGGCATTTGGACTCCGTTTGATATTGATTTCCTGCGATGTAAAAAACATGGAAAAAATAGCAACTGGCACTATGTCAATAGGTTAGTACCCAAAAATGATATAAAATGACTATAAAATTATTATAAAACATCCAAGATTGATAATAAAACATCATGGAACAATAAAAAATTATAGATACGTTGGAGACGTATCAGCATCCCCAAGCTTAACTCCTACTCGTCCTCGAGTAGGTAAGTGATAAAAATAGAATTTTGGATGTGGACTGCTGTTCATCAAGTCAAAGCATATTCTATTCTTTATAGCATGGACATTTTGACTTTTGTGTGATTCAAAGCAATAGTCTAGTTTTGACATAATAATTTAGATACTCAAGCATATCAACAAGCAACCATGTTTTTCATAATAACAATGCTAAAATAAGTTATCCCTAGCCCATCATGCTCAAACATTGATCCATTCATGAAACACACTCGAATATTAACTACACCCAATACTTGAGCACGACCATATTGCTTCCTAGTTGGTGCTTTTGTAAGAGAAGATGGAGAATCAAATTCAAAAATAAAAATTGCATAAAGTAAAAGAAAAGCCCTTCGCAGAGGGAAGTAGGGATTTGTAGAGGTGCCAGAGCTCAAATCAAAAAATTAGATATAAAAACATTTTGGGAGGTGTATCCATCCCACCAACGAAAACGACTTCCGAATACTTTCCATGCTAGATATGCCATAGGCGGTTCCCAAACAGAAAATAAAGTTTATTCCTTTTCCACCATTTCTTTCACTTTCCATGGCTAACTGTATCCACCGGTGCCCTCCATACCAACACTTCCCAAGGAATTTATTATTTGACAACATAAAGTAATTTTTTTTTGCATTTCGGGACTGGGCATCCCTAAAACCTTTGCCTTACTCTCGTGCAATGACAAGTGAATAAACACTCATCTTGATAATAACACATCTAGCATGGAAAATATTAGCCACCCACTATCGTTCCGTGAGCGAAACAAACACACAAAAGAGATGTTTATTTTGAAAAATAGAGATGGCACATGCAAATTTGCTTAGAACGGCAAAAGAATACCGCATGTAGGTAGATATAGTGGACTCATGTGGCAAAACTGGTTTAAAGGATTTTGGATGCACAAGTAGAGATCATACTTAGTGCAAAATGAAGGCTAGCAAAAGATTGGGAAGCGACCAACCATGAAACGAATAATCTCATAAGCAAGCATTAAGCATAATTAACACCGAATAATGCACCACAAGTAGGATATAATTTTCATTGCATGATTATTGACTTTCGTGCATGCATAGGGAATTACAAACCTTAACACCAATATTCCTACTAGAGAACAATTACTCATCAACATAACTCACATATCACATCATCATATCTCAAAACTATTACTAAGAATCAAGTTTATTTTGTCCAATGATCTTCATGACATTTTCTTTTACTTTATCCTTCTTGGATATCTATCACTTTGGGACTAATTTTCATGTGTTGCTTTTCATAAGCTCAAACAAATATAAGTGAAGATCATGAGCATAGCAAATTTTCTTTCTCTCAAAATAATTTAAGTGAAGCAAGAGAGAATTTCTTCAATAACTAACTCTCAAAAAAATCTAAGTGAAGCAAGAGAGCATTTCTTCAAAAAATAACATAGCACACCGTGCTAAAAAAGATATAAGTGAAGCACTAGAGCAAGTCCTAGCTCATAAAAGATTTTAGTGAAGCATAGAGAGAAATTCTAACAAGTCATGATATAAGTTTAGCTCTCTCAAATAGGTGTGTCCAGCAAGGATTGATGACTTAAAACACAAAATAAAACAAGCAAATACACATATCATACAAGACGCTCCAAGCAAAACACATATCATGTGACGAATAAAAATATAGCCTCGAGTAAAATACCGATAGTTGTTGGAAGAAAGCGTGGATGCCACTCGGGGGCATCCCCAAGCTTAGTTGGTTGCTCATTCTTGAATAATAGCTTGGGATGCCGGGGCATCCCCAAGCCTAGTCTCTTACATCCTTCCTTCATCCATCGTAAGATAACCCAAAACTTGAAAACCTCAATCACACAAAACTCAACAAAACCTTCATGAGATCCGTTAGTGTAAGAAAAATAAATCACTACTACAAGTGCTGTATCAAACCAATCATTTTTTTGTATTATATCTACTGTATTCCAACTTTTATATGGCAAAAACTCATCAAAGAAAACCATAGAGCCATCAAAATAAGCACACAACACAAAGAAAACAGAATCTGTCAAAACAGAACAGTCTGTAGCAATCTGATTTTTTCGAATACTTCTGGAACTACAAAAATTCTGAAATACTAGGACAACCTGTATAATTTATATATTGATCTTCTTAAAAAAGAATTAGCATTTTATCACGTTCTGGTGAATTTTAACAACTATTTTCGTGAGCACAAAGTTTCTGTCTTTTTCAGCAAGATCAAACAACTATCACCCAAGAAGATCCTAAAGGATTTACTTGGCACAAACACTAATTAAAACATAAAAAACACAATCATAACAGTAGCATAATTGTGCTAACACACAAGAACATAAAGCAAAAAGCAAAAATAAATTTTATTCATTGGGTTGCCTCCCAAAAAGCGATATAGTTTTACGCCCTTAGCTAGGCATAATAATTTCAGTGATGCTCCCATGAAAGATAGAAGTTGAAACACAAAGAGAGCATCATGAAACATGTGGCAAACATATTTAAGTCTAACATACTTGCTATGCATAGTTATTTTGTAAGCAAACAAATTATTAAGACAAGAGATATCTAGCATATGCAAGGAAGAAGAAAGAAACAATAGCAATCTCAACATATCGAGAGGTAATTTAGTAACATGAATATTTCTACAACCATATTTTCCTTTCTCATAATAATTACAAGTAGGATCATATTAAAATTCAACAATATAGCCATCACATAACATTTTGTCTTCATGATCCACATGCATGCAAAGTTGACACTCTTCCAAAATAGTGGGATTATCATCAAATAAAGTCATGACCTCTCCAAGCCCACTTTTATCAAAAAATTCATAAGATCGAACACTCTCCAAATATGTGGGATTATTTTTGGCTAAAGTTGACACTCTTCCAAATCCACTTTCAATATTACCGCAAACATATTCATCTTGAGGCTTAAGTAAATTTTCAAGATCATAAGAATCATTATCACCCCAATCATGATCATAACAATAAGTAGTGGGCATAGCAATTGACATTAATAGAATTTATATTAAAATCATTGCAATCATGCTTTTCATCCAAGGATCTATCATGATTCACTTTATAAATTTCTTCATCACAATTTTCAGATTCACAAATATCAAGCAAATCTTCATAAAGATAAGCTAGTGCACTCAACTCACTAGGAATTGGTCCATCATGATTGGATCTTTTAAAAGATTAGCAAGTGGATGGGGATCCATAACACTAAATTTTTAGCAAGATGCAAGAAAATAGAAGGCACATGGCAACACAAGCAAACATGAGATCTAACTAGAAAAAGGCGAACGAAAAAGAGGGCGAATAAAACGGCAAATTTTTGTGAAGTGGGGGAGAGGAAAACGAGAGGCAAATGGCAAATAATGTAAATTGCAAGCATATGATATTTGTGATTAGGAACCTGGTTATGTTGAAGATCCTCCCCAGCAACGGCGCCAGAAATTCCCATGATGATGTTTGCCAAGACTAAGTCAGTGTTTTCCCAAGAGGAGAGGATTATGTAGCACAACAACGGTAGGTATTTCCTTCAGTAATGAAACCAATGTATCGAACCAGTAGGAGAACCAAGCAACAAAACATAAACAACCCCTGCACACAAATAACAACCACTCGCAACCCGACATGTTAAAGGGGTTGTCAATCCCTTTCGGGTAACGGCGCCAGAAATTGGCAAAGATACGGGAGAAAATTGTAATAGATTGAAATAATAGATCACAAATAAAATAAAGTGCATCAAGATATTTTTTGTGTTTTTGGGTTTAATAGATCTGAATAAAAATGCAAAGAAAAAGTAGATTGCAAGGCAAATATATGAAGAAGAAGACTCGGGGGCCGTAGGTTTCACTAGTGGCTTCTCTCGAGAAAAATAGCAAACGGTGGGTAAGCAAATTACTGTTGGGCAACTGATAGAACTTCAAATAATTATGATGATATCCAGGCAATGATCATTACATAGACATCATGTCCAAGATTAATAGATCGACTCCTGCCTGCATCTACTACTATTACTCCACACATCGACCGCTATCCAGCATGCATCTAGTGTATTAAGTTCATGGAAAAGCGGAGTAATGCAATAAGAACGATGACATGATGTAGACAAGATCCGTTTACCTATATGGAGGTAGATATAGATCTCGTCTTTTTATCCTTAGTGGCAACGATACATACGTGTCAGTTCCCCTTCTGTCACTGGGATCAAGCACCGTAAGATCGAACCCACTACCGGGCACCTCTTCCCATTGCAAGATAAATAGATCAAGTTGGCCAAACAAAACCCAAATATCGGAGAAGAAATATGAGGCTATAAGAGATCATGCATATAAGAGATCGAAGAAACTCAAATAACTTTCATGGATATAAAAAGATATGACTGATCATAAACTCAAAGTTCATTAGATCCCAACAAACACACCGCAAAAGAGTTACATCATATGGATCTCCAAGAGACCATTGTATTGAGAATCAGCGAGCGAGCGAGCGAGCAAGCGAGAGAGAGAGAGAGAGAGAGAGAGAGAGAGAGAGAGAGAGAGAGAGAGAGAGAGAGAGAGAGAGCCATCTAGCTACTAACTACGGACTCGAAGGTATACAAAGAACTACTCACGCATCATCGGAGAGGCACCAATGGAGGTGGTGAACCCCATCCAAGATGGTGTCTAGATTGGATCTGGTGGTTCTGGACTCTGCAGCGGCTGGATGAATATTTCATCGACTCCCCTAGGGTTTCTGGAATATTTGGGTATTTATAGAGCAAATAGGCGGTCCGGGGGGCACCCGAGGTGGGCACAACCCACCAGGGCACGCCTGGGCCTCCTAGCACGCCTTGGTGGGTTGTGCCCCCCTCGGGGCACCCCCCAGGTGCAACCAGGGCCCATTGCCTTTCTTCTGGCCCATAAAAAATCACCGTGGAGTTTCGTGGCATTTGGACTCCGTTTGATATTGATTTCCCGCGATGTAAAAAAAATGGAAAAACAGCAACTGGCACTTGGCACTATGTCAATAGGTTAGTACCAAAAAATGGTATAAAATGACTATAAAATGATTATAAAACATCAAAGATTGATAATAAAACAACATGGAACAATAAAAATTATAGATATGTTTGAGACGTATCAAGATCACAAGAAGCAATATCCTAGGCTTAAAGACTATGCTAAGACTGTCATGGACACAAACCCTGGGAGTAGAGTAATAGTCACTAATGTTACTCCAGTAGCACTGCAAAAACACCCCACCCAGGCCCAAGATTTCATGCCATGTTCTTTTGCATGAATGGATCAAGGGAGGGGTTTCTCAAGGGGTGCAGGCCATTGATTGGTTAGTTCCTGAACCTTGTGAACCATTTACATATTGTAGAGTACTCTATACTGTATCTCACTTAAATGTATTTAATGTTTGGAAATGTTGATTATGCAGGTGTTGTTGGATGCTTCATTAAGCTCCCTACAGGTGCTCAGCTCCTTGATGCCACTAGTAGAGATGGCAACAACAACATATATCCATTGGCATTTGGCATAGTTGGACAAGAGGACACACCTAGTTGGTGTTGGTTTCTACACCAACTCAAGATTTGCCTAGGGGGAGAAGTTGGCCGGTTTGGACCTTATACTATAATGTCAGATAGACAAAAGGTATGTGTTTGCATATTTCATTCTGTTTTGCACAAGTGTTTACAATAGCTTAGAGTTTCATTGGTGCATATTTCTTTAGCTTGTAGCTTAGACTTGTTAAATTGTTTGTGTTAGGGGTTACTGAATGCAGTGAATGTTGTGCTTCCAAATTGCAACCAAAGATTCTGCCTTAGACATTTATATGCAAATTTCCAAAATGCTGGGTTTAGGGGTGAAGATCTTAATAAGTGCATGGATAATGCTAGCTATGCCTACAATGAACACAAATTTAATATTGCAATGAATGATCTTAGAGCTGAAAGTGAGGAAGCTTGGGAGTGGCTTACTGCAATACTAAAAAAAACATGGGCAAGGCATGCATTTGACACAAACTGCAAGACTGACTTGGTAGTGAACAACTTGTCTGAGGTGTTCAACAAGTACATTCTAGATGTTAGGAGAAAACCTATAAGGACAATGTGTGATGGGATAAAAGATAAGCAGATAGTGAGGTGACACAGGAACAGAGAGAGTGGAAAGGCAGCAAGATGGGAGATAACACCTCATTACAGTGAGAAGCTAGAGGTTGAGAAGGAGAGGGCCAGATACTGCAAGCCAATACAAGCTGGGGTCAACTTATGGCAAGTTACAAGTGGGCAGCAAACACATGTTGTCAACCTGGAGATGCCTGGCAAGGCAAGGCGACTTAGAACCTGGGTCGGTCACGTTGAATGATCCGACTTGGACTCTTGTAAGCCAGGGCCTCGACCTGTGTATATAAAGGCGAGACCCTCCAGCGGGTAAACTTAAGTTATAATGAATCGAGAGCTAGGTTAAGCGATTCCGGTCCCTTATAATCGATACTCAACCAATATAACCCAAGCAGGAGGTAGGCATTTACCTCGTCAATGAGGGGACGAACCTGGGTAAACTCATGTCTCTCGTCCTGCTCAACCCCTTTAAGCTAACCTAGGTTGCGATGGCTCCACACTTAAGTCCTTTCACAAGGGCATCTGCCGTGACAAAACCACGACAGTGAGGTCATGCCATTATTTAATGATGAATCCACTATTTTGGAAGAGGTTTCAATTGACTATGATAAAAAGTTGCTATATATGATGATTATTGTGATGACATGTATGCTATAAAGAGTAATAATATCCAAAAAAATATCATCATGATTTTAATGTTCAATTTGATTATGTTAATCAAGTATCCCATGATAGTTACTTTGTTGAGTTTGCTCCCACTATTATTAATGAGAAGAAATTTGCTTATGTGGAGAGTAATAAACTTTTTATGCTTGTGGATCATGAAAATAATGCTTTATTGTAATATTGTTGAATTCGTTCATGATTCTACTGAAAATTATTATGGGAGAGGAACATATGCTTTTACATATTGCAATAATATCAAGTTTCCTCTCATGTTGAAAGTTTTGAAGTTATGCTTGTTTTGCCTTCCTATGCTAGTTGATCTTGCTCCCATAAATTGTTTGCTCACAAAATCCCTATGCATAAGAATTGGGTTAGGCTTAAATGTGCTAGTCATATGCTTCATGATGCTTTCGTTGTGTTTCAATTATTTAGTTTTAAGTGAGCATCATTGAAATCATCATGCCTAGCTAAAAAGGCATCAAAGAAAAGCGCTTGTTGGGAGACAACCCAATATTTCTACCTACTATTTTTCTATGTTCACATGATTAAGCTACCGTGGTAATCATGTTTTATAGCTTTTGTTTCAATAAAGTGCCAAGTAAAGCCTTTGGAATAGTGTGGATTATAGTTGACTTGATTCTACGAAAAAACATAAACTTTTGCACCCAGTTCTGGAATTTTGTAAATTCACAGAAACGTGTTTTTGCTCTGAACTTTTTTAAACATGATTTATATAAAAATTTCCTACTTTTTCCTAATTTTCAGAATTTTTGGATGTACATAAGTATGGTAATTGTCCAGATCTTTACACACTGTTCAGTTTTTGACGGATTATGTTTTCAATGCATAGTTTGCTTGTTTTAGTGTTTCCATAGCTTATCTTAAGTGATATAAATTGTGGAAATAATAAAGTATAGTAGTCATATGTTTGAGAAAAATATGGATATTGCCTTTGACAGTACCAAAGTGAATGATTTGCTCTTTATCATACTAACCCATCTCACGAAGTTCCGTTAAGTTTTGTGTGATTGAAGTTTTCAAGTTTTGGGTGAGATATCGATATGAGGATAATAAGGAGTGGCAATACCCTAAGCTTGGGGATGCCCAAGGTCATATTCAAGGAATACCCAAGCAACTAAGCTTTGGGGTACCCCGGAAGGCATCCCCTTTTTCGTCTCTAACATTATCGGTAACCTTGGAGCTATATTTTTATTCATCACATGAAATGTGTTTTGCTTGGAGCATCATCTTCTTTTGTTAGGATTTGGTTGCTGTCATTTAGAATAAGGTTTTTTTATCTTTTCTTTCAATAAAAATGTCAAGGATAGCCTTCACCATGCTTAGTTTGCACGTATATGAGTTGCTGTTTCAAAATAGAAAGTTGCACGCTATTGCGTAAATTCTTCACAAAAGTCAGAATGTGATAAAATGTTGAAATTTTGACACAATGAGATATGATAAATTTTCTATAGTGTGGTAAATTTTCAGAAGTTTTTGAGTTAAATAAGTAAGTATCTTCCTTAATCCTTTACAGATTGTTTTGTTTAGACATATTGTTGTTATGATTGCATTGTTTGCATATGATTGCTTGTTTAATGATTCTATTTGAGAATAGGAGTATTAAATATGCAGAGGTATTTAGTATGCAATGTCAAATATAGTTTTAGTGATTTTCTACAGTAGAGAATGGTAAGGTTTTGCATTGATTTATACCAACTTATCACGAGTTCTTGTTGAGTTTTATGTGGATGAAGGTTTTTAAGAATTAGGGAAACCGTGATATGAGAGGAATTAAGGAGACACACGAGCTCAATCTTGGGGTTGCCCGAGGCATCCCTAGTTAATATTTCAAGAAGTCTCAAGCATCTAAGCTTGGGGATGCCCCAGTTGGCATCCCACCTTTCTTCTTCAACAATGATCGGTCAGTTTTGGTTGAGCCTAAACTTTTTTGCTTCTTCACATGATATGTGCTATCCTTGGAATGCCATTTTATTTTGTTTTGCTTGTTGTTTGAATAAAATACTTAAGATCTAATTTTTTTAATGAGAGAAAGTCTTCACATAGCTACTTAATTATTTGAATACTCATTGATCTTCACTTATATCTTTTTGGAGTAGTTTGTCATTTACTCTCGTGCTTCACTTATATCCTATGAGTAAGTGGTTGAATGAATTGAATATCATAAATATGAAATTATATATGTTTTATATGCTTATCCCATGGGGAGTAATGACTTCACATATAAGAAGTATAGGTGGTAAAATTTATTGAAAGTTACCAAACACATCATTGGTCACTTGAACAATTCATGAAAGAATATTAAAGGAAGAGAGATTTCACATATAAATATACTATCTCGGACATCTTCTATGATCGTGAGCCCCATTAATTATTTTCAAACTTGAGCAAATTAGTAGAAGTTGGGCAAGGAACCTCTGTTGGAAAAGGCAGTGCCTAGGAGACGCTTAGGCACGCCTAGGTGCTAGGCAATGGCCAAACGCCTCGCCTAGGGCATAAATGGAAGTCTAGGCAGGGCAAGCAATAAATTGTCTATCCAAGCAAGGAGTCATACCATATTGCACTGATGTGCCAAACGGGCCGTATTCAAATGGCAGTAGCTTGCAGTTAACTTATTTATATGCCATAATTCATATCGATACACATATAATACTCCCTCCGTCCGAAAATACTTGTCATCAAAATGGATAAAAAGGGATGTATCTAGAACTGAAATACGTCAAGATACATCCCCTTTTATTCATTTTGATGACAAGTATTTCCAGCCGGAGGGATTACTAACAAATACACCATGATAGTAAAACTATATTACCGCCTAGGACGCTTAAGCATCGCCTAGGCACTAGGCGAGGGCCAACCGCCTCGCTTACGCCTACCGCCTTTTCCAACCTTGCAAGGAATAAAACGTAATGAATTATGTTTCGGTATATTTGTATAGAAGTTATATTGTTATGGATCCTCCAACATGTGGTGCTTGCTTAGGATCTTTCGCTAGCCAAAAATTCGTACTAAGTAGAGATACTACTTGTGCATCCAAAACCCTTAAACCCAGTTTCTTGCCATAAGTGTCCACCATATCTACCTATGGATTGGCTAAGATTCTTCAAGTAAGTTTTCATCGGTACAAAAAGCAACAAAAATTACTCCTAAGTATGCATGATCTTTTATTGTAAGGGAAAATAAGCGTTGTACGAACTTGTGATGGTAAAGAAATAAAAGCGATGGACTGCATAATAAAGGTTGCTATCACAAAGGGCAATATAACATGACGTTCCTTTGCATTAAGGGCTTGCACAATCCAAAAATAAATAAAAAAGCGCATGACAACCTCTTCTTCCCTCTGCGAAGGGCCTATCCTTTACATTTATGTATTTACTTTTATGCAAGAGTCAATAGTATTCCTTCTTATTTCAACCTCAATTATTCCCTAGTTGGCAAGTATCATGTGGCGGGGAAAGATCCAAGCATATATGGCCATTCAAATAAATTTGATCATGAATTATTATTGTTGACAATTATCTATATGATAAATAAGTTGGGAGGCGAAACATTAAGCCCCTATCTTTCTTTGTGTTCGATCGGTGCTATTTGTTCTAAAAGTATGCTTTGAGTGTCAACAATCGTGGAAGACTATATGATAGTTGAGTATGTGGAATTCGCTAAATCAAAGTTCTTACTCCACGGTGCGCCATTACTATGCCATATATATGGATGGGCGGTGTCCTCTCCTCCTTACCTCTTCATTTTTCTCCTCCACTCCATCTCTCCTCCACTCCATATCCTCCTCTCCTCCACTCCATCTCCCCTCCTCTCCTCCACCATACTCCCCTCCTCCTCTCCGGCGACCTCCTCCTCCTCCTCCTCCTCTCCGGCGACCTCCTCCTCCATCCTCTCCTCCCCTCCCCTCACGGTTTCTCCTCCCTCATCTCCGGTGAGCTCCTCCTCCCTCCTCTCCGGTGATCTCCTCCCTCCTCTCCGGTGATCTCCTCCTCCCTCCTCTCCGGTGACCTCCTCCTCCTCCTCTCCGATGATGTAGGCGAGCTCCTCTCCGGTGACCTCCTCCTCCTCCCTCCTCTCCTCCTCACGGTCTCTCCTCGGCCCTCCTCTCCGGCGAACTCCTCTCCGGCAAAAGAACGTACAAGATCCAAAAGCGAGAACAAAATTTGAAAAAATATCATGCAAAAAAACGAGCAAAAAATGAGAAAAAAAGGGCAAAAAAATCGTGATCCAGATCCAAATTCAAAATTCAAAAATAGCAATGGCGCACGGTGGGGGTTAGACGGTGCGCCACTACTATTTTCCTGCCTTCAAAATTCAGAAAAAAATCAAAAAATTTTTAAAAAAAGTTACCAGTGGCGCACCTATAGCAATAGTAATGGCGCACTACAAGGTGCGCCACTGTTACCTGCAATAGTAATGGCGCACTAGAGGTGCGCCATTAGTACTTGTTACTAGTGGCGTGGTGATAGTGACGCACCTATAGTGCGCCATTAATGACAAAAATAGGTGCGCCACTAACAGGCCTTTTCCTAGTAGTGCATAGACCCTTTCTAAAAATAAGATGAATTGCAATTGTTTGATGACTGAGAACGTAGTATGTTAGTTTTCAAGAAAGTTTATGGTCTATGTTTTAACATGTGAATAACTTGTTACTTGATCATGAGAAGTTTTATGAGATGAACTAATGTTTATTATAATGATGCTAGAAAAAGTGGTTGAAATTATCATTGATCAAACTTGTGCACTTGCTAGTATTCGCACTTCATAAATTATTTCTTTTATCATTTACCTACTCGAGGACGAGCAAGAATTAAGCTTGGGGATGCTGATATGTCTCCAACATATCTATAATTTATGAAGTATTCATGCCATCTTTACAACAATTTTATATGGTTTTGGTATGATTTGATTAGAACTAACCTGTACTAACGTTGTTTTCAGCAGAACTGCTGTGGTGTCGTTTTTTGTGCAAAAATAAAAGTTCTCGGAATGGGCTGAAATTTAACGGTGATTTTTTGTGGACCAAAAGAGACCCCCGAAGCTTCGTGGGAGGACCAGAAGACCCATGAGGGTACGTCAAGCTCGCTAGGCGCGCCCTACCCCCAGGGTGCTTGGAGCGAGCTTGTCGCTGCCTCGTGGACCCCCTTGACGCGAGACTGACGCCAAAAATTCCTATAAATACCCAAATCCCCAGAAAGAACCCTAGATGAGAAGGTCCGCCGCCGCTAGCCTCTGTATCCATGAAAACTCAATCGGGACCGTGTTCCGGCAACCTGTCGGGAGGGGGGGGGGGAATCATCACCGGAGGCCATCTTCATCACCCCGACGGGCACCATGATGATGAGGGAGTAGTCCACCCTCGGGGCTGATGGTATGTACCAGTTGCTATGTGTTATCTCTCTCTCTCTCTCTCTCTCTCTCTCTCTCTCTCTCTCTCTCTCTTGTGTTCTTGATTTGGCACGATCTTGATGTACCGCGCGCTTTGTTATTATAGTTGGATCTTATGGTGTTCTTCCCTCTCTACCTTCTTATGATGAATTGGATCTTTTCCTTTGATGTTTTGTTATGTCAGATTGAATCTTTTGGATGTGAGAGCACTTGATGTATGTCTTGCAATGGGATATCCGTAGTGAAAATGGGATGTTCTATTGATTCACTTGATGTATGTTTTGGTTATCAACTTGCGGATTCTCATGGTGACATTGGGGTAATCTATGCATAGGGGTTGATACGCGTTTTCATATTCCTTTCTCCGATAGAAATCTTGGGGTGCTCTTTGAAGTTCTTTGTGTTGGATTGAATATTATGAATCTGAAATTGTGTGATGCACATCGTATAATTGACCCACGAATACTTGTGGTGACATTGGAGTATCTAGGTGACATTAGGGTTGATTGATGTGTGTCACATGGTGTTATTTTAATATGAACTCTAGGGTTGTTTATGACACTTATAGGAACAACTCAAAAGATTGATCAAAAAGAATAACTTTGAGGTGGTTTCGTACCCTACAAACAATTTCATCTTATGTTCTCCGCGATAGGAACTTTGGAGTGATTCTTTGTTGCACGTTGAGGATTGTTATATGATCTAGTTATGTTATCACTGTTGAGAGATTGCACTAGTGAAAGTATGAATCCTAGGCCTTGTTTCTAAGCATTGCAATACTGTTTGTGCTCCATTTTATCATTTTTTTACCTTGCTGTTTTTATATTTTCGTATTACAAAAACCTATATCTACTATCCATATTACACTTGTATCACCATCTCTTCTCCGAACTAGTGCACCTATACAATTTACCATTGTATGGGGTGTGTTGGGGACACAAGAGACTCTTTGTTATTTGGTTGCAGGGTTGTTTGAGAGAGACCATCTTCATCCTACGCCTCCCACAGATTGATAAATTTTAGGTCATCCACTTGAGGGAAATTTGCTACTGACCTACAAAAGTCTGCGCTTGGAGGCCCAACATGAGTCTACAAGAAGAAAGGTTGCGCAGTAGACATCAGTGTGTAGGTGTTGTTTCAGTAGGATTTGCTTGGTTCTCCTATTGGTTCGATAACCTTGGTTCTCACCGAGGGAAATACTTATCCGCTACTATATTGCTTCACCTTTCCTCTTTGGGGGGAAATCCCAACGCATCTCACAAGTAGCAGTTCACACGTGGAAGCTCACGCGGTGTAGCCCGAGTCCGTCGGGTGATGAGGCCTGAGCGGCGAACCAATCAACAGGGGCATAGTTGATTTATCTGCAGAAGGTAGTACTGACAGACATGGAAATTTTTGTCATAGTAATATGTATGGTTGAATGATTAGATAGTTAGCACCTAGTTGTAAATGGTGAGGCAGTGCCCTCGAGCCGATTCCTGCGAGGTTTGCAGATTGACACACGATGGGGCTCGTGCAGTGATAACCCACAAGTATAGAGGATCAATTGTAGCTTTTTCGATAAATAAGAGTGTCGAACCGAACGAGGAGCTAAAGGTAGGATTTATATTCCCTTCAAGTTCTATCAACCATCGATATAACTCTACGGATGCTTAACGTCCGCTTTACCTAGAACAAGTATGAAACTGTTTTGTAGGTGATAGGATAGGTTTGCAAGAATAAAACTAGGTGTACTTAGCGATAATAAAACTATGAGTAAATTGCAAGATAATAAAGTTAGTTGTTTAGTAGAAAGCTTTTGTAACACAAGAAAGTCATTTGTCCCTAGGCAATCGATAACTAGACCGGTAATCATTATTGTAATTTCATATGAGGGAGAGACATGAGCTAACATACTTCCTCTACTTGGATCATATGCACCTATGATGGGAACTCTAGCAAGCATCCACAACTACTAAAGACCATTAAGGTAAAAACCAACCATAGCATTAAGTATCAAATCCTCTTTATTCCCAGAGGCAAAAAAAAACCTTACTCGGGTGTAAACTTCTGTTACTCTAGCCACCCACCATAAGCGAACCATGAACGTACTGCAACACCCTATAGCGGGGATCCCTCATGCTTGCACGACGCGGAGAGCACCATAGGATAGCACCGATAATAAAACATACAACTCAAACCAATCACGATCATCAATCAACCCATAGGACAAAATGGATCTACTCAAACATCATAGGATAGCCACATATCATTGGATAATAATATATAGTGTTGAACACCATATTTAAGTAGATATTACAGCGGGGAGAAGAGGTGTTACACTGCTGCATAGAGGGGGAGAAAGTTGATGTTCACGGTAGCGAGATTGTTTGTGTAGATCGGCGTCATGATCCTTGCCCCGACGGCACCCCGACGCCACCGGGAGAGAGAGGGAGAGAGCCCCCTCCTTCTTCTTCCTTGACCCCCCACCCCCTAGATGGGAGGAGGGTTTCCCCTCTGGTCCATCGCCTCCATGGCGCCGGAGGGGCGGGAGCCCCCTCTGATATTGGATCTATCTTTCTGTTTCGCGACCCTGTTTTCTGGCGTTTCACCGTTTCTTAAATATCCGGAGATCCTTAACTCCGATTGGCTGTAATTTTAACACGATTTTTATCCGGATATAAACTTCCTTGCGGCCAAAGGACCTCCAACCGACCTACAGGGTGGCCACAAGCTTGCCAGGCGCTCCCTGGATAGGGGGGTGCGCCCCTTGAGCTTGTGGGCCCCTCGGGCATGCGTTGATTCGCTTCCCAAAAATCACGTATGTTCCAAAATAATTCTCCGTAAAATTTTATCGCGCTTGAACTTCGTTTGATATGGATATATCGCGAAACAAAATATGCAAGAAACAGGAACTGACACTGGGCACTGGATCAATATGTTAGTCTCAAAAATAATATAAAATGTTGCCAAAAATATATGAAAATTGTAGAATATTGACATGAAACAATAAAAAATTATAGATTCAACGAAGATGTATCATGCGGTGAGACCTCCAGCTGAGGAGGTCCGTGCGGTGAAGATGAGGTCGGCGCGAGGAGGTCGAAGGTAGACCTCCCGCGGAGGAGGTCCGTGTGTGAAGATTAGGTCCGCACGAGGCGGCAGACGGTAGACCTTCAGCAAAGGTCCGCGTGCCCGAAGGTCTACCCCATGGAGGTCCGCGTAGTGAAGGACCATGCCATGGAGGACCATGCCATGGAGGTCCGCAAGATGGAGGTCCCCGGCGCCGAAGGTCTATGCCATGGAGGTCCGCGGCGAAGGAGGTCCGCGTAGTGGAGGACCATGCCATGGAGGTCCGCGGCGCCGAAGGTCTATGCCATGGAGGTCCGCACAATGGAGATCCCCGACATGGAGGTCCGCTGAGGAGGTTTTCGGGTGGTGAAGGTCTCCGCGCGAGTCGCCGCCATGGTCGTTCGCATCTGGCTGCCGGATCTTTGTCGAAGGCTCTGTATCTAGCCGCAGGTCGCCGCCATGGTGATCTGGACGGCTAACTTCCGGAGGCAGAGGGCTGGACGCGGGTAATTTTTCTACAACTGAGCAGGTGCGCACGATTTAGATCGGATGTTCCAAAACGTGAGGATACAGGATGCACGACCAGGGCTGGATTCACAAGATACTACGGGGCTGTTTGGTTTCGAGCCTGCGGACGCCACGCCAAAACATCGGCGTTGACCAAGGGCATGGCTCTCCCGTTTGGTTCAGAACCAATTATTTGGTCCGCCGGGGCTACATGGGCAAGTGCAGTTCAATTTTTCGCCAAAGCAGGGCCAAATCGCGGGCGGCCGGATGGTGCGCCAACTTTTTGGCGAGCCCGCAGTTTGGTAGGGCCAGCATGGGTAGCATCCAAACGCACCCCCTTTAAATAATCTCCCAAACTCCAATAAACTTCAAATTCGAAATAACATTATGTGAAATCAAATGGTTTTGTACACATATTATATGAAATCAAACGTGGTTATACCATGTTTATATAAGGAGAAAAACTACATGTTTGGAGAAGCAGAAAAACTACTAGTAGTACCTATCATAGGCCGAAAAGGAGTTGGAAAATAAACAGATAAAACATTCATACATAGGATGCAGTTATATGTCAGGAACATACTACATGCAACCACAAATATATTACATAAAGTATGGCATCCAATCATCTATATTATACAAAGTGGAAACATGAACGAGAACCACAAAAATATCAATGAGAATGAAAAGCCACGATGATATCATACAGATTTTTCCCCAGGAAGGTATTATGGAGAACTGCCATCGACATGGCCCTTCTTCTTATGAAACATGCCTGTGATGTTTGGCAACACAAAGCCCTTCCTCAACAGCATTCTGTTGTTCCTTTGATGCCCATCATTCTTCTCGGTGGGTTTTCCAGCAGGAGCCTTGTGTACAGATGAAAGTGTGGTTGCGTGTGCTTGCGCTTCTGCAGAAGACACGGACTCTGCAGCTTTCTTCTGTTCCTTTTCACGCCACCTCTTAAGCTCACCTTCTACAGCCTTCTTTGCTGCTTCAGCCGTCTCCGCCCTCTTCAGTGCCTCCTCTGTTGCTAATTCCATGTCCTCCATCTCTCTCCGGGCAGTTTTCATTTTCTGTATTGCCTCATTCTCACTGGCTCTAACAGCTTCCACTTGCGCCATGGCAGCAGCTACTTTCATCTCACTCAACTTCTCTGACTCCTTTACCTTACGGCTAAGAGATTCAAACTCCGCTTTTGAGATTGTGACCTTTCCTCCGGGTTCAGAAGTTGAAGCTTGAACAGCACTTGCTCTGTCTGATAGCTGCTTAATCTGGTCAAGGGCCTTCGCTTCAGCTGCTTTTGCTTCTTCTGCTTCTTTCAAAGCTGATTGCAACCGTTCCTCGGCTTCTGTTAACGCAACACGTGCTGCTTCAGCTTCAATTCTTAACTCTGCTGCACTCTTCTGCATCATTTCAGCTTCCTGCAGGGCAGTTTTAGACTCACACGACAGCTGTTGAAGAGCTAGCATCAAGTCATCAGAAGCTGTTGCAGCTTCTGATTCAGCACAAACAGCTACCTCAAGCTCAGATTTGCATTTCTGAAGCTTGGCATGTAGATCTGCAACAATGGATTCAGTGTCTGTATCCTTCTCTTTGAGTTGACTGTGGTCCTGCTTTACAGCTGCTAACTCCAGCTTCAGGGATTCTACTAAGTTCCGAAGTGTGCTTTCCTCTTCAGCTACTTTCTGCAACATTTCCTTCGCATCATCCAATTCTGTGGTGATAGCAGCAACAGTTTCTAAATCTAGAGCACGGGCATCTTCGATCTTTTTCTGCATTGATGAAATCTCAGAGTTGGTCTCATCTAGCTTTTCTTTAAGGGTTTTATAAGCAGCAGGATCAAATTCATTTCTCAAATATGACAATTTCTTCTCAGTTTCTTCCAAAGCCTGTTTATATGCATTCCTAGCAACATCCTTCTCAACAAGGACTTGCAACTCCTCTTCATGTAATTGTTCTGTATCTGCCTTCATGTGCATAAGCGATTCTTGAATTACTTTAGCCTCATTACGAAGTTGAGCAGCCTTTTCCTTGTTGGCTTCTATCGAGTGCAATGATTCCTCTTCCTTCTGGGCAGCAGACAGCCTCATATCTAATGAGGTTTCAAAATCCTTCTTGAGCTTCCTCAGCTCCTGTTTGGCTGCATCGAGGTCTGCCAGAGCAACCGCATACTGTTGCCTTGCACTGTCCAGTTCCTGCTTCAAGGGACTATCTTTTCGAACAGCTTCCTTCGGGCTGCCTACTTCAAGCTGCTTGGTTCGAGTCTTTGTATCTTCCGTGGCTTGAATAGCCATCTCTTTGGATTTATTGATTGCATCCAGCTTAGTAGTTAGCTCATCAACAGTTTTTCTAGCTTTCTCCAACTCGGAGAGGGACTGTAGTCTGGCTGTTTCAGCATTACTCAGTTGTTCCCTGTATTTATTCAACTCTTTCTGGGCCAAATGAAGTTCGGTCTCCTTAGCTAACACCTTCTGCTGAAAGTATGTTTCAAAAATCAGAGTCAGAGTATATTCGGATAATCAGATACCAAATAGATCCAGTGAACTGTGTTGCATGAATAATAAGGAAAAGATATGCCAATTATGCGATGTAATTGCATCAGTAATTATGTGCAGAAGCCAGATATGTAAGGGCAAAGACAATACACTGTTCCTGATTGACAGTACAAGTAATATCAGAAGTCATGAAAAAGGGGAAGAGGTGAAATAACTGGAAAGAAGACCCAAGAAGTTTAGGCCAGGAAATGTAGAGCTAGTGGGCGGTTAAGCTGGTTGATTATTTGAAAATGTGATATAAATTTCCATCATACAAATTATGTTCGACTATCTGCCTATATGTCACTTCTGCAAAAACTAGTACAGTTGAGCAAAATTTCAATTGCGATTTCTAACAAGTCGTCTTTTTTTCCTCCATTCCCAAAGATTAAACAAAACAAAATAATGGAAAAACCAGACCAATTTAAAATATTAGTCCAGTAACTCCAGTTCCCACTGGTACTAATTACATAAAATGACACAATTCTCTGGCCAAAGAGAAAGTTATCTACCATGAATATTAGGCTACTTGATATTCTACCAGGAACAAAACAAAGATGTTATCATGTGTGGCCGCTGCATTGCACGGCAAGGTGGGTATGGTATGTTGATTGGTTGAAATATCTGCATGTCAAGTCTGAAGGACTCGAACATCACCAAAGATTTAGCCATGAACAGGGGTGCGTAGAAGTTAGCTACTTGGTTTCGATATCTTATGGCTTTCAACTCTAGCTTACCCCAACTTGTTTGGGACTGAAATGCGGTATTGTATTTTGGTTGGTTGAAATATCTGCATGTCATGTCTGAAGGACTGGAATATCACCAGATTTAGCCATGGGCAGGGTTTGTGGAACTTAACTATCCACGTGCCAGAACCATGACTTGATTTCGGTATCTTATGGGTTTCAACTGTAGCTTACCCCAACTTGTTTGGGACTGAAAGGCTTTGCTGTTGTACATATGTGTAGGCAGATTGATCTGATAGGGAAATTGCAAACTTAAGGGTATCTTTGATTTCAAAGATTCCATAGAGGAATATGAAAACCATAATTGCAATGGCATGTCTTCCTTGGCCATAAAGGATTGGAAATCCTAGGGTTTGCACCAAAGGGTGTCTGATACACCGTAGGGAGAACGCAGAGTTCTTACAGGACATTTGCATGAATGGGAATTTTTGCATGGAACAGTGCAAAGGGATCCTACGAATTACAATCAAAATTAAGTAGCCTAGATAGAAAAACATGACATGGATTACAATTCATAGGGATCATCATAAGACTCATCACACGAGGATGTAAATTTAAAAACAATCCACATTCTTAAAAAAATCATTATTTCTATAAGGTAAAGGCTGACAGTTCGAAATGGGAGAACACCCTCGCCCTCACCATCAATTAAAATAAATAAATGGAAAACATATGTAAGTGACAACATTGAGTGGGTACCAAATTACATCATATATTACTCACTGAAACATGCTGTAAACTAAATTGACTAGAAAGGGGTAAATTTCTCAACAACAAAATGCTGCATGGGAAATAATTAGACATTTCAGAGGAGATAAACAAGCAAGATCAGTACCAAAATAATCACATATACTTTCAACAGATTAGAAACATCTGGAACTTCTCAGTGATGAAATTTATGACACAACATTTCGAGCTAGCAGTTTTCACAACACACGATGCGTTTCTTTTTCAAAATTATACTTGTATAAGGATGTCAAGGGTTAGAGCAGGTGTCCTCGGTATTCATGCTATGCGAGTGAATCATGGCAAACATGCATGTGCGCATGTTAAGTATTTGAACTTTGCAAAGTAACTACCTCTGCTTGAGGAGCCTTTGGCTTTCTCGCAGCTGATTTGTCAGATGAAAACCTTACTTCACCAAATAAGCTCACTGCAGCTTTGACAGATTCAAAAGGAGCTCTTGTATCTATTTCTCCAACCTCCAATTTTTCTGCGTCAGTAGAAGGTGGGCGAACTTTTGTAGCCATATTTACTGTACTACTATATTATATGCAAGCTGCAATAGAAAAACAAGGAGTTACAGAAAAGCATTTGCAGGAAAGCTAATGGTACACCACTTTCTGCAATATATACTACTACCTCCGTTCCTAAATATAAGTCTTTCTAGAGATTTCAATATGAACTACATACGGATGTATACAGACATATTTTAGAGTGTAGATTCACTCATTTTGCTCCGTATGTAGTTTATATTGAAATCTCCAGAAAGACTCATATTTAGGAACGGAGGGAGTAGAATGATCAATTTGATTAAGGAAACTACTAGGATGTGGTTATAGGACATGAAATAACAGTAATTATGTTCCAACAACCTTTTTCAGTGGAAAAACACATATTGAAGATTCATGGGGTCGTAGTATTAGAAAACACTACAGGTGATATTGATGTCCCATATGGTTGTTCGTAAACTGTTACAAACGCATGCATGACACTGTAATTTTTGTAAAAAAAGAACACGGTAAAATGCCCTGCTGCTCCAAAATTTATCTTGCAGAGTCACAGCACAGATGTACATTCCGCATTTCTAATTCATTCTCCCACTGCAAACCCTAAGGCCTCGTTTGACAAGGGAGGTTTTCCAGACCCAAGGGGGCACAGATGTACATTCCACATTTCTAATCCATTCTCCCCTGCAAACCCTTCCAACCCCTTCCGTCAAACGAGGCCTAAAAGAGGCCACAAATATGCCCCAAAATTCCCTTGAATATTCACATAAGCACATCACAACGGGCGTAGCGTCTCTCAAAGGACAAAAGGGTTTCACCGAGCTTGAAAAGTGAACAGAAAATAAGGAAATCAATCCAGACAACCAATTCTAGGGCTTAGCAGGAACAAAAAAAAAATGTCAGGCCGAAACGAACCAGTAGATGCGCAGAGAGAGGTGAGGCCCAAGTCGGCGGCAATCTAGAAAGCCGCTGCGGCGGAGGGGCCAGAAAGGAAGGGCTGGGGTTGCCGGCCGGCGGCGGCGGAGGGGCTTTGGGGGGCTTGGGGTTAGGCGGTCCGATCGGTCCGAAAGGAACGTGCGGCTTGGTCGGAAAGAGCAAAAGTTGGTGGGGCGCACGTATTTTCCGGGCATCCAATAGCCAATTCAATCAATGGCAGTGGCGGGGCCCACGTTTTGTTGGGTTTGACTCGAGCTCAAACAGAGTTTTTTTTAGACCCTGATAACGAACAACATACCTTCAACAGCCGAGCACGTACGCAAGCTGCGAACTCCTTCCCGGAGAGATTGTGGGAGCCAAGCACGGGGCGATGATTGCGCCGGGCACGTCGATGCACGATCCAATTCGAGATGCCTCCTCCCGCATCGTGTCCAGCAGCTCGCTGTAATGTTCAGGGGAGATCGGGATCTAGAATTAGGGATGAGGAAAGGAGAACAGAGTAGGTAAGGACTTGGAAAAGAAGAAAGGAGATCGTTCAATCACTCGCTGCCATTTCGTCTGATGAGTCGTACATAAGTAGTTGCCCCACTGGGCCACCCTTACAAGGGCGCGACCCAATCAACTCAACCCACACACGCACTCGACCCAAAGCCCATACATCGATGTTGCATGTTCACTTAACTGAACTGCACTTGGTCAGTCCGCTGCAGATGCAGTAGCAGTATCCGCAGGCGTGACATTGCCTCCCTCTTGCGATGCAGGCTCTTCCCAGATGCAAGCTGATGGGTACCGATGGCGAAGGACGTCGTAGTCTTCCCAGGTTGTGGCCGATGATGGCATGTTTGCCCGTTGAACTTGTAGTTGCACCACAGGGGCATCCCCTTTCTTCATCATGCGCCGTTGCAGAATTGCCACTGGTTCAGTTTGCTCACTGGCAAGGATCCGGTACTCATGGTAGTTCAGAGAACACCGGAGTATAGTCTGGGGTAAACGGCTTCAATTGAGAGACGTTGAATACCGGATGGATGTTGCTGTCTTGGGGGAGTTGCAGTCGATACGCCAGCGTGCCAATGCGTTCTGTCACCAGGAAGGGGCCGAAGAACTTGTAGGCGAGCTTCTTGCAGGGGCGATTGGCGACAGAGGATTGTGCATATGGCTGCAGCTTGAGAAGGACTTGTTCGCCGACGTCGAAGGCTCGTCCTGCTCAGTGTCGATCCGTTTGTTTCTTGAAGCGAGCTTGAGCACGCGCCAGCTGCCCGCGCACCAGGTCCATGTGCGTAATCCAGTCCAGATCGCCGGACGCCGCGTCGCTGGGTAGCGCGGCGCTCATGTGTGGTAAACCCCCCAGATTGGGCTCTCTGCCATACAATGCCTTGAAAGGAGAGCAATTCAGGGAGGCGTGATGTGCAGAATTGTACCAGAACTCCGCCGCCGATAGCCACTTGCGCCATTGCCGCGGCGTGTCGTGGGCCGCGCACCGCAGGTACATCTCCAAGCACTGATTGACGCGCTCGATTTGGCCATCTGTCTGTGTGTGGTACGCAATGGAGTAGAGTAGTTTGGTACCTGCGGCGGCGAGCAATTCGCGCCACATGGCGCTCGTGAAGATCTTGTCACAATCGGAGACGATCGAATGAGGAACGCCGTGAAGCTTGATGATGTGCTCCCAGAAGGCGCGAGCGACCTGGACGGTGGTGAAGGGATGATGAAGTGGCACGAAGTGGGCGTACTTGGTCAGCCGTTCGACGACAACCATGATTGCGTCGGAGCCCTCAGATTTCGGCAGCCCCTCCACGAAATCCATGGTCAGCTCCTGCCATGGTTCCGTGGGAATTGGGAGGGGTTGGAGCTTGCCGGTAGGGTGCGTGTGCTCGTGCTTGGCGTGTTGGCACATGACGCCCTGCCGGACAAAATCTTCCACGGAACGCTTCACCCCGGCCCAGGCGAACAGCTTGCGGACGCGGTGGTAGGTGGTCGTGGCGCCGGAGTGACCACCCACTGCACTGTGATGGAGAGCAGCGATGAGTTTGGTCTGCAACGCGGAGTTGGTGCCAATCCAGAGCCACCCGCGCTGCCTGATGACGCCGTTCTGTAACGTGCACCCTTGGTCGTCGGCGGCGGTGACCGCGAGCTTGGCCAGCAGCTCTTGCGTATCAGGATCAGTTTCGTAGGAGTTAGCCACCTCCTGGAGCCATTGGGGCTGACAGAGAGGGAGAGAGAGAGAGAGAGAGAGAGAGAGAGAGAGAGAGAGAGCATCGGACATGAGCAGATGGCCGGCGCGGGACAGCGCATCCGTTGCACCATTGTCGACGCCTTTCTTGTAGCGGAAGGAGAACCGCAGACCCACCAGCTTGGACATGGCTTTCCACTGGAGGTCCGTAGCTAGATGCTGATCTGTAAGCGCACACAGGCTCTTGTGGTCGGTGACGATCTCGAACGGGGCGCGTTGCAAGTACGGCCTCCACTTGTCGATCGCCATCATCACAGCCAATAATTCCTTCTCGTATGTGGAAAGCTTCTGATTCTTGACGCCCAAGGCCTTGCTGAGGTATGCGACGACATCGCCATCCTGTGTGAGCACCGCCCCCACGCCGGTGTCGCACGCATCGGTCTCGATGGCGAACGGCTTGGCAAAGTCGGGGAGTGCCAGCACCGGCGTGCTCACCATGGCTTGCTTCAGCAGCTCGAATGCCTACTGGGCCTTGTCATTCTAGGCGAATCCTTTCTTTGTCAGGAGCTGGGTCAGCGGCTTCGCGATGATGCCGTAGTGAGGGACAACTTTGCGGTAGTAGCCGGTCAGGCCGAGGAAGCCACGGAGCTTGGTGGCCGACGTGGGCACGGGCCAGGCCTGCATGGCGTTGGTCTTGGTCATGTCGGTGGCGACTCCATCCTTGGAGATCACGTGCCCCAAGTACTCGATGCTGGTTTGCGCGAACGAGCACTTGGATGCCTTGGCAAAAAGCTGGTGTTCGCGGAGCAGCTGTAAGGTGAGTCGCAGGTGCTCCTCATGTTCCCGCAGGTCAGTGCTGAAGACAAGAATATCATCGAGAAATATGATGATAAACTTACGGACGTATCGCCCGAATACAGTGTTCATGAGACACTGAAAAGTTGCAGGGGAGTTGCACAGGCCAAATGGCATCACTCTGAAGTGGTAGTGTCCGTGGTGAGTTTTGAAGGTTGTCTTCTCTTCATCCTCCTCGCGCATACAAATCTAATGATATCCAACACGCAGATCGATCTTGGAGAAGTAGGTGGCACCTGCCAGTTCGTCCAGCAGCTCGTCCACAACCGGAAGTGGAAATTTGTTTTTGACAGTTGCAGTATTCAGTCGTCTGAAATCAACACAGAATCGCCAGCTGCCACCTTTTTTCTTTACCAACAGAACTGGTGCAGCGTAAGGGCTCATGCTGTGAGCAATGACGCCAGTTTTCAGCATGTCTTGCACTTGTTTCTCAATCTCGTCCTTCTGAGCAGGTGAGTAGAGATATGGTTTGGCGTTGATAGGAACAGTGTCCGGCTCAAGGTGAATACCATGATCATACTGTCAACGAGGTGGTAACGTTGTTGGTTCAGCGGACACGTCTTTGTACTATGACAGCACTTTCTGAATATTTGGTGGAACTGGTTCTGGGATTTCTTTATCTGTCCACTCAACTGTAGCCAGGGCTACAGTCCAAATATCGTTGGCTACTTCCATGCGATGTAGCTCATATGCATCCAATTCTGTGATTGGAGGAAGATCTGAGGTTTTGACGCCCTGAAGGTGCACTGTCTTTCCTTCAGTTTCGAATGTAATCGTCTTCAGTTGCCAATGGCAGTTCATGGGACTGTGTGAGGCCAACCAATCCATGCCGAGGACTCCATCATATGCTCCCAGTGGCAGAACTCCGAAATCTGTATGAAAAGTGTGTTCAGGTACTTGCCATCCCAGTTGTCGAACGATCTTGTTGCAGTGCAGACGTTATCCATTTGCCACCCGAACTGACACCGGTGGTAAGGCCTCAGTTTTAGCTGACATGCGCTGCACAAAGGAGTTGCTGATAAAACTGTGTGAGCTGCCCGAATCTACTAACAACAACATGTATTGATCTCCAACTTGTGCGAGCAGGCGAATGGTAGATGGTGCTTCTTCTCGTGAAACTGCGTGTTGCGATATTGCACAGCATTCGGGCTCCTGGGCGTTAGGCTGGTCCAAGAGTTGCAGAGCATGCACGGTGTCTTCTGAAAGAATCTCTCCAAAGTCCCCCACTTCGATCATCAATATTTGTTCGGTGCGCTTGCACTGATGCTCGCGTGAATATTTGTCTCCACAACGGAAACAGAGACTGTTGGCTCTTCTGAATTCTTTGAGTTGTTGTTCTCGAGCGTACTCGCCGCCTCCTAGACGAGGTTGAGCTGCTGCGCGAGCCTGCGTAGCTGTTGCAGTTGTTGCTGGTGGTGGTAGCACCACAGGGACGATGTGGCTGCGCGGTGCCCTTTGTTTTTCCAGTTCTTCCTCTTCAATTCATGCAAACACCGCAACTCTAGTAATGCTGGTGGGGGCTTGTAACCTGACGCCTAGCCGTAGTTCGTCCTTCAGACCCAACAGAAACTGAGATATGAAGAATTGTGTGCTCAGGGTTGGATCCAAGGAAAGTAGATGATACATTGAGGTCTCGAACTGCTGACGGTACTCCTGAACACTGCCAGTCTGACGCAATTGAACTAGATGATGCATCTGCGCCTCAAACTCTTCGGGCCCGAATTCTGCTTCGACAGCGGCTCTGAATGCTGCCCATGACATAGCAGGGTGTGTCTGTTGAAAGCACAAGTGCTCCCTGGGTGTTTTTGGTAATTAATGTCAACATATCTCTTGTTGGACTAATGCGTTCATCTAGTATGCTTCAGATAAGTTCAATAGTGGAATGGCATGGACAAGAGGATGTGGAACCCCTTCAAGATAGTAAGGACGAAGGATTGGCTCAAGCTCAAAGCTCAAGACTCTACACTTTTAATTTTAGTGATCCAAGATCACATTGAGTCCATAGGAAAGCCAATACTATTAAGAGGGGATGAGGTGTTGCTTAATGGCTTGCTTGCTCAAAGTGCTTAGTGATATGCTCCAAAGCCCTCAACCACTTTCTCATATCCACATTTGTCCACCGAAACTTTCTATCCGGCGCCACCGAGTTCACTTGACATAGCCACTGCCAGAAACCCTAATCAATTCGGTCTCACCGATGGGATCTTGGTCTCACCGAGATGGGCTTGCAAACTCTCTGTTGCCTATTGCATTAATTTCGGTCTCACCGAAATATGGAATCGGTACCACCGAGTTTGCTTGGCCAACTCTCTGTTGTGCTTATTACCCAAGTCGGTCCAACCAAGTTTGTGTAATCAGTCCAACCGAGATAAGGCTTTACCCTAACCCTAGCACATCGGTCCCACCGAGTTGACATATCGGTCCCACCGAAATGCCTAACGGTCACACTATGAACCAAATCGGTTCGACCGAGTTTTCTAATTCCGTCCCACCGAGTTTGGTGATTTGTGTGTAACGGTTAGATTTTGTGTGGAGGCTATATATACCCCTCCACCCACTCTTCATTCATGGAGAGAGCCATCAGAACATGCCTACACTTCCATCATATATTTTCTGAGAGAGAACCACCTACACTTGTGTTGAGGTCAAGATATTCCATTCCAACCACATAAATCTTGATCTCTAGCCTTCCCCAAGTTGCTTTCCACTCAAATCTTCTTTCTACCAAATCCAATCCTATGAGAGAGAGTTGAGTGTTGGGGAGACTATCATTTGAAGCACAAGAGCAAGGAGTTCATCATCAACACACCATCTATTACCTCTTGGAGAGTAGTGTCTCCTAGATTGGTTAGGTGTCACTTGGGAGCCTCCGTCAAGATTGTGGAGTTGAACCAAGGAGTTTGTACGGGCAAGGAGATCGCTTACTTCGTGAAGATCTACCCTAGTGAGGCAAGTCCTTCGTGGGCGATGGCCATGGTGGGATAGACAAGGTTGCTTCTTCGTGGACCCTTCATGGGTGGAGCCCTCCGTGGACTCACGCAGCCGTTACCCTTCGTGTGTTGAAGTCTCCATCAACGTGGATGTACGATAGCACCACCTATCGCAACCACGGATAAAAAAATCTCCGTGTCTCCAATTGCGTTTGCACACTTCAATCCCATCCCTTTACATTTTTGCAACTTGCATGATTTACTTTCCGCTATTTATATACTCTTGTCATGCTTGCTTGATATGTATTGTGAATGTTTGAACTTGTGCTAAAACTCCACTTCAACTTAAAGAATTTAAAAACTACAACTTTTCTTGCTAAGAGTCTATTCACCCACCTCTAGACACTTCTTCTCGATCCTTTCAATTGGTATCAGAGCTTTGGTCTCCATTGCTTTGGTTTAAACACCTTTGGAGGAAGATGGATGAGTCTACGTTGGGGAATCTTAGACATAGAGTGCCTATACTTGATGGAGAGTTCTTTCATGAGTGGAAAAATGAGATGCTTGAGATTTTCAATGAATATCACTTGAACAAGTACATTACTAGTCCTTGCATTTCCCCTAGTGATCCCTTGCATCCCTCTCTCGATGAGGATCTTGACATGATTCACAATCTTAGAACTATCGATCTTATCATTAGAGGATTGCCCAAAAATTTGATTGCTAGCTTACCTACTCTTGACTCGGCCTACACCATATGGAGATTTCTGGAGGAACGATTGCCAAACTATTCCTTGAAAAATCTAGATGAAATTCTTCATAAGTCTATTGCCTTGAGTAATATGAGTACTAGTGATCCTAAATTTGATGATTGTCTATTTGAGATTCGTGATCTCATGCGTGCCAAAGGAGATGTTGGAATTATTAGCAATATCATTTCTGAAGTCATTAGAATTCATAGAGATGAAAATTGTTCGGTCATACTTCTAATGAATTACCCTCTCTAGGAGTTGATCAATCACAACACGGTATAGAACATGGATACTATGATGAGGATGATGATAGTTTCTATGATCTTGATGATGCTATGAGACACTTTGGGCTTATGGCTAATCTTCGCGGCTACATGGCTGGAGGAAAGGAATGGGTCCTTGATAATGGATGTACTGATCATATGACCGGAGACAAAGATATGTTTCGTGAGCTTGCTGAAAACGACGGCCCTCGAAAGTACGTCACTTTCGGTGATAACTCAAAGGGTAAGGTGGTTGGCCTTGGTAAGGTGGCCATCTCACATGACAGCTCCATACAAAATGTTATGCTCGTTGAATCACTTGGCTACAATTTACTTTCCGTATCTAGACTTGCTAACTTTGGTTTCAACGTCCTATTTACTGAAGTAGATTGCCAAGTGTTTCGTAGAGATAATCATAAAATGGTCTTTACCGGTATCCTTAGAGGTGATCTTTACATTGTTGATTTCACTAAAAAGGCTCAACCTAGAACTTGCTTAATTGCTAAATCCTCAAAAGGCTGGTTGTGGCATAGAAGGTTAGGTCATGTGGGCATGCGAAATCTTGATAAGCTTATTAAGGGTGATCATATCCTTGGAGTAAAAGATGTTATATTTGACAAGGATAGACTTTGTAGTGCTTGTCAATCAGGAAAAAAAGTTGGAGGAAGCCACCCCGTGAAGAACATTATGACCACAAGAAGACCGCTCCACTTCATATGGATCTCTTTGGTCCCAATGCCTACAAGAGTCTCTGTGGTAACTCATTTGGTCTAGTCATAGTTGATGAAGATTTACATGGGTCTTCTTTCCTGATGATAAATCGCAGGTCCAAAAGATCTTCAAAAATTTCGCTAGGAAGGCCCAAAACCAATTTGAAGTGAAGATAAAAAAGGTTCGGAGCAACAATGGAATGGAGTTCAAGAACGCAAATGTGGATACCTTTCTTGACGAAGAAGGGATTTCACACGAGTTCTCGGCTACGTACACGGCTCAACAAAATGGAGTTGTTGAGAGGAAGAACCGGACTCTTATTGAGATGGCAAGAATGATGCTTGATGAGTACAAGACTCCAAAACACTTTTGGGCAGAAGCGGTTGAGACGGCTTGTCATGCAACAAATCGCTTGTATCTTCACAAGCTACTCGGCAAGACGACATACGAGCTCCTCACCGGTAACAAACCCCAAGTTGGATACTTTCGAGTATTTGGCTCGAAGTGCTACATTCTTGATAAACATCGTCGTTCTAAATTTGATCCTAAATCTCATGAGGGTTTCTGGTACGTCTCCAACGTATCTATAATTTTTGATTGCTCCATGCTATATTATCTACTGTTTTAGGCAACATTGGGCTTTATTATCCACTTTTATACTATTTTTGGGACTAACCTATTAACCGGAGGCCCAGCCCAGATTTGTTGTTTTATGCCTATTTCAGTGTTTCGAGGAAAAGGAATATCAAACGGAGTCCAAAGAGAAAAATCCTTTTTGGAACATGATTTTCTCACCGGATAAGACCCAGGGAACTTGGAGTGCACGTCAGAAGATACGGGAGCTGCCCACGAGGGTGGGGGCGCGCCCCCTGCCTCGTGAGGCCCCCGAAGGTTCACCGACGTACCCCTTGCACCCATATATACCTACGTATCGCAAAACTTCCAGACCAGAAGATAGATCGGGAGTTCCGCCGCCGCAAGCCTCTGTAGCCACCAAAATCCTCTCGGGACCCTATCCCGGCACCCTACCGGAGGGGGGGGACCCTCACCGATGGCCATCTTCATCATCCCGGCGCTCTCCATGACGAGGAGGGAGTAGTTTTCCCTCGGGGGTGAGGGTATGTACCAGTAGCTATGTGTTTGATCTCTCTCTCTCTCTCTCTCTCTCTCTCTATCGTGTTCTTGATTTGGCACGATCTTGATGTATCACGAGCTTTGCTATTATAGTTGGATCTTATGTTTCTTCTCCCCCTCTTCTCTCTTGTAATGGATTGAGTTTTCCCCTTGATGTAATCTTGTCGGATTGAGTCTTTAAAGATTTGAGAACACTTGATGTATGTCTTGCCGTGCGTATCTGTGGTGACAATGGGATATCACGTGCCACTTGATGTATGTTTTGGTGACCAACTTGTGAGTTCCGCCCATGAACCTATGCATAGGGGTTGGCACACGTTTTCGTCGTGATTCTCCGGTAGAAACTTTGGGGCACTCTTTGAGGTTCTATGTGTTGGTTTGGATAGATGAATTGAGATTGTGTGATGTATATCGTATAATCATACCCACGGATACTTGAGGTGACATTGGAGTATCTAGGTGACATTAGGGTTTTGGTTGATTTTTATCTTAAGGTGTTATTCTAGTACAAACTCTAGGGCTGTTTGTGACACTTATAGGAATAGCCCAACAGATTGATTGGAAAGAATAACTTTGAGGTGGTTTCGTACCCTACCATAATCTCTTCGTTTGTTCTCCGCTATTAGTGACTTTGGAGTGACTCTTTGTTGCATGTTGAGGGATAGTTATATGATCCAATTATGTTATTATTGTTGAGAGAAGTTACACTAGTGAAAGTATGAACCCTAGGCCTTGTTTCCTAGCATTGCAATACCATTTACGCTCACTTTTACCGCTTGCTACCTTGCTGTTTTTATATTTTCAGTTTACAAAAACCTATATCTACCATCCATATTGCACTTGTATCACCATCTCTTCGCCGAACTAGTGCACCTATACAATTTACCATTGTATTGGGTGTGTTGGGGACACAAGAGACTCTTTGTTATTTGGTTGCAGGGTTGTTTGAGAGAGACCATCTTCATCCTACGCCTCCCACAGATTGATAAACCTTAGGTCATCCACTTGAGGGAAATTTGCTACTGTCCTACAAACCTCTGCACTTGGAGGCCCAACAACGTCTACAAGAAGAAGGTTGTGTAGTAGACATCAAGCTCTTTTCTGGCGCCGTTGCCGGGGAGGTGAGTGCTTGAAGGTATATCTTTAGATCTTGCAATCAAATCTTTTTGTTTCTTGTTTTAGAACTAGTTAGTTTATAAAAGAAAATTACAAAAAAATGGAATTGAGTTTGTCTCATACGCTTCACCTTCTTAATATCTTTCGTGAGTATGATGTAAAGGAAAATTGTGCTCAAGTACTAGAAGAAGAAATCTCTAAAATGTTTGGAACTAAATATTTGAATGATGAGCATGATTGCAATATTGTTAGTATGAATTCTTTGAATATCCATGATGCTAATGATGATTGCACTAGTTATGATGAAAATTCCTCCTATAAACATGTCAATTTTTGTGGAGTGCATGTTTGCAAGTACACACCAAATAGGGAAGATATATATTGCAAGAGGCATAAGTACTTAGAAACCAAATGGTTGCAAGACGAGCTAGATGAATGTGCTGAAAGATTTAATATTTTTCATGCTCCTTGTGAACTTTGCAATGAACATGGTCATTTAAAGCTCCAATGCTATTTGTTTCATGATCAAGTCGTGTCCAAATATTGTGATAATTTGATTACCCTTGAGCACCATAAAGAGCTTAGCCTTCTTTTGGGTTATGAAGAAATGAAACGTATAACTGAGGGTATTCCAAAATTTAATCTCGACAAAGTTCTTGATTTTGATCTAGAGGAGATTTATATGTATTGTGCGGTGAATTGCATTGAAAATCCTTATATTGCCAATTACATAAAGAAAAGAAAACAAATAGAAGATGAAGAAAATACTAACGAAAGGGAAGAGACTTCCCAATATCCTCCTATTATTTCTTATGATGAATCAGGTAACGAGGAGGAGCCTTCTATTCAACCAATCTCATTAATAAGGAGCTTCAAAAAGAGGATTGAACCCACACATGATGTGGTGAAGAAGAAGAAAAGAAAAAGGAAGAGAGGTAAAAAGGTATCCCTCCCAAATAAAGTTGCTCCTATTATTGCTTTGCCTCATGAAAATGAAGATGATACACTTGATGATGACCTCGTTATGCCTATTGCTTGTTGTGATGATTATGAATGGAAATATTATGATGCTTCTTATGATCTTGAAAATCTTTTTGGCACTTGCTTGGAAGAATATAATAATTGCTATACTATTGGTGTTATCCATACTATTAATGATGAGAGTGATTATGCTTATAATACAAAAAGGCCCAAGCTTGGGGAAGATATGATTGATGAGGATGACATATTTGAGAATATATTTGCTGCAATTAATGTTTGTCCCAAGCTTGGGGATGCTATGTTTAATAATGATGATATTTTTAGCCTCTCAAGTTTTGATATGCAAAGTTGTTATGATGATAGCATGCCTTCTACCTATGATGAATATATTGATGAAAGTGGGTTTGGAAGAGTGTCAACTTTAGGAAGTAGTGATCCCACAATATTTGAGGATGTTGAATCTTATAATATTTATGAAAGTGGATTTGGAGAGGTCATGACTTTATTTAGTGATGTATCCACTATTTCAGAAGAGGTTTCAATCGATTATGATGAGAACAAAGTTGCTACTTATGATGATTATTGTGATAAAAATTATGCTAAAAAGAGTAGTGATGATTATATTTATAAAACTTGTCATGATTATGAATACCCTTTCTCTTAACATTACTCTTTTAATGTGGAAACAATTTATAGTGTTCAAGTCTCTTATGATACTCCCACTATTATTCACGAGAAGAAATTTGCTTATGTGGAGAGTAATAAATTTTCTATGCTAGTAGATCATGAAAAGAATGATTTAGGTGCTGGTTATATTGTTGAATTCATTCATGATGCTACTGAAAATTATTATGAGGGTGGAATATATGCTTGTAGGAATTGCAATAATATCAAGTTTCCTCTCTATGTGCTTAAAGTTTTGAAGTTACACTTGTTTTACCTTCCTATGCAAGATGATTATTGTTCCCATAAGTTGTTTGCTCACAAAATCCCTATGCATAGGAAGTGGGTTAGACATAAATGTGATAGTCATATTCTTCATGATGCTCTCTTTATGTTTCAATACTTATCTTTTATGTGAGCATCATTGAAATCATCATGCCTAGCTAAGGCGTTAAACGATAGCGCTTGTTGGGAGGCAACCCAATTTTAGTTTACTTTCTTGCTTTTTGGTTCTGTTTAGGAATAAATAATCCATCTAGATTCTGTTTATATGTGGTTTTAAGTTTTAATTAGTGTTTGTGCCAAGTAGAACCTTTGGGAAGACTTGGGTGAAGTCCTTATGATCATGCTGTGAAAAACAGAAACTTTAGCACTCACGAGATTAGATAGAACTTTTTACTGGAGAGTGATATTTAGTTGATTCTTTTTGAAAATGATTACTATACAAATTCCTCAGGTCCACCAATTTATTTTAGAATTTTTGGAGTTCCAGAAGTTTGCGTTAGTTACAGATTACTACAGACTGTTCTGTTTTTGATAGATTCTGTTTTCATTGTGTTGTTTGCTTATTTCGATGACTCTATGGCTAGTAAAATAGTTTATAAAACATAGAGAAGTTGGAAGAAAGTAGGTTTAACACCAATATAAATAAAGAATGAGTTCATTACAGTACCATGAAGTGGTGTTTTGTTTTCTTTCTCTAACGGAGCTCACGAGTTTTCTGTTAAGTTTTGTGTGGTGAAGTTTTCAAGTTTTGGGTAAGGATTCGATGGACTATGGAATAAGGAGTGGCAAGAGCCTAAGCTTGGGGATTCCCAAGGAACCCCAAGGTAATATTCAAGGATAACCAAGCGACTAAGCTTGGGGATGCCCCGGAAGGCATCCCCTCTTTCGTCTTCGTTCATCGGTAACTTTACTTGGAGCTATATTTTTATTCACCACATGATATGTGTTCTGCTTGGAGCGTCATTTTATTTTCTTTAGCTCTGATTTCTGTTTAAATAAAGTGCCAAGATCTGAAATTATTAAATGGGAGAGTCTTCACATAGTTGCATAATTATTCGACTACTCATTGATCTTCACTTATATCTTTCGGAGTAGTTTGTTGTTTGCTCTAGTGCTTCACTTATATCTTTTAGAGCATGGTGGTAGTTTTGTTTTGAAGAAATAGATGAACTCTCATGCTTCACTTATATTATTTTGAGAGTCTTAAATAGCATGGTAATTTGCTTAAAATCCTAATATGCTAAGCATAAAAGATTTGTAAGAATTCTTATGAGTGTGTTGAATACTAAGAGAAGTTTGATGATTGATGATTGTTTTGAGATATGAAGATGGTGATATTAGAGTCATGCTAGTTGAGTAGTTGTGAATTTTAGAGATACTTGTGTTAAAGTTTGCGATTCCCGTAGCATGCACGTATGGTGAACCGTTATGTGATGAAGTCGGAGCATGATTTATTTATTGACTGTCTTCCTTATGAGTGGCGGTCGGGGACGAGCGATGGTTTTTTCCTACCAATCTATCCCCCTAGGAGCATGCGTGTAATACTTTGCTTTGATAACTACTAGATTTTTGCAATAAGTATATGAGTTATTTATGACTAATGTTGATTCCATGGATTATACGCACTTTTTCCCATCCTTCCACAATTGCTAGCCACTCTAATACCGCGCACCTTTCGCCGGTATCATACACCCATCATATACCTTCCTCAAAACAGCCACCATACCTACCTATCATGGCATTTCCATAGCCATTCCGAGATATATTGCCATGCAACTTTCCACCGTTCCGTTTATTATGACACGCTCCATTATTGTCATATTGCTTTGCATGATCATGTAGTTGACATCGTATTTGTGGCAAAGCCACCGTTCATAATTCTTTCATACATATCACTCATGAGTCATTGCACATCCCGGTACACCGCCGGAGGCATTCATATAGAGTCATATTTTGTTCTAAGTATCGAGTTGTAATCGTTGAGTTGTAAGAAAAATAAAAGTGTGATGATCATCATTATTAGAGCATTGTCATGGTGAGGAAAGGATGATGGAGACTATGATTCCCCCACAAGTCGGGATGATACTCCGGACGAAAAATAAATAAAAAAGAGAAAAAAAAGAGGCCATAAAAAAAGAGAAAAGGCCCAAACAAAAAAATGAGAGAAAAAGAGAGAAGGGACAATGATACTATCCTTTTACCACACTTGTGCTTCAAAGTAGCACCATGATCTTCATGATAGAGAGTCTCCTATGATATCACTTTCATATACTAGTGGGAATTTTACATTATAGAATTTGGCTTGTATATTCCAATGATGGGCTTCCTCAAAATGCCCTAGGTCTTTGTGAGCAAGCGAGTTGGATGCACACCCACTTAATTTCTTTTGTTGAGCTTTCATATACTTATAGCTCTAGTGCATCCGTTGCATGGCAATCCCTACTCACTCACATTGATATCTATTGATGGGCATCTCCATAGCCCGTTGATACGCCTAGTTGATGTGAGACTATCTTCTCCCTTTTTGTCTTCTCCACAACCACCATTCTATTCCACATATAGTGCTATATCCATGGCTCACGCTCAAGTCTTGCGTGAAGATTGAAAAAGTTTTGAAAATGTTAAAGTATGAAACAATTGCTTGGCTTGTCATCGAGGTTGTGCATGATTTAAATACTTTGTGTGGTGAATATAGAGCATAGCCAGACTATATGATTTTGTAGGGATAACTTTCTTTGGCCATGTTATTTTGAGAAGACATAATTGCTTTGTTAGTATGCTTGAAGTATTATTGTTTTTATGTCAATATGAACTTTTGTCTTGAATCTTTCAGATCTGAATATTCATATCACAATTAAGAAGAATTACAATGTAATTATGCCAACTAGCATTCCACATAAAAAATATTTTTCTTATCATTTATCTACTCGAGGACGAGCAAGAATTAAGCTTGGGGATGCTTGTTACGTCTCCAACGTATCTATAATTTTTGATTGCTCCATGCTATATTATCTACTGTTTTAGGCAATATTGGGCTTTATTATCCACTTTTATATTATTTTTGGGACTAACCTATTAACCGGAGGCCCAGCCTAGATTTGCTGTTTTATGCCTATTTTAGTGTTTCGAGGAAAAGGAATATCAAACGGAGTCCAAACAGAAAAATCCTTTTTGGAGCGTGATTTTCTCACCGGATAAGACCCAGGGAACTTGGAGTGCACGTCAGAAGATACGGGAGCTGCCCACCCCCCTGGGGCGCGCCCCCTGCCTCGTGAGGCCCCCGAAGGTCCACCGACGTACCCCTTGCACCCATATATACCTACGTATCGCAAAACTTCCAGAACAGAAGATAGATCGGGAGTTCCGCCGCCGCAAGCCTCTGTAGCCACCAAAAACCTCTCGGGACCCTGTCCCAGCACCCTACCGGAGGGGGGGGACCCTCACCGATGGCCATCTTCATCATCCCGACGCTCTCCATGACGAGGAGGGAGTAGTTTTCCCTCGGGGCTGAGGGTATGTACCAGTAGCTATGTGTTTGATCTCTCTCTCTCGTGTTCTTGATTTGGCACAATCTTGATGTATCGCGAGCTTTGCTATTATAGTTGGATCTTATGTTTCTTCTCCCCCTCTTCTCTCTTGTAATGGATTGAGTTTTACCCTTGAAGTAATCTTATCGGATTGAGTCTTTAAAGATTTGAGAACACTTGATGTATGTCTTGCCGTGCGTATCTGTGGTGACAATGGGATATCACGTGCCACTTGATGTATGTTTTGGTGACCAACTTTCGGGTTCCGCCCATGAACCTATGCATAGGGGTTGGCACACGTTTTCGTCGTGATTCTCCGGTAGAAACTTTGGGGCACTCTTTGAGGTTCTATGTGTTGGTTTGGATAGATGAATTGAGATTGTGTGATGTATATCGTATAATCATACCCACAAATACTTGAGGTGACATTGGAGTATCTAGGTGACATTAGGGTTTTGGTTGATTTGTATTTTAAGGTGTTATTCTAGTACGAACTCTAGGGCTGTTTGTGACACTTATAGGAATAGCCCAACGGATTGATTGGAAAGAATAACTTTGAGGTGGTTTCGTACCCTACCATAATCTCTTCGTTTGTTCTCCGCTATTAGTGACTTTGGAGTGACTCTTTGTTGCATGTTGAGGGATAGTTATATGATCCAATTATGTTATTATTGTTGAGAGAACTTACACTAGTGAAAGTATGAACCCTAGGCCTTGTTTCCTAGCATTGCAATACCGTTTACGCTCACTTTTACCGCTTGCTACCTTGCTGTTTTTATATTTTCAGTTTACAAAAACCTATATCTACCATCCATATTGCACTTGTATCACCATCTCTTCGCCGAACTAGTGCACCTATACAATTTACCATTGTATTGGGTGTGTTGGGGACACAAGAGACTCTTTGTTATTTGGTTGCAGGGTTGTCTGAGAGAGACCATCTTCATCCTATGCCTCCCATGGATTGATAAACCTTAGGTCATCCACTTGAGGGAAATTTGCTACTGTCCTACAAACCTCTGCACTTGGAGGCCCAACAACGTCTACAAGAAGAAGGTTGTGTAGTAGACATCAGTTTCCTACTTGGTTATGGCTCAAACTCTCAAACTTACCGTGTCTACAATAGTTTCACACGAAAGGTTGAAGAGATGGTAGTTGTGAAGTTTGATGAATCTAACAGCTCGCAAGTAGAGCAATTACCAATTGATGTAGGAGATAAAGATCCTTCGGAAGCAATCCAAGACTTGTCTATTGGCAAGATTCGTCCAACGAAGGTGAAGGAGAGTACCTCGTCCGTCCAAGTGGAAGCTTCTACCTCACGAAAAGGTGAACCAAGAGTTGATACAGAAGCATCCACAAGTGGGACACACCAAGACGAAGAAAACGAGGAAGTACACCAAGATGAACACCAACAACCTCCTTCTCCACCGCGATAAGAGAAAGACAACACCAACAATGAAGAAGGCCAAGAAGAAGAAGAAGATGTTCCACCCCGACCCAAGCAAAAGCTCTCACAAGTTAGAGCAAGAGTCGCTAGAGACCATCCCATCGAGCAAATCTACAATAACATTCAAACCGGGAGAATCACTCGCTCTAAATCTCGTTTGGCCAACTTTTGTGAACATTATTCATTCATCTCTAGCATTGAACCTATGAAGGTTGAAGAAGCATTGGAAGATCCGGATTGGATAAATGCCATGCATGAAGAGCTACACAACTTTGAGAGAAATCAAGTATGGACATTGGTCGAGAAGCCCAACAACAACCACAGCATCATCGGTACCAAATGGGTGTTTCGCAACAAGCAAGATGAAGATGGTCAAGTCGTCCGCAACAAAGCTCGTCTAGTCGCCCAAGGCTACACTCAAGTCGAAGGTATGGACTAAGGTGAGACATATGCCCCCGTTGCTAGACTTGAGTTGATCCGCATCTTACTTGCCTATGATAATCACCATGATATCACTTTATACCAAATGGACATTAAAAGTGCTTTTCTAAATGGTGAAATTGAGGAGGAAGTTTATGTTAAACAACCTCCCGGCTTTGTAAATCCCAAGAAACCCGATCATGTTTACAAACTTCACAAAGCCCTTTATGGTCTTAAGCAAGCTCCTAGAGCGTGGTATAAATGCTTGACCAAGTTCCTTATTGAAAAAGGCTTTGAGATTGGAAAAATAGATTCTACTCTTTTCACTAAAAGGGTTAATGGTGAATTATTTGTATGCCAAATTTACATTGATGATATCATATTTGGTTCAACTAACCCTCATTTTAGTGAAAAGTTTGGAAAGCTAATGTCAAAGAAGTTTGAGATGTCTATGATGAGTGAACTCAAGTTCTTTCTTGGTTTGCAAATCAAGCAAACTAAGGAAGGCACCTTTGTTTATCAAAATAAGTAAACCAAGGGCTTATTCAAGAAGTTCAACATGCAAGAAAGCAAAGGTATGAAAACTCCCATGCCTACTAGTGGACATCTTGACTTGACTAAGGATGGTAAACCAGTTGATCAAAAGGTTTATCGCTCTATGATTGGATCATTGTTATATCTATGTGCCTCTCATCCCGATATTATGCTAAGCATGTGCATGTGTGCACGATATCAAGCGCCCCCCAAAGAATGTCATCTTAAGGCTGTGAAAAGGATAGTGAGATACTTAATACATACACCAAACTTTGGCATTTGGTATCCTAAGAGGTCCTCTTTTGATTTTGTTGGCTATTCCGACTCGGACTATGCCGGGGACAAGGTTGATAGGAAGTCCACTTCGGGTACTTGTCAATTTCTTGGTAGATCTCTTGTGTCTTGGTCTTCCAAGAAACAAAACTCGGTATCCTTATCCACCGCCGAAGCTGAATACATTGCCGCCGGTTCATGTTGTGCTCATTTACTTTGGATGACCCAAACTCTTAAAGATTATGGGATATATGTGAAACATGTTCCATTGCTTTGTGACAATGAAAGTGCTATTAAGATTGCTCACAATCCCGTGCAACACTCTCGAACTAAGCATACTGAAGTTCGTCATCATTTCATTCGAGATCATGTTGCCAAAGGGGACATTAACCTTAAGCATGTTCGCACCGATAAGCAATTGGCAGACATATTCACTAAACCACTTGATGAGAAAGTGTTTTGTAGGTTAAGAGGTGAATTGAACATCATTGATGCTTCAAACTTGGAGTAGAAACTCCATTTGATACATGCGAGGCATGAGCCTATGACTAATCATCGATATTTCTCTTATGATGCTATTCATATGTCTTGGATATATTTGTACCTTGCATGTTATCTAGCCCTTGTAGGTACTTGGATGAATCTAAATCCATGAGATTGCAACTCACTCACATCTTGAGTAATCTCTACATCACCAAGTCGCTACAATACGGTGGTTGATGATAAGGAAGCACGAAACCCTTCAACATATCCTTTGACAAATTCTATATATCAAATTTCATTTGGTATCAAGTTTCATGATTGTCATTTTGGACACACAAGTGCTATTCCTTGCAAGACTAACCCAGGTAGGTAGATGAACTCAAATTACAAGTGGTGCTCCCAACTCTTGATGAGCTACATCAACCTTGAGCATCCCACACAAGTTCAACTACATGATCAAGATCAACACCACCACCCAAGGTATGTCATTCCATCTTAGAGAAGCTTTACTCCAAGTCATGGATCAAAGCAACTCAATGGGATGTGAATACATCAAATGCTTAAACAAAAAATGGTAACCCCATTTTGAGCTTAAATGATGAGTATGACTTATGATCAAGTGTTCTCACTTGACTCCTTAGTCAATATACTCTTAACATAGGTGACTTTGTCACCGCCCAATTCTAGATGAAGTTCTCTGGTGTTTCTTTGAGTTTCTGCATTTTGCCCTTTGCATATTTATTCCCTTTTCTCAAAAAAAACTTCATCTAGATTTTCTTTTCTCTATTTTGTTCTGCATTCCCTGCATCCAATTCCTTGCAAATTCTTCACTTAATTCTTTGCAAATCTTTGTGAGATCTTATTTACCTAGTGAGCTGAGGTGACAAGTGCTTTCTCTGTGATGAACTCGGTCACACCGATCGGTTGCTTTCGGTCCAACTGAATCATTTTGGTGGAACCGAAGCACACAACTCGGTGCCACCGATTTCACTGCAGACAAAACAACTTGCCACTTGATCCTGCATTCCTTTTTGCTTCAGCTCCACTAAATGATTCTTGTCCTCTACCAGCATCGCATTTTATACGCTGCTTTGCTTTGTGACTCAAGGACCAAACCTATTTTGACTCACACTCCAGAGGATTCCTTCTTGGAAATTAATGTCAAAGGGGGAGAGAGAGTTCACATCAAAGCTTAATCCTTCAAAAAGGGGAGAGAATGCTTCAAACAGGGGGAGAGAAGATACCCCAGATGCCTGGTGTTCAGGAGGAGAGAAGTCACATGTCTTTAGAGGGGAAAGACATGTTCATGTTGTTTGTGTATTCTCATATTTTCTGTTCCCTATCTTCTCCTAGTATCACATATAAGATTCAGGGGGAGAAAGACATCTAAGGGAAGAAGATCTTCGAATTCATTGCATATCTTTACCTTTGGGGACATGTCTATATCTAATAGAGTATCTAGTGCTCACACTCTACATGTCATCCCAATCTTGGTACTCTTGTGGTTCCTTTTGTTTGCTCTGGCTAGTAGATGTATCTATGTTATCTAACCTTGTTTACTCAGGTTCATCCCTTTCTAAGCCAACTCAAGACCACAAGGTAAGTATATGCATCACACTCATGTGCATGAGGATAACTTGCTGATGTACATACTATTTGCAAGAAGGACACATGAGCATGGAGGTACATTTCCCATATTCACACCATTTGCTCTGATGCATACAACCAAGATACATGTAACACATTGCTTACTCTGTCATGCTTATGCACTCACATGCTCTTATATTCCATATTTACATGATTGCATACATGTAGGGGGAGCCTATGCATGTTACATGTCTTTCCAAAGCTTTGCTTGTTATTATCTATATTTTTATCTAAAGCTTTGATGTATGTTGTCATCAATTACTAAAAAGGGGGAGATTGAAAGCACAAGTGCTCCCTGGGTGTTTTTGGTAATTAATGTCAACATATCTCTTGTTGGACTAATGCTTTCATCTAGTATGCTTCAGATAAGTTCAACAGTGGAGTGGCATGGACAAGAGGATGTGGAACCCCTTCAAGATAATAAGGACGAAGGATTGGCTCAAGCTCAAAGCTCAAGACTCTACACTTTTCATTTTAGTGATCCAAGATCACATTGAGTCCATAGGAAAGCCAATACTATTAAGAGGGGATGAGGTGTTGCTTAATGGCTTGCTTGCTCAAAGTGCTTAGTGATATGCTCCAAAGCCCTCAACCACTTTATCACATCCACATTTGTCCAAAACCAAAAGTCAAACTCGGCCCCATCGAAACTTTCTATCCGGCGCCACCGAGTTCACTTGACATAGCCACTACCAGAAACCCTAATGAATTCAGTCTCACCGATGGGATCTCGGTCTCACCAAGATGGGCTTGCAAACTCTCTGTTGCCTATTGCATTAATTTCGGTCTCACCAAAATATGGAATCGGTACCACCGAGTTTGCTTGGCCAACTCTTTGTTGTGCTTATTACCCAAGTCGGTCCAACCAAGTTTGTGTAATTGGTCCAACCGAGATAAGGCTTTACCCTAACCCTAGCACATCGGTCCCACCGATTTGACATATCGGTCCCACCGAAATGCCTAACGGTCACATTATGAACCAAATTGGTACGACCGAGTTTTCTAATTCGGTCCCACCGAGTTTGGTGATTTGTGTGTAACGGTTAGATTTTGTGTGGAGGCTATACATACCCCACCACCCACCCTTCATTCGTGGAGAGAGCCATCAGAACATGCCTACACTTCCATCATATATTTTTTGAGAGAGAACCAGCTACACTTGTGTTGAGGTCAAGATATTCCATTCCAACCACATAAATCTTGATCTCTAGCCTTCCCCAAGTTGCTTTCCACTCAAATCTTCTTTCTACCAAATCCAATCCTATGAGAGAGAGTTGAGTGGTGGGGAGACTATCATTTGACGCACAAGAGCAAGGAGTTCATCATCAACACACCATCTATTACACTACAAAAAAAGACACATCCGTGACATTTTGGGCCGAACGAATTTTTTTTCTGTCATACATATGACACTTCTATGACGATAATTGTGACAAAACCCGGTATCATCATAGATGTGGTGGGCTCCTACTTCTATGACAAAAAATCATGACAGAAAATGGGCTTTTCGTCCTGGGCGGGCCGGAGACACAGCTGCATGACATTCTTTGGGCCGTCCATGACGGAAAAAACCATGGTAGAAGCGAGGGCGAGGAAAATTTCAGGGAGTTCCCGGTTACGGTGGGAGGTCGGGGGCCGAGCGATGCGCGTTTCTCTCGTACACGTACACGCGTGTGTGCGAGGCGTTGGCTCTAACTGAACCCAAGCGAGGCGTTGGGCTCTAACTGAACCCGTGCTATTGCACTGCAGGCTACGCGTTACTGAACCCGAGCGATCGATCGATGGTTGTTAACTGAACCCGATCGAGCGATTCCTTCGCTACTGCTGCTAACTGAAGCCGATCGATGCTGCCTCTGGATGAACAGTGAGCGTTGCCGGGGGGGGGGGGGGGGAGGGTTGGATGAATAGTTCCCGGTGGGGGTGGATGAACAGGACCCCGTGGTGTTGCCTCTGGATGAACAGGACCCCGATCGATCGAGCCGGTTGGGGCTGGTTGAACAGGACCCCATGGAGGGCTGGATGAACAGGACCACCCCATGGAGGGCTGGATGAACAGTAGATGGTGGAGGGCAGGATGAATAGTAGCCCGTGGAGGGATGGTTGAACAGGAGCCCGTGGAGAGGGCTGGTTGAACAGTAGCCGGTGGAGTAGCGCGCGGTGGAGGCTGGATGAACAGGAGCCCGTGGATGAACAGTCGCAGGTGGAGGCTGGAGGAGGTCGACGGTGGATGAACAGTAGCTCGTGGAGGCTGGAGGGGGTCGACGGTGGAGATGAACAGTATCCCATGGAGTCCCGTTCTGCAGTACGCCACACCCCTCCAGATGAACATGACCCCTGTTTTGACCGTAGGAGGTCCGTTTCCTCCGTTTTGCGGTACGCCACCCCCCGATCAACAAGACCCCCATTTCGACCGTAGGAGGTCCGTTTCCTCCGTTTTGCGATACGCCAGACCCCTCCCGATGAACAGGATCCCGTTTCGAACGTGGCCGGTCGAACACAAGGCCGTTTCCTCCGTTCTGCGGTACGCCAGGCCTCGTTTCCATCGCCTGTTCCGTCCAAGCCCTCCCGATGAACACGATCCATTCCGTTGCCTCCCCATGAACACGACGACTACGCTGTTTCTCCGTTCCGACCCAGCCATGTACACGAGCCCTCGCCGTACGTATGCGCGAGTAGGCGTTCGAGACCCCGCCCGTATGTACACATACGTGGCCGTATTTTCTTTCTTGCACCCTGGCCGCTGTACATACATGTACATGCTACGTGCGCGCCTCTACTACGACACATGCGCGCCTCTACATCGACCGGTATATATGTACGTACACGTTCGCGACCAGAATGACAACGCTACGTATGCTTCGACTAGGTGGGTCCCGACTGTCAGGCACTTCCTTGCATGCGAAGATGTAGCTGGTGGGTCCCAACAGTCAGGGGGGCGAATCGTTTTGTTTTTTTTGCCCGGACGCACTTCCTTGTGTGCGAAGGTGTAGCTGGTGGGTCCCAGCAGTCAGGGGGGAAACGTTTTTTTTCACGAAATGCAGTGGCCCGTCCGGTGGGTCCCCGCTGTTAGGTGGAGGAATAATTATTTTGGACGTAATAAGGAGGCACTTCCTTGCTGTGGCCGTGGACCCAGCTGTCAGCCTCTCCACGTACAATCCACGTCCGATGGAAGTCGTTCCTTGACCACGTTGACCACGCCGCACCGAGAGCACCAGTGCGGTGGACGACGGCAAGGCCTAGGAAGGGGACGACGGGGAGCCGGGGAAGACGCGGCAGCGGAAGCCCGCGCGGAGAGGAGTACGAGGGTTCACTGGTTCGGCTGCAGTGTGAGACTGCCGTTGCCGCAGGGCCTGGCCAGCGGTGGGAATAGTAGGGGGCGGTGAGGCCTCCGCGGCAGCACAGCCGACCACGAGAGGCAGGAGCATGCGGCACGACCGGCGCTGCTTTGGGCGGCTGGAGCAAGAAGACCAGAGGTTGAAGAAACACTACGGCCGTTCGATAGACATCGTACGGTCACTGGAGCTAGAATCGTTCATATTGACTAAAGTTGACAAAGGCCCCCGTCCCAGTCAACTTAGTAGGCCCACAAGTCAGCCTCCCACCATGGTGGGTCCCAGCTAGCAGGGGGAGTATTCATTTTTTTGTGCGTAATAAGGAGGCACTTCCGGTGGGTCCGAGCTGACAGCGGGGGGAACATTTTTTCATGAAATACGCTGGCCCGTCCGGTGGGTCTGAGCAGTCAGGGGGAAACGCTTTTTTGCGAAATAAGGTGGCCCGTTCGGTGGGTCCCTGCTGTAAGGTGGAGGAATAATTATTTTGCGCGTAATAAGGAGGCACTTCCTTGCGGCCGCCTGGACCCAGCTGTCAGCCTCTTCATGTACAGTACTCTTCAGATGGAAGTCGGTAGTTAACCACGTTGACCATGCCGCGCCGAGAGCACCAGGGCGGTGGTCTGGACGACGGCGAGGCCTAGGAAGGGGACGACGCAGAGCCGGGGAAGACACAGCAGTGGAAGCCCGCGCGGAGAGGAGTACGAGGGTTCACTGGTTCGGCTGCGGTGTGAGGCTGCCGTCGCCGCAGAATAACAAGGGGTGTGGGTGAGTAGAGGGATGTCCTGGCCAGCGGTGGGAGTAGTAGGGGGCGGTGAGGCCTCTGCCGCATCGCAGCCGGCCATGGGAGGCAGGAGCACGAGGCACGACCGGCGCTGGTTTGGGCGGCTGGAGCAAGAAGACCAGAGGTTGAAGAAGCACTACGGCCGTTCGATGGACATCGTACGATCACTGGAGCTAGAATCATGCATATTGACTAAGTTGACAAAGCCCTCCGTCCCCGTCAACTTAGTAGGCCCACAAGTCAGCCTGCCACTATACTGGGTCCCAGCTAACAGGGGGGTATTCATTTTTTGTGCATAATAAGGAGGCACTTCCTTGCGTGCGAAGATATAGCTGGTGGGTCCGAGCTGTCAGCGGCGGTAACGTTTTTTTGGCTAGGCCAGCGATGGGAGTACGGTGGGGTAGTGAGGCCTGTGCGGCAGCAGAGCCGGCCGCGGGGAGGAGGGAGCAGGCAGTCCCGCCGGCGCCTGTTTGAGCGGCTGGAGCAGGAAGAGCAGAGATTGAAGAAGCACGACAGCCATTGGATGGCCATCCAACAGTCACTGCTTGTGCGTCAACTTTTTTTTTAGGAAAGCCTCAAATCTGTGGAAAACAACATACAACCCGTCTACCATTATTTCTAATAATTTACAGCCCATTTGCTAATTATTAAGGTTTTTTGGAGCCCATATTCTTTTTGTTAGCATTACAGCCCATATTGTGGCCACGGTTAAAAAATTATACGAAATTTTGCATATTTCGGTGCAGTCCGAACTGTTTTTAATCCTGAAATTTCGACTCACATTCAAACTGATTTTAAAAATAAATGTATATCAATATAAAATCCAACAAATTCTCCATGCATAAAAATTAATGTAATTTCAAATCTCGAAATGAAAAAAGATATTTGAAATTAATTGCCGGTTTGATGTGTTTTAAAAATGTACAACCCATTTCTCATTACTGATGGGCCATTTTCTCGGCCCGCCAAATGAAAGCTCTCCTCGTCTTGAAAGATTTGTAGCCCAACAAGCCTGACAAAGCGACTTACTTGGCAAATCACAAAAAAACTAGGCTGTGGCCGTGGACCCAGCTGTCAGCCTCTCCACGTACAGTACTCTTCCGATGGAATGTCGTTAACCACGTTGACCACGCCGCACCGAGAGCACCAAGGCGGTGGACGACGATGAGGGCTAGGAAGGGGACGACTCAGAGCCGGGGAAGATGCGGCAGTGGATGCCCACGCGGAGAGGAGTATGAGGGTTCACTGGTTCGGCTGTGGTGTGAGGCTGCCGTCGCCGCAGAATAACAGGGGGAGTGGGTGAGTGGAGGGATGGCCTGGCCAGCAGTGGGAGTAGTATGGGGACGGTGAGGCCTTCGCGGCAGCACAGCCGGCCACGGGAGGCAGGAGCATGCGGCACGACCGGCGCTGCTTTGGGCGGCTGGGGCAAGAAGACCAGAGGTTGAAGAAGCACTACGGCCGTTGGATGGACATCGTTGACCACACCGCGCCGAGAGCACCAGGGCGCTGGACGACGACGAGGCCTACTAAGGGAATGACACGGAGCCGGGGAAGACACGACAGTGGCTACCCACGCGGTGGAGAGTACGAGGGTTGACTGGTTCGGCTGCCGTCGCCGGAAAATAACAGGAGGTGTGGGTGAGTAGAGGGATAGACAGGCCAGGGATGCGAGTATGATGGGGCCGTGAGGCCTTCCCGGCAGCACTGCCGGCCACGGGAGGCGGGAGCAGGCGGTTTCAACGTCGCTGGTTTGGGCGGCTGGGGCAGGAGGATCAAAGACTGAAGAGATTGACATCTAACGGTCTGACGCTGGTAGAGTCGATTGTTGACTAAGTTTCTTTTCTGGGAAACCTTGTGTACGCATGAACTTAGTAGGCCCAGAAGTCAGCCTCCAAATCTGTGGCAGACAACATAAAGCCCATTTGCTATTTTTTATAATTTGCAGCCCATTTGCTAATTCTTAAGTAATTTATTACAGCCCATTTTCTGCCCAGGACCATGGTCAAAAAGTCCAACCTTATTTTGCATATTTCGGTGGAGTCCGAACTGTTGTAATCTCGAAATGATAAACATTTTTTTAAGAACTTATTGATTTGCCAAAAAAATCATTTTGTTTTTGTAAGCAAATAAGACGTGGGACAATTTAGTTGGTTTAAGGGAAAACCAGTGGTAAAATAATCAGCGCTGGGTGGGAAAAAACAACAAAAATAAGGATGTAAATATGAAAAGGGAATTTTATGTGTTTTCAATATAATGATACGTGCATATGAACTAGTAAAACTATAGGTAGAGCTTAGAAAACGGATGTAGGACATGCGTTTCAAGACGAAAATAGAACTGGGCTGTGTGTTTGATTCAGTAAAAAAACTGCCTGCGGATGTTGTAAGACAAAATATAACTAACACTGGCGGGCCAAAGGCCAGTAGATACCTGCTGGATCTTTGTGCCCCATTGTCGTCATGGGCTGGGCCTGTTAAAAACAAAACAACCCTGGGCAATCTACAGCCCAGTTGAAACTTGCTCGACCTGAAAAAACAATATACGTGCTCAATAAACGAGAGAATTCTGCAAGTATAGACTGATAACTGGGATGCAGCATGGATATTGTTTTTTTATCGTGATAATAAGTGCATGCACTTGTTTCGAAAAAATTGGAGAACTGGGAATTCGAATGGCGGGTGCTTATGCTACCCATCAAATAAAAATCAGGTGCCTGAAAATTCGTTTCGAAACAAATGATTCAGCTTTATATCCACGCCGACCCTCGACATGATGGTTGGAAGAAAATGCAAGTTCATACCAAAAGATCGTTAACAACAATACCAACTTGCGGACGACAAGGTAGTACAACTACCAATACCAAACTAACTTATAATCTTTTTACTCCTGGCCCTAGTGTTTGTCTGGTAGAAAATCTTGCAGAGGACCAGCTCCCGCTCCTTCTCTTGCTCCAGGTCCCTGAGGTGGTACTGGTGCATCACCCAGTTGGTCCTCTGCTAGTCGAAGTTCTTGTTGGTGTGCAGCACCAGAACCTTTTTTGCTGCCCGTCTGCCGGCCGTTGACCATCACAGGCAAGGTATTGCCGGTCTTGTGCCACATCACGTGCATGCCGCACTTCGACTGTATCTTGCAACGCGTCCACGCGTCCCTTTTGAACGCCCTGGAATTGCGCTGGAAGAAATGCTTCCTTAGGCCACTCAGTGTGATACCTGCAGTATTGTGGAATACAGGTTTTAGTGTACCTAGTTGGCATTTTCATAACATCTTTGGCATGTTGCAGTCACTTGTTTCACTTTTTATTAACTTTCAAATTGTAATTGCTTCACCAGGTCTGCATCTAAAAAGAAAAATAGAGCTATAAACAAAGGAATATGTTTGTGCAAGTAGACGGCTGATCGGTGTCTTACCTGGAAGTTTCTCAGGTTGGGTGTAACATATGCCGTGCTCGCTGTCGATGGTTGGTATGAACAAACCGATGAGAGACTGAAATCTCGCGCTATTAGCACTCACTTTGGCCTCAAGGTTCTCGATCAGCTCCTGATCCGTGGGATCGAACTTGACGCCAGCCGGCAGCACGGGCCAATCCTTCTTCGACTTGCATCGGTAATTCCAGTTATATGGTACTCAATGTATGATCAATCGACTGTTTTAAGTGAATGATGAAAGATTTTGACAGATAAGTGGTACTCCAAATCTGAAGTCCAGAATATCCGAACACGCCGCCGGGATTCTTGTGTCACCTCACGCGCAGCGTGTTGTCACGTCAATTCAATGTGTGGACATGATGAATAATTTGACCGACGTACACTAGTACTGCTACTGTACTACTTACTAGTTGTATTTAGTGTGACAATTTATACATAGGTTTAACTAACAAGTACGCACTTGAAGGCTAACTGATATATATATATATATATATATATATATATATATATATATATATATATATATATATATATATATATATATATATATATATGGCTTCTGCACAGCATCTCCATCATCATTATCAGTACATCCTACGCAGGTGAGTTAGGATGCACTTGATCCCAGGAAGGTATCTATCCTTCAAACCAGGGGAGTGCTTCAAACTAACAACAGTACATAATATCCAACAAAAGAGGGTCGTGCTACAGTAGCAGAATACATGGCTCAGTCTAGATATCAGCACGAATCAAGTTGTGCATATTTGCTGTTGGCATGAACCACATCGCCGCATGTCGCGTTTGCAAAAGCCATCCATTGCATGGAAGCTTGATGCCTTTCACACACTGAAGATTATCTGGCAACAAGCTGTGTCGACGAATCTCTGGATATGGTGATTCATGAAACCCATGGTATGATGTGTAAACGCAGCCCCCCCTCGCGAATGGAAGTTGCATAACACAGTAATCATCGCCGGTGATATGATCGATGATTGGTTGGATGATCGGATAATTAAGCCCGAGGAACAAGGAGTGGTTGCCGAGGCTGTAAACCCGCCTCCAGTTGAATACGCCTGGCCCAACGGAGCTGGGATCTTTCTCGAACACGAAGCAGCCATAGCCATCAATGTCACGAACGCCCCACGCATTGTACTGCATGTGGTTTGATGTAATGGTTTGGTCAATTTGGTACATGTGAATGAGCATCAAATGACGCCGTCAACTGAACGAGCGATAAACCACCACCCATCGGCTGGTATGATTCCAGGTCCTGGAATCATGAAGGCCAGCGCATTTGCGTTTGCTGCAACAATTCAAATTGGAGACCAAGAGGACAAAAATAAACAATCATGTTCAGAGTATGTGTGGAATTAAGATTATTATAACAGTGACACATATCATAGACAGAGAATTGCAATGCCGTGGTCATAATCATACCCCAAGTTAAAAAAAATAAGCCAATGGCTTTCATATTCTAGCAATATGTCATGGTTCAAACATCATGTAACAATGAGAGGAAAATAGCTATGACAGCGCCTACTCATATTCTACCATAGCACTTACTACTAATGTTCTCATATCAACTCTAAGCAATAACATGCGTTGTTATAAAAATCTTGTAAACGAGAGTAACATATAGCAATCATGATGTTATGCTCATAATATGTATTCTAACAATCATTAGATGCCAATTGTTCTCATATCAACTCTAACAATAACATGTGTGGTCATAAAAATCTAGGAAATGAGAGGAACATATAGCAATGATGTGGTTATAGACATGCTATGCATTCTAAATTTGTAACAAATGAACATGCAGTCATATTCATAAGTTAAAGATGAGATGAGATAGAACAATTACACGGCGATAGATTCCACCAGTATAGGTAGCCAATCTGTGCGTCGACCGCGTAAACGATGCCATCGTGCACTATAGCATCAGACATAAATGTTTCCTCAACTGGATTGATGATGAGCCATAACCATGTATGGCGACCGGATTCCAGATAGACTAATCCCTTGTTGAACAAGGCAATGAGCTTGTAATCCATGTAGTCTTCTGATGGTGTGGGCACTTCGCAGATTACAACTTTCTGCAAACAGAGGTCGAGCCAAAAGCTTGACGCGTCTCGTGCGTATTAGGCAGGAGTGTCCGGTGGGCCGCGAGGCTCGATGGCGGCGGTATCCAAAGATGGAAGGGTGATCTCTCGCTGGGTGTAGATATCCATGAGACGCCATGGACTACTAGATTGGTGGATGAGGACGATCCAGTTGGCCTTCATGCCCGCCCAGTAGTGGCCGCACATGAAGGGCAGGTGGACGGGTAGTGGTAGCATGTCAAGGGGCACCACGGCAACCTCCGTAGGATCGTCAAGTCGGTGTCTGGGCCACCTGCGAGGATCGGGCATCAGCAAGCAGGGTGTCTTGAAAAGAGCCGGCTGGTTGCAGACGAGTAGACGGTACAAAAACACCGAGCATGCGGCCAGACCGACGGTGCTGAGTAGGTCCATACGACTACAGATCTGCTCCAAGAGAACATCGGGGAGGGAATTCCAATGGCGGCCCTGCGTGTCAGTCGGTTCTGCCATTGGGGTTTTCGGTGCCTGCGAGCCAGCGGGGAAGTGGATTCGGGCGGGCGAGCGAAGAAACTTCTCCTCGTGTGGCCGAGCAGTGAGCGGGGGGATATGGTACGCGCGAGCTACCAAGGAAGATGGCGCGGGCGGGCGAGCAGTGAGCGGGGGTAAATGGTGTGCGGCCGACGATGGGGAAGACAGGAGGAAGAAGAAGAGAGGAGGAAGAAGAGTGGAAGACGGGGAAGAAAGTGCATTCAATCTCAATTATACTAGTACTACTACCAGGATATACCGTCCTTCGGAGTGTAAATAGTTACACCGATGACATGTGGGTCTACCACAAGAGGGCCCATATGTCAGTTAATGGAGGACAGAGGTGCGCAGGCGTATTTGCGGAAGCGTGCTCTACTGGCAAACATGATGGCAGTACTGGGTAAGGCTGATTTAGTAACACCAACACGCTGGTTCAGCTTATTAATTACGTGTCCCATCTGCTGCAGCGTGTATTGTCACTTCATTGCAAAGACTAGTTGAATAGTTCTCTCTGACCGAGATGGGGAATAAATGGATCGCGAGGACTTCCTTTCTACAACATCCCTATGCCTCTACGCTCACTTCACTCATTTTGCTCCGTACCTAGTCACTTGTTGAAATCTGTAGAAAGACAAATACTCTGTATTTGAGAACAGAGGGAGGCTTTTACTCCGTACTACTCCCTCCGTTCCAAAATAGATGACTCAACTTTGTACTATATTTGGGAATAGAGGGAGTATCACCATATGAAGGGAACTGAGGAAGCTTGAAATATGAACATGTCAATGGGAGGGAGTAAGCCCCATGCATGCATGCATGCAACATGCAACACTCACACGTACACATGGACGCACGCAACACTCACGCACCCATGCGGCACACAGCACATGACGCAACACACACGCTCACACTCAAGTGCTCAACCTACTCCCTACATCCGTGAAAGACTGTACATTTAGAGATTTACACATTGACCAGGGCATAATTAACGCCCAAAAGTAGCAGACTTATGTGTGCATGCGACCATTGAGATAAGAAGATTAAATGAAGGCCGTTGCATGCTGTAATTAAGGATAGACATGTAGCCTATACCTACAGCACAAGTTGGTGCATTAGTCAATCAATATCGATTTAGTAGATTAAAGGCTAAATACATTGGAAGTGTAGATGTACATCATGTAGTACACTCTTTGTTGGAAGACCGAGGGAGGAGACGTGCATGCACTCACATAGACAGCCAGGGCGGTTCACGCGCAAGGGTTGGACTCGTGTCGCGCCTGCGTAAAGTTTTGTTTAACTGATTTCTTTGCTCTGCCAACTGACAGGTGGGACCCAGAAACCAGGTGACAATTTAACCAGTCAACAAAGTGCCACGTTGACTATGTGGCTGGTCAGTAGGGTGCAATATAGTGCTCTACGATGAGCTAGTGATCGCATAATCGCCGCAAAACTATATATAGTGACCGTAAAGAGCATACTGTTACATACGTTGACCGCCAGTGTATTTTTCTCGTTTCAAATTAAGCCATATTAATCGGAAAGGACGCAGTATGGACTACTACTACTAGTACTAGTACTGCTTTGATGTGTCCCGTCAACTCGCTGAATGAGGAGAAGCTTGCTTACTACGCCTCTCCCTCGCCCACGCGTGCGGTGGTTCATAGGACGAGGAGAGGGTTTTGACTACAACGCCCTCTTAATGTCCCTCTCCCTCTCCCTCGCCCTCGCCCTCGCGGTGGACGTGCAGCAGTTCAATCGGTGTCAAATTGCCAGAAGCATATTGTACTGTAGTATCATCATTGTTGGACCTTTCGAAGAGGCGAAGAGCCAAGTGCAAGGTTCACATGAGTACGAACTGTTGAACCTCCCGAAGAGGCAAAGAGCCAAGCGCAAGGTTTTATAGGAGTTGTCGTCCTAGTAGGAGTGTACTAGTACAACTATAGCGAACAATGCTACTGTATGATGCCGCCACGTATATCCAAAGCTGTGCCACCTTTTTTTCTCAAAGAGCGTGTTGGAGCCCGTGCAACAACCACACAAGTTGCACGTAGACATAACACATTTACTAGTAATAAATTCTAAAGGACAAATGCCAGTATGCCACACAAGTTCATCTCCAACTCATGTGATAAATTTGTGCACGACTAGTCTACATATATTCACAGCGCTACCGTTCACAATTACCGTACTCCACTTACACGTTATAGATGGGCTACATGTCCTCCTCAAGGCTCCAGTCCCATGTGTTCTTCATGGATGGCACGATCCATAGAGGTGGGCAACGGGAATCATTTTCGCAACTTTCTAGTCCGGTTCCACACGATGGAGACTCATCCAAGCTGAAGCGGCATAAATCAAGGATAGCGTGTCCCAGCATGTCGTTCATCCGGCGGTGCACACTGAAGACACAACCATGCTTCATGAACGGCAGGCCTTCCGTGTCGTGCACGGAAGGTGGCATCCGCTTCACAATGGGGTAGCTATCCCTGATGAAAAGCGAGTACTCTCCAAGAGTGTTCCTCGGCACCCACGTAGCATCACAGGGGTCGAACTCGACGCCGTTCATCTGGTACACGCGGCATCCCAGATCTGGACACATGGTGACGTACATAGTCAAGGTCCATGCATAATAATGTTGTGCTCAAATGTGGCGGTCAGTAATACTACTCTGGCATAGAGGAAGTGAAATAACCGGCTTATTATATATAGCCACTCTTGGCTACATGGATGAGATAGTAAGACATGGAAAAACAAAAATGGTGGCAGCTAGTGGGTTCAAGTCTTCAAGGGCCTAGCTAGCTATACGCGTCCTCCAAGGTAAAAAGTACTTGTACTAGTACTACAAAGTATACTACTAGTACAACAATGAAACAGAAGGCGAGAGGGTTAAAAAATGGAATACCTGGGTAGATGGTGACGGTCCGATCGTGGTAGATTATGTGACCATGTTGCACATCAGTGGTACCATGGGTAATGAATGCTAAGATAGTTGATCCCAATATGCCAAAGTCAGCTACAAGGTTCCAGGTTAGACCGAATCGCGGATGCAAATGCACATCCAGGATCGGCGATCTTATTTTGATCGGGGGATGACTGGTCCATGCAAAATAATGGAGTACCATTAGGGATGCAAATGATGGTTTGTGCATTCCGTTTGTAATCTCCCGTACCGTAGGATGTCAATCAGATGAAACAAGTCCCCTGGCTTGTCACCGCGAAGATGCGGCCTAGATGGCGCACGGCGTCTTCGAACGTGTAGGGGTACAAATCTGCCGCCGCCAACATGCGCCAGCCTCTACCGTTACTGCCTCCTGCATTGATGGCAATCCTTATGTCGAACACCACGATGAGATAGTAATCGTCATAGCCGCGTCGCTTTGTCGGCGGGTCCGCAATTGCTATCTTCTTCAATCTCATGTAGGCATCATCATACGTATTCTTGCCCAGCCAGTCCGGAAGGCCGATCCCAATGGTGGAGAAGGGGTCTACCGGAACGGCCGCACTGCTGTGGATGTTGTGCAAAATCATGGTGGTATCCGGCCGGAGGTATGCAAGCCAATCTTCGTTGGCACCGACCCAGACCTATATATAAGACGGTGGGCAGCGAAGAAATTACGGGATGGAAATGGAATAACTAAGTACTACATGATCAAATTCCATTACTGACCTGCTCATCGGACAAAATCCGACTACCTCTCAACGTCGTCAACTCTAGCGGAGTCAACGTGCAACCATGGCCAGGGAGCGGTGGACTGTTCGAAGAATTGTCCCATAGAAGAACCTTCTCCTCGAGGACGCATGGAAGACCAACAAGCATGGCCTTTTCCCAAGCCTGTTTAAGCAGCGTCTTGAAAAAGTTGGTGCAGGAAGCACCGAGTCTTGCGGCGGTGAGGACGTCGGAGCGGCGTGCGATTTCTCCCAGAGAATCGCCGTCCAAGGTCTCCCAACCCCGACGAGGAGGAGAACCGCCTGGCGAATCCATGGGAGCAGCGACGAACTGCCTTCTCTTCGGGGGGAGGGGAACTGGCGAGGAGGAGATAAGAGCGTAGTAACCGCAGGGCCTCGTCCCTTCCAACTGTAGATCGTTCCTCAGCGAAGGGGTGAGGCTATTATTTACTACTCTAAATAATAGCACTAGTAAGAAATTTTTGGCACTAGGTAGTAGTTTTTGGTACCATGGAGTACTAGTACTAGCATTATGGAACGTTATGGGATTGCATTATACTGTAAATAATAGCACTAGTAAGAATTTTTTTGCACTAGGTAGTAGTTTTTGGCGTGGATTAAGAAATTTTGGGCATGTTTTTGCCATTTTTTGTACACGCCAACTAGTGTCAAAAAACGTCGTACATTATGTGACGGAGGAGTACGTACTCGTACTGTAGCAGTACTAGTACTACTTTTCTCAACTACTCCTCAAAAAAGCACCCAATTAATGCTCTTGTTTTCCTCAAAAAAGTATGTTTACCAATGCATTAATTGCAATGCATGCATGCATAAATACACTCATTGGTCAATTTTCTCTTAATACTTGCATGCAATGATTTAATGCACCTTGGAATCTGAACATGTGATGGGAAACAACCAAATTGAGCCTTATAAAATGGAAAAACTAAAATTTTGGGATGAGCCCTATAAACCGGAAAGGAGGGAGTACTGTACTTCTAGTCTAGTCTTGTATAGTGCACCAGTTTTGAACTCTTGAATCTCAGGGCCAAGGAGCTACAGTTGGAAGTGGAGGGTACTACTGTTCTCTAGAACCATCGCTGTACTATCAATGCAGGGGAAGTACACCTGCGTAGTGGCCTAGTGGGTACTCTCGGTGCTCTATTCAGCCGCTCCTCTCACGTAGCTGGCCTACTCAGCCGCTCCTCTCACGCACACACTAGCAGCCTGTTTATCAGCGATGGTTACTGCGGGGGCAGAACATTTGAGTTATTTGATACAGCGAGACTAGGCTTTTCGCTTCCATTTGTGGAGGTGTAATGGATCTCATCGAACTTTATTAGTAGTTCCTTCTTTATGAATGAGATGAAGCAAAGCTTTTGCCTCCGTTTAAAAAAACACGTCAAGAAGAATTTCTTTTATAGTAGAGCCGATAATGGAGTGAAGTCCATGCATGCAATGCCACAAGCTACAGAGTAGTAGTAGAGCACTTTACGTACAGAGCCATATTGCACAGTTCCCAATGCCCCGCCAGGCTTTTCCGGCTCCTCGGGCTTAATTGGGAGGCGCTAGTTTAAATATGCTACTAGCTAGAAGCTGCAAGCGAGGTGCGGCTAGGGCGAGCACGCGAGCCACGGGATGCTGGGAAGGAAAACCCGTTCACGTGGCTAGGCTGTCCAGTGCACCCAGATTGTGGGGCCGCACGTCCGTTTGACTTCAAAACTCAAACGACCCGTGTAAAATATTGGCTCGCAGCGAATTGTAGTAGTATACTATTTTAAAAAAAGGCCGCCGTGCGTTCGTCCAAGATCGAACCCACAAAATGAGGTATACACTCCCGCGACCACTAGTAGTACTCGTTGGAGTACAACGCAACCTAGAATCGCCTTTTGTCGCTAGTAGTACGTACATTGTTCCTTACAAGAAACCCCTAAGAGCATGGTTAATAGTATAGCCAGCTGCTGGCTATAAGCCAGTGCCATGTCATCTACAACCCATCTTATAGCCAACATATAGTAGTAGTTTATTTCTTATAGCCCACTGACTCAGCTCTATTGTACTTGCTCTAATAATGCAAGAAACCACTAAAATGCCAAGAAACTACTACCACTTGCATACGTGGTAGACTTACGATAAGACTACCTTATCAACCATTGTACATGCTCTTACCAACAAAAATCCTTGAGTTACCTCCTAGCTCTGGCCCGTCCACCTAGTCATCCTCGGCCATGGGATGCAGCTACCGCCACCGGTAGAAGGTGAGGTCAAAACCGCCGGCGGTGTGGAGCCCATGTTGCGGCAGCTCGGATGCCAGCCCCGTCCAGCGCTCGCGGCCGCTAGCTAGCCAAGATAGCTCCGTCCAGCTGCTTGTCTACAAGGTTTGCTAGCTAGATTGGCACGGCAGTGCGGCTGCTTGCTCGCGCGCGCCGCGCTAAGGCCAGCGCGGCGGTTTGCTCGCTCGTGAGTCACGCTGGGGCCAGCCTGCCAACCCGTGCGGAGGCCAGCGCGGCGTCCGGCCTGTCCGGCGGAGCGGCGGCCAACTCGCTCATCACAGGCGCCACCGACGAACACGCATCAGTACTGTTTGAAGTAATGTTCAGGAAAAATAATGATTTGAGGGGGAATAACATGATAGAAGGTCAGATGTGGGTCCCTCGTGTCAACGGTCAAACAAAATGTGTTGGTTTAAGCTGCCTCGTCAGCACGGACATGTGGGCCAAGCCTGTCATAAATGGGTTTAAATGAACCAAATCGGTAGGAGTACTAGGTAGTTTTTGGCGTGGATTAAGAAATTTTGGTATTTTTTTGCTATGTTTGTACAATAGATTCCTCCTAGGGCTGGTTAAAAGTGGTAGTTTTTTGTTAAATACTCTACATATTGTAAGTAGGATTGAAAGTTAAGCTTTGGAAGCCAATAAGCAAGGCTAGTTACATAGTGCATATGTGTACATGATTGAAAGTAAATATCAACCATGAGTGACTAATATCTTGATGGATAACTCGAAACTATGGAATACTAGGAAAAGAAATGCATGGTTGGAAATACTAGCAATGTTCATGTCCGTTGCAACGAATCATAATTAGAATAATACTTATTCACAAACTTGGTACAAAACACTCTAATTTTGATATACATATGCCACTAGAGATATATTATGTTTCAATTAGAATATATTCCTTGGGCTATTTTGGTGAGGTCAGGGAGGGATGTGGTTGGTTTTAAGATACTAATTATGGGTTTTTCTGCAAATTGGTAGACAAGTGGGATGTTGGTGAGAAAAGGCAACAACTTACCTCACAATCGTTAGATGTAGATCTAATGGTCAGAAACGATGGATGGCAGACACACCAGCATCACCAACTTAGTATTGTGTAGGAGTACTAGCAAGATCCGTGCATTGCATGGAACATCAAGATGCATTTTTTTATAAAACACTTGTTGTGATTGACCCTTGCGGGAGTAATTCCATGTGTAAAAACTAATGATATCTCGAGAAATATGAGATAAGGTGAAGAGGAGTGGGGTGTGGTGGTGGTTGGTGGTCGGATTGAGCGGAGACATGGGGATTGACGATGCCGGCAGCGGCCATCAAGCCAGTTTGTTCCAGAGGCTTCCTTTATTAATTGCTCAACAATGAGGTTTGTTGGAGATAAGGATGAACGAGGGAAGGCCTTGTCTGCAAATGTGGAGAGGGGTGCTGTCGGTGTACCTTAGTACCCTGAACTTGTGCACGGGCAGTAGTAGCGTCCCGCGACAAGGCTTGCCAGGGGAGCGACAAGAGTCTCCACGGCCCTCTCTGGGCCGTACGAAGGCCAAGTGATCGAGCCTAGAAGACCAGGCCCCGGCAAGAGGAGCTTGACGGGCCGAGAAGGCGAGGTTCGGCAAGAGGAGCTTGCCGGGCCAAGGCGACAAGGCCCCGGCAAGAGGAGCTTGCCGGGACGACTAAGCCGAAGCACCAAGGCCCCGGCGGGAGGAGCTTGCCGGGACGGCCAAGCCAAGGCACCCCAAGAGAAGCCCGGAGCGGCGTGCCGCGCGCCCCGGCAAGGCCTGACGAGCGGCAAGCTCTCAGGTGCGGCAAGACAACCACCGCGGCAAGCCACTACCGCGGCAAACCACCACCTCAGGCATGCGCTCCAGCTCACCTGCCCACGCGTCACTCTGGAGCTTCCCCAGAGGCACGTGGCGGGGTGCCACGCAACCTGGGGCGCGTGGTGGCATGCGACGTTGGCAGAGTCGCCCCCGTGGCAAGCGGAGGCGCCCCTAACGGTCCGCCTCGGCACTGTTCAGGTGATCTAGACGGGCATTTAATGCCTTTATCCCCCGCCGTCAGAGTTAGGTGCGATAGCACTGTGCGGCCACTGTTCACACAGTTCCTTGCCATATTTACCCTCACCTGCGTAGCTACCTGTGGGAAACCCCTTAGCATATAAAAGGAGGCCCATGCGCACGTAGGAGGGGGGGAGGGGGGGAGGGAGGACCAAGAAAACCCCAGAGGAAGGACACCCAGTAGACCCTCGTCTACGTCCAGCTCCAACTTACTGTAGCTTCTTGCGCTCTAGAGCAAGAACTCGAATCAACCAGACAAGCAGCAGTAGGGTTTTACGCATCCGTGCGGCCCGAAGCTGGGTAAAATCGTTGTGTGTGTGTGTCGCCTCGATCTGCTCTTTGTGCAACCTCCGCCCCCCGCCGAACCGACAAGGGGCTTCGTCCCCATAGGTGCTCGTGGAGGCCGATTTCCCCCGACAGGTGCGGGTATCTTTTAGTTTAATTTCCATCTGTCAGATATAGATCGGACGGTCTATATTGCAAGATGGCACACACACCATCTTCACCAACTCGGTTTTTTATAAGAGAAGAAATATAAGTATGGAGATACAAACGTATTATCGATACTTGCTTCCGTAAACTAGCATCTACATTCTATTCAACGCCTCGGCATGTGGGGCCTTAGCACAATGACTTCTCGACTGTGTACAACGAAGATTTTCCTGTCGCCGACAAGGAGGGGGTGATGGCGGCGCGCTTTTTGGCTTGCTCTAGTCCTAGTAGTCATACTAGGTGGTCTAAGCACGTGTAGATTTATTATTTTTCACGTCTCGTGTTCGCCGTACTGCCACGACTGTTCATGAATAGACGGTAAGTTATTCACGGGGAAACCCTTGTTGAGCGTGTTTGCGAGAGAGAGAGAGAGAGAGAGAGAGAGAGAGAGAGCGTGTGTGTGTGATATGTTAGAGACTGAGGCAATGATAACAGATTCTTTGTGTCTATGTGTGTGGAGGATAGAGAGAGACATGTACATGGGGCTTTGTGTTGTGTAACGTGGAGACACATATACATAATTAGAGAGTGAGTGTGTGAGATACACATGCGGACATGAGGAGAGATGAGGATCCAGGTAAATGGGTGTTTGTGCGTGTCTGTGTGTGTTTGTGCACGCGTTTGTGTGTGAGAGGCAGAGAGTGTATGTGGAGTAGAGAGACCACTGATGATGTAAACCTAGTATAAGGGAAGGGGGAATGGTGTGACATGTGTAGTAGCGAGATAGCACGGGTGCGAGCGGGGGGAGCAGACTATTTGGAAGAGACATCGAGTGTGTGTGTGGGAGAGGGGTGTGAGAGCGAGAGAAAGAGAGAGCTAGCGACGGAGAGAGAGGGAGAGGAAGAGAGGGGGCGAGAGGGGTCGTTTGTGTCCATAAATGTCGTATAGATAGGGAGACAATGTTGATGTTGTCCGAAATTGGCCTATGAACGGGGACGCAAGGGAAGCAAGTCATCGTGTGTGTGATAGGGACTTCATGAGATACCTAGAATAGATGGTGTAGAGAACAATGTGCGAAATCAAGAACGATTATACATTAGGGAGCTATGCAAAGAGTCACGACATATATGTATACAGGGAAAGAGCTGGGGCGGGTCTGAATGTGGGAGAGATAGAAAGAGGAGAGTGGTGCACAAGGAGACAAAGTGTGCTTGTTTGCAGTGGGGGTGGTGTGTAAGGTGAGTGCGCGAGAACCACATAACTAGGGAGATAGACGTTTGGGGGTGACGTTTTGTGTGTATGGGAAATATACACTCTACATAGTGCGTGTGCTTGGGTAAGAGAGGTAGCGGGAGACCTAGAGAGTGAGGGAAGAGATGTGTGCATGCCCGAGAGACAAAGTGATAGAGACCTATGTTGGGGTCCGGACTTTACAAGAGAGAGGGGTGTTAATGTGCTCGTGTGTTGGTGTTTGGGGGAGAGAATGACTTCTCTCTGTGTGTGTGTGTGTGTGTGATGGGGGGGGGTTGACTTCAGATAAAGAGTGAGGTGTCTATATTTGAGGGACTTTAGCGTAATTGAGATATTGTGCACTCATGGTTGATCAATTTGTTTCAAAGTTTGTACTATGAGATAACGATACTTTTGAACATGCGTGATATACCTTGATGTACCAGAATTACAAACCTAAGATTGGAATTTTGGAATTCGACTCCATCATTAGCTTTTGTAATTCATTTAAACGGAGGTACATTTTTTAAGCCGGGATTTCGTGATTTCAAATTCATATATCAAACCTAGAGATATACACATACGGGCATGTTCAAACTTCATAATCATCCACTTTATTCATACACATAAACATTTTTGCTTTTGTCATCATATTTAGGATAAACACATTTGGAATTTCATTTGAATTGGACCGTATGATGGTATTTGCTTGTAGTAGCTCAATGATCCATATTTGAATTGAATGGACAATCTAAGTTTTGAGTTGGAGACATTGATTTTCAAAACTTGCACATTTTTTTGCGTGCAAAACAAACAAATTGTCGGCCATGATATCATAGTCGGCCGTACGAGAGCGGAATACTTATAATTTTAGGCGCCAAAAGCTTTCAAACTTTCCACTCACATCGAAATATCACGCGCCTGAAAGTTTAGCCCTGTGATATTCCTGTTTTACCCCTGCCACATGAACGGAAAAGGGCTGCTTTGGTAACTCCATTGTTTTTCCCTCTTTGCCCCCAACATTCTTCCCCAGAGCCCCTCCCCTTCCCCTCCCCGACCCCCCAACCACGGCAAGCCGCCGAATCTAGTCCTCCGCCGCAGCGGTGGACCTCACACCCCACCGGATCTACCTTCCACACCTTGGAACCCCCAACTGCCAACTCACCACTTCACCGAAGCCGCTTCAGCGACTGGCTTGTCCACTGCTCCAGATCTCCTTGACCGCCATCATGTTCCACCGCACCGGATCTGCTTAACCGGCGCCCTCGTCCACCACAGCGTAGGCCCTTCAGTGACTCCCTCGTCCGCCCCTTTGCTGACCCTTCATACAAGCCCTCGTCCGCCGCAACAGATCCACCTCATCGAAAGCACTGTACAACGCGCCCGCCGAAGCCTTCGTCCACTGCACCGGACCCGCTCCACGGACGCCATATTCAACTCCACCGGCCCTGCTTTACCAACGCCGCAGCCTCATCAGGTTATTTCGATTTGTACTCCTTCGGGTTTTCTCTTTATCGTGCAACTGTTCACTTACCACAGATGAGCTTTCTTGTATGTCGACAGGCACCGCAACCGTAGCACCGGAGCCGCTTCAGCGACGGCGACAGCCGGCCCAAACTCAACCGCAACACGAGCACCATCGACGATCCTTAGATATCAAGTATGACAACGATACCCATATGCCGCCGAGAATCAGGTACTATTATCCAACGGCCGGCGCCTACGTTCACTTTCCTAGCATAAGCAGCGCACCTTTGAATTTCTTCAGGGCATCATTCAGTTTTTCATGAGACGCGTTATTCTGCTTGCACCTGTAGGGCCATACTTCTGGCAGTGAACATGTTACATGTGCTAAATTACATACCAGTGCACATATAGATAATATGCTTTAGTTTTGTTCTGATGCCACCTGTTGGTTCCATCAGACTGCTTAGTGTTCTCTATGCTTAATTACACATCAGCAAACTAGCATGTGGTTCCGCTGCTTTTTGTTCGTTTTACCCTACATTTTCTGATGCTAGCTATTACATCACTGCTCCGAGCCTCTGTTCATTACTTGTTTGTGTGTTCTTGATCTTCCCAAGTTGCATGACTAATTTGATGCTTCTATTAATTATGGAGCTGCCAACCCCATCAAGCAAAATATTTTGTTCTTTTGGGGCTGGCACCTCGAACAAGCATAAAAATAGAGGGAAGCAGATATACTCCCTCCGATTATATTTACTCTGCGCATAACTCTTGACCCGCATACCAAGGAGCGCACTGGTTTAATTTTTCTGATCTAATTTGGCAATTAATTAGGGCAGAGGCGGATGGGGCGGGGCACAAAAGGAAACCAGCGCTAGGAATCGGCAACACGCAGACTAATACGAGAAAACTGAGAAAAAGTTATACGCAAAGTAAAAAGAATCAGAGGGAGTATTGTCGTGTATGCACACACCCTTCTTTCATTAGTTTAGATGAACCATTATGATCAATTTGGACCAGTGCATGCGATTAAAATTAATTTTACCTAAATAGATGGTGCAGAATAAACTACAACAACTAGATTTGCAACCACGGGGTGCTGACGATATCTTCAAAGAACATTGCAACAACAGCTAGGCTTCACAGCAACATATGGTAAGCCAGTGTGTTTTAGTACATGTGAAATGTAATGCGAGTGGGCTGCTTTCTTGGCTTTTGCCTTCAACATGTAATCCTACCGAATTACAAATAGTTCAGTTGTCTGCTTTGCTGTATTGCTTGATGCGAATGCTTATTTGTTGTTACGCTATACCTGAGTTGGCCAATATGTCAGCAGTGCCTGCTGTACTATCGTAAAGAAATGCATGCCTATTTCACTTGAGTCCTTAACTTTTCCTCTCAACTTCATCACAAGACTGTCTTCATAGTTTATATGAGGCCACACTGTTAAGTGCTTTCTCAGATTATTTCAACTGCTTAGATGCTTTGGAAACTTAAATATAGCGGTTGCACACTCCCTTTCAACTTGGGATGTCAACTGGGTCCGGTTTAATCTCGATTAAAGTCCACTAGTGGTATGATAGTTCAAAAGAGTTTTTGTTTTTTTGAGGAAAATGAACTAGGGAGGTAGCAAAAACTAACTAGATGGGACTGGCGGATTTCGTTTATTTGCCACTTACATCCCTCGTTTCATCTTACCATTTTAATTTCTTTTCGGCTAATCTTGCTTCGAACCATTTAAATATAGTTTGCCATGCTCGGCAATAATTTGTCCGTCGTTTACCATATAAGCTTACTGCCTGGATCATACGACAACTATCTCTTACTGATGTCCCGCGGAAACATTTCAGGATGCCGTTCACACTAGGACACAATGTACAACCCCGAATCTATTTGTGGAAGCAGTGTGCCATCCATGTTACCAGATGGTAGCAGTTCAGAGGCAACACCGCCGGAGAGTAGTCTGAGCACAGATATTATAGTGCTTGAGGTTCTACTAGAGGCAGAAAGAGATGGTGTGGCTGCCATGAATGAGGTAATCTTTATCTTGAGGCTGGAAATTACGAAATTAGCGGCACGCATTATGCAAGCAACCCAAGAATTGGAGGAAGTAAGAATGTTGCATTTGAAGACGGAGGAGGTCCTGCTGTTTCTGCTATCTGAAGCCCAAGATAATCCCGGTTCTTCTTTAGATACCAGTTGAAATTTTCGTTAGATTGTTGTACTTGCTTGTTGTGTCATGTCTCTGAATGGATTATGTTGCAAGACCCCCTATGTTGTCCATGTGTTGTACTGATCCGAATTTTTTAGGCGAGGCAATCCTCAGTACTTGTATGATTGACATAAGGTGAACTGTTTTTCGTGTGAGCATATTGTATTGGATGAAATAACTGTTTGACTCAGAGTGTATCCAACCTACTGAATTCGAAGATCATGGCATTTCTAAATCATAATCATATATAAAGGTGGAATAAATCTTTGTTGTGGTTTCGAAGAAATAAATAACAAAACATATAATTATCTGTGGATATTCGTAATCGAATACAAATTGGATTTAAATTTAGTTTGCCAGGTCACAGGGTAAACGTGAATGCTAATTCTCCCAAGTTTTGAACGAAGCGGCTAAACACCCACTATAATTTGTGGGCTGCCTGAAGCAAGTGTTTGCGAGATGGAAATTACTGTCTACCCCTGACACTTGACATCCTTACCAACAGGATTTACACTACTGTCGATAGGGGTAGACTAGTAACTTCAATCAGACGTGACACGACGGCCTCTGAGCCCATTCAGACACGGTGGGCGCCAAACGTGGGCGGCAAAACACATTTGATTCAAGCTTGTCCGAAAGACATGTGTCTCTTCCTCCATTTCCCCATTCATACACGGTGGGCGGCAAAACAAACTCTCCTCGTCCGAAATCGATGTAGGCTTATATTTTAAATAGGGGCAGATGTGTAACTTCCATCAGACATGACACAACCGCCCTACCTGTCAGCCCCGTTCATACACCGTGGGCACCAACCGTGGGCGGCAAAACACCCTCTCCTCGCCTGAAATAGTTACCGGCAAATATTTGGGAGATGCAAGATTATCGTCCTATCCCCAACCGACGCGATGTCCGAACTTTTAAACGGGGGATAAGTTCGTAACTTTCCCCCATTTCAGAGAAGCGCGTCCCAAAGTTTGAGATCCCCCCTCCCCTCCATTTCCCCATTCATACACCATTGGCGGCACGACAACCTCCGCACTGCGGCCAGCCTCCTCCGTCCGCCACCCCATCCTCCACCTTGCCGGAGCCGCTACCCCTACCCCGTCGTCCACTGCAAGAGATGGACGTCTCTCATCCACGACACTGGACTAGGATCCTTTCATCGCCTCCTCTCGCTTCATCGGCGCTGTCGTCCACCTTGCTGTTGCCGCTCCTATGACCGCCTCGTCCACGGCAATAGGATATATCCCCCGACCCGACCGTCTGTCATCTAATGTCTTCTTCCCCGCCGCCGACAGCCATCGCACCCGCAGCACCCTCAACGTATCAGGATAGGCCTACATGGCGTCGCAAGAGAGCTGGTACTCTTCCATATGTGCTTAAGTTATTGATCTCACCCGAAAAATAGATCGTAATTTGTTTACTGTACTTTTCTTGTCTGTACCAAATCGTAGTGGCTAGTTGAAAGCAAACATTGGTTGCAAAGTAGCTTTGTCCGGTTTGCACCTTCAGATCCGCCATGGCACGGGCACTATACTCGTAAAGCTTATGGTTTCCCCCCTTTATATTCACTACCATCATCATAGGTGCTTCGTGTCGTGCTAGCACTGCTCCTCAAGACCTCAACCCAAAGCTTACGTGTTGAAATACGAATCTGATATGATGCTCATATCACTAAACAGAGAACGTTTAATTGGTCACCTAATGTTCCTATATTCGTTTTGAAAAGCATGTGCGCCACCCACTGGTCCAGCTAGTTCCACTTTCCTGATTTTTCTCTTGATGCTTAGGGTTTTCCCCTTTTATCTACTCTACTATGATCTGCGTAGGTGCTTTCTGTCCTACTAGCATTACTCCACCCTTCAAGCTAAACAACACAACACTTAGAATTCGAAAGCTTAGTTGTTCAAATATGATTGTGATATGATACTGATATTAGTTAACCGACACATTTAATTGGTTAGCTAAAGGTCCCACTTGAGTTTTCAAATGCATGTCGCGACATATAGAGAGACAACATAATTGCATTTCTTTGTCACTTGTTGACCGTACTTTCTTGTCCATACCAAATCTTAGTTGTTATTTCAAAGCAAACATCGGTTGCTAACTACCCTTTGCGCGGTTTGCAGCTTCAGATCTGCCATCCCACTGCCACGGTCAACACTGTACTTATCATGCTTATGTTTTCCCCATTTTATGATGACCACAATCAGCCTACGTGGTTCGTGTCATAATAGCACTGATCCACCCATCAAGCTAAACAAGCTTAGTTGTACAAATTCATATATGATATTATTGCTGATATTAGTAAAACTGAGAGATGTTTAATTGGTTAGCTAAATGTTCCTACTTTAGTTTCGAAATGCATGTGAGCCACATATGGAGAGACCGGAAAGAATAGCATTTCTCTGTGCGCTCTGGTTCATCATGGGTGGCCAACCGACATTGTATTAAAAGACTTGTAATATCTTCAATCTGCTTGCTCTTCTGCTCTTCTTTAAGATGATACTCTTCTCTTGCGGTCGACTGGTCAGGTCGAGTTGTTCTCCCTTAGTATATTTTGAATCTGTCAGGCCAGGTCGACTTGTTCTTCTTTACTATATGTTGAAGCTATCATCTGCGAAGTGTCATCACTTCTGGAGCTCTCATATTTTGAGTAGTAGGCCACATTATATTAATGCACACAACAAATTACATCATGCATGGCATCTTTTAAAAGAATTGCAGAGATAGCACAAAGGGGTTTACAGGGAGGCAGTATTGGATTAGAATCACTTCTGCATTACAAAGAAAATCTCACTTGTTTTTATGTTTTCATGCATGCCAGATATTGAACATTATCAAAATTAATATGAGAATGGGCGCACGAGAGGAATATTGCGGAACGATCCACTGCCTAACAAACTTGGCATGGTGGAGGATGGCATATCTTATTCACCCATGAAGGTGCTTGCTCTAACTTTGCAAAGTTGTATTGGTCGCACATATTTTGTTTCTGACCTTTTGCATTACTTCTACTTTGTTACACCATCTGCTTAGTTTAAGCATCATATATGAGTATATGACATACCTATCCATTTTCTGTACCTATTCCATGTGTTGTCACACTATGTTTTTCCAGTCAAATGTTGTTCTTTTGTAATACATGTACAAAAGGAAGAGGGTGAGTGCAGATCCTCAAGGAGTACAAACTAGGTATTTGGAAAAGGTAGTGATACCTGTTAAATCAGATAGATCAGTAGCCACAGAAAACACAGGCCCAACTGTACCACACTTTACCCCTACTCCAGTGGCCAAACCTCTATTAGAACTGCTGGGAGCCCAGCGTCAGGTACTGTCTATGATATCAATTCAAAATTTAAACTCCTAAATTTCTGCTTGTGCCTTACCTTCTCTCTTGTATGAAAACTAATTTCAGATGAATCTCCTTGCTCAAAGGATCATACGATCTCAAAACAATAATGGGCTCTGCATTGCTCTTGTCAGTACCTCTCTCCCTTTTGCCTTGTAACGTTGTACTTAATTAATTGCTATTTGATTATGTATCATCAGTCTGCACCTGAGCTTCATTACTCTGTTTCTTCCAATATTATTTGATATATATTTACTCTTTGCAAAATGTAGAATAATGGCAACGCTTATAAAGAATTTTCTTTGGGAAATTTATTGAATTATCCTTCCATCAACATGAAGAAGGGCTTTGTCCAACCCGTGTTAACATGTAATGTAAGTTCATCCTTCTCAAGCCTTCAAACTTTGTTCTAGTATAGATTAGGATAGGCATCATCTCCTCCACTGCTGTTTGCTTTGCTGTTTACATCTGATTGCATGTTTGCAACAACTACCAGTTTCAAATTGTAGTTGTAAAAACATGTTCCTTATGCAGAACAGATCCATTTATTTGCTTATATAATTGTGAAACCTGTTATGTGTCTCCTTGTTTCTCTTTCAGACTCGTATCTCTTGCGCCAGGCAGAACTTTAGGGAAGATAGTGAGCCAAACCATCTTGAGGACAGCGAGATGACCCCAAGGTCCTGTATTGATGAAGACAGTGAGTTGAAGCTACTCACTAGCAGGTTGGAGACAACCTCTGTGCAGTTGCTGCCTCAATCAGTTCGACTTCTTCAGTCTCAACTTAAAGCGGAAAGGCTTGCTTCAGCTCAGCTCCGACTTGAAGTCAAAGATGCAATGAAGATGTCAGAGGACTGCCGTGCACACCATCATGCCTTAAATCTAGTATTGATGCATCTATCGTTAACACAACTGAGGTCTACTCAGCTTCTTCAGCTGTTTGGGGGGGGGGGGGGCGACCTGGCCAGGCCTAGTGCCTTCTGAAGTGCTCTCAGTTTTGTATATTCTTTTGTCGACATGTTTATTTGCACTGGTGGCGAACTTTGATGCCCAGTGGATGTAATATGTGTGATAGCCGTGATAGCCTAGCGTAAGTTGCTTGCTTATTTATTTGCTTGTTGTCTTGTTTATTTGTTTGCTTCTAGTCATTGCAGTTCTTTTTCCGCGGTTTGCTAGTGGTTGCATTAACCTATTTTTTAAAACTAGGCCACAATAACCATGGGCTAATATTTACTGTAGTGACACTAGGCCTCCTACGGGCCGTAGAAACAGCGGGCCTTCTACGGGCCATAGAAACAATGGGCCTTCTATGGGCCGTATCATCAATGGGCCTTATACGGGCAGTATGACCGATGGCCAAACATGGGCCAATAACAGGCCGCAATATGGCCGTAAACGGGCTAGAGTTGGAATCGTCCGTTCATGGGCCGACCATAACGGGCCATCATTAATAGGCCGTATTTGATGACGCTATGAAAATGGCCCAACGTATTAACAGACCACAAACGGGCCGACTGTAACCACGGGCTGAATTTGGCCCACAAGCAGAATATGACAGTAACGGGCCGTAAGTAAACGAATGCTGGAAATGAGCCCAAGAATAAATGGGCTCTGAGAAGGCCGAAAGATAACATGGGTTGGAAACGGCCCAACGAAATAACGGGCCGTTAATGGGTATAAAGTGATACACTGTTCATCACGGGCCAGTTTCACCACGGGCCGTTAATGGGTGTAAAGAGATACACTGTTCATTACGGGCCAGTTTCACCACGGGCCGTTAGTAGGCCAAGAGTTACATAGGGCCTCATATGGGCCGAAAGACGTCATGGGCCATACATGGGCCAGAAGTGAAAACGGTATGGAATCATATTGGATGGCCCAGATGACGCTACTGGTCCTAATTCGGATAGGGCGTAACGGGCCTTGGGTTAGCGGGCTGTAAATGGGCTATATTCGAACAGGCCGTTAACAGGCTTTCCATGGGCCGGCCCGACCAAGTCAAACGGACCGGCCTTTACACAGGAATGGGCCTCTGTTGGGCCGTGCCACGTGTTGACGTATCATAGGCGCCTATCTGACCCACTGACGAGCTGACACGTGTTTCGTCCGGCCAATAAGGATTTTACACGTGGAAATTTCCCATTGGTCGGGGCTGTTAACGGGTTATCGGATCCAAAACCCGACCCGATAGCTTAATGGCGTTCCGTTACGGTGGATGCCACATGTCGGTCACCCTTGACGAAAGCACTTCTGTGACGCGCGATTTATCGTCATGGAAGTGGACACTTCCGTGATGATAATTTTGGTAATGTCATGGAACACTTCTACGACAGCACAGGTATGACTATCTTGATTCTGTCATAAATGTGTCATGGATGTACATGCATGACAAAAAAAGCGACCTACTACGACAAACACGTATCATCGCGGAAGTGTATTTTTTTGTAGTGTTACCTCTTGGAGAGTGGTGTCTCCTAGATTGGTTAGGTGTCACTTGGGAGCCTCCGTCAAGATTGTGGAGTTGAACCAAGGAGTTTGTACGGGCAATGAGATTGCCTACTTCGTGAAGATCTACCTAGTGAGGCAAGTCCTTCGTGGGCGATGGCCATGGTGGGATAGACAAGGTTGCTTCTTCGTGGACCCTTCATGGGTGGAGCCCTCCATGGACTCATGCAACCGTTACCCTTCGTGGGTTGAAGTCAACGTGGATGTACGATAGCACCACCTATCGGAACCACGGATAAAAATATCTCCGTGTCTCCAACTGCGTTTGCACATTTCAATCCCATCCCTTTACATTCTTGCAACTTGCATGATTTACTTTTCGTTGCTTATATACTCTTGTCATGCTTGCTTGATATGTATTGTGAATGTTTGAACTTGTGCTAAAACTAACTTAAAGAATTTAAAAACTTCAACTTTTCTTGCTAAGAGTCTATTCACCCCCCTCTAGACACTTCTTCTCGATCCTTTCATCTGTCGATATGCCTGCAGCCACATCGCTGCAATTCCATCCATGTACAGCCCCGCTGTTGTGACCCAATTGTGCGGTGGCACTCGGTAGAGCTCTAAGTAGGAGGTGCATCGCTCGAGCCAGATGCGTGGCGCATCGCTGTCGAAATGGGGGAAGTCGTGTTTGGGCGGCTTGGCGTAGTGATCGCCCACTCGATGTTGCTCGTACGCGGTTGGCGAGTTCTGGAGCAGGAGCGGTGGCCCATGGTTGATGAGGCGGGCAAACGGAAGCTGCGCGGTGCCCTCTGTATAGAGCGGCGGAGGTGGTGGCAGACGAGTCGTTTGGGGAGGAGGGGGCGGCGCTTGAGTGGAGGAGCCAGAGGCCGGTGTCGTACCCGTTGCGGATGTGCCGGGGTCGAGCGGCGGAGGGGACTTGCGGGCCTCGTCCACCTCTACTTGCGTCAGATCTATCTGTTTGGCTAGATACTTGAGCTCGTTGGAGACCTGGTCGTTGTAGGCGACCTAGCCTTGGTGATGCTCGTCGGCCGTCTTCTGGTTGGCGTTGAGGCGGCGGATGACGGACTCAAGCAGGGTCTGAAGCTTGTTCATCGTCTTCGTCATCGTGTCCAGCACGCGGCGTGTCTGGGCAGAGGGTTTGGACGGCGCAGTGGTCGCGCTCCGAATCGAAGCGAACCCCGAGTAGGATTTCGGGCGAGCTCGCCGGAGCAGCTCGCACCTAGCTCGATGGATGTTACCGCTCGATCTGGAGGATTTGCGAGCCGCGGTGGCCCACGGAGAAAAATTTCTGGTGAATTGGAGGCTCTGATTACCACTATAATGCCCAGGGGAGATCGTGATCTAGAATTGGGGATGAGGAAAGGAGAACATAGTAGGTGAGGACTTGGAGAAGGGGAAAGGAGATCGTTCAATCACTTGCTGCCATTTCGTCTGGTGAGTCGTACATAAGTAGTTGCCCCACTGAGCCACCCTTACAAGGCCGCGGCGCAATCAACTCAACCCACACACGCACTCGACCCAAGCCCATACATCAATGTTGCATGTTCAGTTAACTGAACTGCACTTGGTCAGTCCACTGCAGATGCAGTAGCAGTATCTGCAGGCGTGACACTTGCATCTCGATCTGCTTTGGGCTAGTAGGATGGCGGCGACAGAGTCTATCTAGGGAAGATCCGCGGGGTGGGCGGCGAGCAAGGCCACAGTGGTAATAGGGGGCGGCGGGGCAAGGCCGTGTTGGGGGTGGTGTGTGCTGCGGAGGAGGCACCTGGCGGGGAAAGCAAAATGACGAGTGTAGTCTCACCCCACACATCTCCTATATCACTAAGAGCATCTCCACTCGTTCGGCCCCCCAGTTCATAGGCCGGCGCTCTTTCAGGCGCTTGCCTGGCGATTTTTAGGCCCTGGGGGCGATCTAGATCCTAGCCACGCCCCCAGGTGCGGCCCCCAAGGCATCACAAATTCAAACTTGGTCCATTCCCGCTCCCAAAAAACGCTACAAGTCCGGCGATCACCTTGCCATAGTTCAGCAATCAAATGAAAAGTTTGGCGTGCAAAAAGAAAGGACACGTAGGCAATGCATCAAACGGTGGTGACGGCCTCCGGCGTCGGAGGAGTCAGCGTGCGCGGGATGGGCGGCATCGGCGCGGCTTCTGTGCTGCTGGGCGTCGTGGAGGCATCATCGCTTGGGCTTGGTGGCGGCGTCGGCGTCGGCGTGGGAGTTGGCGGCGCCGGCTCCTCCTCCTCTGGCTCCTCCTCGCCGTGGTCGAGCTCGCCGTCCATGCCGCCGTTGAGGTCCATTGTGTCATCTTGGGCAGTGAACCCGGGGGAGGCGGCGGCCGCCGAGCCGGTCATGATGATGTCGTCCATGTCGGCCTCCGTCGCGTCGGTGTCGCCGAGATGCGACGAGGAGGCTTGTGAGAAGAGCAATGCGCCACGGCGGAGAGTGGCGCCGGGGAGGCTGCGTAGGTCGACGGCGAGTAGGTGTACGGAGGGTACTGCACGCCGGCGAAGGCGGGCGAGGGCGTGCGCTGGGCCGAGTGACCATGGGGGAAGGTGATGTTGGGGTTGAACCCGCTGTGCGCGCCGCCGTCGGCGTAGCCAGGCGACGGCGTGCAGCCCCAGGGTTGTGGCGACGACGAGAAGCCGGCCGGAGACCCGACGCATACGGGCCGTGGCCGCCGGGTGGATTCATCATCCCCGCGCGAGCCGCCTCGGTTTGTTCGGCCGAATGCTCCGCCTGCTCCGCCACCACCGCAGCCACGAACGCCGCCCTGTTCCGGGCGTTCTTGGTGTTCGCCTTGTTCCGCCGGTCGGTGGTGAAAGCCTCCCGGCGCTAAAATTCTGCCCTCCAGTCGGCGTTAGACATGCCCGGGGGCTTGGACGGCGGCGCCCTCTGCTTCCTCTGCTTCGGCTGGGTGGCGGAGGTGGCGGCATCCGCCGCAGCACGGGGCCACGTACTTATTCGGCGGCATGGCGGCCGGCTGGGAGGGGAGGAGGAGGAGATTAGCGGGAGGAATGGAGAATGGGAGGGAAGCCGAGGGGGGAAACGGAGGGAAAAGGGCCTCCTCTCGCCGACAAAGCGGCCCCACGCCCCTTTTAGCTTCGGCCGGCCCTCCCAGACGACCCCTGGGCGCTTGGGTTTGGCTCGGGTTCGCCGGCTATTATTCAGCCCCAAACCGGCGCTAAATGAGATCCTGGGAGCGCGACTGGGCCGATTTTCAGCCGTCGGCGCTAAAAAAAGCCTTGGGAGGGCCTATTGGGGCGCGTCTGGAGATGCTCTAAGCTCGTAGTGGTGGGAGCGTCAATTGCATCGACCGATTTCGTTGGTGCCCCCGATTTTGACCATGTCGCTCACTAGGAGGGTTGGCCAATTGGTGGGTCCTAATAGTCAGCGGTTGATGGGTGTGGGTAGGGTATGTTCGCGAGGGAGCGCGATCTTTTTGGAAGCCTGGCGGCGTGGCGGCTGGGAATGCCTCGCAAAACGTGTTGAACGACTGTCTTCGCCCGGCTATGTACAGAGGAGAGAGGTGGGCTGGGGGAGGGATTTGTGTGGCCGCCACTGGGCTGGGGTGGATTGCGTTGTGCTTTGCCGTTGCCGGAGAAGGTTGCGCGATGCGAGCGTGATACGTCTCCAACGTATCTATAAATTTTGATTGTTCCATGCTATTATCCATCTAGGATGTTTTATATGCATTTATATGCTATTTTATATGATTCTTGGGACTAACCTATTAATCCAGAGTCCAGTGCCAGTTTCTGTTTTTTCCTTGTTTTTGAGTATCGCAGAAAAGGAAAACCAAACGGAGTCCAATTGACCTGAAATTTCACGGAGATTATTTTAGGACCAGAAGAAGCCCACAGACTATCGGAGATGGGCCAGAAGAGTCTTGAGGCACCCACGAGGGTGGGGGGCGCGCCTTACCCCCCTGGGCGCACCCCTACCTCGTGGACGCCTCGGAGACCCCCCTGACTTGTTCCCGACGCCAAAAATCCCTATAAATATAGAAACCCACGAATAGAAACCTAGATCGGGAGTTCCGCTGCCACAAGCCTCTGTAGCCACCAAAAACAAATCGAGACCTTGTTCCTGCACCCTGCCCGAGGGGGGATCCCTCACCGGTGGCCATCTTCATCATCCCGGCGCTCTCCATGACGAGGAGGGAGTAGTTCACCCTCGGGGATGAGGGTATGTACCAGTAGCTATGTGTTTGATCTCTCTCTCTCTCTCTCTCTCTCTCTCTCTTGTTCTTGATTCGGCACGATCTTGATGTATCACGAGCTTCGCTATTATAGTTGGATCTTATGATGTTTCTCCCCCTCTACTCTCTTGTAATTGATTGAGTTTTCCCTTTGGAGTTATCTTATCGAATTGAGTCTTTAAGGATTTGAGAACACTTGATGTATGTCTTGTGTGGGGTACCCATGGTGACAATGGGGTATTCTATTGATCCACTTGATGTATGTTTTGGTGATCAACTTGCGGGTTCCGTGACCTTCGGAATCTATGCATAGGGGTTGGCACACGTTTTCGTCTTGACTCTCCAGTAGAAACTTTGGGGCACTCTTTGAAGTTCTTTGTGTTGGTTGAATAGATGAATCTGAGATTGTGTGATGCATATCGTATAATCATACCCACGGATACTTGAGGTGACATTGGAGTATCTAGGTGACATTAGGGTTTTGGTTGATTTCTGTCTTAAGGTGTTATTCGAGTACAAACTCTAGGATAGATCGAATGGAAAGAATTGCTTCGTGTTATTTTACTACGGACTCTTGAATAGATCGATCAGAAAGAATAACTTTTAGGTGGTTTCGTACCCTACAATAATCTCTTCGTTTGTTCTCCGCTATTAGTGACTTTGGAGTGACTCTTTGTTGCATGTTGAGGGATAGTTATATGATCCAGTTAAGTTATTATTGTTGAGAGAATTTGCACTAGTGAAAGTATGAACCCTAGGCCTTGTTTTAACGCATTGTAATACCGTTTGTGCTCACTTTTATCATTAGCTACCTTGCTGCTTTTATATTTTCAGATTACAAAAACCTATATCTATCATCCATATTGCACTTGTATCACCATCTCTTCGCCGAACTAGTGCACCTATACAATTTACCATTGTATTGGGTGTGTTGGGGACACAAGAGACTCTTTGTTATTTGGTTGCAGGGTTGTTTGAGAGAGACCATCTTCATCCTACGCCTCCCACGGATTGATAAACCTTAGGTCATCCACTTGAGGGAAATTTGCTACTGTCCTACAAACCTCTGCACTTGGAGGCCCAACAATGTCTACAAGAAGAAGGTTGTGTAGTAGATTTCAAGTAATTTCAGGAGCCGTTGCCAGGGAGGTGAGTGCTTGAAGGTATATCTTTAGATCTTGCAATTGAATCTTTTTGTTTCTTGTTTTATCACTAGTTTATTCTATAAAAGAAAACTACAAAAAAATGGAATTGAGGGTGCCTCATATGCTTCATCTTTTTAATGTCTTTCGTGAAAATAAGGATTCTGATAATTGTGCCAAAGTGTTGGAAGAAGAATGCATTAAAATGTTTGGCACTAAATGTTTGAATGATGAGCATGATTGCAATGTTGTTAGTATGAATTCTATGAATATCTATGATGCTAATAATATGCAAAGCCACAAGCTTGGGGATGCTATGTTTGATGAAGATGATATTGTTTGTCCCCCAAGTTTTGATGAGCAAATTTATTATGATGAAAGCATGCCTCCTATCTATGATGATTATTGTGATGACATGTATGTTATATAGAATAATTATAACCATGAAACTTGTCATCTTGATTTTAATTTTCAATCACATGATAGTTATTTTGTTGAGTTTTCTCCCACCACTATTCATGAGAATAAATTTGCTTATGTGGAGAGTAATAAAATTTCTATGCTTGTGCATCATGAGAATAATGCTTTATGTGATGGTTATATTGTTGAATTCATTCATGATGCTACTGAAATTTTTTATGAGGGAGGAATATATGCTTGTAGGAATTGCAATAATATCAAGTTTCCTCTCTATGTGCTTAAAGTTTTGAAGTTATACTTGTTTTCCCTTCCTATGCTAGTTCATTATTGTTCCCTTAAGTTGTTTGCTAACAAAATCCCTAGGCATAAGAAGTGGGTTAGACTTAAATGTACTAGTCATATTCTTCATGATGCTCTCTTTATGTTTCAATTCTTATCTTTTATGTGAGCATCATTGAAATCATCATGCCTAACTAGGGGCGTTAAACGTTAGCGCTTGTTGGGAGGCAACCCAATTTTATTTTTGTCCTTTGCTTTTCATCCTGCTTAGTAATAAATAATTCATATAGCCTCTGTTTATATGTGATTTTATGTTTTAATTAGTGTTTGTGCCAAGTAGAACCTTTGGGAATACTTGGGTGAAGTCTTTGCGATCTTGCTGTAAAAAATAGAAACTTTTGCACTCACGAGATTAGCTGCCATTTTTTACTGGTGAGTGATTTTAGGTTGATTATTTTTGAAGATGATTAATAGACAAATTCCTCAGGTACACCAATTTATTTCAGAATTTTTGGAGATACATAAGTATTCGAATGATACAGATTACTACAGACTGTTCTGTTTTTGACAGATTCTGTTTTCATTGTGTTGTTTTCTTATTTTGATGAATCTATGAGTAGTATGGGAGGGTATAAACCATAGAGAAGTTTTAATATAGTAGATATTACACCAATATGAATTTAGAATGAGATCACAACAGTACCTAAGTGGTGATTTATTTTCTTATACTAACGGAGCTTACGAGTTTTCTGTTGAGTTTTGTGTTGTGAAGTTTTAAAGTTTTGGGTAAAGATTCGATGGACTATGGAATAAGGAGTGGCAAGAGCCTAATCTTGGGGATGCCCAAGGCACCCCAAGTTAACATTCAAGGACAACCAAGAGCCTAAGCTTGGGGATGCCCCGGAAGGCATCCCCTCTTTCGTCTTCGTTTATCGGTACCTTTACTTGGAGCTATATTTTTATTCACCACGTGATATGCGTTTTGCTTGGAGCGTCATTTTATTTTATTTTGTTTTGCTTTCAGTTTGAATAATATCCCAAGATCTGAAATTCTTAAAAGTTAGAGAGCCTTCATATAGTTAAATAATTATTCAACTACTCATTGATCATCACTTATATCTTTTGGAGTAGTTTGTCGTTTGCTCTAGTGCTTCACTTATATCTTTTAGAGCACGACAGTAGTTTTATTTTGAAGAAATAGATGAACTCTCATGCTTCACTTATATTATTTTGAGAGTCCTAAACAGCATGGTAATTTTCTTTGGTTATGAAACTAGTCCTAGTATGATGGGCATTCAAGATGGGTATAGTAAAAACTTTCATATAGAGTGCATTGAATACTATGAGAAGTTTGATACTTGATAATTGTTTTGAGATACAAAGATGGTGATATTAGAGTCATGCTAGTTGAGTAATTGTGAAATTGATAAATTCTTGTGTTGAGGTTTGCAAGTCCCGTAGCATGCATGTATGGTAACCGTTGTGCGCCAAATTTGAAGAATGAGGTGTTTCTTGGATTACCTTATGAGTGGCGGTCGGGGACGAGCGATGGTCTTTTCCTACCAATCTATCCCCCTAGGAGCATGCGCGTAGTGCTTGGTTTTGATGACTTGTAGATTTTTGCAATAAGTATGTGATTTTTTGTGACTAATGTTGAGTCCATGGATTATACGCACTCTCACCCTTCCATCATTGCTAGCCTCTTCGGTACCGTGCATTGCCCTTTCTCACCTCGAGAGTTGGTGCAAACTTCGCCAGTGCATCCAAACCCCGTGATATGATATGATCTATCACACATAAGACTCCTCATATCTTCCTCAAGCAACCACCATACCTACCTAGTATGGCATTTCCATAGCCATTCCGAGATATGTTGCCATGCAACTTTCCACCGTTCCGTTTATTATGACACGTTGCATCATTGTCATATTGCTTTGCATGATCATGTCGTTGACATCGTATTTGTGGCAAAGCCACCGTTCATAATTCTTTCACACGTGTCACTCATGAGTCATAGCACATCCCGGTACACCGCCGGAGGCAGTCATATAGAGTTATATCTTGTGCTATTATCAAGTTGTAATCTTTGAGTTGTAAATAAATAGAAGTGTGATGAGCATCATTATTAGAGCATTGTCCCGTCTGAAAAAAAGGCCAAATAAAAAAGGAAGGCCCCCAAAAAAGATAGAAGGGACAATGCTACTATCCTTTTTCCACACTTGTGCTTCAAAGTAGCACCATGATCTTCATGATAGAGAGTCTCTTATTTTGTCACTTTCATATACTAGTGGGAATTTTTCATTATAGAACTTGGCTTGTATATTTCAACAATGGGCTTACTCAAATGCCCTAGGTCTTCGTGAGCAAGCAAGTTGGATGCACACCCACTTAGTTTCTTTTGTTGAGCTTTCATACATTTATAGCTCTAGTGCATCCGTTAAATTGCAATCCCTACTCCTTGCATTGACATCAATTGATGAGCATCTCCATAGCCCGCTGATTAGCCACGTCGATGTGAGACTTTCTCTTTTTTGTCTTCTCCACACAACCTCCATCATCATATTCCATTCCACCCATAGTGCTATGTCCATGGCTCGCGCTCATATATTGCGTGAAAGTTGAAAAAGTTTGAGAATACTAAAGTATGAAAGAATTGCTTGGCTTGTCATCGGGGTTGTGCATGATGGGAGCATTTTGTGTGACAAAAATGAAGCATGGCCAAACTATATGATTTTGTAGGGATGAGCTTTCTTTGGCTATGTTATTTTGAGAAGACATAACTGCTTGGTTAGTATGCTTGAAGTATTTTTTGTCAATATTAAACTTTTGTCTTGAATCTTTCGGATCTGAACATTCATGCCAGAATAAAGAAGATTACATTGAAAATTATGTTAGGTAGCATTACACATCAAATATTCTGTTTTTATCATTTACCTACTCGAGGATGAGCAGGAATTAAGCTTGGGGATGCTTGATACGTCTCCAATGTATAATTTTTGATTGTTCCATGCTATTATATTATCCATCTAGGATGTTTTATATGCATTTATATGCTATTTTATATGATTTTTGGGACTAACCTATTAACCAAGAGCCCAGTGCCATTTTATATTTTTCCTTGTTTTTCAGTATCGCAGAAAAGGAAAACCAAATGGAGTCCAATTGACCTGAAATTTCACGGAGATTATTTTTGGACCAGAAGAAGCCCATGGAGTATCGGAGATGGGCCAGAAGAGTCCCGAGGCACCCACGAGGATGGGGGGCGCGCCCTACCCCCCTGGGCGCGCCCCCTACCTCGTGGACGCCTCGGAGACCCCCCTGACTTGTTCCCGACGCCAAAAATCCCTATAAATATAGAAACCCCCGAAAAGAAACCTACATCGGGAGTTACGCCACCGCAAGCCTCTATAGCCACAAAAACCAATCGGGACCCTGTTCCGGCACCCTGCCGGAGGGGGGATCCCTCACCGGTGGCCATCTTCATCATCCCGGCGCTCTCCATGACGAGGAGGGAGTAGTTCACCCTCGGGGCTGAGGGTATGTACCAGTAGCTATGTCTTTGATCTCTCTCTCGTGTTCTTGATTCGGCACGATCTTGATGTATCGCGGGCTTTGCTATTATAGTTGGATCTTATGATGTTTATCCCCCTCTACTCTCTTGTAATGGATTGAGTTTTCCCTTTGAAGTTATCTTATCGGATTGAGTCTTTAAGGATTTGAGAACACTTGATGTATGTCTTGCGTGGGATACCCGTGGTGACAATGGGTTATTCTATTATCCACTTGATGTATGTTTTGGTGATCAACTTGCGGGTTCCGTGACCTTCGGAATCTATGAATAGGGGTTGGCACACGTTTTCATCTTGACTCTCCGATAGAAACTTTGGGGCACTCTTTGAAGTTCTTTGTGTTGGTTGAATAGATGAATCTGAGATTGTGTGATGCATATCATATAATCATACCCATGGATACTTGAGGTGACATTGGAGTATCTAGGTGACATTAGGGTTTTGGTTGATTTGTGTCTTAAGGTGTTATTCCAGTACGAACTCTAGGATAGATCTAACGGAAAAAATAGCTTCGTGTTATTTTACTACGGACTCTTGAATAGATCGATCAGAAATAATAACTTTGAGTTGGTTTCCCCTAGAATAACCTCTTCGTTTGTTCTCCGCAATTAGTGACTTTGGAGTGACTCTTTGTTGCATATTGAGGTATAGTTATATGATCCAATTATGTTATTATTTTTGAGAGAACTTGCACTAGTGAAAGTATGAACCCTAGGCCTTTTCTAAACGCATTGCAATACTGTTTGTGCTCACTTTTATCATTAGTTAGCTCGCTGTTTTTATATTTCCAGATTACAAAAACCTATATCTACACTCCATATTGCACTTGTATCACCATCTCTTCGCCGAACTAGTGCACCTATACAATTTACCATTGTATTGGGTGTGTTGGGGACACAAGAGACTCTTTGTTTTTTGGTTGCAGGGTTGTTTGAGAGAGACCATCTTCATCCTACGCCTTCCATGGATTGATAAACCTTAGGTCATCCACTTGAGGGAAATTTGCTACTGTCCTACAAACCTCTGCACTTGGAGGCCCAACAACGTCTACAAGAAGAAGGTTGTGTAGTAGATATCAGAGCGTTCTATGCTTGAAGGTTCTCCGTCTGCCTGTGCGCTGTCGATGTTAGAGGCCTGCGACATCGCTTCGATGGATGTTTTGGTGGCTCGAGCTTCGGTCGGTCCGTCTGAGGTACGCATTTTTTTGACACTTAAGAGAGAGAGGGTTGAGTACGACTCTACAAGGGAGTGAATGAGGCATCCGCCACTGCTCATCCATTGCCAGATCCGGCAGCCGACCTGCCTCTACATGCCGGATCCTACCACCGAAGAGCTCGGTCAGGGCGGATCAGTTAGGACGAAGATGACGTGGTGGTGAAGTGAGGTGAGCAGGAGGAGCGACCACATGGGGTCAAGGTCATGGACAAAACCATTACTTTCAAGTTGCTTGATTAACTAGAACATGAAATATGGTGTTTCCATGTTAGTTGTGAAGTGTGATATGGTATTTTCTTTAAGAGTAAACTGTCTAACATAGTGTTTCTTCTGATATGATGTTACCTTGAGGTCTTAAATGGAACATTGCATTTTAGTGCCGGTGATGTTCTTGACTCCTTGCAACGTCAAGACAACAAATACTCAGAATGGTCAGTATAACAACTTCATTATCCGTTGACCAACTTGTATAATGATGGTGGATTTGGTCTGTGGATGCATAGAGAATGGATTCGGGGGAGAGTGTGCTGCAGGATATATATGAAGCGGGAAGCTAGATGTGTGACTCTGGTGCCGCTTTTGGTCGTCGCGTTGGAGGGTTTCTGCATCGTGTTCATCCATGTGTTAGTCTTTTCTGTATTATGTCTAGAGACCTCTGATGAATGTGGTTGTTACTGTAGGGGGACGCTTTTGCGGCTCCGGTGCCGCTTCTGATCATTGGGTTGGAGGGTTTCTTCATCGTATTCTTCCACTGTGTTCTTATTATGTATTATGTCTACAGAGCTCATCTCGATCGGAGGTGTTCCTTTTGTTTTCCTCCTCCCGTTCCTTTCTCTCATGCACTTCACTATTGATGCCTTTCCTCCATTGTAACGGTTTCTGCAGGTTCCATGGCTGATACATTTTTCTGATACAATTGTCAGTCAAATGCTAATCACATGTTTGTCCAAACAACAAACATCTTGAACTAAATTTCTTATGTACTCCTATGTGCATAAGAGCGGCCTGAACCTGGGTAAAAAGAGAGAGTCCATCGCCGTGCCATCTCCTATTGCTTCTGCTCTTTGTGCAACACGACCATCCCCATGCCGAACCACAAAGGGGCGTCCTTCCCCATAGGTGATCGTGCTTCCACGCCGACATCTTTGGCGCCCCAGGTAGGGGGCATCGCTTGTGCGAACCAAAAGCAGTAGTCGGTGCGTATATCTTCATCAACTTCCGTCATCCATGACTCCCAAGAAAAAGAGCGGAGCCAGAGCGCATCCTTCCTCCTCGAAGGCCTCGTTACCCATGGTTGCGGGTGCCACAAGCGTTGCGTCTACGGCGGACGGGGTCGGTGAGGCGAGCGGTGCCAACAACACTCTTGCTGGGGCGGGGGCTGCGGGCGCGACCCACACTACAAAAAAATACACTTCCGTGATGATACGTGTTTGTCACAGTAGGTCGTGTTTTCTGTCATGCATGTACATCCATGACGATTTTATGACAGAATCACGATAGTCATACCTGTGCTGTCGTAGAAGTGTTCCATGACATTACCAAAATTATCATCACGGAAGTGTCCACTTCCATGATGATAAATCGCGCGTCACAGAAGTGCTTTCGTCAAGGGTGACCGACACGTGGCATCCACCGTAACGGAACGCCGTTAAGCTATCGGGTCGGGTTTTGGATCCGATAACCCGTTAACAGCCCCGACCAATGGGGATTTTCCACGTGTAAAATCATCATTGGTTGGAGGAAACACGTGTCGGCTCATCGCTGGGACAGATGTCATCCACTCATTGGACAGAAGGCGCCTATGATACGTCGACACGTGGCACGGCCCAATAGAGGCCCATTCTTGTGAAAAGGCCGGCCCGTTTGACTTGGTCAAAAGGTGGCGGGCCGGCCTATGGAAAGCCTGTTAACGGCCTGTTCGCATATAACCCATTTACAGCCCGCTAACCCAAGGCCCATTATGCCCTATTCGAATTAGGCCCAATAGCCTGGGCCATGCAATATGATTCTAGCCCATTTTCACTTCTGGCCCATGTATGGCCCATGACGTCTTTCGGCCCATATGAGGCCCTATGTAACTCTTGGCCTATTAACGACCCGTGGTGAAACTGGCCCGTAATGAACAGTGTATCACTTTACACCCATTAACGGCCCATGGTGAAACTGGCTCGTAAAGAACAGTGTATCACTTTATACCCATTAACGGCCCGTTATACCATTGGGCCGTTTCCAGCATTCGTTTACTTACGGCCCGTTACTGTCATTTTCTGCTTGTGGGCCAAATTCAGCCCGTGGTTATAGTCAGCCCGTTAATGGTCCGTTAATACGTTGGGCCGTTTTCATAGCGTCATCAAATACGGCCTATTAACGATGGCCCATTATGGTCTGCCCATGAACGGACGATTCCAACTCTAGCCCGTTTACGGCCAGCATGCGGTCTGTTTGGCCCATGTTTGGCCAATCGATCATACGGCCCGTATAAGGCCCATTGATGATACAGCCCGTAGAAGGCCCATTGTTTCTACGGCCCGTAGAAGGCCCACTGTTTCTATGGCCCGTAGAAGGCCCACTGTTTCTACGACCCGTAGAAGGCCCACTGTTTCTACGGCCCGTAGTAGGCCCAGTGTCACTACAGTAAATATTAGCCCATGGTTATTGTGGCCTAGTTTTAAAAAATAGGTTATTGCAGCCACTAGCAAATCGCAGAAAAAGAACTGCACTGACTACAAGCAAACAAATAAACAAGACAACAAGGAAATAAATAAGCAAGTAACTTACACTAGGCTATCACGGCTATTACACATATTACATCCACTGGGCATCAAAGTTCGCCACCAGTGCAAATATAGGGAACACAGCAGCATATAAACGCCGTAGCAAAACAAGTACAGAACTGAAACCACTTCAGAAGAGCTCAAGAAACAATATCCTGGGTACCCATAATGCTGGCAAGATGCTTAGCAAGCTTATTAACTTTCTCTTATTTGGCGCTTAAGTCCTCCAACGCTTGCTGTTGCACCAGAAAGTATGCATCTGAATTCTGCAGGGACTTCCTCAGTCCTTTGGCTTCCTGTCGCATAACATCTGATCGATGTCTTTCAACTTGAAGTTGAGACTCAAGAAGCCGAACTGATTCAGGCAACGAGTTCGAAGAGCTCGTGCCAGCAGTGGTAGCCAGTAACTCGAACACTACATCAAGACAGGACTTTGGGGTTGTCTCAGTGTCTTCAATATAGTTTTTATCAGCTTTCTTGGAGACCAACAGGGATGTCTCACTATCTTGAACCTTATCTGCATTACTTCCTTTACCATTGCATAACAAAGTACTCTTCTCCAATATTTTATCCGCGTTCTAAAAGAGAAACAAACAAACACATCTCAGGTATACAATGTAGTATATGAAACTCATTTTGGTAAACTACTTCAGTAGTAAGGTGGACAGGATAACAGCATGAAACAAACATATATCTATGTAGTATGGTCACTATATGGTCTATATCATTCTAGTTTATGTTGCCAAATCAAGATAGATACAGTTCGAATCATATCTATTTAAGACAAAGCAGCATAGACAGAATATAAGTGTGGGAAACTACACAACAATAACAACACTTGTAATGTGCATGGCATGAGAACATAATTGTTTATTCAATTGAAACTGAAATCAACATAGAGCAAGTTACAACAGCAAACAGCCAAACACGTTGAAGAAACAGGTTTAAAAAATACCTGTTGCACCATTGGAGTTTCAATTGCATCCTTCAAATTTGAAAATAGTTGGTATCAGTAAATACGGTGATGCAAGAGCAAAGTGGTATGAACCATAGCTACGGAACCTGACCTGAGAACAATTCTTCTTCTGCTTTAAGCGTTGACTTCGGGTTCGGAGTGGTGGTCATCGTGATTTGGGCACTGCAGTTGCCTTACTAACTGCTCGTGTTTGGGTGCTCTGTGGTGGAGACAGTGCTGTGTCAACGGGAACTTGGTGTCTATCTGCTGGGGTTGGGGTTAGAAGGGGTGTAGCTGGTTCTCTGTCCAACTAGGTAGGGGTACAATCTGCATGAGTGTGGGTTATGTGTGGTGGGGCTGGTTCTTGGGCAAGTACAACCGTGGTTCTATCTGCATCGACAGGTAGCACGATCTTTTCTGAAGGCCGTGTTTTTACTCCCACAGATACTGCCATCACTCCCTCCAATTGAAATGGCTGATAAACAAGAAAAGTAATTGAATGTATAGACATTGTAAGATAGACAGGTGCAATGGATAGTAGGGAAGAAAACAGGGCATGAAATAATTCACATTTATGTTGTCTAAGCAAACAGAATAGCAGGACATAATTTCACATATATGATGGCTAATTAAACAGGATAGCATGGCACAATTTCACATGTATGATGGCTAACTAAACAGGATAGAATGACATACTTCAAAATATGATGACTATGTAAACAGGACGACATGATATAACTATACGATGTGTCTATTAAAGTGGTTGGCATGCCATAAATCACAAACATGCTGTCGATGGAAACATGATGACATGATATAATTCACGGATAGAATGACATAATTTAAAATATGATGACTATGTAAACAGGATGAGATGATATAACTATATTATGTCTTTAGAAAATGGGTTGGCATGCCATAATTCAGATACATGTTGTCTATGTAAACATCATGGCATGACATAATTCAAATATATGATTTATATACTAAGGAAGTGAGCAGAGGGCAATCGCATGTATGATGTGTCAACTAAGGAGATGGCATTCAATATTGTGTATATGATGTAAAAACTAAGCATTGCAATACAACATATGCATTATATGAGTAATATAACCCTGCCAAGTTTGAGCATACACCTCAGGTGGATAATAGGACTGGTCATCTGCCTCTGAATCCTCCTCTGAAGAGCTATCTGTAACCAGCAAGATATCTGCTTCAGCAGGTAGCATTGTCTGCTCTGAAGACCTTGTTTTCACTCCATAATTCTCCATCACCAATTCAATGGCTGATGCACAGGAAGAGCAGTTGAATATACAAACATTGTCGACAAAAGCAATGAGAAATACAAAAAAAGGACGACATGATATAACTCACATATATGACGCTTGCCTAAACAGCATGGCATGGCATAATTCACATACATAATGCCTTGCAACAAGATAACATTGCATAATTCACATATATAATGTCTTGCAACAAGATGGCATTGCATAATTCACATATATGGTAATTAGAAACTAAACATGTGGCATTCACACAAAGCATGTCTAAACTAAGCAAATGACATAGCAATGCAAGATACCATACGCACGATATGAGCAACATAACCTTGCCAAGTTAGGGCATGCACCTCGGGGGGGGGGATATGACTGGTCATCTATCTCTGAATCCTCCTCCGAGGAGCTATCGGTAACCAGCAAGACATGCGCTTCGTCAGATAGCATTGTCTGCTCTGAAGACCTTGTTTCCACTCCAGATTTTCCCATGACCGTGCCGAATGGCTGATGCACAGGAAGAGTACTTGAATGTACTAAAATTGTTGACAAATTTAACACGTAATAAAAAAATGATGGCATGATATAATTCACATATAAGATGACTGGCTAACCAGGGTGGCATTGCAAAATTCACATATATGATGCCTGGCTAGACAAGATGGCATTGCATGATTCACATATACGATAAAGAAACTAAACAGATGGCATTGACACAAAACATGTCTAAACTAAGCAGATGACATCTTTACTGTATACAGTAAGCAATGCAAGGCACCATATGCATGATATTACCAACATCAGCATGCCAAGTTAGAGCGAAGACCTCATGGGGTAAATGGGAGTGGTCTTCTCCTTCTGAATCCCCTTCAGAACAGTTATCTTCCTCTTGATTACGATCCGAAATGGGTGGAGGGGGGCTGCCTTTGCGCCCACCATGGAACGACGTCTGCATGAAATTTTATTGCCACGCAAGGCTCGTCTCTTTTGCTCTACATGATCAGTTCCATTGTGTACAATAACTGGCATGCATAGGAATAAAACATAGTGAGATTATGTAAGGACTACATGCACAAATCCAGAGTGATGGTAGCAAACTGTGGATAGACCCAAAACCAATGATAGTAGGCAGATAATAGCTTTAGTTAAAAAATACAGATAATGGCTCCTTTAATGTTTGTTTGCACCCAACATGAAACTCATAGTAGACACCGGATATTAACCAGATAGTAGACAGATAGTACTGATTGCTGCCCCAATATGTACCCCACAACCATTTAAAAACTCAAGTTTCAGCATTAGTTTGGACCTGACTCAGAGTCTAATAGCTGAATACGACAATAATGTAGCATGTCATCATATTAAGCAACGCATAATGTAAGCAGACACGGAAGAGTGCGACCTCTCTTGCGGACCTGTGTAGTCCTCAAGGTCATCTGCTCAGTTGATGATGGTAATGCAGTTGCCGTGGCTGCCGGCGGCGGAGAAGAAGATCTGAGGCGGCGAAAGACAGTCTGGAGAGCGGATCCCTGCTGTGGTGAACCCTTCCGTTGTTGGAGCAGCTGAGCTGGGGTGGAACAGAGCGCCGCAGGAGCAGGACAAACCACACAAGGTTTTCTTTGACACATATTTGTAACAGAAGTAATTGAGTAAGGGCTTGTTTGAATTTGAGGATTCTAACAATGCAGTGATAGGAAATAGACAGGAATAGGATAGGAATGCATGTGCAAAACAGAGAATTTAAAAACACAGGATTTCGGCCAATCTGGGTGTTTGATTCACAACAATTGGAAGATCACAGGATGCAAAAAAGCATGGTGAGATGAAGTCAAACCACAAGAAAATGTACGGTTATAATGCTATTATGCTACTATCTCTTAGTCTTGTGCTTGATGAATAGGAATATGCAAAGGAGGAGAAGTGGAAATTAGAATTCCTTTGGTTTTTCTTTCAAGGAGACACTAAAGGAACAAATCCTATAGTTTTCCTTTGCTCCATTCCTTTGCACCAAATTCATGAAAAGTAGTACCATAGGAAACTTTCCAATTCCGATGTTTTTCATTCACTTTTCCTACACTAAAAAAATATTTTTGTGCTACTTCTATTACTTTGGACCCAGACCACTGCCATACTAGCTCAACTCCCAGGCCCATCGACAAATGCACAGCTCAAATGCGCAGAGATAAATAATGATGGCGTTCAAGAGAGTCCATCACGGATAGCTAAGTTGCCTAGTACCTCACTGCTTGTCATATAGTAGGATAAAATAATCGTATTTCCCATTACTACGAGTGCTCAGTGGACAATATATATAACATGTGGAGTAAAAAAGAGACGCAACAAGTGTACAACCTCTTTGGCGAAGCCATGTCGATCTCAGCGTGATTGGGTTGGCCGGTGAGGATGCTCCGGCTGACTTGGCTGTCGGAGGAGGGGAAGAAGATCTTAGGCGTCTGGAGATGGAGCCCGAGGTACTACTCCGCTGTGATGGAGGGTTTTGTCGTTGGAGTAGCTCCGGTGGTTTGTACGACGCCGAGACTGAAGCAGGACAAGAGAGACAACGAACAACGTTAACCTGAGTGGAATTCTAATAGCATCTCCAATACATGACGTAAAATACATAACCACAAAGTGCTAGATGTAAAATACATCAGCCGCTCATCTCTGAACTTAACTGTCAAAACTGAATTTAACTGTCAACTGAACTTAACTGTCGAAACTGAACTTAACTGTCAAAACTGAACTTAACTGAAACTGAATTTTGCTGTCAAAACTGAACGCACTAGCAAGGTGAGGCTACACGTCGGTCGACTGACTTTTTCATCTCTGGTCAGTCGATTTTGCAGCCGTTGGATATGAAATCAAGGGCCTGCGGTTCATCTTCAACCTCCACCCCCCTGAGCCGCCAGCCACCACCGGCCAAACAGCAGCCCCCCGCCGTCCGCGGCCGGCGGTGCGCCGCCCCGCCCGCCCCGAAAACACTCCCCACCACCAGTCCGCCGCCGCATCGGACATCCCTCTAGGCCCCCTCCCCGTGCCAAGCTTTTTCTTCGGCGATCCCCACGCCACCGCCCCACCACCGCCGGCGACCACCGCTCCCATCCTGAACCCTAAGATAGATAGTGGGGTACCTCTCCGGCGCGCCCCCCTCCTCGCTGCGGCTGGTTCTTCCTTCACCCCGGTGAGCCCCCCCACCCCCTAAAAATCGACTGACCCAAAAGTCGATTCAGTCGACTGAAGTGTAGCTAAATCGGAGCAGCATCGCAAGCAAGAGCAACAGTGAGGGAGTCCTGGATTAGGGGGTGTCCGGATCGCCGGACTATACCTTTGGCCGGACTCCTGGACTATGAAGATACAAGATTGAAGACTTCGTCCCGTGTCCGGAAGGGACTTTCCTTGGCGTGGAAGGCAAGCTTGGCGATACGGATATGTAGATCTCCTACCATTGTAACCGACTCTGTGTAACCCTAGCCCTCTCCGGTGTCTATATAAACCGGAGGGTTTTAGTCCGTAGGACGAACAACAATCATGCCATAGGCTAGCTTCTAGGGTTTAGCCTCCTTGATCTCGTGGTAGATCTACTCTTCTACTACCCATATCATCAATATTAATCAAGCAGGAGTAGGGTTTTACTCCATCGAGAGGGCCCGAACCTGGGTAAAAACATCGTGTCCCTTGTCTCCTGTTATGATCCGCCTAGACGGACAGATCGGGACCCCTACCCGAGATCCGCCGGTTTTGACACCGACATTGGTGCTTTCATTGAGAGTTCCTATGTGTCGTCACTTATTAGGCCCGATGGCTCCACCAATTATCAGCAGTGATGCGGTCCAGGGTGAGACTTTTCTCCCTGGACAGATCTTCGTATTCGGCGGCTTTGCACTGCGGGCCAATTCGCTTGGCCATCTAGAGAAGGTTGAAAGCTACGCCCCTGGCCATCAGGCCAGACTTGGAAGTTTAAACTACACGGCGGACGATCGCAGAGACTTGATCTTCGACGGATCTGAGCCATAGCCGAGTGCGCCGCACTGTCACGAAGGGCATGTTCTAGCTCTGTCGCCGAACAGTGCCCTGGAGGCCGCACCTGTGTCCGCGCCGACCCTTAGCTCGGAGCCGACCACACCAATCGAGGATGGGTGGTTAGACACCGCCTCGGGGGTTGCAATCTCTACGGCGATCAAGCCGAACGCCAGCCTTGTCCTCTGCGAAGCCCGTGACTCCAAAGTGCTGGACTCCTCTCCGGACTCCAAGCCCTCCGCGCCCCTACCAATCGAATCCGATTGGGCGCCGATCATGGAATTCACTGCCGCAGACGTCTTTCAGCACTCACCCTTCGGCGACATTCTGAATTCACTCAGGTCTCTCTCCTTGTCAGGAGAGTCCTGGCCGGACTATGACTGGCAGGATAGGGATGTGGACGACGAAGAAATTCGATGCCCACCCACCACCTACTTCGTAGCCACTGTCGATAATTTAAACGACGTGCTCGACTTCGACTCCGAAGACATCAACGGTATGGACGACGATGTAGGAGAAGAACATGAACCAACGCCTATAAGGCACTTGACAGCCACCTCATCTCCTGATGTATACATGGTGGACACACCCAAAGGAAGCAACGACGAGGAACACAGGGATGCAACGAGCGATTGTTCACTCAAAAAGCAATCAAAGTGGCGACGTAAGCGCCGCTCCAAGCCCCGCCTCGACAGAGACAGCAGCCATACAGACCCAGCCATAGAGCAGGACGAGCCGGCAGACGATGAACATGCCTTCGAGCAACTGTTCAAACAGGGCAACTTGGATAAACAAATTAAACAACCCGTCCCCGGCGAAAACAACAGTCCGGACGACCTTACGCCGGATAAGCTCATGGAGCAGAAGAACCTCCACAAAAGGCTCATCGCCACTGCGCGTAGCCTGAAAAAGCAGAAGCGGAAGCTCAAAACTGCGGAAGATGCACTCAGAATCAGATGGAGCAAAGTAATCAACACCGCAAACGAATACGGCGGCAGTCACCGCACCAAAAGCTATCCAAAGCGAAAGCTACTGCCTGAATTTGACGAGGAGGACTTAGAGCCCCCACGATGAAAAAATAAGGAAGCCACCCGGTCGGATAGACGACCCCATGGCCAACCTAGAACGGCAAGCGGCGCCGCACACAAGCCGGCACGCGATCCACTCGAGGATCCGCACCAAAAAGATGGCCCAGCCAGATCTATCTATGGGCGAAGAACGCAAGCTCTAGTAAGCAAGGCAACACAACAAATATCCGAACATCATGGCACACCCAAATACAGGGGTGCCGCACACCCCCTATGTTTCACCGATGAGGTTCTGGACCATGAATTTCTAGCGGGATTCAAGCCCGTAAACATAGAGGTGTATGACGGAACAACAGACCCTGGAGTCTGGATTGAGGATTATATCCTCCACATACACATGGCCAGAGGAGATGACCTCCATGCCATAAAATACTTACCCCTCAAGCTTAAAGGGCCAGCCCGACATTGGCTCAAAAGCCTTCTTGAAAACACCATCGGAAGTTGGGAAGAGCTCGAGGATGCTTTCCGGGCAAATTTTCAAGGGACTTACGTCCGCCCTCCGGATGCAGATGATCTAAGTCATATAACTCAACAGCCCGGAGACTAGTAACTTCAATCAGACGTGACACGACGGCCTCTAAGCCCATTCAGACACGGTGGGCGCCTAACGTGGGCGGCAAAACACATTTGATTCAAGCTCGTCCGAAAGACATGTGTCTCTTCCTCCATTTCCCCATTCATACACGGTGGGCGACAAAACAAACTCTCCTCATCCGAAATCAATGTAGGCTTATATTTTAAATAGGGGCAGATGTGTAACTTCCATCAGACGTGACACAACCGCCCTACCTGTCAGCCCCGTTCATACACCATGGGCACCAACCGTGGGCGGCAAAACACCCTCTCCTCGCCCGAAATAGTTACCGACAAATATTTGGGAGAGGGAAGATTACCGTCCTATCCCCAACCGACGCGATGTCCGAAATTTTAAACAGGGGATAAGTTCGTAACTTTCCCCCATTTCAGAGAAGCGCGTCCCAAAGTTTGAGATCCCCCCTCCCCTCCATTTACCCATTCATACACCATCAGCGGCACAACAACCTCCGCACTGTGGCCAGCCTCCTCCGTCCGCCACCCCATCCTCCACCTTGCTGGAGCCGCTACCCCTACCCCGTCGTCCACTGCAAGAGATGGACGTCTCTCATCCACGGCGCTGGACTAGGATCCTTTCATTGCCTCCTCTCGCTTCATCGGCGCCGTCGTCCACCTTGCTGTTGCCGCTCCTACGACCGCCTCGTCCACGGCAACAGGATATATCCCCCGACCCGGCCGTCTGCCGTCTTAAGTCTTCTTCCCCGCCACCGACAGCCATCGCACCCTCAACGTATCAGCATAGGCCTACACAGCGTCGCAAGAGAGCTGGTACTCTTCCATATGTGCTTAAGTTATTGATCTCACCCGGAAAATAGATCGTAATTTCTTTACTGTACTTTTTTTGTCCGTACCAAATCGTAGTGGCTAGTTGAAAGCAAACATTGGTTGCGAAGTAGCTTTGTCCGGTTTGCACCTTCAGATCCGCCATGGCACGGGCACTATACTCGTAAAGCTTATGGTTTCCCCCCTTTATATTCACTACCATCATCATAGGTGCTTCGTGTCGTGCTAGCACTGATCCTCAAGACCTCAACCCAAAGCTTACGTGTTGAAATACGAATCTGATATGATGCTCATATCACTAAAACAGAGAACGTTTAATTGGTCACCTAATGTTCCTATATTCGTTTTGAAAAGCATGTGCGCCACCCACTGGTCCAGCTAGTTCCACTTTCCTGATTTTTCTCTTGATGCTTAGGGTTTTCCCCTTTTATCTACTCTACTATGATCTGCGTAGGTGCTGTCTGTCCTACTAGCATTACTCCACCCTTCAAGCTAAACAACACAACACTTAGAATTCGAAAGCTTAGTTGTTCAAATATGATTGTGATATGATACTGATATTAGTTAACCGACACATTTAATTGGTTAGCTAAAGGTCCCACTCGAGTTTCCAAATGCATGTCGCGACATATAGAGAGACAACATAATTGCATTTCTTTGTCACTTGTTGACCGTACTTCCTTGTCCATACCAAATCTTAGTTGTTATTTCAAAGCAAACATCGGTTGCTAACTACCCTTTGCGCGGTTTGCAGCTTCAGATCTGCCATCCCACTGCCACGGTCAACACTGTACTCATCATACTTATGTTTTCCCCATTTTATGATGACCACAATCAGCCTACGTGGTTCGTGTCATAATAGCACTGCTCCACCCATCAAGCTAAACAAGCTTAGTTGTACAAATTCATATATGATCTTATTGCTAATATTAGTAAAACTGAGACATCTTTATTTGGTTAGCTAAATGTTCCTACTTTAGTTTCGAAATGCATGTGAGCCACATATGGAGAGACCGGAAAGAATAGTATTTCTCTGTGCGCTCTGGTTCATCATGGGTGGCCAACCGACATTGTATTAAAAGACTTGTAATATCTTCAATCTGCTTGCTCTTCTGCTCTTCTTTAAGATGATACTCTTCTCTTGCGGTCGACTGGTCAGGTTGAGTTGTTCTCCCTTAGTATATTTTGAATCTGTCAGGTCAGGTCGACTTGTTCTTCTTTACTATATGTTGAAGCTATCATCTGCGAAGTGTCATCACTTCTGTAGCTCTCATATTTTGAGTAGTAGGCCACATTATATTAATGCACACAACAAATTACAACATGCATGGCATCTTTTAAAAGAGTTGCAGAGATAGCACAAAGGGGTTTACAGGGAGGCATTATTGGATTAGAATCACTTCTGCATTACAAAGAAAATCTCACTTGTTTTTATGTTTTCATGCATGCCAGATATTGAACATTATCAAAATTAATATGAGAATGGGCGCACGAGAGGAATATTGCGGAACGATCCACTGCCTAACAAACTTGGCATGGTGGAGGATGGCATATCTTATTCACCCATGAAGGTGCTTGCTCTAACTTTGCAAAGTTGTATTGGTCGCACATATTTTGCTTCTGACCTTTTGCATTACTTCTACTTTGTTACACCATCTGCTTAGTTTAAGCATCATATATGAGTTTATGACATACCTATCCATTTTCTGTACCTATTCCATGTGTTGTCACACTATGTTTTTCCAGTCAAATGTTGTTCTTTTGTAATACATGTACAAAAGGAAGAGGGTGAGTGCAGATCCTCAAGGAGTACAAACTAGGTATTTGGAAAAGGTAGTGATACCTGTTAAATCAGATAGATCAGTAGCCACAGAAAACACAGGCCCAACTGTACCACACTTTACCCCTACTCCAGTGGCCAAACCCCTATTAGAACTGCTGGGAGCCCAGCGTCAGATACTGTCTATGATATCAATTCAAAATTTAAACTCCTAAATTTCTGCTTGTACCTCTCTCCCTTTTGCCTTGTAACGTTGTACTTAATTAATTGCTATTTGATTATGTATCATCAGTCTGCACCTGAGCTTCATTACTCTGTTTCTTCCAATATTATTTGATCTATATTTACTCTTTGCAAAATGTAGAATAATGGCAACGCTTATAAAGAATTTTCTTTGGGAAATTTATTGAATTATCCTTCCATCAACATGGAGAAGGGCTTTGTCCAGCCCGTGTTAACATGTAATGTAAGTTCATCCTTCTCAAGCCTTCAAACTTTGTTCTAGTATAGATTAGGATAGGCATAATTTCCTCCACTGCTGTTTGCTTTGCTGTTTACATCTGATTGGATGTTTGCAACAACTACTAGTTTCAAATTGTAGTTGTAAAAACATGTTCCTTATGCAGAACAGATCCATTTATTTGCTTATATAATTGTGAAACCTGTTACGTGTCTCCTTGTTTCTCTTTCAGACTCGTATCTCTTACGCCAGGCAAAACTTTAGGGAAGATAGTGAGCCAAACCATCTTGAGGACAGCGAGATGACCCCAAGGTCCTGTCTTGATGAAGACAGTGAGTTGAAGCTACTCACTAGCAGGTGTGTGTGAGACAACCTCTGTGCAGTCGCTACCTCAATCAGTTCGACTTCTTCAGTCTCAACTTAAAGCGGAAAGGCTTGCTTCAGCTCAGCTCCGACTTGAAGTCAAAGATGCAATGAAGATGTCAGAGGACTGCCGTGCACACCATCATGCCTTAAATCTAGTGTTGATGCATCTATCGTTGACACAACTGAGGTCTACTCAGCTTCTTCAGCTGTTGGGGGGGGGGGGGCGACCTGGCCAGGCCTAGTGCCTTCTGAAGTGCTCTCAGTTTTGTATATTCTTTTGTCGACACATTTATTTGCATTGGTGGAGAACTTTGATGCCCAGTGGATGTAATATGTGTGATAGCCGTGATAGCCTAGCGTAAGTTGCTTGCTTATTTATTTCCTTGTTGTCTTGTTTATTTGTTTGCTTCTAGTCATTGCAGTTCTTTTTCCGCGGTTTGCTAGTGGTTGCATTAACCTTTTTTTTAAAACTAGGCCACAATAACCATGGGCTGATATTTACTGTAGTGACACTAGGCCTCCTACGGGCTGTAGAAAAAGTGGGCCTTCTATGGGCCATAGAAACAATGGGCCTTCTACGGGCCGTATCATCAATGGGCCTTATACGGACAGTATGATCGATGGCCAAACATGGGCCAATAACAGGCCGCAATATGGCCGTAAATGGGCTAGAGTTGAAATAGTCCGTTCATGGGCCGACCATAACGGGCCATCGTTAATAGGCCGTATTTGATCACGCTACGAAAATGGCCCAACGTATTAACGGACCACAAACGGGCCGACTGTAACCACGGGCTGAATTTGGCCCACAAGCAGAATATGACAGTAACGAGCCGTAAGTAAACGAATGCTGGAAATGAGCCCAAGAATAAATGGGCTCTAAGAAGGCCGAAAGATAACATGGGTTGGAAATGGCCCAACGGAATAACGGACCGTTAATGGGTATAAAGTGATACACTGTTCATCACGGGACAGTTTCACCACGGGCCGTTAATGGGTAAAGTGATACACTGTTCATTACGGGCTAGTTTCACCACGGGCCGTTAGTAGGCCAAGAGTTACATAGGGCCTCATATGGGCCGAAAGACGTCATGGGCCATACATGGGCCAGAAGTGAAAACGGGCTGGAATCATATTGGATGGCCCAGATGACGCTACTGGTCCTAATTCGGATAGGGCGTAACGGGCCTTGGGTTAGCGGGCTGTAAATGGGCTATATTCGAACAGGCCGTTAACAGGCTTTCCATGGGCCGGCCCGCTAGCTTTTGACCAAGTCAAACGGGTCGGCCTTTACACAGGAATGGGCCTCTGTTGGGCCGTGCCACGTGTCGACGTATCATAGGCGCCTATCTGACCCACTGACAAGATGACACGTGTTTCGTCCGGCCAATAAGGATTTTACAGGTGGAAATTTCCCATTGGTCGGGGCTGTTAACGGGTTACCGGATCCAAAACCCGACCCGATAGCTTAACGGCGTTCCGTTACGGTGGATGCCACGTGTCGGTCACCCTTGACGAAAGCACTTCTGTGACGCGCGATTTATCTTCATGGAAGTGGACACTTCCGTGATGATAATTTTGGTAATGTCATGGAACACTTCTACGACAACACAGGTATGACTATCTTGATTCTGTCATAAATAAGTCATGGATGTACATGCATGACAAAAAAAGCGACCTACTGTGACAAACATGTATCATCACGGAAGTGTATTTTTTTTGTAGTGTTACCTCTTGGAGAGTGGTGTCTCCTAGATTGGTTAGGTGTCACTTGGGAGCCTTCGTCAAGATTGTGGAGTTGAACCAAGGAGTTTGTACGGGCAATGAGATTGCCTACTTCGTGAAGATCTAGCCTAGTGAGGCAAGTCCTTCGTGGGTGATGGCCATGGTGGGATAGACAAGGTTGCTTCTTCATGGACCCTTCGTGGGTGGAGCCCTCCATGGATTCATGCAACCGTTACCCTTCGTGGGTTGAAGTCAACGTGGATGTACGATAGCACCACCTATCGGAACCACGGATAAAAAAATCTCCGTGTCTCAAATTGCGTTTGCACACTTCAATCCCATCCCTTTACATTCTTGCAACTTGCATGATTTACTTTCCGTTGCTTATATACTCTTGTCATGCTTGCTTGATATGTATTGTGAATTTTTGAACTTGTGCTAAAACTAACTTAAAGAATTTAAAAACTGCAACTTTTCTTGCTAAGAGTCTATTCACCCCCCTCTAGACACTTCTTCTCGATCCTTTCATCTGTCGATATGCCTGCAGCCACACCGCCGCGATTCCATCCATGTACAGCCCCGCTGTTGTGACCCAATTGTGCGGTGGCACTCGGTAGAGCTCTAAGTAGGAGGTGCATCGCTCGAGCCAGATGTGTGGCGCATCACCGTCGAAATGGGGGAAGTCGTGTTTGGGCGGCTTGGCGTAGTGATCGCCCACTTGATGTTGCTCGTACGCGGTTGGCGAGTTCTGGAGCAGGAGCGGTGGCCCGTGGTTGATGAGGCGGGCAAATGGAAGCAGCGCGGTGCCCTCTGTATAGAGCGGCGGAGGTGGTGGCGGACGAGTCATTGGTGGAGGAGGGGGCGGCGCTTGAGTGGAGGAGCTAGAGGCCGGCGTCGTACCCGTTGCGGATGTGTCGGGGTCGAGCGGTGGAGGGGACTTGCGGGCCTCGTCCACCTCTACTTGCGTCAGATCTATCTGTTTGGCCAGATGCTTGAGCTCGTTGGAGACCTGGTCGTTGAAGGCGACCTGGCCTTGGTGATGCTCGTCGGCCATCTTCTGGTTGGCGTTGAGGCGGCGGATGACGGACTCGAGCAGGGTCTGAAGCTTGTTCATCGTCTCCGTCATCGCGTCCAGCACGCGGCGTGTCTGGGTGGAGGGTTTGGACAGCACCGTGGTCGTGCTCCGAATCGAAGCAAACCCCGAGTAGGATTTCGGGCGAGCTCGCCGGAGCAGCTCGCACCTAGCTCGATGGATGTTACCGCTCGATCTGGAGGATTTGCGAGCCGCGGTGGCCCAATCGGAGAAGAAATTCTGGTGAATTGGAGGCTCTGAGTACCACTGTAATGCCCAGGGGAGATCATGATCTAGAATTGGGGATGAGGAAAGGAGAACAGAGTAGGCGAGGACTTGGAGAAGGGGAAAGGAGATCGTTCAATCACTCGCTGCCATTTCGTCTGGTGAGTCGTACATAAGTAGTTGCCCCACTGGGCCACCCTTACAAGGCCGCGGCCCAATCAACTCAACCCACACACGCACTCGACCCAAGCCCATACATCAATGTTGCATGTTCAGTTAACTGAACTGCACTTGGTCAGTCCGCTGCAGATGCAGTAGCAGTATCTGCAGGCGTGACACTTGCATCTCGATCTGCTTTGGGCCAGTAGGATGGCGGCGGCAGAGTCTATCTAGGGAAGATCTGCGGGGTGGGCGGCGAGCAAGGCCACAATGGTAACAGGGGGCGGCGGGGCAAGGCCGTGTTGGGGGTGGTGTGTGCTGCGGAGGAGGCACCTGGCGGGGAAAGCAAAATGACGAGTGTAGTCTCACTCCACACATCTCCTATATCACTAAGAGCATCTCCACTCGTTCGCCCCCCAGTTCATAGGCCGACGCTCTTTCAGGCGCTCGCCTGGCGATTTTTAGGCCCTGGGGGCGATCTAGATCCTAGCCACGCCCCCAGGTGCGGCCCCCAAGGCGTCGCAAATTCAAACTTGGTCCATTCCCGCTCCCAAAAAACGCAACAAGTCCGGCGATCAGCGCCACAGTTCGGCGATCACCTTGCCACAGTTCAGCAATCAAATGAAAAGTTTGGCGTGCAAAAAGAAAGGACACGTAGGCAATGCATCAAACGGTGGTGTCGGCCTCCGGCGTCGGAGGAGTCGGCGTGCGCGGGATGGGCGGCGTCGGCGCGGCTTCTGTGCTGCTGGGCGTCATGGAGGCATCATCGCTTGGGCTTGGTGGCGGCGTCGGCGTTGGCGTGGGAGTTGGCGGCGCCGGCTCCTCCTCCTCTGGTTCCTCCTCGCCGTGGTCGAGCTCGCCGTCCATGCCGCCGTTGAGGTCCATTGTGTCATCTTGGGCAGTGAACCCGGGGGAGGCGGCGGCCGCCGAGCCGGTCGTGATGATGTCGTCCATGTCGGCCTCCGTCGCGTCGGTGTTGCCAAGATGCGACGAGGAGGCTTGTGAGAAGAGCAATGCGCCACGGCGGAGAGTGGCGCCGAGGAGGCTGCGTAGGCTGGCCGCGAGTAGGTGTACGGAGGGTACTGCACGCCGGCGAAGGCGGGCGAGGGCGTGCGCTGGGCCGAGTGACCATGGGGGAGGGTGATGTTGGGGTTGGACCCGCTGTGCGCGCCGCCGTCGGCGTAGCCAGGCGACGGCATGCAGCCCCAGGGTTGTGGCGGCGACGAGAAGCCGGCCGGAGACCCGACGCATACGGGTCGTGGCCGCCGGGTGGATTCATCATCCCCGCGCGAGCCGCCTCGGTTTGTTCGGCAGAACGCTCCGCCTGCTCCGCCACCGCCGCAGCCACGAGCGCCGCCCTGTTCCGGGCGTTCTTGGTGTTCGCCTTGTTCCGCCGGTCGGTGGTGAAAGCCTCCCGGCGCTAAAATTCCGCCCTCCAGTCGGCGTTAGACATGCCCGGGGGCTTGGACGGTGGCGCCCTCTGCTTCCTCTGCTTCGGCTGGGTGGCGGCGGCGGCATCTGCCGCAGCATGGGGGGCCACGTACTTATTCGGCGGCATGGCGGCCGGCTGGGAGGGGAGGAGGAGGAGATTAGCGGGAGGAATGGAGAATGGGAGGGAAGCCGAGGGGGGAAACGACGGGAAAAGGGCCTCCTCTCGCTGACAAAGCGGCCCCACGCCCCTTTTAGCTTCGACCGGCCCTCCCAGACGACCCCTGGGCGCTTGGGTTTGGCTCGGGTTCACCGACTATTATTCAGCCCCAAACCGGCGCTAAATGATATCCTGGGAGCGCGACTGGGCCGATTTTCAGCAGTCGGCGCTAAAAAAAGCCTTGGGAGGGCCTATTGGGGCGCGTCTGGAGATGCTCTAAGCTCGTAGTGGTGGGAGCGTCAATTGCATCGACCGATTTCGTTGGTGCCCCCGATTTTGACCATGTCGCTCACTAGGAGGGTTGGCCAATTGGTGGGTCCTAATAGTCAGCGGTTGATGGGTGTGGGTAGGGTATGTCCGCGAGGGAGCGCGATCTTTTTGGAAGCCTGGCGGCGTGGCGGCTGGGAATGCCTCGCAAAACGTGTTGAATGACTGTGTTCGCCCGGCTATGTACAGAGGAGAGTGGTGGGCTGGGGGAGGGATTTGTGTGGCCGTCACTAGGCTGGGGTGGATTGAGTTGTGCTTTGCCGTTGCCAGAGAAGGTTGTGCGATGCGAGCGTGATACGTCTCCAACGCATCTATAAATTTTGATTGTTCCATGCTATTATCCATCTAGGATGTTTTATATGCATTTATATGCTATTTTATATGATTTTTGGGACTAACCTATTAATCCAGAGCCCAGTGCCAGTTTCAGTTTTTTCCTTGTTTTTGAGTATCGCAGAAAAAGAAAACCAAACGGAGTCCAATTGACCTGAAATTTCACGGAGATTATTTTTGGACCAGAAGAAGCCCACAGACTATCACAGATGGGCCAGAAGAGTCCTGAGGCACCCACGAGGGTGGGTGCGCGCCCCCTACCTCGTGGCCGCCTCAGAGACCCCCTGACTTGTTCCCGACGCCAAAAATCCCTATAAATATAGAAACCCACGAATAGAAACCTAGATCGGGAGTTCCGCCGCCGCAAGCCTCTGTAGTCACCAAAAACCAATCGGGACCTTGTTCCGGCACCCTGCCCGAGGGGGGATCCCTCACCGGTGGCCATCTTCAGCATCCCGGTGCTCTCCATGACGAGGAGGGAGTAGTTCACCCTCGGGGATGAGGGTATGTACCAGTAGCTATGTGTTTGATCTCTCTCTCTCTCTCTCTCTCTCTCTCTCTCTCTCTCTCTCTCTCGTGTTCTTGATTCGGCACGATCTTGATGTATCACGAGCTTCGCTATTATAGTTGGATCTTATGATGTTTCTCCCTCTCTACTCTCTTGTAATTGATTGAGTTTTCCCTTTGAAGTTATTTTATCGGATTGAGTCTTTAAGGATTTGAGAACACTTGATGTATGTCTTGTGTGGGGTACCCATGGTGACAATGGGGTATTCTATTGATCCATTTGATGTATGTTTTGGTGATCAACTTGCGGGTTCCGTGACCTTCGGAATCTATGCATAGGGGTTGGCACACGTCTTCGTCTTGACTCTCCAGCAGAAACTTTGGGGCACTCTTTGAAGTTCTTTGTGTTGGTTGAATAGATGAATCTGAGATTGTGTGATGCATATCGTATAATCATACCCACGGATACTTGAGGTGACATTGGAGTATCTAGGTGACATTAGGGTTTTGGTTGATTTCTGTCTTAAGGTGTTATTCGAGTACAAACTCTAGGATAGATCGAATGGAAAGAATTGCTTCGTGTTATTTTACTACGGACTCTTGAATAGATCGATCAGAAAGAATAACTTTTAGGTGGTTTCGTACCCTACAATAATCTCTTCGTTTGTTCTCACGCAAATATAGGGAACACAACAGCATATAAACGTCGTAGCAAAACAATTACATAATTGAAACCACTTCAAAAGAGCTCAAGAAACAATATCCTGGGTACCCATAATGCTGGCAAGATGCTTAGCAAGCTTATTAACTTTCTCTTGTTTGGCGCTTAAGTCCTCCAACGCTTGCTGTTGCACCAGAAAGTATGCATCTGAATTCTGCAGGGACTTCCTCAGTCCTTCGGCTTCCTGTCACATAACATCTGATCGATGTCTTTCAACTTGAAGTTGAGACTCAAGAAGCCGAACTGATTTAGGCAACGAGTTTGAAGAGCTGGTGCCAGCAGTGGTAGCCAGTAACTCGAACACTACATCAAGACAGGACTTTGGGGTTGTCTCAGTGTCTTCAATATAGTTTTTATCAGCTTTCTTGGAGACCAACAGGGATGTCTCACTATCTTGAACCTTATCTGCATTACTTCCTTTACCATTGCATAACAGGGTACTCTTCTCCAATATTTTATCCGCGTTCTAAAAGAGAAACAAACAAACACATCTCAGGTTTACAATGTAGTATATGAAACTCATTTTGGTAAACCAGTTCAGTAGTAAGGTGGACAACATAACATCATGAAACAAACATATATCTATGTAGTATGGTCACTGTATGGTCTATATCATTCTAGTTTATGTTGCCAAATCAAGATAGATACAGTTCGAATCATATCTATTTAAGACAAAGCAGCATAGACAGAATATAAGTGTGGGAAACTACACAACAATAACAACACTTGTAATGTGCATGGCATGAGAACATAATTGTTTATTCAATTGAAACTGAAATCAACATAGAGCAAGTTACAACAGCAAACAGCCAAACACGTTGAAGAAACAGGTTTAAAACATACCTGTTGCACCATTGGAGTTTCAATTGCATCCTTCAAATTTGAAAATAGTTGGTATCAGTAAATACAGTGATGCAAGAGCAAAGTAGTATGAACGATAGCTATGGAACCTGACCTGAGAACAATTCTTCTTCTGCTTTAAGCGTTGACTTCGGGTTCAGAGTGGTGGTCCTCGTGATTTGGGCACTGCAGTTGCCTTACTAACTGCTCGTGTTTGTGTGCTCTGTGGTGGAGACGGTGCTGTGTCAACGGGAACTTGGTGTCTATCTGCTGGGGTTGGGGTTAGAAGGGGTGTAGCTGGTTCTCTGTCCAACTAGGTAGGGGTACAATCTGCATGAGTGTGGGTTATGTGTGGTGGGGCTAGTTCTTGGGCAAGTACATCCGTGGTTCTATCTGCATCGACAGGTAGCACGATCTTTTCTGAAGACCGTGTTTTTACTCCCACAGATACTGCCATCACTCCCTCCAATTGAAATGGCTGATAAACAAGAAAAGTAATTGAATGTACAGACATTGTAAGATAGACAGGTGCAATGGATAGTAGGGAAGAAAACAGGGCATGAAATAATTCACATTTATGTTGTCTAAGCAAACAGAATAGCAGGACATAATTTCACATATATGATGGCTAACTAAACAGGATAGCATGACACAATTTCACATGTATGATGGCTAACTAAACAGGATAGAATGACATACTTCAAAATATGATGACTATGTAAACAGGACGACATGATATAACTATATGATGTGTCTATTAAAGTGGTTGGCATGCCATAAATCACAAACATGATGTCGATGGAAACGTGATGACATGATATAATTCACGGATAGAATGACATAATTTAAAATATGATGACTATGTAAACAGGATGAGATGATATAACTATATTATGTCTTTAGAAAATGGGTTGGCATGCCATAAATCAGATACATGTTGTCTATGTAAACATCATGGCATGACATAATTCGAATATATGATTTATATACTAAGGAAGTGAGCAGAGGGCAATCGCATATATGATGTGTCAACTAAGGAGATGGCATTCAATATTGTGTATATGATGTAAAAACTAAGCATTGCAATACAACATATGCATTATATGAGTAATATAACCCTGCCAAGTTTGAGCATACACCTCAGGTGGATAATAGGACTGGTCATCTGCCTCTGAATCCTCCTCTGAAGAGCTATTTGTAACCAGCAAGATATCTGCTTCAGCAGGTAGCATTGTCTACTCTGAAGACCTTGTTTTCACTCCAGATTTCTCCATCACCAATTCAAATGGCTGATGCACAGGAAGAGCAGTTGAATATACAAACATTGTCGACAAAAGCAATGAGAAATACAAAAAAAGGACGACACGATATAATTCACATATATGACGCTTGCCTAAACAGCATGGCATTGCATAATTCACATACATAATGCCTTGCAACAAGATAACATTGCATAATTCACATATATAATGTCTTGCAACAAGATGGCATTGCATAATTCACATATATGGTAATTAGACACTAAACATGTGCCATTCACACAAATCATGTCTAAACTAAGCAAATGACATAGCAATGCAAGATACCATACGCACGATATGAGCAACATAACCCTGCCAAGTTAGGGCATGCACCTCGGGGGGGGGGGGATATGACTGGTCATCTATCTCTGAATCCTCCTCTGAGGAGCTATCGGTAACCAGCAAGACATGCGCTTCGTCAGATAGCATTGTCTGCTTTGAAGACCTTGTTTCCACTCCAGATTTTTCCATGACCGTGCCGAATGGCTGATGCACAGGAAGAGTACTTGAATGTACTAAAATTGTTGACAAATTTAACACGTAATAAAAAAATGATGGCATGATATAATTCACATATAAGATGACTGGCTAACCAGGGTGGCATTGCAACATTCACATATATGATGCCTGGCTAGACAAGATGGCATTGCATGATTCACATAAACGATAAAGAAACTAAACAGATGGCATTGACACAAAGCATGTCTAAACTAAGCAGATGACATCTTTAATGTATACAGTAAGCAATGCAAGGCACCATATGCATGATATTACCAACATCAGCATGCCAAGTTAGAGAGAAGACCTCATGGGGTAAATGGGAGTGGTCTTCTCCTTCTTAATCCCCCTCAGAACAGTTATCTTCCTCTTGATTACGATCCGAAATGGGTGGAGTGGGGCTGCCTTTGCGCCCACCATGGAACGACGTCTGCATGAAATTTTATTGCCACGCAAGGCTCGTCTCTTTTGCTCTACATGATCAGTTCCATTGTGTACAATAACTGGCATGCATAGGAATAAAACATAGTGAGATTATGTAAGGAGTGCATGCACAGATCCAGAGTGATGGTAGCAAACTGTGGATAGACCCAAAACCAATGATAGCAGGCAGATAATGGCTTTAGTTAAAAAATACAGATAATGGCTCCTTTAATGTTTGTTTGCACCCAACATGAAACTCATAGTAGACACCGGATATTAACCAGATAGTAGACATATAGTACTGATTGCTGCCCCAATATGTACCCCACAACCATTTAAAAACTCAAGTTTCAGCATTAGTTTGGACCTGACTCGGAGTCCAATAGGTGAACACGACGATAATCTAGCATGTCATCATATTAAGCAACGCATAATGTAAGCTGACACGGAAGAGTGCGACCCCTCTTGCGGACCTGTGTAGTCCTCAAGGTCATCTGCTTAGTTGATGATGGTAATGCAGTTGCCGTGGCTGCCGGCGGCGGAGAAGAAGATCTGAGGCGGCGAAAGACAGTCTGGAGAGCGGATCCCTGCTGTGGTGAACCCTTCCGTCGTTGGAGCAGCTGAGCTGGGGTGGAACACAGCGCCGCAGGAGCAGGACAAACCACAGAAGGTTTTCTTTGACATATATTTGTAACAGAAGTAATTGAGTAAGGGCTTGTTTGAATTTGAGGATTCTAACAATGCAGGGATAGGAAATAGACAGGAATAGGATAGGAATGCACGTGCAAAACAGAGAATTTAAAAACACAGGATTTCAGCCAATCTGGGTGTTTGATTCACAACAATTGGAAGATCACAGGATGCAAAAAAGCATGGTATTCAAACCACAAGAAAATGTACGGTTATAATGCTATTATGCTACTATCTCTTAGACTTGTGCTTGATGAATAGGAATATGAAAAGGAGGAGAAGTGGAAATTAGAATTCCTTCGGTTTTTCTTTCAAGGAGACACTAAAGGAACAAATCCTATAGTTTTCCTTTGCTCCATTCCTTTGCAACAAATTCATGAAAAGTAGTACCATAGGAAACTTTCCAGTTCCAATGTTTTTCATTCACTTTTCCTTTCAAGCACAGGAGATTCTAGTAGGCAGGCTTGAGCAAGGAAAATCCTACACTAAATGTTTTTTGTGCTACTTCTATTATTTTGGACCCAGACCACTGCCATACTAGCTCAACTCCCAGGCCCATCGACAAATGCACAGCTCGAACGCGCAGAGATAAATAATGATGGCGTTCAAGAGAGTCCATCACAGATAGGTAAGTTTTTTGGTACCTCATTGCTTGTCATATAGTAGGATAAAATAATCATATTTCCCGTTACTACGAGTGCTCAATGGACAATATATATAACATGTAGAGTAAAAAAGAGATGCAACAAGTGTACAACCTCTTTGGTGAAGCCATGTCGGTCTCAGCGTGATTGGGTTGGCCGGTGAGGATGCTCCGGCTGACTTGGCTGTCAGAGGAGGGGAAGAAGATCTTAGGCTTCTGGAGATGGAGCCCGAGGTACTACTCCGCTGTGATGGAGGGTTTTGTCGTTGGAGCAGCTCTGGTGGTTTGTACGACGCCGAGGCTGAAGCAGGACAAAAGAGACAACGAACAACGTTAACCTGCGTGGAATTCTAATAGCATCTCCAATACATGACGTAAAATACATAACCACAAAGTGCTAGATGTAAAATACATCAGCCGCTCATCTCTGAACTTAACTGTCAAAACTGAATTTAACTATCGAAACTGAACTTAACTGTCGAAACTGAACTTAACTGTCAAAACTGAACTTAACTGAAACTGAATTTTGCTGTCAAAACTGAACGCACTAGCAAGGTGAGGCTACACGTCAGTCGACTGACTTTTTCATCTCTGGTCAGTCGATTTTGCAGCCATTGGATACGAAATCAAGGGCCTGCGGTTCATCTTCAACCTCCACCCCCCTGAGCCGCTAGCCACCACCGGCCAAACAGCAGCCCCCCGTCGTCCGCGGCCGACGATGCGCCGCCCCGGCCGCCCCGAAAACACTCCCCACCGCCAGTCCGCCGCCGCACCGGACATCCCTCTAGGCCCCCCGTGCCGAGCTTTTTCTCCGGCGATCCCCACGCCACCGCCCCGCCAACGCCCCGCCACCGCCGGCGACCACCGCCCCCATCCTAAACCCTAAGATAGATAGTGGGATACCTCTTCGGCGAGCCCCTCTCTCTGCTGCGGCTTGTTCTTCCTTCACCCCGGCGAGCCCCCCCACCCCCTGAAAATCGACTGACCCAAAAGTCGATTCAGTCGACTGAAGTGTAGCTAAATCAGAGCAGCCTCGCAAGCAAGAACAAGAGTGAGGGAGTCCTGGATTAGGGGGTGTCCGGATAGCCGGACTATACCTTCGGCCGGACTCCTGGACTATGAAGATACAAGATTGAAGACTTCGTCCCGTGTCCGGAAGGGACTTTCCTTGGCGTGGAAGGCAAGCTGGGCGATCCGGATATGTAGATCTCCTACCATTGTAACCGACTCTGTGTAACCCTAGCCCTCTCCGGTGTCTATATAAACTGGAGGGTTTTAGTCCGTAGGACGAACAACAATCATGCCATAGGCTAGCTTCTAGGGTTTAGCCTCCTTGATCTCGTGGTAGATCTACTCTTGTACTACCCATATCATCAATATTAATCAAGCAGGAGTAGGGTTTTACTCCATCGAGAGGGCCCGAACCTGGGTAAAAACATCATGTCCCTTGTCTCATGTTACCATCCGCCTAGACGCACAGATTGGGACCCCTACCCGAGATCCGCCGGTTTTGACACCGACATTGGTGCTTTCATTGAGAGTTCCTATGTGTCGTCACTTTTTAGGCCCGATGGCTCCTCCAATTATCAGCAGTGATGCGGTCCAGGGTGAGACTTTTCTCCCCGGACAGATCTTCGTATTCGACGGCTTTGCACTGCGGGCCAATTCGCTTGGCCATCTGGAGCAGGTTGAAAGCTACGCCCCTGGCTATCAGGTGAGACTTGGAAGTTTAAACTACACGGCGGACGACCACGGAGACTTGATCTTCGACGGATCTAAGCCACAGCCGAGCACGCCGCACTGTCATGAAGGGCATGTTCTAGCTCTGCCACCGAACAGTGCCCTGGAGGCCGCACCTGTGTCCGTGCCGACCCTTAGCTCGGAGCCGACCACACCAATCGAGGATGGGTGGTTAGACACCGCCTCAGGGGCTGCAATCTCTATGGCGATCAAGCCGAACGCCAGCCTTGTCCTCTGCGATGCCCGTGACTCCAAAGTGCTGGACTCCTCTCCGGACTCCGAGCCCTCCGCGCACCTACCAATCAAATCCGTTTGGGCGCGGATCATGGAATTCACCGCCGCAGACGTCTTTCAGCACTCACCCTTCGGCGACATTCTGAATTCACTCAGGTCTCTCTCTTTGTCAGGAGAGTCCTGGCCGGACTATGACCGGCAGGATTGGGATGTGGACGACGAAGAAATTCGATGCCCACCCACCACCCACTTCGTAGCCACTGTCGATAATTTAAACGACGTGCTCGACTTCGACTCCGAAGACATCAACGGTATGGACGACGATGTAGGAGAAGAACATGAACCAACGCCCAAAGGAAGCGACGATGTATACATGGTGTATACATGGTGGACACACCCAAAGGAAGCGACGACGAGGAACACAGGGATGCAACGAGCGATCGTTCACTCAAAAAGCAATCAAAGTGGCGACGTAAGCGCCGCTCCAAGCCCCGCCTTGACAGAGACAGCAGCCATACAGACCCAACCATAGAGTAGGACGAGCCGGCTGATGACGAACATGCCTTCGAGCAACCGTTCGAACAGGGCAACTTGGATAAACAAACCAAACAACCCGTCCCCGGCGAAAACAACAGTCTGGACGACCTTACGCCGGATAAGCTCATGGAGCAGAAGAACCTCCACAAAAGGCTCGTCGCCACTGCGTGTAGCCTGAAAAAGCAGAAGCGGAAGCTCAAAACTGCGGAAGATGCACTCAGAATCAGATGGAGCAAAGTAATCAACACCGTAGACAAATACGGCGGCAGTCACCACACCAAAAGCTATCCAAAGCGAAAGCTACTGCCTGAATTTGACGAGGAGGACTTAGAGTCCCACGATCAAAAAATAAGGAAGCCACCCGGTCGGATAGACGACCCCATGGCCAACCTAGAACGGCAAGCGGCGCCGCACACAAGCCGGCACGCGATCCACCCAAGGATCCGCACCAAAAAGATGGCCCAGCCAGATCTATCTATGGGCCAAGAACGCAAGCTCTAGTAATCAAGGCAACACAACAAATATCCGAACATCATGGCACACCCAAATACAGGGGTGCCGCACACCCCCTATGTTTCACCGATGAGGTTCTGGACCATGAATTTCCAGCGGGATTCAAGCCCGTAAACATAGAGGCGTACGACGGAACAATAGACCCTGGAGTCTGGATTGAGGATTATATCCTCCACATACACATGGCCAGAGGAGATGACCTCCACGCCATAAAATACTTACCCCTCAAGCTTAAAGGGCCAGCCCGACATTGGCTCAAAAGCCTTCCTGAAAACACCATCAGAAGTTGGGAAGAGCTCGAGGATGCTTTCCGGGCAAATTTTCAAGGGACTTATGTCCGCCCTCTGGATGCAGATGATATAAGTCGTATAACTCAACAGCCCAGAGAGTCAGCCCGGAAATTCTGGAACAAATTTCTTACTAAAAAGAATCAGATAGTCGACTGTCCGGACGCCGTAGCCCTAGAAGCTTTTAAGCATAACATTCCAGACGAATGGCTTGCCAGACACCTTGGCCAAGAAAAGCCAAGAACAATGGCCGCATTAACAAGCCTCATGACCCGCTTTTGCGCAGGAGAGGATAACTGGTTGGCAAGATGCAGCACCAGCGACCCAAGTACATCCGAAGTTAGGGATGGAAACGAAAAACCCCGACGCAGCAAGGACCAGCGCCGGAATAAGGGAAACAACCCAAGGAACACGGCGGTCAACGCCGGATTCAAAAGCTCGCGGCAGAATCAGAGAAAGCCGCCCCTCAAGGATAACAGGGATGAGTTATCCAACTTAAACAAAATCTTGGACAAGATATGTCAAATACACAGTACTCCCGGGAAGCCTGCGAACCATACCCACAGAGATTGTTGGGTTTTCAAGCAATCCGGCAAACTCAACGCCGAACACAAGGGGCTCAACACACCAAGTGAGGACAATGACGAACCCCACAAGCAGAGCACCAGGAAACAAAAGGATTTCCCACAAGAAGTCAAAATAGTAAACTTACTTCACGTGACGAACAGAATGGCACCAACAGAGATACGCGCCATACGGCCTATCCCAAAGGAGTCTCGCCAATGGTTGTTAAAACTGATCACCTTCGACCATCAGGATTACTCCAGAAGTATTCGGAATGCAGGCTGGACTACCTTGGTATTATATCCAATAATCGGCGGACTCCACTTTACAAATGTCCTGATGGGCGGCGGCAGTGGTCTAAACCTGTTATACCAGGGCACAATCCGCAACATGGGGATAGACCCAACAAAAATTCGCCATAGCAAAACCTCCTTTCAAGGAGTAACGCCAGGCCCGGATGCCCATTGCATGGGTTCTCTCCGGCTAGAAGTTATGTTCGGCTCCCCCGATAACTTCCGTCGCGAACAGCTAACTTTCCACATCGCCCCATTCTCAAGTAGCTATCAAGCACTGCTGGGACACGAAGCTTTTGCCCGCTTTAACGCAATACCGCATTATGCATCTCTTACGCTTAAGATGCCCGGTCCACGAGGCATCATCTCATTAAAGGGAAACATTGAGTGTTCCTCCCACGCGGAGGACCGTGCGGCTGCCTTGACAGCCCCACAATAAAGCGGCTTCACCAGCCAAAGCACCTAAACAGGTCGTTAAGACCACGGACACGGCTAGACGAGTCCGACATAAATACACAATGGATAAAGGCTTAATAGCCGTATATCCCTGTACTAGGGGCTCCGCGCATATAAAACAAGAGACAATATATCTCAATTTTACCCATTTCGATTTATACTTTGTTTATTTAGTATAACTTATGTTCGACACGATCTTTCTTCAACTAAGTTCCTCTCTTTTATAGATGAACACCGTGCTACGCCCGTCCAGGATACGGCACAACGGAGACACATGCGCAGACGTGCAACAGGGACCCGTTCCAAGGATTCTTTTCAGATTAAGACCCTGCGTAAACCTTTTTTACTGTCTCTTGTTGATAGACATCCCCTGGTTTCTTGGTATACCAAGGAGGAGGCTGGCGTTTTGGCATGTGGCCACATCAGAGTTTTGTGCGTACCTGGACACTAGGGGCTTATTACCAAGGGCGTTATCCCGCCCGCCCTCATAAAGACCGAATACCTTAGGGAGTGTTCGGCGTCGCGAGTTTGCCCTTATATGCATCAGCTCCGAATCATGTCTTTGGTCAAATGTTGGGTTTGCCCGGCTCCTGTGTTTTGCTGCCTTACGTTCCGCTCTATCGGCTAAGGCGACACCAGGAGAACTACTGCGATTGTGCCCCGGTTCGGCCAGACGAGCACCTCAGTAGAGAAAGCCGAAAACTGACTGTCCTGATATAGCGTGAGACTGGTCAACCACTCGATGAGTTACCGGAATCTTTAGGATTCCTCCGCATTAACGAAGGGCCGTTTCCCGGCCAGACACATACGCGCCCCGAGTTCGGGCGAGCGCAGGCGCCACCAGGGGCTATATAAGTAGCCTCACTGTCAAACTCCTATGGCTAAGTGAAAGTGATAAAGCATCATAGTCCGATTGCCTAGTTCGCTGCGCTATCACCTCCTTTGTAGGACCAAGACGTTGGATCAAGTGTGAAAATGCGCCTTCTGCGAACACCCCCGCATTATGTGCGTGGGGGCTGAAGCCGACGACTGCCATCTTTCAGATTATATATACATATATGTTAAACGGCCGCACAGGAGGTATTATAATACTTGCAGACACAAGTATAAAAAGCTTCTACAATTGATCAAAATATTGTTTTACAATAATATATGCTATTTGAATATAGTATCCTTCGAGCACTGCGTCTCTATTAAACGAGCGCCTTGCAGAACTTCCTGAAAATAGTGCTCAGCAGGTACTCGGCTTCCATCCGAGTCTGGGGATGCAACAGCGGTGGCCTCCATTTCCGCCCAGTATGTCTTGACACGGGCAAGAGCCATCCGCACCCTCTATGCATGCTGACCTCTTCATCGCATTGATCTGCGGCGCCGCACCAAGGAACTGCTGCACCAAGTTGAAATAACTTTTCGGCTCTGACCTCTCTGGCCACAGATGACTCATGACATACTTCATGGCGAGTCCGGACAACCTATTTAGCTCGGCCCATTCGGCCAAACGATCGGCTAATGACAGTGGACGCTCTGGATTGTGGAACTGCGACCAGAAGAGCTTTTCCACTTCGCGACCTTTTTGATCTCGGAAGTGTTCGGCCGCATCTGCGGCACTCGCTGCCAAATCCAGATAGGTGTCCGCCGTACTCCACATCCGGTCTAACAGAGCATGTTTAGGATCACAGAACTTCCTCCGCAGCATAAAGGGCTTTCCAGCCGCAATCTCTCCGGCCTGACGCAGCTCCTCCTTCATAGCTCTCATCATAGAGCGAGCATCCTTGGCATCGGCAACGGCCTTCTCCAGGTCCGTTTGTTCCGCCCAATCTTCTTTTTCAAGAAGCTTGCAACGGTCAGCAGCGTTCTTCAGCTTCACGGCCATCTCGGCCATTTCCTTCTTGCTTCGGCAGTGAGCAGCATGTTCGGCTCTTCAATTGCCTTTCCGGCAGCCGCATCACTTTTCCTGGCTTGCTCCTTGGCTCGGGCAAGTTCCGCCCGAAGATTCTCCATGGCAGCAGCACCATCTGCATCAAGCACACACATTGTAAGATACTGGCATGAAGCTCTTCTTACCAGGTGAGGGAGTCCTGGATTAGGGGGTGTCCGGATGGCCGGACTATACCTTCAGCCAGACTCCTGGACTATGAAGATACAAGATTGAAGACTTCGTCCCGTGTCCGGATGGGACTTTCCTTGGCATGGAAGGCAAGCTTGGCGATGCGGATATTCAGATCTCCTACCATTGTAACCGACTTTGTGTAACCCTAACCCTCTCCGGGTCTATATAAAACCGGAGGGTTTTAGTCCGTAGGACAAGAATCTCAACATACAACAACCATACCATAGGCTAGCTTCTAGGGTTTAGCCTCCTTGATCTCGTGGTAGATCTACTCTTGTAATACCCATATCATCAATATTAATCAAGCAGGACGTAGGGTTTTACCTCCATCAAGAGGGCCCGAACCTGGGTAAAACATTGTGTCCCTTGTCTCCTGTTACCATCCGCCTAGGCGTACAGTTCGGGACCCCCTACCCGAGATCCGCCGATTTTGACACCGACATTGGTGCTTTCATTGAGAGTTCCTTTGTGTCGTCACTCTTAGGCCCGATGGCTCCTTTGATCATCAACGACGATGCAGTCCAGGGTGAGACTTTTCTCCCCGGACAGATCTTCGTCTCCGACGGCTCCGCACTGCGGGCCAATTCGCTTGGCCATCTAGAGCAGATCGAAAGCTACGCCCCTGGCCATCAGGTCTGATTCGGAAGTTTAAACTACACGGCTGACATCCGCGGGGACTTGATCTTCGACGGATTCAAGCCACAGCCAAGCGCGCCGCACTGTCTCGACGGGCATGATCTAGCTCTGCCGCTGAACAGTGTCCTGGAGGCCGCACGCGCGTTGGTTCTGACCCTTAATTCGGAGCCTGTCGCACCAATCGAGGATGAGTGGTTGGACACCACCCCGGGGGCCGCGATCTCAAAGGCGATCGAGCCGAACACCCGCCCCGCACTCCGCATGGCCCGTGACTCCGAGGAGCCGGATTCCTCTCCGGACTCCGAGCCCTCTGCGCGCCCGCCAATCGAATCCGATTGGGCGCCGATCATGGAGTTCACCGCCGCAGACATCTTTCAGCACTCGCCCTTCGGCGACATCCTGAAGTCACTAAAGTCTCTCTCTTTATCAGGAGAGCCCTGGCCGGACTACGGTCAGCAAGGATGGGATACGGATGATGACGACCTTACGCCGGATAAGCCCATGGAGAAGAAGAACCTCCACAAGAGGCTCGTTGCAACTGCACGCAGCCTGAAAAAGCAGAAGCGGAAGCTAAAAACTGCGGAAGATGCACTCAGCATCAGATGGAGTAAAGTAATCAATATCGCAAACAAATATGGCGACAACTGCCGCGCTAAAAGCTATCCGAAGCGAAAGCTACTACCTGAATTCGACGAAGAGGCCTTAGAGCCCCCGCACTCAGAAAGTAAGAAAGCCACACGGTCGGATAGACGACCCCATGGCCAGCATAAAGCGGCAAGCGGCGCCGCACTTAAGCCAGCACGCGACCCACTTACGGATTCACATAAAAAAGATGGCCCAGCCAGGTCCATTTACGGGCCAAGAAAGCAAGCTCTCGTAAGCAATGCAATAAAGCCATTATCAGAATCAGGCACACCCAAATACAGGGGCGCCGCACACCCCCTATGTTTCACCGATGAGGTCCTGGATTATGAATTTCCAGCGGGATTCAAACCCGTAAACATAGAGGCATTTGATGGAACAACAGACCCTGGAGTCTGGATCGAGGATTACATCCTCCACATACATATGGCTAGAGGAGATGACCTCCACGCCATCAAATATCTACCCCTCAAGCTTAAAGGACCAGCCCGACATTGGCTTAAAATCCTTCCTGAAAACACAATTGGAAGTTGGGAGGAGCTCGAGGACACTTTCTGAGCAAATTTTCAAGGGACCTATGTCCGCCCTCCGGATGCAGACGACCTTAGTCACATCACACAACAGCCCGGAGAGTCAGCTCAGCAGTTCTGGAATAGATTTCTTACTAAGAAGAATCAGATAGTTGACTGTCTGGACTCCGAAGCCCTAGCAGCTTTCAGGCACAATGTCCGAGACGAGTGGCTCGCCAGACACCTCGGCCAAGAAAAGCCAAGAACAATGGCCGCATTAACAAGCCTCATGACCCGCTTTTGCGCAGGAGAGGACAGCTGGTTGGCAAGATGTAGCACCAGCGACCCAAGTACATCCGAAACCAGGGATGGAAACGGAAAACCGCGACGCAACAAGGATCGTCGCCGGACTAAGGAAAACAGTCCGAAGAGCACGACAGTCAACGCCGGATTCAAAAGCTCACAGCAGAATCAGAAAAAGCGCCCCTCCAGGATAACAGAGATGATTTATCCAACCTAAACAAAATCCTGGACAGGATATGTCAAATACACAGTACTCCCGGAAAGCCTGCTAACCATACCCACAAAGATTGTTGGGTTTTCAAACAATCCGGTAGACTCAACGCCGAACACAAGGGGCTCGACACACCAAGCGAGGACGAGGACGAACCCCAAAAGCAGAGCACCAGGAAACAAAAGAATTTCCCACAAGAAGTAAAAACAGTGAACTTACTTCACATAACAAAACGTACGGCGCCCATAAAGGTACGCTCCACACAACCTATCCCAAAGGGGTCCCGCCACTGGTTGTCAAAACCAATCATCTTCGATCATCCGGATTATTCTAGAAGTACCAGGAACGCAGGCTAGACTGCCTTGGTACTCGATCCAATAATTGGCGGACTCCAGTTTTCAAATGTCCTCATGGACGGCGGCAGTGGACTAAACCTGATATATCAGGACACAATCCGTCATATGGGGATAGACCCAACAAGAATTCGCCACAACAAAACCTCCTTTCAAGGGGTAACGCCTGGTCCGGACACCGATTGCATGGGTTTTCTCCGGCTCGAAGTTATATTCGGCTCTACCGATAACTTCCGCCGCGAAAAGCTAACTTTCCACATCGTCCCATTCTTAAGTCGCTATCAAGCACTGCTGGGACGCGAAGCTTTCGCCCGCTTTAACGCAATACCGCATTATGCATCTCTCACGCTTAAGATGCCCGGTCCACGAGGCATCATCTCCTTGAAGGCGAAGCATTGAGTGCGCCTCCCCCGAGCGGAGGATTGTGCGGCCGCTTTAACAGCCCCACAATACAATGGCTTCACCAGCCAGAACATCCGAATAGGTCATTAAGACCACGTACATGGATAGACGAGCCCGGCATAAAAATATCTTTGCTAATGGCTTAGTGGCCACATACCCCTGCCCTAGGGGCTCCACACATATAAGAGACAATAAAGCTCAATTTTACATATTCTACTTTATACTTTGTTTATTTAATATAACTTTTGTTCGGCACGCCCTTTTTTCAACTTCGTTCCTCTCTTTTACAGATGAACATCGTGCTGCGCCCGTCCAGAATACGGCACAACGGAGACACAGGCGCAGACGTGCAGTAGGGACTCGTTCCAAGGATTCTTTTCAGATTAAGACCCTGCGTAAAACTTTTTTACTGTCTCTTGTTGCTACACATCCCCTGGTTCTATAACCAAGGAGGAGGCTGGCGTCTTGGCATGTGGCCACGTCAGAATTCCTGCGCGTACCTGGACACTAGGGGCTTATACCTAAGAGCGTTACTTCGCCCGCTCTCATAAAGTCCGAATACCTTAGGGAGTGTTCGGCGTCGTGAGTTTGGCCTCGTATGCATGAGCTCCGAATCATGATTTTTGTCAATGTTGGGTTGCCCGGCTCCTGTGTTCGGCCACCTTACGTTCCGCTCTATCGGCTAAGGCGGCACCAGGAGAACTACTGCGATTGTGCCCCGGTTCGGCCAGGCGAGCACCTCAGTAGAGAAAGCCGAAAACCGACTGTCATGATATAGTGTGAGACTGGTCAACCACTCGATGACTCTCCGGAATCTATAGGATTCCTCCGCAGTAATGAAGGGCCGTTTCCCGGCCAGGCACATACGCGCCCCGAATTCGGGCGAGCGCAGTCGCCACCAAGGGCTATCTAAAGAGTCCCATTGTCAAGCTCCTATGTCTAAGTGAAAGTGTTAAAGCATTATAGTCCGGTTGCCTAGCTCGCTGCGCCATCACCTCCTTTGTAGGACCAAGACATTGGATTAAGTGTGGAAATGCGCCTTCTGCGAGCACCCCCGCACTATGTGCATGGGGGCTGAAGCCAACGACTGCCATCTTTCAGATTTTATACATATATTTTAAAACGGCGCACAGGAGGTGTTCCAAATACTTGAAGGCACAAGTATAAAAGGCTACTACAATTCATCAAAATACTGCTTTATAATTAAATATGCTATCAGAACATAGCATCCTTCGAGCACTGCGTCTCTATTACACGAGCGCCTTCAAGGACTTCCTGAAAATAGTGCTCGGAGGGTACTCGGCTTTTGTCCGAATCTCGGGATGCAACAACGGTGGTCTCCATCTCCGCCCAGTATGTCTTGACACGGGCAAGAGCCATCCGTGCGCCCTCTATGCATGCTGACCTCTTCATTTCATTGATACGTGGCACCGCATCAAGGAATTGCCGCACCAAGCTGAAATAACTCTTCGGCTCCGATCTCCCCGGCCACAAATGACCCATGACACACTTCATGGCGAGTCCGGACAACCTATTCAGTTCGGCCCATTGAGCCGGACGATCGTCCATCGCCAGTGGACGCTCTGGATTGTGGAACTGCGACCAGAAAAGTTTTTCCACTTCGTGATCTTCTTGATCTCGAAAGTGTTCGGTTGCATCAGCAGCACTCGCTGCCAAATCCAGATAGGTGTCCTCCACACTCCACATCCGGTCCAACGGAGCAAACTTCGGATCGCAAAACTTCCTCCGCAGCATAAAGGGCTTTCCAGCCGCAATCTGTCCGGCCTGACGCAGCTCCCCCTTCGCAGCTCTCATCATAGAGCGAGCGTCCTTGGCATCAGCAACGGCTTTCTCTAAGTCCGTCTGCCTCACCCGGTTTTCTTTCTCAAGAAGCTTGCAATGGTCAGCAGCGCTCTTTAACTTCACGGCCATCTCGGCCATCTCCTTCTTGCTTCGGCAGTGAGCAGCCTGTTCGGCTCTCAGCTCTTCAAGGGCCTTCTCGGCAGCCGCATCCCTTTCTCTGGCTTGTTCCTTAGCTCGGGCAAGTTCCGCCCAAAGACTCTCCACGGCGGCCGCACCATCTGCGTCAAGCACACACATTGTAAGATATTGGCATAAAGCTCCTCTTACCAGGTGCTGCCCAAGGAATTACATACCTTGAGCTTCATCAAGCCGCTTGTTGACGAGCGCGATGTCGGCATCTACCACGTCAAGTTGCCGCTTTAGTTCGGCAAAATCATCAGTTCGGCTCGATTCCGGACACCTCGCCACCTACATTCAAAGGCGACATTTTAGACCTGGGATTATGATCCTCTGCATGCTGTTACTTCTGACAACGCACAGAGTCTCAGGGGCTACTATCTACACAGGGCGCATCTTATTTATGTGCAACTGACAAAAGTGTACATTATCTAACATACCTCAAAACCTGTCAGTAAGCTTCTGACGGCCTCGTGCAATCCGCATTCCGCGGATGAAATCCTTTCAATCACCGTGCCCATCAATGCACGGTGCTCCTCCGAGATAGAAGCTCGCCCCAGCAGATTCTTTAGCTCCTCCGGTCGAGCACCAGACGGTGCCGGACTTGTCCTATGGCCTCTTTCGAAGGCCGGACGCGGAGAACCTTGGGGGGCCTCATAGTCTTCCGCCCCTGCCGGATTCGGAGAAACCCTCCGCGACGACACCTCAGGGTCGCCCACCTCGCTAGGTAGTACGGCAAGGGGAGGCGTCCCGCTCTCCATCATCTCCGGAAGAAGGTCTCCCGAAGACGAGCTCTGCTGAGAAAGGCTGAGGTCCGAACTACAAGGTAAAATTTCGGCTAATCTTCTCTGGTTTAAAGCAAGGACCTTTCTCTCAAAAATATAATCTTTCTCTACTTACGGCTCGCTGGAGGGCTGGCCCCTTTGAGGGCATAGTTCGGCCGAGGTATCCCCCGGCGTAGGACCCTCTGACAAGGATTTTTCCCCCCGCTTGGAGGCTATAGCCTCCGGGTTTTCAGAGGCAGTCCATTTCTTCCCCAGAGGAGAGGAATTTTCGGTTCCTGCCCTCCGAACAGCCTCCTTCGAGGAGGCCGTAGCTGCCTTCTCCCCTCCCTCACTTTCCTTCAAAGGCACTATCTTCAACATCCTGACCAGGACGGAATCCGGCCTGGTCTCAGGGAGGGGAGCCGGACACCTTATCAGCTTTGCTTTCGCTATCCACTCCTGTTTAAAGGGACAACTCTTTTGAGGGGCAAGTTTATGACAAATATATGGATAACGAGTCCGGGCACAAGGCTACTTACTTGAGTATCCGGGCGATTGCAGCTCAGACCGGCGTCCTCGGTCAAATCCGGACACATTGCTTGTGATTCGAAGAACAATTTATACATCTCCGCGGGCATTGCGCCCATAAAGTGCTGGAGAGCTCGTGGTCCCTCCGGATTAAACTCCCATAGACGAAGGGAGCGACGCTTGCCGGGCAGTGTTCCGCGGATCAGCATAACTTGCGTCACTTTGACCAAGCTGAGACCTCTTTCTAAGAGATCCCTGATGCGGCCCTGCAATAAAGGCACGTCCTGGGATGGCCCCCAGTCTAGGCCTTTATTGACCCACGACCCTAGCTGCTGGGGGGGACCCGAGCAAAAGGCAGGCGGCGCCACCCATTTGGTGCCCTTGGGAGCGGCGATATAGAACCACTCCCGTTGCCATAAACCGAGCTCCTCTTGAAAAGAGCCCTCGGGCCATGGAACATCAGCATTCTTACTTATAACAGCACCTCCGCACTCTGCGTGCCGTCCCTCGATCATCTTCGGCTCCACTTTAAAGGTCTTGAGCCATAATCCGAAGTGAGGGATAACACGGAGGAACGCTTCACACATGACGATGAATGAGGAAACATGGAGGATGGACTCCGGAGCTAAGTCGTGAAATTCCAGCCCATAATAGAATAGCAGCCCCCTCACAAAGGGATCCATTGGGAAGCCTAACCCTTGAAGGAAGTGAGATATGAACACCACGCTCTCACCGGGATGGGGACTGGGAACCGCCTACCCTTGAGCAGGCAACCTATGCGGAATTTCACCGGTCAAGAACTTAGCCTCTCTCAACTTTAGCACGTCCTCCTCCATGACGGAGGAGGGCATCCATCGGCCTTGAAGGTCGGAACTGGACATTGTCGAAGGTCCGAAGCGCCTGGAATCTGGGGCCTAGGGTGTTGGAACTCGAGGCGACAGGCGAACTCGTTTGAGATTGGAAAAAAGGAGTAAGGCCTTGGTCTCTTTATAAGAGGTTGAATACCAAGAGCCCTACCCGTGACCGTTTGGGACTCGCCTTTAATCAAGAAAACATGCTAAACGGGCATGATTGGGTTACCCACGTCCGTATTGATGAGAATCCCGTAAATAAAGGGGACACGATCTCTGCTTTGACAAGACGTGCCAAGGAAACCGCCTCGCAAAACGTGCCGAGGTGGGGAAGTAAAAACGATTCAAATAAAGGCTTGGCCATAGTGTGATGTTACGCTGCGGAATACGTCAGCAGATTAGATTTGTGTTAATATTATTCTCTCTATGGCAATATGTGGAAACTTATTTTGCAGAGCCGGACACTACTCTTAGTGTTTACAATCTTTTATGAAGAACTTGGAGGAGGAACCCGCCTTGCAATGCCGAAGACAATCTGCGCGCCGGACTCGTCGTCATTGAAGCCTGGTTCAGGGGCTACTGAGGGAGTCCTAGATTAGGGGGTGTCCGGATGGCCGGACTATACCTTCAGCCGGACTCCTGGACTATGAAGATACAAGATTGAAGACTTCGTCCCGTGTCCGGATGGGACTTTCCTTGGCGTGGAAGGCAAGCTTGGCGATGCGGATATTCAGATCTCCTACCATTGTAACCGACTTTGTGTAACCCTAACCCTCTCCGGGTCTATATAAAACCGGAGGGTTTTAGTCCGTAGGACAAGAATCTCAACATACAACAATCCTACCATAGGCTAGCTTCTAGGGTTTAGCCTCCTTGATCTCGTGGTAGATCTACTCTTGTACTACCCATATCATCAATATTAATCAAGCATGACGTAGGGTTTTACCTCCATCAAGAGGGCCCGAACCTGGGTAAAACATTGTGTCCCTTGTCTCCTGTTACCATCCGCCTAGACGCACAGTTCGGGACCCCCTACCCGAGATCCGCCGGTTTTGACACCGATGCCAGGTGCCGCCGGAAGAATTACATACCTTGCACCTCGTCAAGCCGCTTGTTGACAAGCGTGATGTCGGCATCTGCCACGTCAAGTTGCCGCTTTAGCTCGGCAAATTCATCAGTCCGGCTGGACACCGGGAACTTCGCCACCTGCATATGAAGGCGGCATATTAGACCTGGGTTTATGATCCTCTACGCGCCGTCACTTTTGACAACGCACAGAGTCTCAGGGGCTACTATCTACACAGGGCGCATCTTATTTATGCGGAACTGTCCAAAAAGGGTACATTATTTCGCGTACCTCAAAACCTGTCAGTAAACTCCTGGCGGCCTCGTGCAATCCGCTTTCCGCGGACGAAATCCTTTCAATCACCGTGCTCATCAATGCACGGTGCTCCTCTGAGATGGATGCTCGCCCTAGCAGATCCTTCAGCTCCTCCGACCGCGCACCGGGTGGTGCCGGACTCGTCCGATGGTCCTTCTCAAAGGCCGGACGCGGAGGGCTTCGGGGCCCATATGACTACCTTCCGCCCCTGCCGGATTCGGAGAAGCCCTCCGCGACGATACCTCAGGGTCGCCCATCTCGCGAGGCGGTACGGCAGGGGAGGCGTTCGGCTCTCCATCATCTCCGGAAGAAGATCCCCCGAAGGCGAGCTCTGCTGAGAAGGGTTGAGGTCCAAACTACAAGGTAAATCTTCGGTTACTTCTCTCAGATATAAATCAAGGATTCCCCTCATTTCTTAAAAAGAAAAACTCCTCTCTACTTACGGCTCGGTGGAGGGCTGATCCCCTTGAGGGCATAATTCGGCTGAGGTATCCCCCGGCGCAGGACCCTCTGACGAAGACTTCTTCCCCCGGTTTGAGGCCATCATCTTCGGGTCTTCAGAGGCAGTCCTCTTCTTCCCCTGAGGAGAGGAATTTCGATTCCTCCCTTCCTAACAGCCTCGTTCGAGGAGGCTGTAGCTTTCTTGTCCCCTCCCTCGCTTTCCTCCGAAGGCACAACCTCCAACATCCGGACCAGCACGGGATCCGGCGTGGTCTCGGGGAGGTGGGCCGGACACCTGATTAGCTTCGCTTTCGCTATCCACTCCTGTTTAAAGGACAAATCCTTTAAGGGCAATTTTATGATAAATATATGGATAGCGAGTCCGGGCACAAGGATACTTACTTGAGTATCCGGGCGATTGCAGCTCAGACCTGCGTCCTCGGTCAAGTCCGGACACATTGCTTGTGATCCAAAGAATAATCTGTACATCTCCACGGGGGTCGCGCCCATAAAATGTTGGAGAGCTCGTGGTCCCTCCGGATTGAACTCCCATAGGCGGAGGGGGCGACGTTTGCAGGGCAGAGCTCGGCGAATCAGCATAACCTGTGTCACCACAACCAGAATGATATCTCTTTCTAGGAGATCCCAGATGCGGCCCTGCAACAAGGGCACGTCCTTGGACGCCCCCCAGTCCAGTACTTTGTTGACCCATGACGCTAGCTGTGGTGGGGGACTCGAGCGAAAGGCAGGTGGCGCCACCCACTTGGTGCCCCTGGGAGCGGTAATATAAAACCACTCTCGTTGCCATAAGTTGGACTCCTCTTGAAAAGAGCCCTCGGGCCATGGAGCATCAGCATTCTTGCTTATAACAGCGCCTCTGCACTCCGCGTGTCGTCCCTCGATCATCTTCGGCTCTACTTTGAAGGTCTTGAGCCATAGTCTGAAGTGAGGAGTAATACGGAGGAAGGCTTCACACACGACGATGAATGAGGAAATATGGAGGATGGACTCCGGAGCTAAGTCGTGAAATTCTAGCCCATAATAAAACATGAGCCCCTCACGAAGGGATCCGTCTAGAAGCCTAGCCCCCGACGGAAGTGAGACACAAACACCACGCACTCACCAGGATTGGGAGTGGGAATGGCCTGCCCTTGCGCAGCCAGCCTATGTGAAATTTTTCCAGTCAAGAACCTGGCCTCTCTCAACTTCAGCACGTCCTCCTCCATGATGGAGGAGGGCATCCATCGACCTCGAAGGTCAAAACCGGACATTGTCGGAGGTCCGAAGCGCCTGAAACCTGGAGCTTTGGGTGTTGGAACTCGAGACGAAGGGCGAACTCGTTTGAGATTGAAAGAAAGGAGTAAGGCCTTGGTCTCTTTATAAGAGGTTGAATACCAAGGGCCCTCCCCGTGACCGTTTGGGACTCGCCTTTGATCGAGAAAACATACCAACGGGCACAACTGGGTTACCCACGTCCGTATTGATGAGAATCCCGTAAATAAAGGGGACACGATCTCTGCTTTGAAAGGACGTGCCAAGGAAAACCGCCTCGCAAAACGCGCTGAGGTGGGACAGTAAAAACGATTCGAATAAAGGCTTGGCCGTGGTGTGATGGCACGCTACGGAATACGTCAGCAGATTAGATTTGTGTAAATATTATTCTCTCTATGGCAATATGTGGAAACTTATTTTGCAGAGCCAGACACTATCCTTATGATCAAAATCTTCTACGAAGTACTTGGAGGAGGAACCCGCCTTGCAATGCCGAAGAAAATCTGTGTGCCGGACTCATCGTCATTGAAGCCTGGTTCAGGGGCTACTGAGGGAGTCCTGGATTAGGGGGTGTCCGGATAGCCGGACTATACCTTCGGCTGGACTCCTGGACTATGAAGATACAAGGTTGAAGACTTCGTCCCGTGTCCAGAAGGGACTTTCCTTGGCGTGGAAGGCAAGCTTGGCGATACGGATATGTAGATCTCCTACCATTGTAACCGACTCTGTGTAACCCTAGCCCTCTCCGGTGTCTATATAAACCGGAGGGTTTTAGTCCATAGGACGAACAACAATCATGCCATAGGCTAGCTTCTAGGGTTTAGCCTCCTTGATCTCGTGGTAGATCTACTCTTGTACTACCCATATCATCAATATTAATCAAGCAGGAGTAGGGTTTTACCTCCATCGAGAGGGCCCGAACCTGGGTAAAAACATCGTGTCCCTTGTCTCCTGTTACCATCCGCCTAGACGCATAGTTCGGGACCCCCTACCCGAGATCCGCCGGTTTTGACACCGACAAAGAGCGAGTGCAGCAACGCGAGCAAGAGCAATAGCAAGAGCAGAGAAGGCAGGGGACCGAGAGCAAGAGCAGAGCAGCAGTGCGAGCGAGAACTAAAGCAGCAGCAGCTCCTACTGATGTGGACATCGCCGCCAAGGGAGCGACGCCATGGAGGAAGTGGCCGACGACGCCGCCGTGGATGGAGCCGCGCTGTGTCGGCTCGGGACCGAGCACCGGCAGCACCGTTAGATCGAATCAAGAAGAAAATGCGGCGATTAGTGTACAACCTCTTTGGTGGCGCCGATTAGGCTGCAACTTCATCCGAGGAAACAGTGATGATGATGCTCTTCCGGTGGTGCAGGTGAAGATGGCGGTGTGGGAATGGAGGTGGCACGAAAGACGAGGGGAACATTGGGGCAGCTCCTTGGAGGTGGAGGACGGGGTGGCTAAACCGGGGGGACGATGAGATCGACGACGGATCCTCATCCGGTACGGTGGATGAGGGACGTCGAGGTGTTGCTTTGGACGACGTCGTCGGGGAAGAGGCTCCGGCTGGGTGGCGGACGGAGCAGGGTGTGGGGTTTCGTCGCGGGTTTTCGCGGCCTCGGTGTACGAATGGGTGGGCGGATGGGATGGCAGTGGGGACACGCTTGTCAGAAATGTGGGGTAAGTTACAAAAGTACCCCGACCGATTTGAGGTGGTTCTTTCGGTTCAGGGCTACCACGGGAATTTCACGTGTCGGGATTTCATAGGAGGTGGGAGTTTTCACGCGCGTTGTAATTTCGGAATAGCAAGGCGTAGGTTGAGATGGAGGGAGTTGTCGGAGCACAACGAGACAAAGATATATCTTAAATATTTCGGGTTAACAAGGCGCGGGTTGAAGAGGCGGGAGTTTCGCAGCATGATAGACAGAGACGCTATCTTGAATTTTCGGCATAACAAGGCGCGGCTTGAAATTTTGGAAGAACAAGCTTAACGTGTACCCAAAAAAAGACAATTTGCACCTCAACACACACAACACACACACAAACACCATTTAGACTAGAGTAAGGTACACGTGCATTGCACGCATGAGATTTGGCAACCAAATTATGAATAAATACCACATTATAGCATGCAAGCTTTGAGTCATATATGCATGATGTAGATGTTCGTTTAATTCTTATAGTTCATTTCATTCAAAATCATCTAGTTTTTATAAGAAAGCTAATCTATTTTAAGATTCATGGAATTGTGCGTCGTAAGACATAATGTAAAAACAAATAATGGCAAATCATGTAGAAAAACATTTGGGCAATTCTGATACGGAAGATTCTAGAACAAATAAGAAGTGCTTGTGTTGTGATGTTTGTGCATTATGCTTAAGTTCAACCATGGAGTCTTCTAGATTATACATGTGGCGAAATCTGGTGGAATCTAGATGATATCCAACGACAAGTAGTGCTCAAATTTGCCATCTTTGGACCATCGGATTCGCCTCATCCAACGACCATCTTTCAAAGTTAAAATTACCCACACACAATAAAAAAATATATAATATAATATATATATATATAGGGGTATAGATATAGATATGTGATGCGAAAGCCGCCCACCATCTCCAATTAGAATAGTGTGTCCATGCACGGATGCGATGTGGCCAAATGATGTCTGCCATCGGTATCTCCAATTCAAATAAGTCTGACCTTGTTCAATGTGTATACATTACAACATGCTCGTTTCCAAACCACACCGCGCAGATCTCCGTTATATTCATGCATGCATGGGTTTCAAACATCAGGATCTCTTATTCAAATATTTGAATTCAACTTTACATTGATTATGACCTCATCTATTCTTTTACACCCACACAGTAGTCTTCTCTTTATAACTGTACCACTCACTTTCTGTCGTGCATGCATGCACACACACTACCAGTCGGCATTATCCATCGCATGCATGCAATCTTTTTCTTCAGGTCGGTCTCCCACGAAGGCACGCACCCACACACATCCCCCTCTCCATCATATCGGGCATTCTTTATCTCTCACGTGTGCATGGCAACGATCGATGTTCCTCTATGTATGTGTGTATATAGCTAGGTCTTTCATATTTTTCCACACAAACCGATCAATCGATATATCTAGTGAGGTCTCACCCTCTTTCCCACGTCCATATCGATCAATCTATACCTCTCTATATAGGATTAACATATATAGCTAATACACCCACATTAATTATATATCCAATGTCCCCCTCTCATCATCCATGCCTTCCGCTTCATATCTCAGACGCGTGCACAGTGGCGAAGACAGGGAGCAGTAAGGGCCCTGCCCCCTCCCCCCCTAACATCACTATATATCGAGGCTAATATGAATGTGATCATTAGACAATTGCTGCTAAAAATGGTTTAAGTTCATGAATTGACCCTCCTCGTAAAGGATTAGCAATGCTTGGCCCCCTAGCTCATTTATTTTTCATGGCTCCGCCACTGCGCGCAACAGCGCACATGTTCGCCCCCTCTCTCTAAATATCGATCTCGCACTTGTGCATTCCTTCATAGTCTCCCTCCACTCGGCCTCTCACACCATCCTCTAGCCCCCCACCGGATTTTGCCACATGTACAATCTAGCAGACTCCATGGTTGAACTTAAGCATAATGCACAAACCTCAAAACAACAGTGGTTCTCTTTTGTTCTAGAATCTTCCGTATCATAACTGCCCAACTTTTTTTTCTAGTTGAATTGCCATTATTTGTTTTTACTTTATGCTTTACAACGCACAATTCCATGAATCATAAAATAGATTAAGGGCTTCTTTGATTCAAAGGATTCTTAAAGGAATTTTGGAGGATTCTAATCATTAGGAATTTTTCCTATCTTGGTTGTTTGATTCGTAGGATTGTAAACCATAGGAATTTTTTCATATGATTCATTTGCACTAGATTTCATAGGAAACATCCCATCCACTCAAACCTCTTTGAAAGAATTCTGCGTTTTTTCTATGCACAATCAAACACTCATACAATCCTGTAGGATTCAATACGACATTCCACTATAATCCCATGTTTTTCCTATTCCCGCGTTCTTAGCTTTTTTTATAAAAACTAACTGATTTTGAATGAGATGAACTATAAGAATTAAACGAAGGGCTACATTAGGCATATATGACTTAGAGCTTACATGCTATAGTGTGGTATTTATTCATAATTTGGTTGCAAAATCTGATGCGTGCAATGCACGTGTACCTTACTAGTACTTCGAGTATGTGCAAAACACGTAAATTAGAATACCAATGGCACACTACACAGTGTCTCTCTTACGGTTCATGAAGCCACGTGGCACATGTGGAGGCGTTGTCGCGACCTCCTTGTGTGGATTGATCATAGTGACGTGCTACTGGTTCGAGAAGAATGTACTCGTCCTCCCTGAGCGATACTGGCGGTACATGCACGAAGTGAAGATGTGCACGCACGCCATGCACACACTCATTCCCTCACACGCACACACGGGTACACAGGCGGACACAATTTTGTACCAAGATCCACCCCATGTGATAATTTGACGCATGTAAAGTCGTTCACTTCATTGATGGTCAATTAATACAGCACATGCAAATTGAGTGGACGTGAGGGCGGAAGAAAGACATTATTACTCCACTGCGCGCATGCGAGTAGTTAAATCATGGGTTGCTAGTAGTACTTCCATTGGTCTCCTTCGTATTTTGTGCCAATTTTTGACAGTAACATAGTATTTACGCATTTGAGCAGTGTAGTACTTGAAATTTATGTTCCGCTAAACTCATCGGGAGCCATTTCGGGCCTCGAAACCAAAACTATCAATTAATCTTTACCTTGTTCCCATCACATTCGAAAGCCTCCTCACACCTACTAGTACGTACCAAACCTGAACGTGTTCCCACTATGCAGGTATTAGTACTAGTGCTAGTACTTAGGTTATAAAAAGGGGAACTACCTAACCGAAAATTACTCTACCTTTCCTCCTCATAAGTGCTTCTTCTTTGTCCGTCGTTGCCATGGCCGATGAGCAGAGCTCCAGGTCGAGAACTACTCGTAACAAGGGAGCGGCAACCAAGGCTGCAGAAAAAAAGAGAGGGCTTGCCGCCACGCAGAGACCTCGAAAGATCTCTCACGGGCAGGCGATGGCTCCCAGGAGCGCCCTAGCCGCGGAGGCGAACATGCCGAGCCGGCGGAGCTGGAGTCGTTATCCCTCGACGGCATGCTCGATCCGCTCAATAAGCAGCTCAATAAGCAGAAGGAGTTCATCCAAGGCTTGATGGAGTTGCTGAAGGAGAGCCTCGATGACATGCCCGCTGAGCTCAATCAGCAGGGGGAGTTGACCGCCGGCTTGGTGATGCTGCTGAAGAAGAGCATTGCCTCGGAGAAGAAGGCGACCGGCGAAATCGTGCGACTTCAGGAGGACAAGGTGAAGCTCTGCCACGAGATCGACCTGTTGAAGGAGAAGAACGTCGGCTGGAAGAAGCTGCATGAGAATAGTAGTTCCTCGATGAAGATGCTGCATGCCCTTGTCATGGAACAGAAGGAGGAGTTGGCGAAGCTCCGCATCGAGCACCCGGCTGCTGTCAAGGGTACGTAATGCGGCCGTGGAACATATGATGAAGGCTCGCGTCGAGAAATCCCGCGTCATGGATAGAATGAAGAAGATGGCGGAGGTGACGCGCAAGGATATGGAGGTCGTGGAGGCGATGAAGAAGCAGTTACGACTCCACGGCGAATTAGATCATTTGGGGTGATAATCTTCCTTCTTCTTTTGCTCCTGTGTTTCATCTTTTGCTTCGGGTGTTTCGCCCCACGTGTCATGTTCTCTGCGAGGCATGAATAGAACAATGGTTTTTTTAGGGAATGAATAGAACAATGCTAACAATGAGATGACTAGCAAATTAGATCATTTTTTATCGCCATATGGCACTGGGCTGCCGTGTTTCGTGCTCCTCCGTCGCAGTACTACTCCAGTGGAAAACTTGAGTATACCGCACGGTTCTTTGCTCCTCCTTGATCAGGTCATCGACGCATTTATACAAGCAGTAAAATCACAAGGCCCCGCCTTCCAGCAGTAATGAGCCTTCAAATCACAAATGCCCTCTCCTCTCGTGAAACCGACCAAGCTAGACTGCCCCGCCCTCTAGCCTTTTAAAAAATGTATACTTTTGTACAACAGTAGTATCGATGGATTGCGCCATGGAGCAAAACTTGAAATTAAAAAAAGGTGGTACATATAGAGAGCGCTCGTCGCCAAATTATGCATATAGTACTATTAAAAAGGCTAGTCACAATAATGGTGTCCAGCACAACCCACCCCTCAAATAAAACTAAGAGGGTGCTTGGATATGTTTTAGTCCCATGACTAAAAGTAGTGGGACTAAAACATGCTAGCCTCGCCCATGCTTGGATCCAAATACTAAAAAGGCTAAAATCAAGTTAATGAGCATTTATTATCCTGCAAACCCTCCAATCCAGAACTCGCCTGTGTTAAAGGAGAGGAGTTAAATGAGTAGAGAGAGGACTAATCCACATTTTAGTAGGGGTACCCCTGACTAAAAAAATTTAGTCTCAAGACTAGTTTTAGCCCCTCTTTAGTCAGGGGTGCTTGGAACTTTAGACTCTTAAAGAGACTATTTTTAGTTCGACTAAAATAAGTCCCTTGGATCCAAGCACCCTCTAAGCATCCTGGAATTCTTTGACAAAACTAATCACCCTGAAATTCTTTGACAACTAAACTGCTGGCTATATGATGTTGGCCATATATATTGTACGTATATAATGTGAAGAAACGAGTGGTAGTACTATACCAACTAAAAGATGAAATGTAAGAAATACTAGTATGTACGTACTGAAGAGTTAAAGTAACGAGAAGAAACATAACATAGTTCTGCTTGGGGGCTTAGCACAACACACCCCTCAAATTAAATTAAGCACACCTGAAACTAAACTTTGCAACTATTCCGGTAGACACTGCATTAGAACCACCTTGAGCAATGACACTGCCACCTTACTCGGAGTCCTCGTCCACGTCCTCGACTTCGTCCTTGTCCCTCTTCCTCTTGGCCGATACTTCTTTGCTTGAACCGCACACTTGGCTGTTGCTCTTCATCCAACCCTTGTAGATATTGAAGCAAAGGTAGCCATCCATTGCAGCGTTGTGGATGTGGTCCATATCTAGTACATTCCGCCGCCATGCATGACGATGAAACTTGTATGGAGGTTTCTCCAGTTTACCGTACAAATGATGAACCATGGCTCCTGCCAGGGTCAGCATTGAAGGCTAACGAGAGGACACCAGCCGATTCTTGTGGAGGTCGAAGGTGTTGCCTACAATGAGGCCTATCCGACGCAGGACTTCTTTGTTGTTACCAAAGTCTACAGTAACAAATTTGACTAGGTTGCTCTCGAGGAAGTCCTTAAAATCCTGGCACTCAACGTCGGCATGGCATATGTGGTAGACCAAGCATAAGTCATGCACGCAAACCTGGATCACGGCGGGCTTCTTCCTCTCTTCGTCCTTTAGATCCTTCTCGCGTCCTAGGACTGTGGTGTACTCAACATCTAGCCCAGTGACCCACTCATCATCTGAGTCTTTGAACATGCGTCTGAAGCGAGAAAGGCATCCTTTTACCGTTGCGGAAGAACGGGTGTAGATGACGTCGAACTCATCGCCGGTGATGGTTCTAACCTTGTACTCACCACCGACCGTGGAGATTTGGGACGCCATGGATTTGGGAGGAGGGTTAGGATTAGTGGAACTGCCGTAATGTGAATGGACGGGACAACTAGGAGTGAACCGCCGTAGTATTGAAGGACGTGCGGGATGAGTAGGAGCGAACTGCCAGCGTGCGAACGGCAGGGTAGTGGCTTTCCATTCTCCCATGATACGGGCTTCCGAGAGCCCTTGGATATGAGATCGAACGGTTGCATGGTGTGATTCTAGACCTATGGGTGAATATCCTATCCTGGAGGGTTATTCTGCAAATTTTCAGCAACTTAGCATGCGACCGTTTGATCTCAGATCCAAGGGCTGCCAGCAGCCCGTATCATGGTCGCGCCTACCACGACCGTCGCATCGCTTGCGCGGTCGCGCCCTTGGATATTTAACACGGTGCGTTAGGCTATCTGATGTTGGCATGTCATACATAGTCATCACTTAGTCACTCATACTACAACAAGGTTGGCTATAAGGTTGGCTATAAGTGTATTTTTTACTTCTCTCTATCTCTTTCTTCGTACTCCCTCCGTCCCATAATATAAGAATGTTTTTGACACTAGTGTAGTGCCAAAAACGTTCTTATATTTTGGGACACAGGGAGTACTAGTACTTATTGCATTTGCCAAGGAGTGACCTCTTCCAATGAAATGGTGTTGCTAAGTTTGCTTCATTTAATTAGCTATAGACTGAAAATTGTCTTTTCACCTAGGTACACGCGCTTAGCGCCGTTTCTTTCTTGGGTCACCAAACTAGTCTCTCTCTCTTCTTGATTAACTTGCCACATCAGACTTTATGCCTATCTGGCAAGCTTAAGCACCTGTAGGAGCAAGTAAAAGTAAGTACAATAGTGCACTTTACATGGCATTTTTGCATATGTGGAGGAAAGATAGGCAAGGAAAAAGTGGAGAAGTGGGCTCTCATGCAAGAGCCAGCCTGTACTACATGGTGGAGCATTGGGAGAGGCACCTGTATGGAGGTGGTCAGGAATCGGGAGACTCACGCCGGTCATAGCGCCGCAGTTAAAATGATAATGGCAAGTCAAATCACGGGGCCCCACCTGTCCAGCAGTAACTCGCTGTCAAATCACATAGCCCTACGTTTGCAGCAGCCTACTCCCTCGTCTTCTCGTGTCTCTGTCGAACCGACTAGGCGGAACTGCCCCGCCGCCTACCGCGCATGAAAAGCCCCGCCCTCGACTTTTAAATAGTATATAGTATACTAATTTTGTATCCATGGATTGCGCCCGCGCCCTGGAGCAAAGCGTCTAGAAAACGGCGGTACACATGTACGGAGTATACAGCACGCCCTCGCGTTTGCGTCGCACCCCAGACGGTCGGTCGGTCTGGCACGCTGCTCTCCGAATGAAATGCGCGTCATATTGCATTTGCACAAACATGTTGGGTGGCAATTGAGAACCGACCATAGGCACACTCCCCGGCCCCGCAAGTCGGGTGACTTAATAGAAGAGGGAGACGAGCGATAGTACAAGAGAAGTGTTGTACTACGTTGGTGCCTAGACGATCCCTGCAAGACACAGAAGATTAGTTCGTCCATGCATGTGACCAGACTCCAGCAGACACGCCTGGATTGGCTATCGTGTACATATCGTGCAGGCTGTGTTGTACATGGCTATAGTTGTGGTGAGAAATCTAAAAAAAAGGTTTCTTGTCATCTTGCAAAATTAGGTGTCATGTGCTTCGGATCACTGCGAGGGTTAAACAACGACAATTGAGTTGGGCTAGTCATTGGGGGCACATGCACGAACAGTGACTACTCGGCTGCCATCTAGGTCAAGCCGGCTATGTTAATTAGGACATCTATCGATGGACCCCTTTTCTACGAGTTTATCTTTAATTTGAGCTTTGTTCCTCGTCTAGTTTGTCCGTCGGGATTCATGTTGTCTCCTTTTTGCAGTGAGGTTATGATTTCTTGTCATGTGGCATTTTTTCGTGTTATATGTTATAATCCGGCGCTTCAGATCAAAATGACGACAACTGCGCCTCCGGGCCACATGCATGAAGACTTCTCGACAGTCATTGACGAGGTCAAGCCGGTTCCGGTAGACAAAAGAAAACTAGTACTACTCCACTATATAGGCAGGAGCCTCTGCGCTTGCTTGCTAGTGTTGCTCTCTTCACACTGTCTCGGTCTCTCCAGATCTAAAAACGACAGCAGTGGCCACACTCTCTCTCTCTGCTCACCGCTGGTCAAAAAATCCAGCCGGATCCTCTCCGCCGGGGAAGGTGAGAAGGTGCAACGTTCACGCGGTCGTCCTCGGCGACGACTCTTACCCACTGCTGGGCGTGTCCCGATCAGCCTGCCTTGACGTTCTCTCCCAAGCACCGCTGGCGAGGGAGGGCCTCCGACCCCTTCTTCCTCGCTGCCGTAGTGTGGGCAGATCCGGCATCCCGCCACCCACCTAGCGACATCCCGGCGACCATCAGGTATAACTTCCTTTGAAACCGGCCTTGCTCTACTTCCCGAGCTCTCGACGTCGCTGCATTTGTATCTTTTACTATTTTTCAGGCCCCCTTGTAGATAGGATCGATCGGTACTCGAAAACCACCTAATTTTTTTTACGTTTAAGAGGTAAAACTAGTTCATGCACTCGAATCTAGTACTACTTGGTTCAAACAAGGAAGAAAGGGGGTGGGGGTGGGGGAGGATTTGTTACCTGAATCTAGAACTTGGTCAAAAGAGGAAATAATGGGGGCGAAAAGTAGCAGAGACTGGCTATCCAACTGGTCTCTAGGTCTAATAGGGAATTAAAGGGAAATACAATACAAACTCAATATAAACCCGATCTATTGGTTGAAAAAGGAAAGAAAGTGGAGACTGGGGGACAAGTCAACAGAGTTAGTCTAGCACTAGATTTGCTAGCCTCACACAGTATAAGGTGGCTATACCGAACAAAAATGGGACCAACCCAGATATCCTGTTCAGATGTTTGTTGCCCCGAGCCACTCTTATGTAATGCCACTAGTAAAATGTAGCAGTCGCACTGTTAAAAGTAAGGACATGTTAAACCAATGTTGTTTTCAATGTAATGCCTCCAGTAATATGAATCAATGGCACTTCTTTACATGTCCTGCTAAAATTTCCCATTAAGATAAGTTGGTTCTTATCGTTAGAAATGCAACTTTCCTGGTCCGCCTACTCTCCCGTGCCCAAAGTAATGTCGTATTTAACGGCTGTCATAGTTAATCCTAATGCCCACACTAATATCTAGCAATGCCAGTGCTTTAGAAATTGCTACTGCCCTTGTAGGATTGCCATTCAGATAAGGAACATGCTTCTTTTCATTTGATGCATGTTTCATCACTTGTTAGTCACCCTCCTTTCCACCTTTTTTGTGCAAACGGAGATATACATTTCACGCTCGATCTTAGTTGAACTGCACAAATGATATCCAAATTATAGTTGAGCATTCCAGGAGCTTCACAACCAACCTTGATGTTGCTCAATTTTATTGCAACTAATGAAGAAGAAGCTCTGTGGGTTTCGTTTTCTGATGGAAATGGAACTGGGGCTGGAGCCCTTTTCTTAAATTTTTTTGAAGAAGCTGCTAGCTCACGGGACATTGCTTCATTTTAGGTGAACTGCACCAAAAGGTCCCATGAATTGAATCATCCATGTTGGTGACTGAAAGAGCCAGCTTCAGCATCCCAGTCTAAGCACCCACGGCCTCCATCCTTGCGACGCACGGTACACCTCGTTTGCCACCTACTCGACCCTAGTGTCACTGATAAAATGAAGAAATAATACAGTTAAAATAGAGCCAGTGTCATCTCTATCATTTCATTTCCAATGTAGATAAATAAAGTGCTTCTCTTTGTTAATGTATGTTTCATCAACTAGTCCCATTGTTAATGTTTAAGCATCTGCAAACTGGGGTGCTTAATTTTAGTTGATATGTACAAAAATAGAGATTTAAATGTCTCAAGGCGCCTCCTTGTACTACCAATGTACACTGATGTTCATCACTGGCAGAAGGTGTATCTGGGAGACTTGGGACGATGTCCAGTATGAGGCGTACCGTATGAGGCGTCGCAGGGCCCATCTCGCCCTCGCAGCATGGCATACTATGATACTATCGCAATATTTTCTTCTATTTATTTTGTGTGTTTGATCAACTAGTGCCACTATAATGTAATCACGCTTTTTCATTATCTGTACAAACAGGGTTATTCAGCTGCATTTTGGTGGAACTGCACAAATGTACGTATGGAACCGGCGTATATGCAGAGTGCGAGGTGTGCCAAGTAAAAAATTACCGACACCAACCATGCTGCATGCACGCATTGGCATCCACCACCACCAGTGGGATGTGTGGCGCTCTCTGTGGACGGATCTTTCTCGGCAGCAAATCATCTAACCAAATACTAGTAGCTTATATTGGCAGTTTTCTAGGGAGTACTCTTTTCTGAAAGAAACATCAATTAAGAAAGCGACCCCACATTAACTAGTCTCCCTTTTATTCTGGGTCATAATTGACCATGATTTTCACACATAAAATATATGTTATACATTGCAAAAATAATATAATTTGAAAGTACATTCAGATACGAACCAAACGACACAATTTTTGGTGACATGCATTCACATTTTGCTTGTCAAATACAGTACATGGTCAAACTTTGACCCAAAATATGCAAAACAACAAAAAAATACTTCCAAGACCAGCGCCGCTCTTCCCCTCTTCTCCTCTTAAACCACCGCCGCTCCTCTCCTGTTCCAATCTAAATGCAGCGCCGCTCCTCTCCTCTTCCATTTCAAAACCACCGCCCCTCCTCTCCTATTCTAGTCCAAAACTAGCGTCGCTCCTCTCCCGTTCTAATCCAAAACCGGCGCTGCTCCTCTCCTCTTCCATTCAAAAACCATCGCCGGCGAGTGAAAGTGTTGTGGAGAAGTAGATCGATGGAGGAGTACAACCGATACATGAGGATCGCAGACGGTGACCCTGTGAAGCTAGCTAGGATGCTGGAGATACAGTCTTGGTTTTACAACAAGGACCAACTAGCGGCGACGGTGACATCCATGGCCAAATATCTACAACAGAGCGAAAAGGCGACGATACTCGCGGAGGGAGTCGCGCTGGAGTACATAGAGCTGCTCCTCTGGGCCATGGAGCAAATAGATTCACCGAATCCGATCGTGAGGGAGCGGTGGTGGGAGTATCGATCCCAGATGGAGCATCCACCAGAGATTGAAGGATCGAGCATCTACGGGGTGCCATTTGTGCGGTTGTCCTGCCAGAGCGAGCCGGTAGAGTCTTTGTCGACCAAACCCAACTGCAAGAGGAGAAAAGCAGTTGGCCCGACGACGCTTCCCCGCCATCGTATCCCTTGCCATTCACATCGTCTCACGGGGCGGTTGTCTGCCGCCGAGGAATAGGAGGGGGCTGCCCCCCCAGCCCAATAGTCGGGCAGGTTGTGAATTGTCAGGAGGAGCTTAGGGTTGTCAGTATTTGCAGGTTGTGAATTGTGTTTTGTGTTGTGTATTTTGAGAGTACTTTCAGATATGAATGTCTTTTGATTTTCAGATTTGCAGTATTGAGCATATGAAGTATTTTATGAATTCTAGAGATCTATTTCTAGCACTTAAAAAAATGTAGTTTCATAGGAGTATAAAAGTGCAGACAATGTGATTCTTAGAGAAGAAACTGCAAGTTTCAGTTTCAGATAAGAAACTGCAACTTTCAGAGGCAGAGCATTTATATTAACACGGCCTTTTCAAATAGGATTAACATCATGTTGGAAGTTTTATTCATGGTCGAAAATGGAAATACCAGCCAGTTAACATCATGCTGATCAACATTCATGCATAGCACATCTTCATATGATGCACAGTCAAAATGCCCACACAATGTCGAGTGTGCGAAACACAGAAAAAACGAGGGACAAAGTTTTGGCAAGTGTTGGACGTGGTTTTGGGCTGCCCCGTCTAGGGCTTTCATTTTTAACATGCGCAACCCACGACCTCAGATGGGAGGTCCATAGGCGTGTTTGTATTTTCTTAGGACCGTCATGTATCGACCGGCCTATGGACCTCCCATTCGAGGTTTTATTTTTGACAGCCCAATTTATGTATTTTTTTGAAGAAAATGCACAGGTCTGTTCTATTTTTCTATATAAGAATAGGAACGCCAGGTCCAACTTATGTTTCCCTTCTAACTATATTATATATATTTAAATTATTTTATATGTTATTATATATTATTTTTATTGTCATCATATATTTAACAGATACTTACATATGTAAGAAAACAATATCCCACATCTTATTAACTTATAAAAATAATTTCTTAACAAATAAAATCCTGGATTGTTTTGGCACGAAAATCCTAGTGATTGTGTACAAAAGCTTGGTAAGATTTAAGGATGAATGTAATAATATCACTTATTATTTAAATATATTGATAACAAAATGCTTAGCCCCTCTTTATTTTTTGATAACATTGCTGGCCCAACCCAACAATATAATTAGAATAAGCCCAGCAAAATTGTGTATTTCGAGAAAGTGCAAATGGCCTGTAATTTTTTAGGAAATGAAATAAATGGGCCGCATTGACGCTACATTATTTGTTCACCCAGCCCAGCTAGTGGCTGTAATTAAAAAAAAGATTAAATTGACTGTAAATTCTACCGCGCAAAAAAAGACTGTAAATTCTGAAAAAATGGGTTGAATACGTGCCACATTTTTGGAGGCTGAAATGTGGGCCAATAGGTCGAAGCCAACGCAAGTCGTTGTCAATTTAGTCAACAAATGATTCTGACATGTTAGCCGTTGGATTTACATCCAACGACCGGCATCCATATTCAATCTCTTGTCTTCTTCCTCCAGCGCCGCTGGGACCACCTCCTGCCTCCTGCTACTAGCAGCTCTGCTTAGCACACTTCGCTATGAAGCGCTACTCCACCGTTGGCCAGGCCATCCCTCCACCCCTCCACACCTCTTGTTCTTCTCAACCGACTGCCGAACCACACCGCACTAGAACCAGTTAACCCTCATACACCTCTTCGTCTGCGACTCTACTCCAGCTTCTTCCCATCTCCGGCTCGTTGCCGTCCCGGGCCTCACCGTCGTCCACCACCTTGGATGCGCTCGGAGCGGCGTGGTCAACGTGGTCAACAAACGACACCATCGGAAGTAGACTGTGTGTGGAGAGGCTGATAGCTGGGTCCACGACCGCACACAAGGAAATGCCTCCTTATTATGCGCAAAATAATGATTCCTCCACCTGACATCTGGGACCCACCAGAAGGGCCTCTGTAAATAACGTGCCCCCGGCTGACATGTCGGACCCACCAGCTATCTTCGCACGCAAGGAAGTGCCTCCTTATTACGCACAAAAAAATGAATATTCCCCCTGCCAGCTGGAACCCAGCATAGTGGGAGGCTGACTTGTGGGCCTACCAAGTTGACGGGGACGGAGGGCTTTGTCAACTTAGTCAATATGAACGATTCTAGCTCCTATTATTGTACGATATTCATCCAACGGCCGTAGTGCTTCTTCAACCTCTGGTCTTCTTGCTCCAGCCGCCCAAACCAGCATCGGTCGTGCTGCGTGCTCCTGCCTCCCGTGGCCGGCTGTGATGCCGCAGAGGCCTCACCGCCCCCTACTACTCCCACCGCTGGCCAGGCCATGTCTCTACTCGCCCACACCCCCTATTATTCTACGACGACAGCAGCCTCACACCACAACCGAACCAGTGAACCCTCGTACTTCTCTTCGTGTGGGCATCCACTACTGTGTCTTCCCCGGCTCTGAGTCGGCCCCTTCCTAGTCCTCGCCGTCGTCCACCGCCGTGGTGCTCTCGGCGCGGCGTGGTCAACGTGGTCAAGGAACGACTTCCATCGGACGTGGACTGTATGTGGAGAGGCTGACAGCTGGGTCCACGGCCGCAGCAAGGAAGTGCCTCCTTATTACGCGCAAAATAATGATTCCTCCACCTGACAGTGGGGACCCACCGGACGGGCCACTGTATTTCGCGAAAAAAACGTTTCCCCATGACTGCTGGGACCCACCAGCTACATCTTGCATGGAAGGAAGTGCGTCCGGGCAAAAATCGATTCACCCGCCTAACTGCTGGGACCCACCATCTACATCTTCGCACGCAAGGAAGTGCGTCCGGGCAAAAAAAAACGATTCGCCCCCTGACTGCTGGGACCCACCAGCTACATCTTCGCACGCAAGGAAGTGCCTGACAGTCGGGACCCACCTGGTCGAAGCGTACGTAGCGTTGTCATTCTGGTCGCGAACGTGTACGTACATATATACTGGTGGATGTAGAGGCGCGCACGTGTCGTAGTAGAGGCGCGTATGTGTCGTAGTAGAGGCGCGCACGTAGCATGTACACGTACGTACAACGGCCAGGGTGCAAGAAAGAAAATACGACCACGTATGTGTACATACGGGCGGGGTCTCGAACGCCTACTCGCGCATACGTACGGCCAGGGCTCGTGTACATGGCTGGGTCGGAACGGAGAAACAGCGTCATCGTCGTGTTCATGGGGAGGCAACGGAATGCGTCGTGTTCATGGGGAGGCAACAGAATGCATCGTGTTCATGGGGAGGCAACGGATGCGTCGTGTTCATCGGGAGGCAACAGAACGCGTGGGAGCCGACCAGCTGGGTCAGAACGGAATGCGTGGTCGTGTTCATCGGGAGGGCTTGGACGGAAACATGCGATGGAAACGAGGCCTGGCGTACCGCAAAATGGAGGAAACGGACCTCCTACTTTCGGAACGGGTCCTGCTGATCGGGAGGGCTGTGCCGTACCGCAAAACAGAGGAAACGGACCTCCTACGGTCGAAACGGGGGTCCTGTTGATCGGGAGGGGTGTGGCGTACCGCAAAACGGACGAAACGGACCTCCTACGGTTGAAACGGGGGTCCTGTTGATCGGGAGGGGTGTGGCGTACCGCAAAACGGACGAAACGGACCTCCTACGGTCGAAACGGGGGTCCTGTTCATTGGGAGGGGTGTGGCGTACCGCAAAACGGGACTCCACGAGATATTGTTCATCTCCACCGTCGACCTCCTCCAGCCTCCACGGGCTACCGTCAACCTCCTCCAGCCTCCACGGGCTCCTGTTCATCCAGCCTCCACCGCACACTACTCCACCGGCTACTATTCAACCACCCCTCCACGGGCACCCCTCCATCGTCTACTGTTCATCCAGCCCTCCACACCACGGGGTCCTGTTCAACCACCCCTCCACGGGCACCCCTCCACCGTCTACTGTTCATCCAGCCCTCCACACCACGGGGTCCTATTCATCTAGAGGCAACGCCACCGCTCACTGTTCATCCAACCCCCCGCCCCCCCGCAATGCTCACTATTCATCCAAATCGATCGGCTTTAGTTAGCAGCAGTAGCGAAGGAATCGCTCGATCGGGTTCAGTTAACAGCCATCGATCGACCGCTCGGGTTCAGTAACGCGTAGCCTGTAGTGCAATCGCTCGGGTTCTGTTAGAGCCCAATGCCTCGCTCGGGTTCAGTTAGAGCCAACGCCTCACACACACGCGCGTACGTGTACGAGAGAAACACGCATCACTCGGCCCCCGACCTCCCACCGTAACCGGGAACTCCCCGAAATTTTTCTCCCCCTCGCTTCTACCATGGTTTTTTCCATCATGGACGGCCCAAAGAATGTCATGCAGTTGCGTCTCTGGCCCGCCCAGGACGAAAAGCCCATTTTCTGTCATGATTTTTTGTCATAGAAGTAGGAGCCCACCACATCTATGATGATACCGGGTTTTGTCACAATTATCGTCATAGAAGTGTCATATGTATGACGAAAAAAAATCGTTTGGGCCAAAATGTCACGGATGTGTCTTTTTTTGTGATGCTAGCCCCTTCAGCACGTCGCTGATCAAGCTCTCGCCGGTACGGGTCACGGAGGCACTCAGCTTCCTCCTGCTCATCCCACCAGCATGCTCAACCAACACGAAGTTGACACCCGCTCCGGTGCGAGACGAGACCCACTAGTCGTGCCGCCCAGAGGGGCGGAGACAAGGCGTGCCTTTCGTCCCGCGGCGGGCGAACGCAAGAGCACCCCGAGCGGCACCCTCGATCCCCAGCGACCACACCCACACGGGAAGGGCCCGGCTGACCAAGAACCTAGTCACCAAGAACAGCTTCGGCCACATCAGGTCCCTCTGGCAACTGGCCCGAGGCGGCGAGAGCCCGACGACGCTCCTTCTAGTTCATCTAGAAGTCGGGCGATGTCGCGCTCTGCCTCCCATGCCATGCTAGAAACAGCGGCTGAAGTGGTCGCAAGAGCTTAGTTGCTACTGGATTTCCCTCCAGCAACAGACATGATGGATGAATGGAGAGCTACCATTCAAAGTCTCCTCGGATTTGCCGAGGTCAACAAGCCACCAGGTGCAGGGACGCCACGGTGCCCACCGCCGATGTTGGCAACTCCCACCAATGGCCAAGACAGGAGAACTACACCCACCGTGCAGTCCCCACCGCGACAGCTCTCCGGCAGGACCAACGTTAATGGCCGCCAAACGATGATGATCGCGATGAGGCATCAATGGACTCATCCGGCCCGCGACTCTGGCAGGACCAACATCAAGTGCTGAGGGAAAGGAAGAAGGAATACGCCCGCGTCACCATTGAGCGGCGTCGCGAGACACACCGTGAGTCTGACAGGCGAAACAGGGCTGATGTCGACAAACCCGCGCCCAGTGCTAGCGGGTACCTACCTTACGAGGTAGGGTTCCTGGCCTTCACATGTGAGTTGCAGCAAGTCCAGTTGCCATCATCTCACACCTTCAAACCTGACCTGCCGGAGAAGTACGACGGAAACTGAACCCGATAGAGTTTTTGGGCATCTATACGATCGCCGTTCAAGCTGTCGGGGTAAGGGATGAAAATGTGCTCGCCAACTACTTCCCACTGGCCCTCAAGCCAACTGTGAGGTCATGGCTGATGCACCCGCCAGAAGATTCCATTTCCTCCTAGGCTGACCTGTGCAATGAGTTCGTGGACGCCTTCACGGGCGGCCACCAAGAACCGGGCCGGCCTAGCGATCTGCAAACCCTCTTGTAGAAAGAGGGAGAAAGTTTGCGCAAATATCTGTAGAGATTCAACCTAGTGCACCGCAATATCCCAAAGATACTCCCGACTGTTGTGATGGCTTCTTTTCATACAAATGTGCGCAATCGCAAAATGCAGGATAAGATGAACATTCGGTTGCCCAAGACGGCCAGCGAGCTCTACACGCTGGCAGATAAAGTGTGCTCGTGCTGAAGAAGGGAGAAGGCTTCCCGGGATAGAGGCTGGCGTCGAAGTCGATTCGGAAGACGAGGACGATGACGCCACCCCCAGAAGAAAAACAAAAAGCATAGCAAGAAGCGAAATGAGAAGGCAGTTATGGCCGTTGAGAGCACTCGTGATCTTAGCACCGACAAGAAAGCAAATACTGAGATACTCGGCAAGGAAGCTGCTACATGCACTAATTGTTGGGCGGCAGCGGCTGTTGAGAAAACCGGCAAGTCCAATGGGTCGTACTACAAGATACATAGGACCAAGGGTCACGATCTCCAAGATTGCAAGCAATTAGAGCAGTTGGTTGAGAAGCAGAAAGCTGAGTATGAAAGGAGCGACAAGGAGAGAAACCAGAACGGAACTGGCGGGAACGGCCACGGTGGTCGTAGCGGATACCGCGGCAAGCCTGATCAGTAGAAAGAAAAACCCGCCAGAGGCCATGAGAAGAAAGAAGATGAGGATTACAGTGAAGAGGAAGATGATGAAATCAGCAAGCATGAGTTCCAAAAAGGTACCGAGGTGATGTGCATTGACGGGGGTGCATCTTTACACTCCTCTCATCGCCAACTCAAGTAGTGGGCACGTGAGGTCAATGCGGCAGAACCAGTAGCAAGCACTCGCGAGCCACTCAAATGGCCCCGCACGCCCATCATCTTTGACATTGAGAATCATCCATACCGCACCACTGTGGTAGGATGTCTGCCATTGTTGGTCTCACCAACAATCCGCAACCTCAGGGTCACTAAGATGTTGGTTGACGGTGGGGTAGGTTTGAATCTGATATCCCTTGATGTGCTGAAGACCTAAGGAAAACTGGCACTTTATAAAGGATTAACCAAGGAAGGAGCCAGCCCAAGGGAAAGATTACCTTGCTGATAACATTTGGCGGGGAAATCAACTTCAGGACCGAAAAGATTGTGGTGTCCCATAGCGGTGTCCCATTACGCCTACGACGCCTGGTCCTATGGGAGTCATCACCATTTTGTCGGACAAGAGATATGTAGTCATTTGCGTGGATAAGATGTATAGAGACGCAGTCGCAGCAGAGGCCGTCGGGGCCCCAGCTCCCGCCAAGAAGGAGAAAAAAGTCAAGGGAACCGGCAAGGACTCCGATAAGGACTCCGGGAAGTGCATCTCTTGGGAGTATGCTGCACCCAACAACAACTTACCAGAGAGTTCAACTAGCAAGAGGTCCAGGGCTGCTCCCCGGATAACCAAGAAAGTTCTGGCATGGCAGGATGGCACTGATGGTACTTTTACCATTAGTGATACCCTCGATGAAAAATAGGAAAGCACGCTCGTTACCTTCCTGCGGGCTAACATCGATGTGTTTGCCTGGAAACCATTTGATATCGAGCACCACCTTGCTATATGTCCCCATGCCCGCCCCATCAAGCAAAAATCCAGGAAGCAGGCCCTGGAGAGACAACAGTTCATTGCTCAGAAGATCAAGAAGCTAGAGGCAACATGTTTGGTCTGAGGAGTACTGCATCCAACTTGGTTAGCTAATCCAGTGGTGGTGCGCAAGGCTAACGAGAAGTGGCGACTTTGTATCAACTTTACTGACTTGAACAAGGCCTGTCTGAAGGATCCCTTTCCCTTGCCGAGCATTGATCAGATTGTTGATTCCACCTTCGGATGTGATTTGCTTTACTTCTTGGACGCATACTCTAGGTACCACTAAATCTTCATGGCCAAGGTAGCCTTTATCACCCCGTGCGGCACGTACTGCTTTGTGCGTATGCCCTTCGGGCTAAAGAATGTTGATTCTACTTTTGCAAGGGCCGTGCAGATCGGGTTCGAGCCACAACTGCACAGAAACATTGAAGCATGTATGGATGGTATCATGGTAAAAACCAAGGACAAGTCTTCACTCAATAAGGATTTAGAGGAAATCTTCACAAATTTGCGGAAGATGAACTTGAAGCTTAATCCGGAGAAATGGGTAGTTGGTGTTCCGTCTGGCAAGCTTCTTGGATTCTTTGTGTCTCAGCGAGGGATAGAAGCAAACCCTGACAAGATCAGAGCAATAGAGCAGATCCAAGCCCCAGAGACATTAAGTATGTGAGACGCCTAACTGGCTACATGGCTGCAATGAGCAGATTCATTTCCATGTCCACTAAGCACGCCTTGCCATTCTTCAAAATTTTGAAGAAGGCTGGCCATTAAAATGGACCCCCAAGGCTGAGGCTGCGTTGCGGGATTTGAACGCTTTCCTTTCGTCTGCTCCAACCTTGGTCGCACGCAAGCCAGAAGAGCCGTTGCTGCTATATCTAGCGGAAACAAATCAAGTGGTCAGTGCGGCCTTGGTGGCACAAAGGGAAGTGGATACCAAAGAAGCTATTGTGGCAGAACCAGCCAGTGTTAGGCCTGCCTTGTCCATGGCAAAGCCTGCCAGCGGCAACGAAAGGGGACCACAGGTCAGCGCTAGTGAACAGGAGGAGGTGGCAAGGAATAAAATGGTGCAGCGGCCACTTTACTTTGTCTGCTCCCTCTTACAGGGGGCTAGATCAAGGTACTCTGGGGTCCAAAAGCTAATCTTCGACCTCCTCATGGCCTCAAGAAAACTGCGCCATTACTTCCAAGCTCACGAGATCACTGTTGCGATCGCCTCTTGATGACCCACAAGTATAGGGGATCAATTGTAGCTCTTTTCGATAAGTAAGAGTGTCGAACCCAATGAGGAGCAGAAGGAAAGGGCAAGTGGTTTTCAGCAAGTGCTAAAATTATTAGTAGCAGAATAGTTTGATAGCAAGGTAATTTGTAACGAGCAAGTAACGATAGTAGTAACAAAAGTGCAACAAGGTAGCCCAATCCTTTTGAGGCAAAGGACATGCCAAAACGGTCTCTTATGATAAGCAAAGTGTTCTTCAGGGTACACGGGATTTTCATCTAGTCAATTTCACCATGTTGGTTTGATTTGTGTTCGGTACTTTAATAATTTGATATGTGGGTGGACCGGTGATTAGGTGGTGTTCTTACTTGAACAAACCTCCTACTTATGATTAACCCTCCCGCAAGCATCCGCAACTATGAGAGAAGTATTAAGAATAAATTCTAACCATAGCATTAAACTTTCGGATCCAATCGATCCCTTACAGAATAGCGCATAAACTGGGGTTTAAGCTTCTGTCACTCTCGCAACCCAATGGCCCATTATCTAATTGCTACTCCACAATGCATTCCCTTAGGCCCAAATATGGTGAATTTTTATGTAGTTGACGTTCACATGACACCACTAAGGGAATCACACCATACATACTATCAAAATATTGAACACATATCAAAAGTGCACATGATTACTTGCAACATGATTTCTCCCGTGACCTCAAGAACAAAAGTAACTACTCACGAAGGATAATCATGCTCAAGATCAGAGGGGTATTAAAATGAAGGAAATATTCCATAGAGGCAATAATAAAGTTGTTATTTATATTTCCGTATATCATGATAAATGTTTATTATTCATGCTAGAATTCTATTAACCAGAAACTTAGTACATGTGTGAATACATAGACAAACAGAGTGTCCCTAGTATGCCTCTACTTGACTAGCTCGTTGATCAAAGATGGTTAAGTTTCCTGACCAAAGACATGTGTTGTCATTTGATGAACGGGATCACATCATTAGAGAATGATGTGATGGACAAGACCCATCCGTTAGCTTAGCATTATGATCGTTTTAATTTTATTGCTATTGCTTTCTTCATGACTTATACATGTTCCTCTGACTATGAGATTATGCAACTCCCGAATATCGGAGGAACACTTTGTGTGCTATCAAACGTCACAACGTAACTGGGTGATTATAAACATGCTCTACAGGTGTCTCCGATGGTGTTTGTTGAGTTGGCATAGATCGAGATTAGGATCTGTCACTCCGAGTATCGGAGAGGTATCTCTGGGCCCTCTCGATAATGCACATCACTATGAGACTTGCAAGCAATGTGACTAATGATTTTGTCACGGGATGATGTATTACGGAACGAGTAAAGAGACTTGCCGGTAACGAGATTGAACTAGGTATGATGATACCAACGATCGAATCTCCGGCAAGTAACATACCGATGACAAAGGGAACAACGTATGTTGTTATGCGGTTTGACCGATAAAGATCTCCATAGAATATGTAGGAGCCAATATGAGCATCCAGGTTCCACTATTGGTTATTGACTGAAGATGTGTCTCGGTCATGTCTACATAGTTCTCGAACCCGTAGGGTCCGTACGCTTAATGTTCGATGACGATTTGTATTATGAGTTATGTGATTTGATGACCGTAGGTTGTTTGGAGTCCCGGATGAGATCACAGACATGACGAGGAGTCTCAAAATGGTCGAGAGGTAAAGATCGATATATTGGAAGGTTATATTCAAACACCGGAATGGTTCCGAAGTGTTTCGTGTATTTACCGGAGTACCGGGAGGTTACCGGAACCCCCCGGGAGAGTAATGGGCCTTAATGGGCTTTAGGGGAAAGGAGAGAAGGACCTCAAGGGGTGGTCGCGCGCCCCCCATGGGCTGGTATGAATTGGACTAGGAGGGGGCGGAGTCCCCCTCTTTCCTTCTCCCCTCTTCTCCGTTCCCTTCTTCTCCTAGTTGGAATAGGAAAGGGGGGGAATCCTACTTGGACCGGGAGTCCAAGTAGGACTCCCCCCTTTGGCGCGCCCTCCTAGGGCTAGCCTCCTCTTCCCCCTCCTTTATATACGTGGGAGGGGGGCACCCCAAAGACACACCAAGTCTTCTCTTAGCCGTGTGCGGTGCCCCCCTCCATAGTTACACACCTCGGTCATATCGTCGTAGTGCTTAGGCGAAGCCCTGCGCCGGTACCTTCATCATCACCGTCGCCACGCTGTCGTGCTGACGGAACTCTCCCTCATCGTCAACTGGATCAAGAGATCGAGGAACGTCGTCGAGCTGAACGTGTGCTGAACATGGAGGTGCCGTACATTCGGTGCTTGGATCGGTTGGATCGTGAAGACGTTCGACTACATCAACCGCGTTGCTAAACACTTCCGCTTTCGGTCAACGAGGGTACGTGGACACACTCTCCCCGCTCGTTGCTATGCATGTCCTAGATAGATCTTACGTGATCGTAGGTAACTTTTTTGAAATACTGCGTTCCCCAACAATGGTATCAGAGCCAGGTCTATGAGTAGATGTTATATGCATGAGTAGAACACAAAGAGTTGTGGGCGATAATAGTCATACTGCTTACCGGCAACGTCTTACTTTGATTCAGCGGTATTGTTGGATGAAGTGGCCCGGACCGACATTATATGACTGCGTTCATGAGACTGGTTCTATCGACGTGCTTTGCACATAGGTGGCTAGCGGGTGTCTGTTTCTCCAACTTTAGTTGAATCGAGTTTGACTACAGCCGGTCCTTGTTGAAGGTTAAAACAGCACACTTGAGGAAAAATCATTGTGGTTTTGATGCGTAGGTAAGAACGGTTCTTGATAGAAGCCCATAGCAGCCACGTAAAACTTGCAACAACAAAGTAGAGGACGTCTAACTTGTTTTTGCAGGGCATGTTGTGATGTGATATGGTCAAGACATGATGATATATAAATTTTTGTATGAGACGATCATGTTTTGTAAAAGTTATCAACAACTGGCAGGAGCCTTATGGTTGTCGCTTTATTGTATGAAATGCAATTGCCATGTAATTGCTTTACTTTATAACTAAGCAGTAGCGATAGTCGTGGAAGCAATAGTTGGCGAGACGACAACGATACTACGATGGAGATCAAGGTGTCAAGCCGGTGACGATGGTGATCATGACGGTGCTTTGGAGATGGAGAGATACACCACATGATGATCGGGTGTGATGAGCTCTACATTCACATACAATGGGTGCAAGCCAGTTTTGCACATGCAGAATACTCGGGTTAAACTTGACGACCCTAGCATATGCTGATATGGCCTCGGAACACTGAGACCGAAAGGTCGAACATGAATCATATAATAGATATGATCAACATAGTGATGTTCACCATTGAAAACTACTCCATCTCACGTGATGATCGGACATGGTTTAGTTTATATGGATGACATGATCACTTAGATGACTAGAGGGATGTCGATCTAAGTGGGAGTTCTTAAGTAATATGATTAATTGAACTTTAATTTATCATGAACCTAGTACCTAATAGTATTTTGCATGTCTACGTCGTTGTAGATCAATGGCCCGTGCTACCGTTCCCTTTAATTTAATGTGTTCCTAGAGAAAGCTAAGTTGAAAGATGATGGTAGAAACTACACGGGCTGGGTCCGTAACTTGAGGATTATCCTCACTGATGCACAGAAGAATTACATCCTGGAAGCACCGCTAGGTGCAAGACTAGCTGAAGGAGCAACTCCAGATGTTATGAATGTCTAGCAGAGCAAAGCTGATGACTACTCGATAGTTCAGTGTGCCATGCTTTACAGCTTAGAATTGGGACTTCCACGATGTTTTGAACGTCACGGAGCATATGAGATGTTCCTGGAATTGAATTTAATATTTCAAGCAAATGCCCTAATTGAGAGATAAGTCTCCAATAAGTTCTATAGCTGCAAAATGGAGGAGAATAGTTTTGTCAGTGAACATATACTCAGAATGTCTGGGTACCACAACCACTTGACTCAACTGGGAGTTAATTAATCTACCTTATGATAGTGTCATTGACAGAGTTCTTCCATCACTGCCACCAAGCTACAAAAGTTTCGTGATGAACTATAATATGCAAGGGATGGATACGACAATTCCCGAGCTCTTCGCGATGCTAAAGGCCGCGGAGGTAGAAATCAAGAGGGAGCATCAAGTGTTGATGGTTAACAAGACCACTAGTTTTAATAAATGGCAAAGGTAATAAGGGGAACTTCAAGAAGAACGACAAGCAAGTTGCTGCTCAAGTGAAGCAGCCCAAGTTTGGACCTAAGCCTGAGAGTGAGTGCTTCGACTGCAAAGGGATTGGTCACTAGAAGCGGAACTACCCCAAGTATTTGGCGGTTAAGAAGGATGACAGAGTGAAAGGTATATTTGATATACATGTTATTGATGTGTACCTTACTAGTGCTAGTAGTAGCACCTGGGTATTTGATACGGGTTCTGTTGCTCATATTTGCAACTCGAAATAGGGGCTACGGATTAAACGAAGATTGGCTAAGGACGAGGAGATGATGCGCATGGGAAATGGTTGCAAAGTCGATGTGATCGCCGTCGGCATGCTACCTCTACATCTACCTTCGGGATTAGTTTTAGACCTGAATAATTGTTATTTGGTGACAGCATTAAGCATGAACTACATCTACCTTCGGGATTAGTTTTAGACCTGAATAATTGTTATTTGGTGCGAGTGTTAATCATGAACATTATATCTGGATCTTGTTTGATGCGAGACGGTTATTCATTTAAATCAGAGAATAATGCTTGTTCTATTTATATGAGTAATATCTTTTATGGTCATGCACCCTTGATGAGTGGTCTATTTTTGTTGAATCTCGATTGTAGTGATACACATATTCATAATATTGAAGCCAAAAGATGCAAGGTTAATAATGATAGTGCAACTTATTTGTGGCACTGCCATTTAGGTCATATTGGTGTAAAGCGCATGAAGAAACTCCATGCTGATGGGATTTTGGAATCACTTGATTATGAATCACTTGATGCTTGTGAACCATGCCTCATGAGAAAGATGACTAAGACTCTGTTCTCCAGAACAATGGAGCGAGCAACTGACTTGTTGGAAATAATACATGCTGATGTATGCGGTCCAATGAGTGTTGAAGCTCGTGAAGGGTATCGTTATTTTCTAACCTTCACAGATGATTTGAGCAGATATGGGTACATGTACTTGAAGAAACATAAGTCTAAAACATTTGAAAAGTTCAAAGAATTTCAGAGTGAAGTGGAAAATCATTGTAGCAAGAAAATAAACTTTCTACGATGTGATCGTGGAGGTGAATATTTGAGTTATGAGTTTGGTCTTCATTTGAAACAATGTGGAATAGTTTCGCAACTCACGCCACCTAGAACACCACAGTGTAATGGTGTGTCCGAACATCGTAACCGCACATTATTAGATATGGTGCGATCTATGATGTCTCTTACTGATTTACCTCTATCATTTTGGGGTTATGCTTTAGAGACGGCGGCATTCACATTAAATAGGGCACCATCTAAATCCGTTGAGACGACACCATATGAACTGTGGTTTGGCAAGAAACCTAAGTTGTCGTTTCTTAAAGTTTGGGGCTGCGATGCTTATGTGAAAAAGCTTCAACCTGACAAGCTCGAACCCAAATCGGAGAAATGTGTCTTCATAGGATACCCAAAGGAAACTGTTGGGTACACCTTCTATCATAGTTCCGAAGGCAAGATATTCATTGCTAAGAATGGATCCTTTCTAGAGAAGGAGTTTCTCACGAAAGAAGTGAGTGGGAGGTAAGTAGAACTTGATGAGGTAATTGTACCTTCTCCCGAATTGGAAAGTAGTTCATCATAGTAATCAGTTCCAGTGATTCCTTCACCAGTAAGTGAGGAAGCTAATGATGATGATCATGGAACTTCAGATCAAGTTGTTACTGAACCTCGTAGGTCAACCAGAGTAAGATCCGCACGAGAGTGGTACGACAATCCTGTTTTGGAGGTCATGTTACTTAACCATGACGAACCTACGAACTATGAGGAAGCGATGATGAACCCAGATTCCGCGAAATGGCTTGAGGCCATGAAATCTGAGATGGGATCCATGTATGAAAACAAAGTATGGACTTTGGTTGACTTGCCCGATGATCGGCAAGCAATAGAGAATAAATGGATCTTCAAGAAGAAGACAGACACTGACGGTAATGTTACTATCTACAAAGCTCGACTTGTTGCGAAAGGTTTTCGACAAGTTCAAGGAGTTGACTACGATGAGACCTTCTCACCCGTAGCGATGCTTAAGTCTATCTGAATCATGTTAGGAATTGCCACATTTTATGATTATTAAATTTGGCAAATGGATGTCAAAACTGCATTCCTTAATGGATATCTTAAAGAAGAGTTGTATATGATGCAACCAGAAGGTTTTGTTGGTCCTAAATGTGCTAACAAAGTGTGCAAGCTCCATCGATCCATTTATGGACTGGTGCAAGCCTCTCGGAGTTGGAATATACGCTTTGATAGTGTGATCAAAGCATATGATTTTATACAGACTTTTGGAGAAGCCTGTATTTACAAGAAAGTGAGTGGGAGCTCTGTAGCATTTCTAATATTATATGTGGATGACATATTGTTGATTGAAAATAATACAGAATTTCTAGATAGCATAAAAGGATACTTGAATAAGAATTTTTCAATGAAAGACCTTGGTGAAGCTGCTTATATGTTGGGCATCAAGATCGATAGAGATAGATCAAGACGCTTAATTGGACTTTCACGAAGCACATACCTTGATAAAGTTTTGAAGAAGTTCAAAATGGATCAATCAAAGAAAGGGTTCTTGCCAGTGTTACAAGGTGTGAAGTTGAGTCAGACTCAATGCCTGACCACTAGAGAAGATAGAGAGAAAATGAAAGTCATTCCCTATGCCTCAGCCATAGGTTCTATCATGTATGCAATGCTATGTACCAGAGCTGATGTGTGCCTTGCTATTAGTTTAGCAGGGAGGTACCAAAGTAATCCAGGAGTAATCACTGGACAACGGTCAAGAACATCCTGAAATACCTGAAAAGGACTAAGGATATGTTTCTCGTTTATGGAGGTGACAAAGAGCTCGTTGTAAATGGTTACATTGATGCAAGCTTTGACACTGATTCGGAAGACTCTAAGTCATAAACCGGATACGTATTTATATTGAATGGTGGAGCTGTCAGTTGGTGCAGTTCCAAGTAGAGCATCGTGGTGGGATCTACGTGTGAAGCGGAGTACATAGCTGCTTCGGAAGCAGCAAATGAAGGAGTCTGGATGAAGGAGTTCATATCCGATCTAGGTGTAATACCTAGTGCATCGGGTCCAATGAAAATCTTTTGTGACAATACTGGTGCAATTGCCTTGGCAAAAGAATCCAGATTTCACAAGAGAACTAAGCACATCAAGAGACGCTTCAATTCCATCCGCGATCAAGTCAAGAGGGATACATAGAGATTTGCAAGATACACACGGATCTGAATGTTGCAGACCCGTTGACTAAGCCTCTCTCACGAGAAAAACATGATCATCACCAAGACTCCATGGGTGTTAGAATCATTACTATGTAATCTAGATTATTGACTCTAGTGCAAGTGGGAGACTGAAGGAAATATGCCCTAGAGGCAATAATAAAGTTGTTATTTATATTTCCTTATATCATGATAAATATTTATTATTCATGCTAGAATAGTATTAACCGGAAACTTAGTACATGTGTGAATACATAGACAAACAGAGTGTCCCTAGTATGCCTCTACTTGGGTAGCTCGTTGATCAAAGATGGTTAAGTTTCCTGACCATAGACATGTGTTGTCATTTGATGAATGGGATCACATCATTAGAGAATGATGTGATGGACAAGACCCATCCGTTAGCTTAGCATTATGATCGTTTAGTTTTATTGCTATTGCTTTCTTCATGACTTATACATATTCCTCTGACTACGAGATTATGCAACTCCCGAACACCGGAGGAACACTTTGTGTGCTATCAAACGTCAGAACGTAACTGTGTGATTATAAACATGCTCTACAGGTGTCTCCGATGGTGTTTGTTGATTTGGCATAGATCGAGATTAGGATTTGTCACTCCGAGTATCTGAGAGGTATCTCTGGGCCTCTCAGTAATGCACATCACTATGAGCCTTGCAAGCAATGTGACTAATGAGTTAGTCACGGGATGATGTATTACGGAACGAGTAAAGAGACTTGCCGGTAACAAGATTGAACTAGGTGTGATGATACCGATGATCGAATCTCGGGCAAGTAACATACAGATGACAAAGGGAACAACGTATGTTGTTATGTGGTTTGACCAATAGAGATCTTCGTAGAATATGTAGGAGACAATATGAGCATCCAGGTTCCGTTATTGGTTATTGACCGGAGATGTGTCTCGGTCATGTCTACATAGTTCTCGAACCCATAGGGTCCACACGCTTAACGTTCGATGACGATTTGTATTATGAGTTATTTGATTTGATGACCGAAGGTGTCGGCGTTCTGGGAACGGGGGTCCCCAGACTTGCCTGCCTGCGGCCCATGGCATGGCCAAGCAGCAGGCCGTACGGCCCATCTTCGTCAACAAGGCACCCAAGATCCTCGCGAGGGTCCAAGCCTCGCGAGGCAGACGATGCAAGACCTCCTCTGGAGTGGCCTAGCTAGGCAGGCTCACGAGGAGCAGAGATATCAAGGCGGGGCAAACCTCACGAGGCTCCCGTGACGTGAGCCATCACGAACGGTGCCAGACGGGTGCCAGGCAGGCGCCGGTGCGCGCAGCATCCTTATTTCCTCTTTGGTGCTAAGGAGGCCAGCGCAGGCGAAGAGTATCGAGGCATCAGGAAAAGGTTGCCATATTGGTGCAACGAGACCAAGACCAGGAGGATGGCAAGGCGGAGGTCATCGTGGAGCCCAAGACGGCGTCACCCCAGAGCTTTTCGCAGGCGAAGACTGCTTTTGTCAGGATAGCTTGTACTAGCTGTCCCCCTTCAAATCGCCCGCCGTTGTTGGCTCCCTTCCCGCTCAGTATTTGGGGAGAGGACCAGGGCCTATATAAGTAGAACTAGCCACCACAGTAGAGGCAGGTGGGACAGATCGAGTCCTCACGCCACAACTTCATACGCACAAGAACACCTCAACCTCAGGAGGCTGTTCTTCCCTTGTACTGTTCATCATCAGCCCGAGAGGCAATCTGATGTCTACTACACAACCTTCTTCTTGTAGACGTTGTTGGGCCTGCAAGTGCACAGGTTTGTAGGACAGTAGCAAATTTCCCTCAAGTGGATGACCTAAGGTTTATCAATCCGTAAGAGGCGTGAGGATGAAGATGGTCTCTCTCAAGCAACCCTGCAACCAAATAAGAAAGAGTCTCTTGTGTCCCCAACACACCCAATACAATGGTAAGTTGTATAGGTGCACTAGTTCGGCGAAGAGATGGTGATACAAGTACAATATGGATAGAAGATATAGGTTTTTGTAAACTGAAAATATAAAAACAGCAAGGTAACAAGTGGTAAAAGTGAGCGTAAACGGTATTGCAATGATAGGAAACAAGGCCTAGGGTTCATACTTTTGCTAGTGCAAGTTCTCTCAACAATAATAACATAGATAGAACATATGACAAGCCCTCAACATGCAACAAAGAGTCACTCCAAAGCCACTAATAGCGGAAAACAAACGTAGAGATTATGGTCGGGTACAAAACCACCACAAAGTTATTCTTTCAAATCAATCCGTTGGGCTATTCCTATAAGTGTCACAAACAACCCTGGAGTTTTTACTAGAATAACACCTTAAGATACAAATCAACCAAAACCCTAATGTCACCTAGATACTCCATTGTCACCTCAAGTATCCGTGGGCATGATTATACGATATGCATCACACGATCTCAGATTTATCCAACCAACATAAAAGTACTTCAAAGAGCGCCCAAACGTTTCTACCGGAGAATCAAGAACGTGTGCCAACCCCTATGCATAGGTTCCCAATGTCACGAAACCCGCAAGTTGATCACCAAGAAATACATCAAGTGTTCTCATAAAGACTCAATCCGATAAGATTACTTCAAAAGGGGAAACTCAATTCATCACAAAGGAGTAGAGGGGGAGAAACATCATAAGATCCAACTACAATAGCAAAGCTTGGGATACATTGAGATCGTGCCATAGAGGAACACGAGAGAGAACATGAGAGAGAACACGAGAGAGAGAGAGAGATCAAACACATAGCTACTGGTACATACCCTCAGCCCCGAGGGTGAACTACTCCCTCCTCGTCATGGAGAGCACCGGGATGATGAAGATGGCCACCGGAGATGGATCCCCCCTCCGGCAGGGTACCGGAAAGGGGTCCCGATTGGATTTTGGTGGTTTTGGAGGCTTGCGGCGGCGGAACTCCCGATCTATCTTCTGTTCTGGAAGTTTTAGGGTACGACGGTATATATGGGTGAAAAAGAGAACGTCGGTGGAGCTACGGGGGCCCCACGAGGCAGGGGGCGCGCCCAAGGGGGAGGGCGCACCCTCCACCCTTGTGACCGCCTCGTGGCTCTTCTGACGTGGGGTCCAAGACCATCAGGTGGGTTTCCTTACAAAAATAACTTCTCCAGTTGATTTCGTTCCGTTTTGACTCCGTCTTATATTCCTTTTCCTCGAAATACTGAAATAGGCATAAAACAACAAATCTGGGCTGGGCCTCCGGTTAATAGGTTAGTCCCAAAAATAATATAAAAGTGGATAATAAAGCCCAATATTGCCTAAAACAGTAGATAAAGTAGCATGGAGCAATCAAAAATTATAGATACGTTGGAGACGTATCAAGCATCCCCAAGCTTAATTCCTACTCGTCCTCGAGTAGGTAAATGATAAAAAAGATATTTTTTTATGCGGAGTGATACTTTGGCATAATTTCAATGTGAATCTTCTTAATCATGGCATGAATATTCAGATCCGAAAGATTCAAGATAAAAGTTCATATTGACATAAAAATAATAATACTTCAATCATACTAATCGAAGTAATCATGTCTTCTCAAAATAGCATGGCAAAAGAAAGTTCATCCCTACAAAATCGTATAGTTAGGCTATGCTTCATTTTCGTCACACAAAGATGTTCCCAACTTCTATACCCCCGATGACAAGCCAAGCAATTGTTTCATACTTTTTAACGCGCTTCAGCTTTTTCAACCCTCACGCAATACATGAGCGCAAGCCATGGATATAGCACTATAGGTGGAATAGAATATAATGATGGAGGTTATTTGGAGAAGACAAAAAAGGAGAAAGTCTCACATCGACGCGGCTAATCAACGGGCTATGGATATGCCCATCAATTGATGTCAATGCGAGGAGTAGGGATTGCCATGCAACGATGCACTAGAGCTATAAGTATATGAAAGATCTACAAAAGAAAACTAGTGGGTGTGCATCCAACTTGCTTGCTCATGAAGACCTAGGGCATTTGAGGAAGCCCATCGTAGGAATATACAAGCCAAGTTCTATAATGAAAAATTCCCACTAGTATATGAAAGTGACAAAATGAGAGACTCCCTATCATGAAGATCTTAGTGCTACTTTGAAGCACAATATATGAGACTCACTACATGAAGAACAAGGTGCTACTTTGAAGCACAAGTGTGGTAAAAGGATAGTAGCATTGTCCCTTCTCTCTTTTTCTCTCATTTTTTTCGTCCGGAGTCTCATCCCAACTTATGGGGGAATCATAGTCTCCATCATCCTTTCCTCACTTGGGACAATGCTCTAATAATGATGATCATCACACTTTTATTTTTCTTACAACTCAACAATTACAACTCAAAACTTAGAACAAAATATGACTCTACATGAATGCCTCCGGCAGTGTACCGGGATGGTGCAATGAATCAAGAGTGACATGTATGGAAAATAATGCATGGTGGCTTTGCCACAAATACGATGTCAACTACATGATCATGCAATGGCAATATGACAGAAGTAAAGTATGTCATGATGATGAAGAACGGAACGGTGGAAAGTTGTATGGCAATATATCTCGGAATGGCTATGGAAATGCCATAATTGGTAGGTATGGTGGCTGTTTTGAGGAAGATATAAGGAGGTTTATGTGTGAAAGAGCGTATCGTATCATGGGGTTTGGATGCACCGGCGAAGTTTGCACCAATTCTCAAGGTGAGAAAGGGCAATGCACGGTACCGAAGAGGCTAGCAATGGCGGAAAGGTAAAAGTGCGTATAATCCATGGACTCACATTAGTCATAAAGAACTCATATACTTATTGCAAAAGTTTATTAGCCCTCGAAGCAAAGTACTACTACGCATGCTCCTAGGGGTGTAGATTGGTAGGAAAAGACCATCGCTCGTCCCCGACCGCCACTCATAAGGATGCACAAGCTAGGTACACTTCATGTTTCAAATTTGTTGCACAACTCTACCCATATGTGCATGCTACGGGACTTGCAAACTTCAACACAAGTATTTCTCAAATTCACAATTATCAACTAGCACGACTTTTATATTATTACCTCCATATCTCAAAACAATTATCAAGCATTAAATTTATCTTAGTATTCAATTCACTCAAAAGAAAGTTTCACATATCTTGAACACTAAGTATATTAACATTAAGCAAATTACCATGCTATTAACGACTCTAAAAATAATATAAGTGAAGCATGAAAGATCAAGTTTACTTAAACAAATCCACCACCGTGCTCTAAAAGATATAAGTGAAGCACTAGAGAAAACAACAAGCTACTCCGAAAGATATAAGTGAAGATCAATGAGTAGCTAAATAATTATGTAACTATGCGAAGACTCTCCCATTTAGGAATTTCAGATCTTGATACTTTATTCAAACAGCAAGCAAAGCTAAAGAAAACTATATTGCAAGGATAGCACAACTCATGTGAAGAAGCAAAAAACTTAGGCTCAACCGATACTACCCGATAGTTGTTGAAGAAGAAAGGTGGGATGCCTACCGGGGCATCCCCAAGCTTAGATTCTTGAGACTTCTTGAAATATTATCTTGGGGTGCCTTGGGCATCCCCAAGCTTGAACTTTTGTGTCTCCTTAATTCCTCTCATATCATGGTTTCTCTTTTTATCAAAAGCTTCATTCACAACAAACTCAACAAGAACTCGTAAGATAGGTTAGTATAAACCAATGCAAAACCTTATCATATTATACTGTAACAAATCACTTAAATTATTATTCAATATTGAATACTAAATGCCTCTGCATATTTAATTCTCCTATAATCAAATAGAATCATTAAACAAGCAAACATATGCAAACAACGCAAACATAACAGCAATCTGTCAAAACAGTACAGCCTGTAAAGAATGCAAGAGTATCAATACTTCCCTGACTCTAAAAATTATGAACTAAAATTACCACTGTAATAAATTTATCAGAGATCAATATGCAAAAAGATTCAACGTTATACCATGCTCTGACTTTTCTAGGTAATTTTTGCAACAGCGGTAAACTTTCTGTTTTCAAACAGCAACATGCAAACTAGCAAAATAAGCATGGCAAAGGCTATCCTTGACTTTTTTTATTGAAACTAAAGAGGCAAAACATTATTCTAAGTACAGAAAGAAAATACTAACAAAATAAAATGACGCTCCAAGCAAAACAAATATCATGTGGTGAATAAAAATATAGCTCCAAGTAAAGTTACCGATGAACAAAGACGAAAGAGGGGATGCCATCCGGGGCATCCCCAAGCTTAGGCTCTTGGTTGTCCTTGAATATTACCTTGGGGTGCCTTGGCCATCCCCAATCTTAGGCTCTTGCCACTCCTTATTCCATTGTCCATCGAATCTTTACCCAAAACTTGTAAACTTCAACCACACAAAACTCAAAACAAAACTCTGTAAGCTCCGTTAGTATAAGAAAATAAAACCACCACTTAGGTACTGTAATGAACTCATTCTAAATTCATATTGGTGAAATATATACTGTATTATAACTTCTCTATGGTTCATACCACTTAATACTAGCCATAGATGCATCAAAATAAGCAAACAATACATAGAAAACAGAATCTGTCAAAAACAGAACAGTCTGTAGTAATCTGTATCAAACATATACTTATGCAACCCCAAAAATTATGAAATAAATTTCTGGACCTGAGAAATTTGTCTATTAATCATCTGCAAAAAGAATCAACCTAAATTCACTCTCCAGTAAAAAATGGCAGCTATTCTCGTGAGCGCTAAAGTTTCTATTTTTCACAGCAAGATCACATAAACTTCACCCAAGTCTTCCCAAAGGTTCTACTTGGCACTTTATTGAAACAAAATCTATAAAACATGATTAATACAGTAGAATAATCATGTGAACACACAAAAACAGTAAGGATAAGTATTGGGTTGTCTCCCAACAAGCGCTTTTCTTTAATGCCTTTTAGCTAGGCATGATGATGACAATGATGCTCACATAAAAGATAAGAATTGAAACATAAAGAGAGCATCATGAAGAATATGACTAGCACATTTAAGTCTAACCCACTTCCTATGCATAGGGATTTTGTGAACAAACAACTTATGGGAACAATAATCAACTTGCATAGGAAGGTAAAACAGGCATAACTTCAAAAATTTAAGCACATAGAGAGGAAACTTGATATTATTGCAATTCCTACAAGCATATGTTCCTCCCTCATAAGAATTTTTTAGTAGCATCATGAATTAATTAAACAATATAACCAGCACCTAAAGCATTCTTTTCATGATCTACTTGCATAGAAATTTTATTACTCTCCACATAAGCAAAATTCTTCTCATTCGGAATAGTAGTGGGAGCAAACTCAACAAAATAACTATCATATGATTGAGAATTAAGATCAAGATGACAAGTTTCATGGTTATCATTATTCTTTAAAGCATACGTGTCATCACAATAATCATCATAGATAGGAGGCATGCTTTCATCATAGTAAATTTGCTCATCCAAGCTTGGGGGACAAAAAATATCATCTTCATCAAACATAGCTTCCCCAAGCTTGTGGCTTTGCATATCATTAGCATCATGGATATTCAAGGAATTCATACTAACAACATTGCAATCATGCTCATCATTCACATATTTAGTGCCAAACATTTTATAGATTTCTTCTTCTAGCACTTGAGCACAATTTTCCTTTCCATCATACTCACGAAAGATACTAAAAAGATGAAGCATATGAGACAAACTCAATTCCATTTTTTAGTTTTATTTTATAATACTAACTAGTGATAAAACAAGAAACAAAAAGATTCGATTGCAAGATCTAAAGATATACCTTCACTTACCTAGCCTCCCCGGCAACGGCGCCAGAAAAGAGCTTGATGTCTACTACACAACCTTCTTCTTGTAGACGTTGTTGGGCCTGCAAGTGCACAGGTTTGTAGGACAGTAGCAAATTTCCCTCAAGTGGATGACCTAAGGTTTATCAATCCGTAGGAGGCATGAGGATGAAGATGGTCTCTCTCAAGCAACCCTGCAACCAAATAAAAAAGAGTCTCTTGTGTCCCCAACACACCCAATACAATGGTAAGTTGTATTGGTGCACTAGTTCGGCGAAGAGATGGTGATACAAGTGCAATATGGATAGAAGATATAGGTTTTTGTAAACTGAAAATATAAAAACAGCAAGGTAACAAGTGGAAAAAGTGAGCGTAAACGGTATTGCAATGATAGGAAACAAGGCCTAGGGTTCATACTTTCGCTAGTGCAAGTTCTCTCAACAGTAATAACATAGATAGAACATATGACAAGCCCTCAACATGCAACAAAGAGTCACTCCAAAGCCACTAATAGCGGAGAACAAACGTAGAGATTATGGTCGGGTACGAAACCACCACAAAGCTATTCTTTCAAATCAATCCGTTGGGCTATTCCTATAAGTGTCACAAACAACCCTGGAGTTTTTACTAGAATAACACCTTAAGATACAAATCAACCAAAACCCTAATGTCACCTAGATACTCCATTGTCACCTCAAGTATCCGTGGGCATGATTATACGATATGCATCACACAATCTCAGATTTATCCAACCAACATAAAAGTACTTCAAAGAGCGCCCCAAAGTTTCTACCAGAGAATCAAGAACGTGTGCCAACCCCTATGCATAGGTTCCCAATGTCACGAAACCTGCAAGTTGATCACCAAGACATACATCAAGTGTTCTCATAAAGACTCAATCCGATAAGATTACTTCAAAAGGGGAAACTCAATTCATCACAAAGGAGTAGAGGGGGAGAAACATCATAGGATTCAACTACAATAGCAAAGCTCGGGATACATCAAGATCGTGCCATAGTGGAACACGAGAGAGAACACGAGAGAGAGAGATCAAACACATAGCTACTGGTACATACCCTCAGCCCCGAGGATGAACTACTCCCTCCTCGTCATGGGGAGCGCCGGGATGATGAAGATGGCCACCGGAGATGGATCCCCCCTCCGGCAGGGTACCGGAAAGGGGTCCCAATTGGTTTCTGGTGGTTCTGGAGGCTTGCGGCGGCGTAACTCCCGATCTATCTTCTGTTCTGGAAGTTTTAGGGTACGACGGTATATATGGGTGAAAAGAGAACGCTGGTGGAGCTACGGGGGCCCCACGAGGCAGGGGGGCACGCCCAGGGGGGATGGAGAGCCCTCCACCCTCGTGACTGCCTCGTGCCTCTTCTGACGTGGGATCCAAGTCCATCAGGTGGGTTTCCTTCCAAAAATAACTTCTCCAGTTGATTTCGTTCCGTTTTGACTCCGTCTGATATTCCTTTTCCTCGAAATACTGAAATAGGCATAAAACAGCAAATCTGGGCTGGGCCTCCGGTTAATAGGTTAGTCCCAAAAATAATATGAAAGTGGATAATAAAGCCCAATATTGCCTAAAACAATAGATAAAGTAGCATGGAGCAATAAAAAATTATAGATACGTTGGAGATGTATCACAATCCACCACCACCACACTGGAGTAGGGTATTACACCACAACGGTGGCCCGAACTAGTATAAACCCCGTGTCTTTCTGTGTTGTGAGTTCGTCGAGTTCGTCCGCAAGATCTTAGCGAGCTAGAGTGTAGATCAGTCGGAGGGAAAGACTTCGCGCGCACCCTAGTGTTCGAACCTTAAGGGTTTGCCGGAACCCCACATCCGACATTTGGCGTGCCAGGTAGGGGTGCGCCGGAGCTTCTTCTCTGCCAATCAGCTCTCCGATGCTCACCGGCTACGATGTCTGACGACCCAAGGGCCGAATCCCACCACTGGGCATCCTGGTCGGCCCGGATGGCGCCGCCTACCCATGAAGGTCTATACCCCGCTCCCCAGGCGGCACGGGCGCCACCAAGCTCCGCCGGGCGCGGACAGCACGGCCAGGCGTCATCCACCCTCACCCCATGGCAAGTACGAGCCACGGCGAGAGCAGCGAGTCACGCCGCGGCAACAACGCCGCACTCACGGCGGGAGAAAGAGAACATGCAGGCGGCACTCACGGTGGCAAGGGAGCTGCTGCGATGCAGGCTGATGGAGAGCGGCCGGGACACGCTGCTTGAGCGTGTTGCTGAGCTGCTGGACGCAGCAGCGTCGGGAGCACCACCCTTCTGCTATCGACTCCCCCCCAGGCCGCTGCAAGGTCACGCGGCGAGCCTCAGCACATCTGCGCGCCATCAATTATGCCCGGGGGCTTCGTCAACATCGGCACGGCCGGCGGCGTAGGGGGCTCCAACCCCCCCCCCCATGCCGCCCTCGGCAAGCACAAGCGCAAGCGTCATCCCCCATGGTCCCGGCCGGATGCCATATTATCATCCCCAGGATGCCATCATGGGCGGAGCAACATGGAGCGTGGGGCACCATGGCGAGGTGTTCGGGGTGACGGCACTGGAATCCTACGTGCCCCGCATGATGGACCAAGGGTACGCACCAGAGCACGACGCCGTCTCATTTGTTGGAGAAGATTGGGGGTGAAGGGGCGCTAGGAGCTGAAGCCTTCCAAGAGCCAATGGAGAACCACAATGATCACGCCAGCAGCGGCAATTACAGGGTACAGCTAGTCTCTCAAGAACAGGCTTACACTAACCATGGACTACAGATGAACCAGGTTTCCATGTCGATCGACGACCCAGGCACGGCAACACCCGCTCCAACAAGTGAGACACGTTGGGGGCCACCGAGAGGGAGCCAGGAGCAAGGCCCCTCTCCGCGACGCGCAACGCCTGACGACACCCGGAGGTAGGCCCTCTACCGGGGAGGCCTCGCCAACCCTTCCCCCGGCAGAGGACCTGTGGTCGCCAAGGGAACCGCTGGCGTCCTCTTTCCATCCTCTGTTTCATCCTGGTGACCGGTTGACTGAGAGGAGCTCAAGAGTGGCGCAAGGCGGGGCCCTCGTCTGGCGATATGAAGCAAGGCCGGTACCTGTGAAGAAGGCCCGGTGCCTGTGAAGCTCGCCGCCCGTGACACTCTCACGTAATAATGAGTCAGGGCTGTACACGCCCCGGAGTCTCAGGGGTGCTGGCCTCAGGCCCTGGGGCTCCCTCCCACGCCTAGTGGCAACACTTAGCTCCGCGCTGGTGAGAAGACTTGAAGACTAGAAGACTAGACTAGGTGCTGGACGCGGCCTTTTGCTTTGGATCTCTCTCTTTCTGTAGCCTTGCCTTCTGGATTTGGATTTGAGTTGAAGCTGAGTTTTATCGATGCGCGCGGGGGGAGCCTTTTCTCGTTTGAGCAATTCCTTGCCTTCTGGATCTCGTTTTGTTTGGGACTCATGTCCGTCGCCTTTCCCTCACGAGCTCCTCGCGAGCGGGACTGCGCGAAGCATGCGCGTGCCAGGCGCGCGCTAGCACTACACTTGGTGCTCACCTCTCATGGGGCCCCTTTCGACAGGGCAACGAGTTCCGCAAGGTTCTCGGGAACTCGACACATCGCAGCCCAGCACAAGGCTGGCGCTGACTAAGGTAAACCAAGACGGAAAACTCGCATCAGGATTCACAAGTTGACGAGGACACAAACTCACATCGCATGGAAAAGTAAAAACTGCAATTTGCTTACATGAGGGGCTCCCCCTCTCAAAATGCTCTTACAAGTTTCCAAGGGCCACACCCGAGTTGTGCACAGGAAGAAATGATAGGAGAACAAGGGATCAGCCGGAAATGTCGCTCGCTGCATCACCCACAAATGCGTCACTAGCGTCGTCGTCTTCTTCATCGCCGCCATCAGCGATGCCCTCATCGCCGTCGTCGACCACGTCGCCTTCATCTGCGACAACCACCACCGCGTCATCCTCCGAAGCAAAGGCCCTGACCAATGCGTCCACGTTGTCCTCGACCCAGCGCGCTAGGTCGCCCCGAACAGCCGTCGGTACAGGGGCAATGGCGGCGTCAAAGTCAAAGTTGGGATCGGCATTCAGAAGGTGGCTAAAGACACGCGAGAAAGCGCGCTCAAGCAAGCCACGATCCCTTTCCTCCACAAGCCAGCGAGCTCTGGCGGATCAAGCCTCCAGGCGCGTCACCACCTCGATGAAGAAGGTCAGGTGGATGGCGTAGTCATTTGAGTGAGGGGTCGACGCCTCCACGTCGCAGATGTGGCCCAGTGCGATATTGGCCCTGTTCTGAAGATCCTAAAGCATAGGGGCATGCTCGCGCTCTAGCATCCGACGTTGGAGCACCTCCTCCCTATTCTGCCTCGCGACGGCTTCTGCGTTGTCCACCCGCCTCCGGAGGGAGTGCAGCTCGGCACGGGCGGAGGCCAGGTCCAACTGCACCGTGACCAGGGCGGCGGTCGTGGCTTCCGCGCGCCTCTTAGCCTCGTCTAACCTGGGCCTGAGGGCGGCAGCCCTACCCTCACCTTCCACGCCCGCGAGCTTCAACTTCAGGTCGTACCGGCCCTCTAGGTCCGTGCAAGCCTCGGCCACCCGGCGGCTCACCTCCCCCTCGACTCCAGCCTCGCGAGCCCCGACGGCGTCTTCTGCTCGGGCAACTTGACTCTCCCTCGTCTCCAGTTGTTCGAGCTCGCGGCTACGCTCCATGGCCTCCAGGGCCAGCGCCTCCTCACGCTTCTGGACCTCCTCTTCCTCTGCGAGCGTCCCCTTCAGCGACACAAGAGCGGCCTGCGCGCCTCCACCTGCTGTTCAAGAGACGCGCTCCAGGCCTGGAGCTCCCACGCGCGTTTCTCCACAGCATCGCGGCGGTGATCAGCCTCGCGAGCCTCCTCCAAGGCTCGTGAGTGGGCTTCATAGGAAACCTTGAGAGACGCCTCGGCCTTCGCGTTCTCAAGGTCACGCTGATAGCGGCCGAGGTTGATGGCCACCTTCAGCTTGCGCCGCTCCTCTGCCAGCCGGAGACCTTCAGCCCCAAGACGCGAATCGACACTCGCGAGCTCTTCACCAAGCCGGCCCATCACGTTCATCGCCTCGTGGAAGAGCTCATGGTGAACCATGCTCCGCCCACGTTCAAGCTCGAATGCCCGGCCTTCTTCGTCCTCCACCTCGGGGGTTGCGGGCGGGGTGCCATGCGGCGCGTCACCCCTCGGCAGGGGGCTGGGGGCCGGCGCCGCACCCGACACCAGCCCGTCTGTGCGAGAAGCCCAAGCCTTCTGGGGCTTGCTGCTCGAAGAGGAACCGAGGATCGAAGCCAACAAGTCGCCATCAAAGATCAGCGGAGGAGTCTTGGGCACGCCTGCCAAGCTCCATGCCAGGCCAAGGGGGAGGAGTGACGAGGCCGCAGGATCAGCGCGCCAGAAGGCAAGAGTGCCCCTTCAACCAACTCCGCCCCAGGGGCAATCAGCGGACTTGGAGCGCTCGAGGATGGCGGGAGAGTTAAGGAAGAAGGAAGCCGTTTCTCAGGAGGCTCAGCAGCCTCAGTAGAAGGGGACCTGAAAGACTGGCGTCAAAAGAAGAAAGCAGCACATGGAAAGCCACAACGGTACGATACTTACACGTCAATGGCGATGTACTTCCTCCGCTTCAGCGGTCCGAAGATGTTGCTGCCGCTGGGAGGTCCTTTCCTCTTGCGGAGCTCCTCGAAGTCCACACAAAGACGACCGAAACGCTGGATGTGACGGCCGGTGCGCAGCGGGGCCGTAGAAGAGCTCGGTAGAATATCTTCAGGGGTGCCCGGTTGCAGCGAACAACTGAGCACCATTTCACCACGACCTCCCGAGGCTCCTGAAGCCTTGACCTCGGGAGCCGCATGCAACGTCTCCTCGGCAACCGACGCCCCAGGAGGGGGTGGCAGGCTCCTGAGGATGATGCCCCAGGATCACCACTCGGCGCGTGCTCCTCAGCACTCGAGCCGCCGGTCTCCGCCTGAGCTCGCCCACCTGCACCGTCACTTGGGGCGAGCTCAGTGTTAGGAGCAAGGAAGGAAACCACGACGACGGGGTTATCACGAGGCCCCTCCAGGACGATCGGCCGCGGCCCCCATTCATCAAAGAGAGGCGTGTCCTTTACAAATTCATCCTTATTCTGGCAGCGGTACATCAGGCAACTATTCCCGGGCAGCTCGGCCGGCAGAGAGACACCCGTCAGGACCTTGAGCACTGTCCCCTCGCGTCCCAAGGAGGAGCCCGGACTCCTGAAATCTCATGTGGTCCTGGCTGCTGAGTAAGGTCCACATTGGGAGAGAATGGCGCTGAAGCGGAGCGACCCGACGTCGGACGAATTCCTTCACCACCATCGGTGCAGTTACGCCATGATCCTTCAGCAACTTCAACCTGAGCCAGACGCGAGCAAGGCCGGGGCTCGCGAGCCGCTGATGGCCCCAGCCGGGGTTAGGAACAGCGGGCCCTGGCGGAGCCTGAAGCAGAGGACTGAGCACACCGGCATCAACGAACACCCATCATATCCGGAATTGTCTCATGGATCAAGGAAGCTCGAAATCGATCCCCTCGCCTGCCGTCGCAGCCACAACCTAGAAGCTCACGCACCCCGAGCACCGCTGAGGGTCGGCCAGATGCAACGAGAAGAAGTAGCGGAGGAGAGCCACCGAAGGAGCGATGCCCACCATGGCTTCGCACACGAAGGCAAAGACGGCAAGAAGAGTCACAAACTGAGGGTCGAGATGCAGCATGTGGATCTGATAATGCTCAAGCATAACATTGAAGAAGGCGGAGAAAGGAGGAATCAGGCCAACCCAGAGGGCATCTATGAATATTGGGATCTCGGTGGCCGTCTGGGCCGTGCGAGTGCGAGACGCGGGCCAAGCTACCGTCTCCCCCACTCATTGAAGCTAGAGGCAAGCATCGGGTGCACCTTGTCCATGGCTTTGACGTTAAGCACCCGAGACCGGCCAAGCGCCGGTGCGAAGGACGGAGGCGCAGCTGAAAGAGGCAGAGGACTCTTCCCCTTCTCAGCTTGCTTAGGCCCCATGGCTATGGAGCAGGCGGAGCGCGAGTCAGATTGGAGAAGAGAAGCAGAGCCACAAGGAAGCAGGGGAAATGAGGGAGCAAGGCGCAGGAGGCGGAGAAGTAACTGTGTAGGCCGCGTGGGCTGCATAGCCAGGCGGATTCAAAGGCAGCATGGGGAAGCGGAGACGCCCACGTCCAATCAACCGCCATGCGTCAACCGAGGCCGCAGGATTTTGGGGCCCGTGGTGCTCCGAACTTGACCCTTGGCTTCGCCGCGAAGCCAAGCCCGAGTCACCTTGGGCCCGGGGGCTACTGTCGGTGTTCTGGGAATGGGGGTCCCCAGACTTGCCTGCCCGCGGCCCACGGCGTGGCCAATCAGCAGGCCGTACGGCCCATCTTCATCAACAAGGCACCCAAGACCCTCGCGAGGGTCCAAGCCTCGCAAGGCGGACGACGCAAGACCTCCTCTGGAGTGGCCTAGCTAGGCAGGCTCACGAGGAGCGGAGATATCAAGGCGGGGCAAACCTCACGAGGCTCTCGTGACATGAGCCATGACGAACGGTGCCAGGCGGGTGCCAGGCAGGCGCCGGTGCGCGCAGCGTCCTTGTTTCCTCTTTGGTGCTAAGGAGGCCAGCGCAGGCGAAGAGTACCGAGGCATCAGGCAAAGGTTGACATATTGGTGCAACGAGACCAAGACCAGGAGGACGGCAAGACGGAGGTCATTGTGGAGCCCAAGATGGCGTCACCCCAGAGCTTTTCACAGGCGAAGACCTCTTTTGTCAGGATAGCTTGTACTAGTTGTCCCCCTTCAAATCGCTCACCGTTGTTGGCTCCCTTCCCGCTCAATATTTGGGGAGAGGACCAGGGCCTATATAAGTAGAACTAGCCACCACAGCAGAGGCAGGTGGGACAGATCGAGTCCTCACGCCACAAGTTCATACGCACAAGAACACCTCAACCTCAGGAGGCTGTTCTTCCCTTGTACTATTCATCATCAGCCCGAGAGGCAATCCACCACCACCACACTGGAGTAGGGTATTACACCACAACGGTGGCCCGAACCAGTATAAACCCCGTGTCTTTCTATGTTATTAGTTCGTTGAGTTCGTCCGCAAGATCTTAGCAAGCTAGAGCGTAGATCGGTAGGAGGGAAAGACTTCCGCGCGCACCCTAGTGTTCGAACCTTAAGGGTTTGCCGGAACCCCACATCCGACAGAAGGTTGTTCGGAGTCCCGGATGAGATCACGGACACGACAAGGAGTCTCGAAATTGTTGAGAGGTAAAGATCTATATGTTGGAAGGTTATATTCAGACACCGAAATGGTTCCGAAGTGTTTCGGGCATTTTCTGGAGTACCGCGAGGTTACCGGAACCCCTCGGGAGAGTAACGGGCCTTAATGGGCTTTAGGGGAAAGGAGAGAAGGGCCTCAAGGGGTGGCCGCGCACCCCCTCATGGGCTAGTCCGAATTGGACTAGGAGGGGGCGGCGCCCCCTCTTTCCTTGTCCCCTCTTCTCCCTTCCCTCCTTCTCCTAGTTGGAATAGGAAAGGGGGGGGCAAATCCTACTTGGACCAGGAGTCCAAGTAGGACTCCCCCCTTGGCGCGCCCCCTCTGGGGCCGGCCTCCTCTTCCCCCCTCCTTTATATACGTGGGAGGGGGACACACCAAGTCTTCTCTTAGCTGTGTGCAGTGCCCCCCTCCATAGTTACACACCTCGGTCATAGTGCTTAGGTGAAGCCCTGCACCGGTAACTTCATCAACACCGTCGCCACGCCGTCGTGCTGACAAAACTCTCCCTTGTCCTCAACTAGATCAAGATATCGAGGGACATCATCGAGCTGAACGTGTGCTGTACACGGAGGTGCTGTACGTTCGGTGCTTGGATCGGTTGGATCATGAAGACGTTCGACTACATCAACCGCGTTACTAAACGCTTCCGCTTTTGGTCTACGAGGGTACATGGACACACTCTCCCCGCTCGTTTCTATGCATCTTTGATGTCTACTACACAACTTTATTCTTGTAGACACGTGTTGGGCCTCCAAGCGCAGAGTTTTGTAGGACAGTAGCAATTTTCCCTCAAGTGGATGACCTAAGGTTTATCAATCCGTGAGAGGTGTAGGATGAAGATGGTCTCTCTCAAACGACCCTGCAACCAAATACAAGAAATCTCTTGTGTCTCCAACACACCAATGGAAAATTGTATAGGTGCACTAGTTCGGCGAAGAGATGGTGATAAAAGTGTAATATGGATGGTAGAAATATATTTTTATAATCTGAATAAATAAAAACAGCAAGGTAGCAATTAGTAAATGAGCACAAAAACGGTGTTGCAATGCTTGAAAACAAGGCCTAGGGTCTGTACTTTTGCTAGTGCAATCTCTCAACAGTGCTAACATAGTTGGATCATATGATTATCCCTCAAAGTACAATAAAGAATCACTCGTGAGTTCCTATTAGTGGAGAACAAAAGATAGGAATTGTTTGTAGGGTATGAAGCCACCTCAAAGCTATTCTTTCCGATCGATCTATTCAAGGGCTCATACTAAAATAACACAAAGCTATTATTTCCGTTCGATCTATCCTAGAGTTCGTACTAGAATAACACCAAAGCATATTCATATTCATAATACTCAATCCACACAAAGAACTATAAAGAGACCCCGAAGTTTCTACCGAAGAAAAACGTGCATCAACCCCTATGCATAGATTACCCCAATATCACCGCGGGAATCCGCGAGTTGAATGTCATAACATATATCAAGTGAATCAATAATATACCCCAATTGTCACCTCAAGTATTCATACTGCAAGAAATATATCACGTGTTCTCATCTTTGAATAATCAATCCGACATGACAAAACTTCAAAGGGTAAAGATTTAGTCCATCACAACCAGAGTATAGAGGGGAGAAACATCATATGATCTGACTATATTAACAAAGCCCATGATATAGATCACGAGAGAGAGATTAAACACATAGATACTTGTACAAACCCTCAGCCCCGAGGGTGGACTACTCCCTCCTCATCGTGGTGGCTGCCGGGAAGATGAAGATGGCCACCGGAGATGATTCCCCCTCCGGCAGGGTGTCGAAGTGGGTCTAGATTGGTTTTCGGTGGCTACGGAGCCCTGCAGCGGCGGAACTTCTGATCTAGGTTAACCCCGATGGGTTTCATAATATTTGGGAATTATAGTGCAAAGAAGGGATATGGGAGGCCACCGAGGTGGGCACAACCCACCTGGCCGCACCAGGCCCACCTGGCGCGCCCCTGGTGTGTTGTGCCCCCCTCGGGGCACCACGGAGGTGCAGCTTTTTCCCAATGGGTTCCTTCTGGTCCATAAAAAATCTCCGTGGAGTTTCGTTGCGTTTGGACTCCATTTGGTATTGATTTTCTGCGATGTAAAAAACTAGCAAAAACAGCAACTGGCACTGGGCACTGGGTCAATAGGTTAGTCCCAAAAAATGATATAAAGTTGCTATGAAATGTTTGTAAAACATCCAAGAATGATAAAGTAACAGCATGAATACTTCATAAATTATAGATCCATTGGAGACGTATCAATCTCCTAGATAGATCTTGCGTGATTGTAGGTAAAATATTTGAAATACTGCATTCCCCAACATAAATAGCATATTGGATCTGAACATATAATCTTCCACCAAATAAACCATATAGTAATCAACTACAAGATGTAATTAACACTACTAGTCACCCACGAGCACCAATCTATAGTTCCGGTAACAAGATTGAACACAAGAGATGAAGTAGGGTTTGAGATGAGATGGTGTTGTTGAAGATGTTGATGGAGACTGCCCTCCCGAAGACGTGAGAGTTGTTGGTGATGATGGTGACGATGATTTCCCCCTCCGGGAGGGAAGTTCCTCTGGCGGAATCATTCCGCCGGAGGGCAAAAGTGCTGCTGCCCAAGTTCCGCCTCGAGACGGCGATGCTCCGTCCCAAAAGTCTTCTCCTTAATTTTTTTATAGGTCAAAATGACATATATACCAGAAGATGGGCACCGGAGGTGGGCCTGGGTGAGCACAACCCACCAGGGCGCGCTTGGGCTCCCTGGCGTGCCCAGGTGGGTTGTGCCCACCTGGTGGGCCCCCTCTGGTAGTTATTTGCTCCAATATTACTCAAATATTTCATAAGAAATCTCCGTGAAGTTTCAGCTTGTTTGGTGTTGTGCAGAATAGGTAGCATGATGTAGCTTTTCCATGTCCAGAGTTCCAGCTGCCGGAATTCTCCCTCTTTGTGTGTACCTTGTAAATTATGAGAGAAAAGGCATTAGAATTACTCCAAAAAGCATTATTATGGATAAAAACATCATAAATAACAGTAGGAAAACATGATGCAAAATGGACGTATCACCTCCCACCGCAGCGGATTATGAGGAACCCCGAGGCCACTAGCAGGATAGTAGAATGGGCTCTGGAGCTATCAAGTTTCACCTTGAAATTTGGAAGTATGACAACTATCCAAAGCAGAGCATTGGCGGAATTCATAGGAGAATGCATGACAACCCCTGATGAAGAACTTGTGGAAACCGCCCTCCCCGGCAAGGAGGCCCCTAAGGAATGGGTCATGTACTTTGACGGTGCTTTCTCGCTCCAAGGTACCGGCGCACGAGTATTACTCACTGCACCCATCGAAGAACACCTCAAGTACATGGTCCAAATGCATTTCCCCAGGGAAGACACCAACAACAACACGGTAGAATATGAAGGGCTCCTTGGTGGGCTCCGGATTGCTGTCAAATTGGGAATCAAGAAGTTGATCATAAGCGGTGACTCCCAACTTGTAGTGAAGCAGGTGAACAAAGACTATCAGAGACCACTGATGGAAGCCTACGTGGAAGAGGTGAGGAAATTGGAAGAGCACTTCGACGGGCTGCAAACAGAGCATATACCCCATGCGGAAAACAACATCGCTGATCACCTATCGAAGTGCGCTGCACAGAAGCTTCCTATGGAACCAGGCACTTTTTGTGCTCCACCTCCCCCAACCAACAGTTTCTCCATCAGCCTTGGCCAGGAAAAGAAGGAAGCTCAACACCGCCAAGCATTTCCCAGCAGAGCTCCCTAGAGCTGATGGTGAAAAGGCTGTCGGGAGGATTTCTGCGTTGATTGGTGAGCCGTATTTTCAAGCAGAATCCCAGGCTTTTGCTGTCGAAGAAAGTGCTCCCATAGCTGAAGAGATGCCTTTAGTCCTTGTCGTCGAGCCCCAGGCTCCGGCATGGGCGCAACACATAGTGCAATTCTTGCAAACTGGAGAACTTCCTGACGATCCAGAGCAATTTGAGAAAGTAGCGCGACAATCGAGTATGTACCAGTTTGTGGACAACATTCTGTACGGAAAGAGGCCAAATGGCGCGAAGTTTAAGTGCATCAGTCAAGAAAATGGACTAGAGCCGTTGGCAGAGATACATGGAGGTGCATGTGGATCACATCTGGGATCAATAGCACTTGCCGGGAAAGCTTTCCGACAAGGATTCTATTGGCTCACCGCCCTCTGAGATGCAACTGAGCTCGTCACCAAGTGTGAAGGATGCCAGTTCCACTCCAAGAATATTCCAGCCAGCTCAAGCCTTGCAGACCATCCCTTTGTCCTGGCCTTTCACGGTCTGGGGGCTCGACATGTTGGGCTACCGGGGACTTTGAATTCTTGTACGTTGCAATCGACAAGTTTACAAAGTGGCCTGATACGTCTCCAATGTATCTATAATTTTTGATTGTTCCATGCTATTATATTATCAATCTTAAATGTTTTATAATCATTTTGTAGTCATTTTATATCATTTTTTGGTACTAACCTATTGACATAGTACCAAGTGCCAGATGTTGTTTTTCCATGTTTCTTACATCGCAGAAAATCAATACCAGACAGAGTCCAAATGCCACGAAACTCCACGGAGAATTTTTATGGGCCAGAAGGAACACAACGGGACCTGGCTGCGCCTAGGGGGGTGCCCCGAGGGGGGCACAATCCACCAAGGCGCGCCAGGAGGCCCAGGCGCGCCCTGGTGGGTTGTGCCCACCTCGGGTGCCCCCCAGACCGCCTATTTGCTCTATAAATACCCCAATATTCCAGAAACCCTAGAAGCATCGACAAAATATTCATCCAGCCATCGCAGAGTCCAGAACCACCAGATCCAATCTAGACACCATCTCGGATGGGGTTCACCACCTCCATTGGTGCCTCTCCGATGATGCGTGAGTAGTTCTTTGTAGACCTTCGGCTCCGTAGTTAGTAGCTAGATGGCTTTCTCTCTCTCTCGCTGAATTCTCAATACAATGGTCTCTTGGAGATCCGTATGATGTAACTCTTTTGCGATGTGTTTTGTGGGATTGATGAACTTTGAGTTTATGACCATATCTATATTTTTATATCCATGAAAGTTATTTGAGTTTCTTTGATCTCTTATATGCATGATTGCTTATAGCCTCGTATTTCTTCTCCGATATTTAGTTTTTTTGGCCAACTTGATCTATTTATCTTGCAAAGGGAAGAAGTGCTTTGTAGTGGGTTCGATCTTATGGTGCTTGATCCCAATGACAGAAACAGAAATGACACGTATGTATCATTGCTACTAAGGATAAAATGATGGGGTCTATCTCTACATAGATAGATCTTGTCTTCATCATGTCATCGTTCTTATTGCATTACTCCGTTTTTCCATGAACTTAATACACTAGATGCATGCTGGATAGCGGTCGATGTGTGGAGTAATAGTAGTAGATGCAGGCAGGAGTCGGTCTACTAATCTTGGACGTGATGCCTATATAATGATCATTTCTTGGATATCGTCATAATTATTTGAAGTTCTGTTAACTGCCCAATAGTAATTTGTTCACCCACCGTTTGCTATTTTTCTCGAGAGAAGCCACTAGTGAAACCTACGGCCCCCGGGTCTTTCTTCTCATATATTTGCCTTTGCAATCTACTTTTCTCTTGCATTTATTTTCAGATCTATTAAACCAAAAATACAAAAGTACCTTGCTACATTTTATACCTATTTATTTTATTTGTGATCTATCTATCAATTTACTACAAATTTATCTCACATCCGTTTGCCTATCTTGAGGCGCGGTACCCCGGAAGGGATTGACAACCTCTTTAACACATCGGGCTGCGACGATTTTTTATCTGTGTGCAGGGGATGTTTACGTTTTGTTGCTTGATTCTCCTACTAGTTTGATAACCTTGGTTTTGTATCTAAGGGAAATACCTACCGCCGTTGTGCCACATCATCCCTTCCTGTTTGGGGAAATACTGACATAGCTTCAAGCGACATCGAAGGAATTTCTGGCGCCGTTGCCGGGGAGGATCTTCAACATATACTAGGTTCCTAATCACAAAACTCATCTCCTTGCAATTTACATTATTTGCCATTTGCCTCTCATTTTCTTCTCCCCCACTTCACAAAAATTTGTCATTTTTATTCGCCCTCCTTTTTGTTCGCCTTTTTTTCGTTCGATCTTTTGTCTGCTTGTGTTGCCATGTGCCTTCTATATGCTTGCATCTTCGCTTGCTAGAAATCTATTGATATGGATCCCCATCCGCTTGCTAATCTTTTTAAAAGATCCAATCATGATGAACCGATTGCTAGTGAATTGAGTGCACTAGATAATCTTTATGAAGTTTTGCTTGAGATTCATGAATCTGAAAATTGTGATGAAGAAATTTATGAAGTAATTCATGATAGCTCCTTGAATGAAAATCATGATTGCAATGATTTTACTATAAATTCTATTAATGTCAATTGTGCTAATAATATGCAATACCCCAAGCTTGGGGATGCTAATTTTCCTATGTCCACTACTTGTTGCAATGATCATGATTGGGGTGATAATGTTCCCTATGATCTTGAAAATTTATATGAGCCTCATGATGAATATGTTATTTATAATAATGTTTTCAATAATATTGAAAGTGGGTTTGGAAGAGTGTCAACTTTAGGTAAAAATAATCCCACTATTTTGTAAGAGTGTCAACTTTGCATGCATGTGGATCAAGAAGAGAAAATTTTATATGATAGCTATATTGTTGAATTTGATTATGATCCCACATATAATTATTATGAGAGAGGAAAATATGGTTGTATAAATTTTCATGTTATTAAATTTCCTCTCGTTGTGTTGAGTTTGTCAATGTTTTATTCCTCTCCTTTGCATATGCTAAATGCTTCTTGTCTTGATAATTTGTTTTCTTATAAAATTCCTATGCATATGAAGTATGTTAGACTTAAATGTGTTTGTCACACTGTCGGTGTACAAAAAGGGGGGGGGGTACACTTTTTGTACCCCTATAACTGTGCACGAGCAGCCTGAGCCACACGCGCCGCCACACCAAGCACGGAAAGGGAGGTAAGCCAAGGTAAGGCCAAAGCTGAAGAGAAGCAGAACGACGCCAAGACCAAGACCACAAAGAGCAAAGGGGACAGAGCAGCCCCCCCCCCGGCAAGATCCTTGTCGGGGGGCAGCTTTAGCTAGCTCGACAAGATCCTTGCCGTGGCAGCTCGCCCCACACCTACGGAGCGAAGTCACCCTTGAGTCCACTACCCCCATGGGGCAAGGATTCGGGAGACATCCCCGTGGTGGCATGAAGATCTTTGTGAAGACATTCAAGACCAGGTGCCCACTTAAGAAGGTGATGACCCTTGGCGGGATCCCAGCCAAGGAGGACCACAAGGCCCCCGGCAAGAGCCTTGCCGGGGATGACAGCGGGCGCCACGGCAAGACCCTTGCCGGGGCCCCAGCAAGGCCCTTGCCAAGGACACCCGTGGGGCCACCATCAGGCCCGCACCAGTCGCACCTCCACCGCCGTTCGCATGCAGCTGCCGACCCAACTAGTTGGGCAGGCACCTGCGTGGCGGCGTACAGTTTCATTGTGGAGACCTACCACTGCGCCACCTCAGCTGCTTGCCTGCCTACAGGGCACCACAAGCACCGCTGGCTAGGGCGCGTGTCAACACAAGAGGGAGCGGCGACGGACGGGACAGGGCCCTCCCCGTCCCCGATAAAGCAAGGACACCTAAGCAAGGCACATTAAATGCGCCTTGTCATGTAATGCGAGGGATAACCTCGCATTACTGTACCCTTTCCACCTCCTGTGTGCCACTATGGCAACCCCTTTCCTATAAAAGGAGGCCCGAGGCGACCAGGAGGAGGATTCGGCTTTTTGGAGCTCCTCACGCCCCATAGCTAGCTCAAGAACACAGATATACAGTCCACCAAAGCAGGAGTAGGGTTTTACGCATCCTCGCGGCCCGAACCTGGATAAACGAACTGTGTGCTATCTGTTTGATCCGCTCCTCTCACGACCCCCGTGCCCCACAACCATAGTAGGGATTCTTGTGATCCCATAGGTGTCGTTTCCCACCGACATCTTTGGCGCGCCAGGTAGGGGGCAGCGCAGTTGTGAGAATCGGCTTTGGCAGTTAGCCCGGTGCTCCTTCATCTTCGTGACCCTTGAAGAAGAAAGGAGGCCAGGAGATCGGCACTCGAGCGATCGGAAACATAAGTTGAGTTGCACTGAACCCTTGCTTATATTACCCTTTTTATTTGAGGTTATTCCCCCCGGAGATGTCGCGCCTTTGTATGAATAACCTGCATGCCAGGGGGCTCTACCACGATCGGCGACGCCCTTGCCCTGTTTCAAGTCCGCTCAACAGCTCAAGCGGCTGTGTCGAGAGTGGCAGAGTAGCCTTCCGTGATCGGGAACGCCCTCGATTATGACTCGAGTCAAGCTCGACAGTTCGAGTGGCCGAATTCGGGACGGGGAGGTGGCTCGTCCGGCAGCACGCGTGCCCGGCAGGCCATGGGGATCCGTCCCCAAGACGCCGCTTGGGGCTTCCGCGCCGGCAAGCCTTCCCGATCGGCGTAGGGCACACATACAAAGAGGAATTGAATGGGGAAATAACATGCATGAAAATTAAGAGTACTTCAAAGTTATATTACATCACATCATTGCTGCGGTCCTAACTAAAGATAAAATTTGTCTTGATCGGGAACCCGCAGCGGCGAAGAAGAACGGGATGCCTAATCCCGGCGCTGGACTTCCACCCACTTGATTTCGTCGATGCAGTCGGTGATGGGCTTGACGCGCTCCTTGAGCATCGTGGGGTCAGCACCCTCCGGCAAGCTCTTCATCGCGGCCGCGAAGTCAAGATCGGGATTCCAGTACGCCACCTTGGTGAGGACCTTGGTCACGACCCTCCGGCAAAGTCGCCGGGCCTCCTCGGCCAGCGTGGCCGTCCTATTGGAGTGGAGATAGGCCAAGGCTCCGAGGACGCCCTCGAAGAACTGGGTCAGCTTGGCGTTGACGGTCCCGCTGCGGTCGGGGGCGTACCTCACGTTTGGCATCCCCATGGTGGCCAATTGCGAGGTAACCCTGCCAGCGATGACCTCCAGATGGTTGATCCACCTGTTCTCGCCCGCCACGTATTCCTGGTGGGAGGCGGCCTTGTTCGCCCGCAGCTGCTTCTCCTCCTCCAGGCTCTGGGTCAAGGTCTCCTCCCGAGCTCTGCTCTCCGACGATAGCTTCTCGAGATCCTCCAGCTTCAGCTTGAGGTCTCTGATGGAGTTCTGCGCCTCGGAGAGCTCCCCGGCCCTGCTGGTGACCGCTCCTTGCGCCTCTACCAAGGCGCGGTTGAGCGTGTTCTTCTTGCCGAACAGCTTGAGGGCTGCTCCTTCAGCTTGTCCCGCTCCGCTTCCAGCTCCTTCACCTTGCCGGCGTGGGCCAGGGCTTGGGCATCGGGTGCCTTTTTGTGCCTCTGCTCTAGCTCGCGGGTCCGCCGAGCGACAAGGGCCTCGAGCTCCTCGTCCTTGCCACGGAGCGTTGCGGCAAGCTACGCCTCACGCGCGGAGAGGTCCTCCTCCTGGGAGTCCAAGGCAGCTTCCGGGTGGCTTCGGCCGCGGCAGCCAAGTTCGCCGCCTTCTCCTGGGCCTTCTCGATGTCGGCCAGCTTCATGGTGAGCTCCACATCGCGCTGGGCCAATTTCTCTTGGAAGGCCCTCTGCTCCTCGTGAGACTGGTGGAACCAAGTCTGCGTCTCGGCGACGCGCGCCATGAAGTCTGCCTCCGTGTTGTCCACCGCTGCCGCCCTGGACTTGACTTTGTCAAGGCAGGCGCGGTAGAGCACTTGGAGCTTCCGGAAATTGGCCCCCATGGCACGGAAGAGCTGCTCTTCTGGAGAACCATCGCCGCCAACACCCGGCGCATCGACAACCTCGAACCCGGTGGCGGCAAGCACCTCGCCATCAAAAACTTCTCCTTCGGTGGGCGCTCGGCTTGGCGTCCCTGAGAGGTGGACGAAAAGATCATCGCCCACCTTCAGATACCTGCCGGGGCCCGAGGTTGAGGAGGAGGGAGGCTGATCATCCATCACCTCTTCCTTGGCGGAGGCCTTGCCGGCCCCCCGGCAGGACCACCGCTGATGCCCTCGGCGGAAGCCTCGTCGGTAGCCTCGGCAGCCCCCGCGGCGGCATCCTCGGCCGCGCCCTTGGCGGCCTCGTCAGCGGCGGCCTCGTCAGCATTCTTGGCGGCCTCCTCTGCGGCAATCTTGTCGGCCTCAGCCGCGGCCTCTTCGGCAATATCTCTAACAACGGTGTCCACGTCCTCCGTGTTTGTTGAAGGAGGGCCTGGGCGGCAGTGGGAGCAATGAAGCCAAGAAAAGCATAACGGAAAAGGACAGAGATGAAGGACGGGCGACTCACCAGTGCCGGGCTGTGAAGCAGAAGTCCCCTCTCCAGCAGCATTTGGCGCAGAGGCAGAGCCACCAGCGCCCAAGTTCCCCTCTTCCTCCATGGGTGTGGGCTCCGTGCCTGATGCCCTTGCCAGGGACGCCCCCCGCGGCGGCGTAGTCGATGGGGGTGGTGTGTTAGGAGTAGCCCCCAGTGGCTCCTCCTGCTGCCGCTTCCCTCCTGCAAACCCGGCAAGGTCAGCATCGTGGCATCGAGCGCCTACCCCATGTCGAGTAAGAAGGAGGTGATGAACTTACGCTGGGGGCTGCACCGGGGGCTGCTGTCCGGGCTGCTCAGCACCACCAGTGGTGTCTTTGAAGCCCCAGCCGAGGGCTGGCTGCTCGCCGAGGTCCTCGCCCTCTTCGCCCTCTGGGCCAACGTCTCTGCATCCCTACAAAAGCAAAAATGGATCAAGACAAGCGACCCAATTCAGGGAAATGGAAATGACAGTAAGGAACGGAGTACTTACTCTTCATCTGTCTCCTCCTCTTCAGCCAGTTTACTTTTCCTCTCCGGGCTAAGAGGCCCGAGATCAAAGGGGAGCTCCACGTCATCATCTGAGTCGACGCCTGCCGGAGGAGGCGAAGAAGGCGGCTGTCGGTACCAAAACCAGCGGATCTCGGGTAGGGGGTACCGAACTGTGCGTCTAGGCGGATGGTAACAGGAGACAAGGGACACAATGTTTTACCCAGGTTCGGGCCCTCTTGATGGAGGTAAAACCCTACGTCCTACTTGATTAATATTGATGATATGGGTAGTACAAGAGTAGATCTCCCACGAGATCAAGGAGGCTAAACCCTAGAAGCTAGCCTATGGTATGATTGTTGTATATTGGGGTTCTGTCCTACGGACTAAAACCCTCCGGTTTATATAGACACCGGAGAGGGTTAGGGTTACACAAAGTCGGTTACAATGGTAGGAGATCTGAATATCCGCATCGCCAAGCTTGCCTTCCACGCCAAGGAAAGTCCCATCCGGACACGGGACGAAGTCTTAAATCTTGTATCTTCATAGTCCACGAGTCCGGCTGAAGGTATAGTCCGGCTATCCAAACACCCCCTAATCCAGGACTCCCTGAGTAGCCCCTGAACCAGGCTTCAATGACGACGAGTCTGGCGCGCAGATTGTCTTCGGCGTTGCAAGGCGGGTTCCTCCTCCAAGTTCTTCATAAAAGATTGTAAACACTAAGAGTAGTGTCCAGCTTTGCAAAATAAGTTCCCACATATTGCCATAGAGAGAATAATATTAACACAAATCTAATCTGCTGACGTATTCCGTAGCGTGACATCACACTACGGCTAAGCCTTTATTCGAATCGTTTTCACTTCTCCACCTCAGCGCGTTTTGTGAGGCGGTTTCCTTGGCACGTCTTGTCAAAGCAGAGATCGTGTCCCCTTTATTTACGGGATTCTCATCAATACAGACGTGGGTAACCCAATCGTGCCCGTTAGCATGTTTTCTCGATTAAAGGCGAGTCCCAAACGGTCACGGGGAGGGCCCTTGGTATTCAACCTCTTATAAAGAGACCAAGGCCTTACTCCTTTTTGATCTCAAGCGAGTTCGCCTGTCACCTCGAGTTCCAACACCCTAGGCTCCAGATTCCAGTCGCTTCGGATCTTCGACAATGTCCAGTTCCGACCCTCAAGGCCGATGGATGCCCTCCTCCATCACGGAGGAGGACGTGCTAAAGTTGAGAGAGGCCAAGTTCTTGACCGGCGAAATTTCGCACAAGTTGCCTGCTCAAGGGCAGGCCGTTCCCAATCCCCAGCCTGGTGAGAGCGTGGTGTTCGTGTCTCACTTCCTTCGGGGGTTAGGCTTCCCAATGGATCCCTTCGTGAGGGGGCTGATGTTCTATTATGGGCTGGAATTCCACGATTTAGCTTCGGAGTCCATCCTCCATATTTCCTCATTCATCGTCGTGTGTGAAGCGTTCCTCCGTGTTACCCCTCACTTCGGATTATGGCTCAAGATCTTTAAGCTAGAGCCGAAGATGATCGAGGGATGGCACGCAGAGTGCGGAGGTGCTGTTATTAGCAAGAGTGCTAGCGCTCCATGGCCCGAGGGCCTTTTTCAAGAGGAGCTCGACTTATGGCAACGAGAGTGGTTCTATATCACCATCCCCAGGGGCACCAAGTGGGTGGCGCCGCCTGCCTTTCGCTCGGGTCCCCCAGAGCAGCTAGGGTCGTGGGTCAACAAAGGCCTAGATTGGGGACCACCCCTGGACGTGCCTTTGTTGCAGGATCGCATCAGGGATCTCTTAGAAAGAGGTCTCAGCTTGGTCAAAGTGACGCAAGTTATGCTGATCCGCCGAACACTGCCCGGCAAACGCCGCTCCCTTCGTCTATGGGAGTTTAATCCGGAGGGACCACGAGCTCTCCAGCACTTTATGGGCGCAACGCCCGCGGAGATGTATAAACTGTTCTTCGGATCACAAGCAATGTGTCCGGATTTGACCGAGGACGCAGGTCTGAGCTGCAATTGCCCGGATACTCAAGTAAGTAGCCTTGTGCCCAGACTTGTTATCCATATATTTGTCATAAACTTGCCCCTTAAAAGAGTTGTCCCTTTAAACAGGAGTGGATAGCAAAAGCAAAGCTGATAAGGTGTCCGGCTCCCCTCCCTGAGACCAGGCTAGATTCCGTCTTGGTCAGGATGTTGAAGATTGTGCCTTTGAAGGAAAGTGAGGGAGGGGACAAGGAAGCTACGACCTCCTCGAAGGAGGCTGTTCGGAGGGAAGGAACCGAAAATTCCTCTCCTCCGGGGAAGAAAAGGACTGCCTCTGAAAACCCGGAGGCTATAGCCTCCAAGCGGGGGGGGGGGGGGGGGGAATCCTCGTCAGAGGGTCCTGCGCCAGGGGATACCTCGGCCGAACTATGCCCTCAAGGGGGCCAGCCCTCCAGCGAGCCGTAAGTAGAGAAAGATTATATTTTTGAGAGAAAGATCCTTGCTTTAAACCTTAGAAGATTAACCGCAATTTTACCTTGTAGTTCGGACCTCAGCCCTTCTCAGCAGAGCTCGTCTTCGGGGGACCTTCTTCTGGAGATGATGGAGAGCGGGACGCCTCCCCTTGCCGTACCACCTAGCGAGGCGGGCGACCCTGAGGTGTCGTCGTGGAGGGTTTCTCCGAATCCGGCAGGGGCGGAAGATAGTTATGAGGCCCCCCAAGGTTCTCTGCGTCCGGCCTTCGAAAGAGGCCATAGGACAAGTTCGGCACGGTCTGCTGCTCGACCGGAGGAGCTAAAGAATCTGCTGGGGCGAGCTTCTATCTCAGAGGAGCACCGTGCATTGATGGGCACGGTGATTGAAAGGATTTCATCCGCGGAAAGCGGATTGCACGAGGCCGTCATAAGCTTACTGACGGGTTTTGAGGTACGTTAGATAATGTACACTTTTGTCAGTTGCGCATAAATAAGATGCGCCATGTGTAGATAGTAGCCCCTGAGACTCTGTGCGTTGTCAGAAGTGATAGCGCACAGAGGATCATAATCCCAGGTCTAAAATGTCGCCTTTGAATGTAGGTGGCGAGGTGTCCGGAATCGAGCCGAACTGATGATTTTGCCGAACAAAAGCGGCAACTTGACGTGGCAGATGCCGACATTGCGCTCGTCAACAAGTGGCTTGATGGGGCTCAAGGTATGTAATTCCTTGGTCGGCACCTGGTAAGAGGAGCTTTATGCCAATATCTTACAATGTGTGTGCTTGATGCAGATGGTGCGGCCGCCGTGGAGAGTCTTTGGGCAGAACTTGCCCGAGCTAAGGAACAAGCCAGAAAAAGTGATGCGGCTGCCGAGAATGCCCTTGAAGAGCTGAGAGCCGAACAGGCTGCTCACTGCCGAAGCAAGAAGGAGATGGCCGAGATGGCCGTGAAGTTAAAGAGCGCTGCTGACTGTTGCAAGCTTCTTGAGAAAGAAGACCGGGCGAGACAGACGGACTTAGAGAAGGCTGTTGCTGATGCCAAGGACGCTCACTCTGCGATGAGAGCTGCGAAGGAGGAGCTGCGTCAGGCCGGACAGATTGCGGCTGGAAAGCTCTTTATGCTGCGGAGGAAGTTTTCCGATCCGAAGTTTGCTCCATTGGACCGGATGTGGAGTGTGGAGGACACCTATCTGGATTTGGCAGCGAGTGCTGCTGATGCGACCGAACACTTTCGAGATCAACAAGATCGCGAAGTGGAAAAACTTTTCTGGTCGCAGTTCCATAATCCAGAGCGTCCACTGGCCGTGGACGATCGTCTGGCTCAATGGACCGAACTGAATAGGTTGTCCGGATTCGCCATGAAGTGCGTCATGGGTCATTTGTGGCCGGGGAGATCGGAGCCGAAGAGTTATGTCAGCTTGGTGCAGCAATTCCTTGGTGCGGTGCCACGTATCAATGCAATGAAGAGGTCGGCGTGCATAGAGGGCGCACAGATGGCTCTTGCCCATGTCAAGACATACTGGGCGTTGATGGAGACCACCGTTGTTGCATCCCGAGATTCGTACAAAAGCCGAGTACCCTCCGAGCACTATTTTCAGGAAGTCCTTGAAGGCGCTCGTGTAATAGAGACGCAGTGCTCGAAGGATGTTATGTTCTAATAGCATATTTAATTATAAAGCTGTATTTTGATGAATTGTAGTGGCCTTTTATACTTGTGCCTTCAAGTATTTGGAACACCTCCTATGCGGCCGTTTTAAGGTATATATATAAAATCTGAAAGATGGCAGTCGTTGGCTTCAGCCCCCACGCACATAGTGCGGGGGTGCTCGCAGAAGGTGCATTTTCACACTTAATCCAACGTCTTGGTCCTACAAAGGAGGTGATAGCGCAGCGATCTAGGCAACCGGACTATAATGCTTTAACACTTTCACTTAGCCATAGGAGCTTGACAGTGGGACTATTTAGATAGCCCCTGGTGGCGACTGCGCTCGCCCGAATTCGGGGCGCGTATGTGCTTGGCCGAGAAACGGCCCTTCGTTAATGCGGAGGAATCCTATAGATTCCGGAGAGTCATCGAGTGGTTGACCAGTCTCACGCTATATCATGACAGTCGTTTCTTGGCTTTCTCTACTGAGGTGCTCGCCTGGCCGAATCGGGGCACAATCGCAGTAGTTCTCCTGGTGCCGCCTTAGCCGATAGAGCGGAACGTAAGGCGGCCGAACACAGGAGCCGGGCAACCCAACATTTGACCAAAATCATGATTCGGATCTGATGCATATAAGTCCAAACTCGCGACGCCGAACACTCCCGAAGGTATTCGGTCTTTATGAGAGCGGGCGAGGTAACGCTCTTAGGTATAAGCCCCTAGTGTCCAGGTACGCGCAGGAATTCTGACGTGGCCACATGCCAAGACGCCAGCCTCCTCGGTTATAGAACCAGGGGATGTGTATCAACAAGAGACAGTTAAAAAGGTTTACGCAGGGTCTTAATCTGAAAAGAATCCTTGGAACGGGTCCCTACTGCACGTCTACGCCTGTGTCTCCGTTGTGTCGTATCCTGGACGGGCGCAGCACGATGTTCATCTGTAAAAGAGAGGGACTTAGTTGAAAAAAGGGCATGCCGAACAAAAGTTATATTAAATAAACAAAGTATAAAGTAAAATATGCAAAATTGAGCTTTATTGTCTCTTATTTTATATGTGCAGAGCCCCTAGGGCAGGGGTATATGGCCACTAAGCCTTTATCAATGATACTTTTTGTGCCGGACTAGTCTATCCATGTCTGTGGTCTTAATGACCTATTCGCATGTTCTGGCTGGTGAAGCCATTGTATTGTGGGGCTGTTAAAGCGGCCGCACAATCCTCCGCTCGGGGGAGGCGCACTCAATGCTTCCCCTTCAAGGAGATGATGCCTTGTGGACCGGTCCTCTTAAGCGTAAGAGATGCATAATGCGGTATTGCGTTAAAGCGGGCGAAACCTTCGCGTCCCAGCAGTGCTTGATAGCGACTTGAGAATGGGGCGATGTGGAAAGTCAGCTTTTCGCGGCGGAAGTTATTGGTAGAGCTGAATATAACTTCGAGCCGGAGAAAACCCATGCAATGGGTGTCTGGACCAGGCGTTACCCCTTGAAAGGAGGTTTTGCTGTGGCGAATTCTTGTTGGGTCTATCCCCATGTGACAGATTGTGTCCTGATATATCAGGTTTAGTCCACTGCCGCCGTCCATAAGGACATTTGAAAAATGGAGTCCGCCAATTATTGGATCGAGTACCAAGGCAGTCCAGCCTGCGTTCCTGATACTTCTAGAATAATCCAGATGATCGAAGATGATTGGTTTTGACAACCAGTGGCGGGACCCCTTTGGGATAGGCCGTGTGGTGCGTACCTTTATGGTCGCCGCATGTTTTGTTATGTGAAGTAAGTTTGCTGTTTTTACTTCTTGTGGGAAATTATTTTGTTTCCTGGTGCTCTGCTTTTGGGGTTCGTCCTCGTCTTCGCTTGGTGTGTCGAGCCCCTTGTGTTCGGCGTTGAGTCTGCCGGATTGTTTGAAAACCCAACAATCTCTGTGGGTATGGTTAGCAGGCTTTCCGGGAGTACTGTGTATTTGACATATCCTGTCCAAGATTTTGTTTAGGTTGGATAAATCATCTCTGTTATCCTGGAGGGGCGCCTTTTTCTGATTCTGCCGCGAGTTTTTAAATCCGGCGTTGACTGCCGTGCTCTTCGGACTTTTTCCCTTAGTCCGGCGACGGTCCTTATTGCGTCACGGTTTTCCGTTTCCATCCCTAGTTTTGGATGTACATGGGTCGCTGGTGCTACATCTTGCCAACCAGCTGTCCTCTCCTGCGCAAAAGCGGGTCATGAGGCTTGTTAGTGCGGACATTGTTCTTGGCTTTTCTTGGCCGAGGTGTCTGGCGAGCCATTCGTCTCGGACATTATGCCTGAAAGCTGCTAAGGCTTCGGTGTCCGGACAGTCGACTATCTGATTCTTTTTAGTAAGAAATCTATTCCAGAATTGCCGAGCTGACTCTGCAGGCTGCTGAGTTATGTGACTGAGATCGTCTGCGTCCGGAGGGCGGACATAGGTCCCTTGAAAATTTGCTCGGAAAGCGTCCTCAAGCTCTTCCCAACTTCCGATTGTGTTTTCAGGAAGGCTTTTAAGCCAATGCCAGGCTGTCCCTTTAAGCTTGAGGGGTAAGTATTTTATGGCGTGGAGGTCATCTCCTCTAGCCATATGTATGTGGATGATATAATCCTCGATCCAGACTCCAGGGTCTGTTGTTCCATCACATGCCTCTATGTTTACGGGTTTGAATCCCGCTGGAAATTCATAATCCAGGACCTCATCGGTGAAACATAGGGGGTGTGCGGCGCCCCTGTATTTGGGTGTGCCGGGTTCTGATAATGGCTTTATTGCATTGCTTACGAGAGCTTGCTTTCTTGGCCCGTAGATGGACCTGGCTGGGCCATCTTTTTGATGCGAATCCTTAAGTGGGTCGCATGCTGGCTTAAGTGCGGTGCCGCTTGCCGCTTTATGCTGGCCATGGGGTCATTTATCCGACCGTGTGGCTTTCTTACTTTTTGAATGCAAGGGCTCTAAGGCCTCTTCATCGAATTCAGGCAGTAGCTTTCGCTTCGGATAGCTTTTAGCACGGCGACTGTCGCCGTATTTGTCTGCGGTATTGATTACTTTACTCCATCTGATCCTGAGTGCATCTTCCGCAGTTTTTAGCTTCTGCTTCTGCTTTTTCAGGCTGCGTGCAGTTGCAACGAGCCTCTTGTGGAGGTTCTTCTGCTCCGTGGGCTTATCCGGCGTAAGGTCGTCCGGAATGCCATTTTCGCTGGGGGAGGGATGTTCGGTTTCTTTATCTAGGTTGCCCTGTTCGGACGATTGCTCTAAGTCATGCTCGTCGTTTGCCGGCTCATCCTGCTCTATGGCTGGGTCTGTATCGAGGCGGGGCTTGGGTCGGCGTTTACGCTGACGCTTTGATTGTTTTTCGAGAGATCGATCCCTCGTTCCATCCCTGTGTTCCTCGTTGTCGCTTCCTTTAGGGGTGTCCACCATGTACACATCATGAGATGAGGTGGCTGTCCAATGCCCTATAGGCGTTGGTTCATCTGCGTCTCCTGCATCGTCGTCCATGCCATCGATGTCTTCGGAGTCGAAGTTGAGCACGTCGTTTAAATTATCGACGATGGCTACCAAATGGGTGGTGGGTGGGTTTTGAATTTCTTCATCATCCGTATCCCATCCTTGCTGACCGTAGTCCGTCCAGGGCTCTCTTGATAAAAAGAGATACTTTAGTGACTTCAGGATGTCGCCGAAGGGCGAGTGCTGAAAGATGTCCGCGGCGGTGAACTCCATGATCGGCGCCCAATCGGATTCGATTGGCGGGCGCGCGGAGGGCTCGGAGTCCGGAGAGGAATCCGGCTCTTCGGAGTCACGGGCCATGCAGAGTGCGGGGCTGGTGTTCGACTCGATCGCCTTTGAGATCGCAGCCCCCGAGGTGGTGTCCAACCACTCATCCTCGATCGGTGCAGCAGGCTCCGAACTAAGGGTTGGAACCAGTATGCGTGCGGCCTCCAGGACACTGTTCGGTGGCAGAGCTAGATCATGCCCATCAAGACAGCGCGGCGCGCTTGGCTGTGGCTCGAATCCGTGGAAGATCAAGTCCCCGCGGATGTCCGCCGTGTAGTTTAAACTTCCAAACCTGACCTGATGGCTAGGGGCGTAGCTTTCGATCTGCTCCAGGCGGCCAAGCGAATTGGCCCGCAGTTCGAAGCCGCCGAAGACGAAGATCTGTCCGGGGAGAAAAGTCTCACCCTGGACCGCATCATCGTCGATGATCAAAGGAGCCATCGGGCCTAAAAGCGACGACACAGAGGAATTCTCAATGAAAGCACCAATGTCGGTGTCAAAACCGGCGGATCTTGGGTAGGGGGTCCCGAACTGTGCGTCTAGGCGGATGGTAACAGGAGACAAGGGACACAATGTTTTACCCAGGTTCGGGCCCTCTTCATGGAGGTAAAACCCTACATCCTGCTTGATTAATATTGATGATATGGGTAGTACAAGAGTAGATCTACCACGAGATCAAGGAGGCTAAACCCTAGAAGCTAGCCTATGGTATGATTGTTGTATATTGGGGTTCTGTCCTACGGACTAAAACCCTCCGTTTTATATAGACACCGGAGAGGGTTAGGGTTACACAAAGTCGGTTACAATGGTAGGAGATCTGAATATCCGCATCGCCAAGCTTGCCTTCCACGCCAAGGAAAGTCCCATCCGGACACGGGACGAAGTCTTCAATCTTGTATCTTCATACTCCAGGAGTCTGGCTGAAGGTATAGTCCGGCTATCCGAACACCCCCTAATCCAGGACTCCCTCAGCGGCGGGGTCTGTGTGCGCCCAGATGAGGAAGAGGCTGCCGCCTTCTTCTTCTCAGCGGCCTTCGTCAGCCTCTTCGCTGCCGAGGCCCTCGTGTGACGCCCGGACCCTTCTAGGGTCAATTGAGGCCGAGTGGCCCTGCCAGGCCGGACAGGCTCGCCAGAGCTGGCCCACCGCAGGACTCTCCCTCTTCCCCTGGCTGGCGTCGAGCCCGCCGCCGCGCCCTCCTCCTCCGACGACTCGTCGGCCGCGTCCTCAACGAGCGGAGCTCCGGTCTCGGTGCTGCTGGCCTCCCCAGTGGCCGCCGCCCACTGGGTGAACTGCTCCTCCTCCGCGGCCGTGGCGATCTCGTCCTCCACGCCCCTGGCGCTGCCGGCCTCCAGAGCAAGTTGTGCCTCCCTCGCCCTGGTGGCGATGTAGTCCAGCTCTGCCTGGGTGGTGTCCATGACAAGCCACCGCTCGGTGTCGGCACTGACGTACACCTCAATCAAGGTGTCAAAGAATTGCTGCACATCTGCGGCCGTTGGCTCCCTCCAGCTTGGAACGGGGCCGTGCGCATTGCAGTCCGGCATCATGGCGATGATCTCGGACCGGCGCGAGTTAGTGCACAACGGGACCACCCCCGCTGGCAACTTAAAGAGCGGCCCCTTGACGGCCTTGCTGGCCTTTACGGCAACCCTTGCGTCCTTGCCGGTCAGCTCGACCTCGCCGTCGCGATCCACATCCAGCTGGAAGAGCCGTTGGCAGAAGTGGGCATGCGCCATCACCGTGAAGTTGTGGTCGAGGCCAGGGCGGAGCCGCATAATGTCAGCAGGATTCGTGAAGAGCCAAGCTGGCCTCCCCTTATTGTGCAGCGGGGCGATCCGGCGGCGGATGAAATCCGCCCCGATCATCTCGAGGGTGAGCCCAGCCCGGGTCAACCGAAGAATCCTGGTGGTGGCGACATTAAGCCTCCCGTCGGCGGCGTCGACGTCACCCCAATCGTTGTCGCGGACTGGCGGCGCCCGGCGGACCTTGCAAAATTCCGGCGGGTCTTCATCTTCAATCCAGCACCACCGGTCACGACATTCATCCCACCTCTCCCTCACGGCACCATCCGGGTACGCCTCCTTGGATATTGGGATCTATGTGACGCAACCAGCAACGGCACCTCCCGTTTGGATTCGAGGATAGAAGTAATGGCGGAAGAGCGCCGTGTTGGGTTGCACTCCGGCAAAGCCCTCGCAAAGATGCGCAAAGCAAGACATACACGCCACCGCGTTCGGAGTAAAATCCAAGAGGCGAAAACCGAAGGTGTGCATAATGTCGCAGAAGAAATCGGAGAAAGGAGGGCATAACCCGCAAGAAAAGTAGTCAACAAAGAAGGGGTACTGATTTGGGGCAGGATCGGCGCAAGCGGCAGGGATGACGCGCGTCGCCGGGTGTCCCGAGTTCTCTCCCCCCGTCTTCACTCCCCACAGGGGCTTGAAAGAGGCCCGGAGCTCATGAACGTCAACCGTCGAGGGGAAGAAGGCGGACTTCGTCTTATCCCCCAACAGCGTGCTCTCCGGCGGCTCCATGGTCCCAGAGCCCTTAGCCACCCCCTTGCACTTGGCGGATTTGGGCGCAATGGCGGCCAAGGAGTCTGGAGGGTTGAGGAAGGGGGGTGGCGAAGCAGCAACGGCGGGCGACGGCGAAAGATTGCAAGGGAAGGAAGAAAGGGAACGGCAGCTCTGAGATTGGAAAAGGCACGAAGGAAGAGGAGAAAGCGAGCAGCGCGCCCGCGGTTATTCCTTCTTATGGGGGAAAACGCAGGCCGCCTCCTTTCACATTAACTTTGATGTGACACATGCCCGCGGGAAGCAACCCCACGCATGCCGCCCACGTCACACACGCCTCCCCACGCCGCGCCACGCGTGGGAAGCATGGGGAGCGCAGCGCGCGAAGAAACTTACCGCGCTAAAAACCGCCCCGCCTACCCGCGCACCGTTTTTGGGCCTAGCCCAACAACGCGTTGCGCTTATGTGTGGCCTAGGCCCGGGGGCTCCTGTCGATGTACAAAAAGGAGGGGTACACTTTTTGTACCCCTATAACTGTGCACGGGCAGTCTGAGCCACAGGCGCCGCCACACCAAGCACGGCAAGGGAGGTAAGCCAAGGTAAGGTCGAAGCTGAAGAGAAGCAGAACGACGCCAAGACCAAGACCACAAATAGCAAAGGGGACAGAGCAGCCCCCCCGGCAAGATCCTTGCCGGGGGGGCAGCTTTAGCTAGCTTGGCAAGATCCTTGCCGTGCCAGCTCGCCCCACACCTACGGAGCGAAGTCACCCTTGAGTCCACTACCCCCATGGAGCAAGGATTCGGGAGACATCCCCGTGGTGGCATGCAGATCTTTGTGAAGACATTCAAGACCAGGTGCCCACTTAAGAAGGTGATGACCCTTGGCGGGATCCTAGCCAAGGAGGATCACAAGGCCCCCGGCAAGAGCCTTGCCGGGGATGACAGCGGGCGCCACGGCAAGACCCTTGCCGGGGCCCCGACAAGGCCCTTGCCAAGGACACCCGTGGGGCCACCATCAGGCCCGCACCAGTCGCACCTCCACTGCCGTTCGCATGGAGCTGCCGTCCCAACCAGTTGGGCAGGCACCTGTGTGGCGGCGTACAGTTTCTTTGTGGAGACCTACCACTGCGCCACCTCAGCTGCTTGCCTACCTACATGGCACCACAAGCACCGCTGGCCAGGGCGCGTGTCAACACAAGAGGGAGTGGCGACGGACGGGACAGAGCCCTCCCCCGTCCCCGATAAAGCAAGGACACCTAAGCAAGGCGCATTAAATGCGGCTTGTCATGTAATGCGAGGGATAACCTCGCATTACTGTACCCTTTCCACCTCCTGTGTGCCACTATGGCAACCCCTTTCCTATAAAAGGAGGTCCGAGGCGACCAGGAGGAGGATTTGGCTTTTTGGAGCTCCTCACGCCCCATAGCTAGCTCAAGAACACAGATATACAATCCACCAAAGCAGGAGTAGGGTTTTACGCATCCTCGCGGCCCGAACCTGGATAAACGAACCGTGTGCTATCTGTTTGATCCACTCTTCTCACGACCCCCGCACCCCGCAACCGTAGTAGGGATTCTTGTGATCCCATAGGTGTCGTTTCCCACCGACACACATGTTTTATGATGCTCTCTTTGTGTTTCAATTATTATCTTTCATGTGAGCATCATTGAAATCTTATGCCTAGCTAGGGGCGTGAAACTATAGCGCTTGTTGGGAGGCAACCCAATGAATAAAATTTGTTTTTCGCTTTTTGCTTTCTGTTCTTCAGTGTTTGCACAATTATGCTACTGTTATGATTGTCTTTTTTGTGTTTTAGTTAGTGTTTGTGCCGTAGAACCGATAGGATCTTCTTGGGTGATGGTTGTTTGATCTTGCTGAAAAAGATAGAAACTTTGCACTCACGAAAACCATTCTCATTTTTTATCAGAAAGAGCTTTTGCCCTGATTCTTTTTGCATAAGATTAATATACAAATTTCTCAGGCCTTCCTATTTTTTCAGAATTTTTGGAGTTCCAGAAGTTTTCGAAACAATTAGATTGCTACAGACTGTGACAGATTGTGTTTTCTTTGTGTTGTGTGCTTTTTTTGATGGCTCTATGTTTTTCTTTGATGAGTTTTTGCCATAGAAAAATTGGAATACAGTAGTTATAATACAAACACAAAATATGAATTGGTTTGATACAGTACTTATAGTAGTGGTTTGATTTCTTATACTAACGGATCTCACGAAGGTTTTGTTGAGTTTTGTGTGATTGAAGTTTTCAAGTTTTGGGTTATCTTACGATGGATGAAGGAAGGATGGAAGATCCCAAGCTTGGGGATGCCCTGGAATCCCAAGATATTATCCAAAAATGAGCAACCAACTAAGCTTGGGGATGCCCCCGAGTGGCATCCCCGCTTTCTTCCAACGATCATCGGTATTTTACTCGAAACTATATTTTTATTCGTCACGTGATATGTGTTTTGCTTGGAGCGTCTTGTATGATATGAGTCTTTGCTTGTTTTAATTTGTGTTTTAAGTCTTGATCCCTTGCTGGACACACCTATTTTAGAGAGCCAAAATTATGTCATGACTTGTTAGAATTTCTCTCTATGCTTCACTTAAATTTTTATGAGCTATGGACTTGCTCTAGTGCTTCACTCACTCCATCCTTCCAGCTATATAGGGACTAATGTGTTTTTTAAGACTGCCTTTGACTATTGACAAGATTAATAATATATGACACGCACAATGTGAAAATTATATCATTGAAAGCTTCTTTCACACATGAATTTAATGGTGCGCTTTGTGTAAGTTGCATGTCATATATTATTGCTCTAATATTTGGTCAAAGTTAGCCTCGAAAAACGCATTAGGCCCTATATAGATGGAATGAGGGAGTATATCTTTTTGAGCACGGTGTGATTAATATTATTGAAGAAATGCTCTCTTGATTTACTTAGATTTATTTGGGAGTTAGTTAAATTTTCAAGAAATTCTCTCTTGCTTCACTTAAATTATTTTGAGAGAAAGAAAGATTATGCTCATGATCTTCAGTTATATTTGTTTGAGCTTATGGAAAGCAACACATGAAAACTAGTCCTAAAGTGATAGATATCCAAGAAGGATATAATAAAAACTTTCATGAAGATCATTGGACAAAATAAACTTGATTCTTAGTAATAGTTTTGAGATATGATGATGTGATATGTGAGTTATGTTGATGAGTAATTATGCTTTAGTAAGAATACTTGTATTAAGGTTTGTGATTCCCTATGCAAGCACGAAAGTCAATAGTCATGCAATGAAAATTATATCCTACTTGTGGTGCACTATTCGGTGTTATTTATGCTTAATGCTTGCTTATGAGATTATCCGTTTCTTGGTTTGTCGCTTCTCAATCTTTTGCTAGCCTTCATTTTGCACCAAGTATGATCTCTAGTTGTGCATCCAAAATCCTTTAAACCAGTTTTGCCACATGATTCCACTATATCTACCTATATGCGGTATTCTTTTTCCGTTCTAAGCAAATTTGCATGTGCCATCTCTAATTTTCAAAATAAACTTCTCTTTTGTGTGTTTGTTTCGCTCGCGGAGCGGTGAGGGGTGGCTAATATTTCCATGCTAGATGTGTTATTCTCATGATGAGTGTTTATTCACTTGTCATTGCACGAGATTAAGTCAAAGGTATTAGGGATGCCCAGTCTCGAAATGAAAAATGAATTTACTTTATGTTGTCAAACAATAAATTCCTTGGAAAGTGTTGGTATGGAGGGCACCCGCGGATACAGTTAGCCATGGAAAGTGAAAGTATGGTGGAAAAAGGAATAAAATATATTTTCTGTATGGGAACCGCCTATGATATATCTAGCATGGAAAGTGTTGGGAACTCTAAGTCATTTTTGTTTGTGGGATGGATACACCTCCCAAAATGTTTTTATCTCTAAGTTTTTCGCTTTGAGCTCTGGCACCTCTACAAATCCCTACTTTCCTCCATGAAGGGCCTTTCTTTTACTTTACACAATTTTTATTTTTGAGTCTCCATCTTCTCTTATAAAAGCACCAACTAGGAGGCAGTATGATCATACTTAAGTATTGGGTGTAGCTAATATGCGAGTGTGTTTCATGAATGGATCAATGTTTGAGCATGATGGGCTAGGGATAATTTATTTTAGCGTTGATATTTTGAAAGACATGGTTACTTGTTGATATGCTTGAGTATCTAAATTATTATGTCAAAACTAGACTATTGCTTTGAATCACATAAAAGTCCAATTTTCCATGCTATAAAGAAAAGAATATGATATGACATGATAGGCAGCATTCCACATCAAAAATTCTGTTTTTATCACTTACCTACTCGAGGACGAGCAGGAGTTAAGCTTGGGGATGCTGATACATCTCCAACATATCTATAATTTTTTATTGTTCCATGCTGTTATATTATCAATCTTGGATGTTTTATAATCATTTTATAGTCATTTTATATCATTTTTGGTACTAACCTATTGACATAGTGCCAAGTGCCAGTTGTTGTTTTTTCCCATGTTTTTTACATCACAGAAAATCAATACCAGACGGAGTCCAAATGCCACAAAATTCCACGTAGAATTTTTATGGGCTCGAAGGAACACAACGAGCCCTGGTTACGCCTAGGGGGTGCCCCGAGGGGGGCACAATCCACCAGGGCGCGCCAGGAGGCCCAGACGTGCCCTGGTGGGTTGCACCTTGGGTGCCCCCCAGACCGCCTATTTTCTCTATAAATACCCCAATATTCCAGAAACGCTAGAAGCGTCAACGAAATATTCATCCAGCCGCCGCAGAGTCCAAAACCACCAGATCCAATCTAGACACCATCTCGGATGGGGTTCACCACCTCCATTGGTGCCTCTCCGATGATGTGTGAGTAGTTCTTTGTAGACCTTCGGGTCCGTAGTTAGTAGCTAGATGACTTTCTCTCTGTCGCTGAATTCTCAATATAATGGTCTCTTGGAGATTCATATGATGTAAGTCTTTTGCGGTGTGTTTTCTGGGATCGATGAACTTTGAGTTTATGACCAGATCTATCTTTTTATATCCATGAAAGTTATTCGAGTTTCTTTGATCTCTTATATGCATGATTGCTTATAGCCTCGTGTTTCTTCTCCGATATTTGGGTTTTGTTGGGGATGTGACTTTTGGGAATGAACCGCCCAGGAGGGGCCGGGTTATACCACTAGCGGCTTACCAATGAAGATGGCGGATCATACGAGCCCGTTGACGGCCCAAGACCCAGAGGTGGCTTAAGGCCCAGGAGGATGAACAGCCATGCTTGTATGACTTGTATTGTAAGGCAACCGTAGTTAGTCGCCGAGCCGGACACATTGTGTATGAGCCGGCCGGGACTCCATGAGCCGCCGAGCATCAACCTGTGTATATAAAGGGACGACCCGGCGACGGTTTAGGGCAAGAAGCAAGAGATCGACAACTAGGTCCAGCGTATTCGCTCCCTGGTAATCAAAACCCTAGCAATACCACCTCAAACTAGATGAGGCTTTTACCTTCACCACAAGGGGCCGAACCAGTATAAACTCCCTGTGTCCTTTGTACCGATTAACCCCTTTAAACTAACCTAGTTGCGATGGCTCCACGACTAAGTCCTTCTGCTAGGACATCTATCGTGACAATTCCACAACAGTTGGCACCCACCATGGGGCCAGCGCACGGTGGTATCGAGTTCTTACAGGGCAGCTTTGAAGGGATCAAGGGATATGCTGTCGGCCGGATGACCAAGAGTCATCACGGCAAGCTCTACATCGACGATGCAGGCTGGTGCCCCGAGGCCGGCTCAATCGAGTATGGGTACCTGGCCCCCTTTGGTGGAATCCATGTCTTCATTGGCAAGATCGGGGAATCAAGCCCTAAGCTGGACATCTGCACCGACATCATCGAGACGGCTCAGCGTGCACGACCCGCCCGAGTTCAACCCGCCGTGAAATGTGCCTTTGTTGGTTTCATCCATGGGGCGGAAGTTGAAGAAGGATCTGTGTCTTGCAGTGAGACACCCATCTACTCTGATGGTGAATCGTCCATAGGCGAGACTAATTCAATGTATCAACTGCATGATGGCCGGCTTGGGGGTTGTTCTGATGGTGAGAGTATTCCGGAGCCCTACGAGCCGTCGAATAGGGTCACGATCTTCATGGCCGGGACACAGCCGGCGCTTGGCTCAAGAACCGCCACGGTTATGACCTCCAACTCAACGGCCGCGGCAGAGGCTAGTGCTAGCGGCACGGCGCACCCGCCGACTCAAGCTTTGACAGAGTTGTTGGAGGCTTTGGCGATTCTGATGGGGGTGGAGGTAACCCCGGACAACCAGGAACAACACAAGGTGGATGTGATGAAGCTGAGAGATGAGATAGCTCAAGCCAAGGAAGAGCTGGTGGCTGAGAACGCTAGAATGGCTGCAGAGCAGGCTGCTTTGGATGCCCAGGCACAACGGATTCAGGCAGAGTCTTTCCGGCTCACGATGGATCAAAACGCTTCAAACGAGATCATAAGGAGGAGGCACCAGAGTCATCGACCCCGGTTTATGAGCTGAGGAACCTCTTCAACACACCTGAAGCAAGAACCAGTGATCCGCCGGTGGTAAACCGGGCGATCGAAGCGCCTGGGACTGGAGCGCCGGTTCAGCCGCACGCGATGGACCCGCCACGTTTGAATAATACTCCACCTCAGCATGTTTTGACACCTCTGGGTCATTATTCTAACCCCCTGGACAATATGATTACCACGGCAACGCGATTGGCGGCTCCACCAGTTGAAGGCGAGTCTCCAACGGCGATAGAGACATGGAGGGCCAGCGAGCTTCTTCAGACAGCTGTGGCTCAACATGCGGCTTATTCTTACAGTCGCGAGCAGATTCACTCAACCCCTCGTCCAAGCCGGAGTTATAGCAGACACATCGACTCACCGACAGTTTTAAGCAGTGAGCAGCACCGCAACCAACCTCGTGGACATGACCCGGCGCATGGTGGTGCCGATGCTCAGACTTTGGTGGATCAAGGCAGAGCGCGTCGGGAGGCCGAGCTGGCAGCTCAACAAGCATCTCATCAATATTCTCCGGTTTATCGTCAGCTTCGATGGAGGCAGGCCTGACCTCTAGAACCTTTGGGTGTGCCGTGTTTAGTGTCGGCTCTGCGTAACGAGCGTTTGCCCAAGGATTTCAAGGGTCCTCGTAAGGTGCCTAACTACACGACGGATCAGCCCCCTGAAGCTTGGATCGAAAGTTATGAGATGGCAATGGAGATGCTGGATGTTGGTGATGCTGCATGCGCTAAGTATTTCACCATGATGTTGGATGGGACGACTCGTACTTGGTTGAAAGGGCTGCCTGCCAACTCCATTGGGTCATGGGCCAAGCTAAAAGCCTGGTTTATCCAGAACTTTAAGGACACGTGCAAGTAGTCTATGTCAATCGTGGATTTGGACTCTTGTGTCCAAGGTGAGGGCGAGTCAACAACCCATTGGGTGCGCCGGGTCTCAGCCATCCTACACTCATCGGTTCGTATCAATGTCGGTTCCGCAGTACTCATGCTGGAGAAGAATTGTCACTTCATGCCCCTTAAGCAGAAACGGGGGCGGCTTAAACGCCACTTCAATGACATGGGGGAGCTAATGGTGGCTCTCGTCAAGTATGCTGACTCTGATAGTACCAAGGACCCCGAGTCTGATGATGAAAGGTCGGGTAAGGGAAAGAAGAGCAGCAACACGAAAGGGCAACAACATAACCCGACAAGTCTGGGTGGCAATGGTAAGCGCAAAGCTGATGGTAATTTGGATTTTGTGGCCAACACCAATACGCAGAATAATAGTGAGCGCCGTACGGGAAAGCCGCCCCCTAGGTTTGGAGGTCTAAAATTCAATCTTGAGGCGATGATGAATCAGCCTTGCCCGAAGCATGGTATGCGGGAAAAGCCGGGCACTCACCTTTGGAAGGATTGCTTCATTATGAGGGAGTATAGAAATTCCAATTTTTTCCAGAACAATCATGGGCCGGACGGCGGCTTAGGATCCGGCTCTCACGGTCCGAGTTATGGTGGTGGCGGTTCTAATTCCAGTTTCCAGGGCCAAGGCAATCAAGGTGGTTTTAATTAACAGTCTGGTCAAGGGAATCAGCCGCAGTAGTCTGGTTATCAGAGTAACCCAAAGCAGTTGAATAGTGGACAGTACCATATTTTCACCACGAGTTTATGCAAGCAGGATCAGAAACTTCATAAAAGGGCAGTGAACGCAGTTGAGTCGGCGATTCCCCGTTACTTGCGATGGTCTGAACACCCTATTCTCTGGAGTCGTGAGGATCACCCGCCCCGGGTTGATAATCCGGGACATTTGGCTCTGGTGGTGGTGCCTCAGGTTGGAGGGTACAAATTTACTAATTGACTCATGGATGGGGGTAGCAGTATCAATATTCTGTATTATGAAACTTTTCATCGCACGAGCTTGACTGACAAGGATCTTAAGCCGTCAAACACTGTCTTTCACGACGTGGTGCCTGGTAGGTCGGCATATCTAGTGGGCAAAATATCTTTGGAAGTTGCTTTTGGAGATGATCATGATTCTAGATCTGAGACATTGACTTTTGAGGTGATTAAAATCAAGAGCCCTTATCATGCTCTGTTTGGGCGGCCGGCTTATGCTAAGTTCATGAGAAGGCCTTGTTATGTTTATTTGCAGGTTAAGATGCCGGGTCAAAAGGGCACCATTATAGTGCATGGAAGCCGGAAGATAGCCTTGGAGTGTGCAGAAGGCGATGCTGCCTATGCTGAGTCTATCTGTGCAACAGAAGAATTGAAGTTTTATAAGGATAATGTTGACCGGCGGATATGACATCTTTGAGGAAGCCAACCACAGAGCATGACCCCCTGTTGAAATTTAGGTCGGCGGATGACACTAAGCTAGTTGACTTCATTCCTGGCAACTCATCCAAGCAGTTCAGCATTAGTGCTAATCTGGATCAGAAATAGGAAAGCGCGCTCATCGAGTTCATCCGTGAGAACCGGGACATCTTTGCATGCAAACCTTCAGACATGCCAGGTGTACCGAGGGAACTCGCTGAGCACACTCTCAATATTGATCCAAAGTTTGAACCGTTCAAGCAATTCCTTTGCCATTTCAATGAAGAGAGGCGCAAGGCCATTGGTGAAGAGGTGGCCCAGCTCTTGGTGGCTGGGTTTATTATTGAAGTTTTTCATCCTGAGTGGTTGGCTAACCTAGTGCTGGTACTTAAGAAAAACGGTACTTGGCGTATGTGCGTGGATTACATGGACTTAAACAAGGTCTGTTCGACTGATCCCTTTGCTCTCCCCCGTATTGATCAAATTATTGATGCTACGGCGGGTTGTGAGCGTTTGAGCTTTTTGGATGCTTATTTTGGTTATCATCAGATCAAGATGGCAGTTAAGGACCAGGAGAAGACAACTTTCATCACTCCCTTTGGAGCCTTCTGTTATGTGTCTATGCTTTTTGGGCTCAAGAGTGCCCAGGCGACTTACCAGCAGTTGATGACCCACTAGTATAGGGGATCTATCGTAGTCCTTTTGATAAGTAAGAGTGTCAAACCCAACGAGGAGCAGAAGAAAATGACAAGAGGTTTTCAGTAAGGTATTCTCTGCAAGCACAGAAATTGTCGGTAATAGATAGTTTTGTGATAAGGTAATTTGTAACAGGTAACAAGTAATAAAAGTAAATAAGGTGCAGCAAGATGGCCCAATCCTTTTTGTAGCAAAGGACAAGCCTGGACGAACTCTTATATAAAGGAAAATGCTCCCGAGGACACATGGGAATTATCGTCAAGCTAGTTTTCATCACGCTCATATGATTCGTGTTCGTTACTTTGATAATTTGATATGTGGGCTGACCGGTGCTTGGGTACTGCCCTTCCTTGGACAAGAATCCCACCTATGATTAACCCCTATTGCAAGCATACACAACTACAAAAGAAGTATTAAGGTAAACCTAACCATAGCATGAAACATATGGATCCAAATCAGCCCCTTACGAAGCAACTCATAAACTAGGGTTTAAGATTCTGTCACTCTAGCAACCCATCATCTACCTATTACTTCCCAATGCCTTCCTCTAGGCCCAAACAATGGTGAAGTGTCATGTAGTCAACGTTCACATAACACCACCAGAGGAAAGACAACATACATCTCATCAAAATATCGAACAAATACCAAATTCACATGAATACTTATAGCAAGACTTATCCCATGTCCTCAGGAATAAACGTAACTACTCACAAATAATATTCATGTTCATAATCAGAGGGGTATGAATATGCATAAAGGATCTGAACATATGATCTTCCACCAAATAAACCAACTAGCATCAACTACAAGGAGTAATCAACACTACTAGCAACCCACAGGTACCAATCTGAGGTTTTGGGATAAAGATTGGATACAAGAGATGAACTAGGGTTTGAGAGGAGATGGTGCTGGTGAAGATGTTGATGGAGATTGACCCCCTCCCGATGAGAGGATAGATAGTGATCATGATGGTGATGATTTCCCCCTCACGAAGGGATGTTTCCCCGGCAGAATAGCTCCGCTGGAGCCCTAGATTGGTTTCGCCAGGTTCCGCCTCGTGGTGGCGGTGCTTCGCCCCGAAAGCTTGCTTCTTATTTTTTCCAGGGCGAAAGAGTTCATATAGCCAAAGATGGGCATAGGAGGCCTGCCAGGGGGCCCACGAGGCAGGGGGCGCGCCCAGGGGGTAGAGCGCCCCCACCCTCGTGGATGGTGGATGGCCCCCTCTGGTGCTTTCTTTGCCCAATATCTTTTATATATTCCAAAACTGACTTTCGTGGAGTTTCAGGAGTTTTGGAGTTGTGCAGAATAGGTCTCTAATATTTGCTCCTTTTCCAGCCCAGAATTCCAACTGCCGACATTCTCCCTCTTCATGTAAACCTTGTAAAATAAGAGAGAATAGGCATAAGTATTGTGACATAATGTGTAATAACAGCCCATAATGCAATAAATATGATATAAAAGCATGATGCAAAATGGACGTATCAACTCCCCCAAGCTTAGACCTTGAATGTACTCAAGCAGAAACCGATAACGAAAAATATGTCCACATGTTTAGAGGTATAGGTATCGATAAAATAAAATATGGACATGAGGGCATCATGAACATTCTTATAACAACAACATGTATATATTTTCATATGATTTCTTATGCTAAAGTAACAATCTATTCACAATGTCAAGTATGAATCAGAAACTTCATTGAAAACTAACAAACTATGATCTCGGTCATTGAAGCAATTGCAATTTATCATAACATCGGAAAGTGTTGGGGGAAATCTGCCTCCACGAACACCTATGGGGACCGAGCCCCTTTCTGGTTCGGCGGGGGGCGGAGGTCGCGCGAAGAGCGGATCGAGACGATGCACACAAGGGGTTTACCCAGCTTCGGGCCGCACGGATGCGTAAAACCCTACTGCTGCTTTGTGGTTTGTATTGTGTTCTTGTTCGGGAGCGCTAAGTGCTACAGTACACTCAGGCAACTAATCAGACCGAGTGTGAGTGGCCTCCTCCTTCCTCCCTTTCATCTCTACGTTGCGCATGGGGCCTCCTTTTATATGCACAAGGGGTTACCCACAGGTGGCAACGTAGGTGGGGGTAAAACTGGGAAACGCTGTGTTGGGTACAGCTGTTTGCACAGTGCTATCATACCTAACTCTGACGGCAGGGGACAAGAGCATTAAATGCCCGTCTAGGTCGCCCAAACAGTGCAGAAAAGGGGCCGTCAGGGGCGCCACCGTTTGCCACGACGGCTATCCTGTCAGCGTTGCTTCGCCACCGCATGCCCCTGGCTGCGCAGCCTCTCGCCACGTACGCCTGGAATCGCCCCAGAGCGACGTGTGGGTGGATGAGATGGAACGCAGGCACGGGGTGGTGACTTGCCGCGGCAAGCGCCTTGCCGCGGTTGGTGCCTTGTCGCGCCCGGGAGCTTGTTGCTCACCGGTCCTTGCCGGGACGCGTGGCGCGTCGCAGCAAGTCTCTTGTCGTGCCCTGGTCGGCCTTCCCGGCAAGCTCCTCTTGCCGGGGCCTTGTGCTTCGAGCGGCCGTCCCGGCAAGCTCCTCTTGCCAGGGCCTTGCTCTCTTCGGGTGGCCTTCCCGGCAAGCTCCTCCTGCCGGGGCCTTGGCTCAAATACTTTGTTCTTGGATGGCCCAAAAAGGGACCATGGAGAGTTTTGGCGATCACCTGGCAAGCCTTGCCGCGGGGTGCTACGACTGCCCGTGCACAAGTTCGGGGTACTAAGGTACCCCTACTTTAGTACACCGACAGGAGCCCCTGGGCCTGGGCCATACACGGTGCCGAGCGCTGTTGGGCCAGGCCCAAAACAGTGCACGGGCACGCGCGGCCTGGGTCACGCTGCATCTTCTTCTGCATCCGCCACGTCCTCCTCGAACGGCACGCGTCGAACGCGGCATCGTGGGGAGAGGTGTGCGTGACGTGGGCGGCGTGCGCGGGGCTGAGCCCCGCAGGCATGCGTCACGTCACAGGTGATTTGTTTATTCGGAAAAGCGAAACGCCCCCTCCCCCTTATAAGCAGGGGAAACAGGGGCAGTCCACCCACCCGCCAGTTGCGATTCCTCGAAAATCTCCGCCACTTCCCAAGGGGAGCAGCGTTCCGCCCCTTCCGTCGCCACCAGTGCTACCAACGCTGTCGACCTCCCTCCCTGCTTCCGCCATGGCCCCGAAGGGCGACAAGGGGAAAGGGAAGGCTGTGAAGTCGGCCGAGGCGCAGCGGCTTGAGGCGCTGCGAAAGGAGCAGGCAACCTTCCCCCCTCAGCTCGACGCGTTGGACCTGAGGGAGGAATTCTACCTCTTCTGGTCGACGGGGACGCGAGCGCATCCGCGCACGAGGGTTCTTCCCGCTGCCGCCCAAAAGAAGTATCCGACTGGGTATCCCTTCTTTCCTCTGTTCTTCTATTGCGGGCTCTGCCCGCCCTTCTCTGAATTTTTCTGCGACATCATGAACACCTACGGGTTCCATCTCCTTGATTTCACCTCCAATGCTATCCTGACCATGGCAATTTTCGCACATCTTTGCGAAAACTTTGTCGGAGTCTATCCAAACGTAGCCCTCTTCCGCCACTTCTTCACGCCTCGAGTAGAGAGAGGAGAGCCTCTCTCCGGCGGAATCGCCTGGATCTCGAAGCCCGGCAAGAAGGATGCTTATCTGGAGGGAGAGCTCCGCAACAAATGGGAGGAGTGGAGAGCAGACTGGTGCCTGATCGTCGAGGAGAACCCGCAGCCATTCACTGTCGTGCGCCGAACTCCTGTGGTGCGTGGCAGGGATTGGAGCGACGCGGCTCCGGACGACGACAAGCTGCAGATTGCCGTTACCCGGATCCTGCGGCTCAGGCTTGCCGGGTTCACAGTTGGCGCCGTTGGCGCAGATTTCCTCCGCCGCCGCATCGCTCCCCTGCAGGAGAAAGGGAGACCCGCCTGGGAGTTCCAGAATGCGGCGGACATCATGAGGCTGCGCCCTGGCCTCAACTTCAATTTCACTGTCTTGGAACTCGACGGAACGCTCAGGGAGCTGTTCAAGCACGACCCCGATCACCCCGAATGGTTAGGCTGCCGCAAGGCGTCGTCCCGTTGTACAACAATTCGTTGCTCAGCCGCATCCTTGCAATGATGCCGCTGTGCACTCGCACGGGATCGACTCCACATGGCAGGAGCCTGCTGGCGACGTTGTGCGGGCATTCTTCGACGACTTGGTGGAGGTGCCGGTCGACCCCGCCGAGCAGAAGGGCCTCACCCGGGACACCACCGACAAGGAGTTGGCGCGCATCGCCTCTAGGATGGAAGAGGCGGCAGTAGCCGCGGCCGCGGGCGAATTTGGATTCACATTGGCGGAGGCGGACGCAGTGGAGGTGGCAAGCCTTGCCGATCGAGCGGAGTTTGTCGGCGAGGAAGAGCCTGCCGGGCACGGCGTTGAGGCGGACAAGCCCACCGAGGACACGAGCGGCTTGCCGGAGACGGACACCTCTTCCTCCCAACCTTTGGGCAGATCGTCGCAAGCGGAGCCCCCGGCTCAACCATGGAGGCGTCTCCGCAAGGCCGGAGACGTGGTGGGGCGGCAGACGAGCCAACAGCCGCAGCGCCGCGTGACACGCTCCGCTATGGCAGCAGGAGCGGGGTCTTCGCGGGCCGCTGCTTCTGCTCCTGCCGCCCCTCGCGCCACGGCGGCAGCCTGGGCAAGGCCGTCTCAGGCTAGCGCCACCACTGCCTCCACCAAGCGGCCGAGGGAGCCCCGCCTCCTCGCGCCAGAAGCGGGCCAGTCTTCGACTTCTCCGCGCTTAGCTCCGACGAGGAAGAGGGAGAGGAGTAAGATCCTCGTTGTACTTGTATTTCTTCAATTCTTGCAGTTGTGTCTCGCATCTCATTTGCTTTCCTCTGAATTTACTCCTTTTCAGGACTCTAGCTCAGAGGGCGGCAAAGAGAGCCAAGGTCCCGGTGGTCATCCTTGATGATGAGCCCACCATGACGATAGGGGGTGCGCCTGAGATGACCTTGTCGGACCCACCAAATAATCCTCAGCGCAGCCCCCAGCGTAAGCATATGATTTGCTTCCTGCCGTTGGGCGCGCCTGGTTACTCTTCATTTTTTGATATTTGACTGTTGATTTGCGTAGGAGCAGAACAGCCCCACCAGGAGCGTCCGGAGACCGCCCCCGATGCGCCACCTGCTACAACTGCACCGCCAAGGGGGAGTTCCCCGGCAAGGGAGGAATCCTCGGCAAGGGAGCAGTCTCCGGCAAGGGAGCAGTCTCCGGCAAGGGAGCAGCCTCCGGCAAGGGAGCAGTCTCCGGCAAGGGACAGCACCGGCGACCCCTTGGCGATGGAGACCGTGACCGCAGACCCTGGCGCAGGTAACCTTCTTGCCTCGAAACTCCCTTGGGGTTCTTCTCTCTTTTTTTGAATCTCCTTCTTTGGATAGTTGCTTGACTTCTCTCCCTCTTTCGGCCTTCAGACCCGCCCGCCACGGACCCGATGGAGACCGAGGTCGTCGTCGAGGAGGATGTGCGTGGTCATACCGATGACGTGGCCGCCACCGGAGAGGCGGACGGTGCTGAAGATCTGGCTGGCGAAGAGGCCGCCAAGGCTGCCGCAGCAGCCGCTGGCGAGGGGACCGGCGATCATACTGACGGCCCTGGGGCCGCAGGAGCGCTAGGCACTGCGGCGACCGCTGATCCTGCTTCCGCCGCAGCGTCGGACCCTGAGGAACCCCAGCCAGGCGTCTACCTGAAGGCCGGCGATGATATCTTCATCAAGCTCCCCTGGGAGTCTACTTCCAGGGCGCCGGTCGAGGGGGATACCTTGGATGGAGAGGTGCTCGCCTCCGCCGGGCTGACGCTGGTTGATGCGCCAAGCAGCAGCGGCGGCGAGCCTGAGGAGGAGCAGCTGCACCGGAAGCTGGTGTCACTCTACCGCGCCCGACAAGCCAAGGTGGAACGCCGGGAAGCGCTTGTCGCGAAGGCGGGAGTGGACATGGAGAAGCGCGCCGAGGAACTCCGGGAGCTCAACCAGGAGGCCCTCCGATCCTTGGCGAAGGAGCGGAGGCAACTCGACGAGGCGCGGACGGCCTTCATCCTCGAGAAGGCCGAATCCGAAGAGCAGCAGAGGCTTGCCACCGAGGGGCTGTCCGCGCGGGAGGGCGAGCTGGTGCAGCAGAAAGCCAACCTCGCCAGCCACGCGGAGGAGGTCGCCGCGCGCGAGCAGGCGCTTGGCGGAGCCCTCAAGGAAGCGCAAGATGCTGCCGCGGCCGCCGAGGCCGCCAAGAAGGAGTTGGAGACGAGGGTGGCGCAGCTCGACACTGATCTTAAGGCGAGCGGTGAGGAGCTCGCCGCGCTCAAACAAGAGCGCGAGAAGGGTGCTCATACCCTCGGTGAGCTGCAAGGACGCTTCGCCGATAAGATCAAGGAGCTTGACGCTGCCAGGGACTCCAATGCTGATCTCGAGATGAAGCTGGCCACCTTGTCCAAGACGCTGGACAGCGCCAAGGAGCGAGAGACAACCTTGCGGAAGGAGATCACGGACAACGAGGCGCTGTTGAAGAGCGCCGCGGTTACCCAGAACAACTTCAGGGCGACGGTGGAGCAGTGGACGGAGGGTCTGGTGGACATCGCCGCCTCCATCGACAAGGAGCTGTCGCTGCTGGGGATGGAGGGTCACGAGTATCCCTCCGGCGCGAACCTCCCACCCATCGCCAAGCTCACTTCGTTCTTCAAAGGCATGGCGACGGCCCTTCAGGAACTCCGGGATGCGATCCCAGTGCGGCTGGCCGACGAGACGCGCGATGCCTGCGCTGGAGCCCTTGAGAAGGTGTTGCTGAAGATCGTCTTCCGCAACCCAGGCCTCAAGCTCACCAACGTCCTCAGATCCCTGCCGCCAGACGCTGACATGGAGGAGATCAGGGCCCTCGTCGCGCCCATTGTGGAAAGGGTGGCCGGGATCAAGAGGATCGAGGGCGACCGTGTGGATTAGGCCGCCCGCCCTTTTCTTTTCTTGTCGCCGCTGGCCGAGTTATGAAAACAATTCATTAGGGCTGCGACAAGCTATCTTGTAATATAACTTCATCTTAGGTAGTGAATGCACTGTTCCTTCCTCTATTTGATTCCCTCCTTTGTATGTTATTGCCCTATGCTTTTAGGGAACTTGCCGGCGTAGGCACACTTGCTGAGTGCGGGACATCAGCAGCCCGCTGGCGGTGCCGTTGCCGGCAAGAAACCTTGTCATGACTAGCCGCGGTTCACTTAAGTTGTTGAGCAGGCTCGAAGCGAAATAAGGGCGCAACTGCAGTTTCAGCACACTCAACTCGCTGAGCAAGCTCGAAACAAAGTAAGGGCGCGAGTCTGGTCGCAGCATACTTAAATCGTTGAGCGGACTCGAAACAAAGTAAGGGCGCGACTAGCCACGAGCTGGTTCCTCCACGCACAGGTTTTCCATACCAAGTACGGTCGTTCGAGGAAGATAACCTTAGAATTTAAAAACTTGATTGCCCAAACTTTGGCAACTTAGCTTTTCCATGGCTCGCTGCCCGGCAAGGTCGCTTTCCGGCCAGGCGAAACTTCATCGAACGTCGCCTGGTCCTCACCGTTATCTTCCCCCTTCCCTCCCCGGCAAACTTATGGGCGAGGGAATCTTCCTTTTCTTGAGAAGAAAAGGAAGAAGAGAAAATAAAGGTTCGGAGCCCCATGGCCCGTCATCGCTTACCGGGGGTCAGTGCTGCACAGAGTGTCAGATAATACATGCAAAGAATAAAAAGCATGAGATCGACAAGATGTGCGGAACACATGAACTTAATCTGTGCACAGGGTCTGCGCCTGGCTTTGTACAAAGGATCACATGCAACAGAGGCAAGACTTGTACAAAAGGGTGGTTGCCAGACGGGGTCCGACAACCGCGCCTTACGGGCGAAACTTACGAAGATGCCCAACGTTCCAGGAGTTGCTCACCAGAGTGGTATCTTCGGTCTCAAGGCGGACAGCGCCAGGCCTAGCGACTTGTTTCACCCGGTAAGGGCCTTCCCACTTCCTCGAAACTTCTGGCACTGACTTGGCGGCTATAAAAGCAGCACAAAGCTTGCTGGTAGCGAGCAGCTCGTACAGCGGCCTGAAGACGGTCCTCCTCGAGGAGCAGCGCGTCATCTCGTCGCAGCTGCTCTTGCTCGAGCTCAGCGTGAGCGAACACTCGAGGTGGCCCGTATGCGAGATCCGTGGGGCTAACTGCCCCCGCTCCATGGAATAGAGCGAAAGGTTGCCTGGTCATACCAGGGCTTACCTGCGCCGAGAGGTGTCGGCGTATGTTCGGACGCCGTGGCACCATGAGCTGGCTCGACGACGTCCATTCCGCCGCCGGCGCCGTCCTCACCACCCGTTTGCTCCAGGGGTGGTGGGTTCGACGCGGACGGACCATCCACCTCCGGATCCTTCTTCTTCGGTGGCATGTCGATGAAGACAATGGAGATCTAGCCTGTGCAGACGCCGGATCAGGTTCACACAACCTCGACGCCCCCTACCTGGCGCGCCAAAGATGTCGGGGGAAATCTGCCTCCACGAACACCTATGGGGACCGAGCCCCTTTCTGGTTCGGCGGGGGGCGGAGGTCGCGCGAAGAGCGGATCGAGGCGATGCACACAAGGGGTTTACCTAGCTTCGGGCCGCACGGATGCGTAAAACCCTACTGCTGCTTTGTGGTTTGTATTGTGTTCTTGTTCGGGAGCGCTGAGTGCTACAGTACACTCAGGCAACTAATCAGACCGAGCGTGAGTGGCCTCCTCCTTCCTCCCTTTCATCTCTACGTTGCGCATGGGGCCTCCTTTTATATGCGTAAGGGGTTACCCACAGGTGGCAATGTAGGCGGGGGTAAAACTGGGAAACGCTGTGTTGGGTACAGCTGTTTGCACAGTGCTATCATACCTAACTCTGACGGCAGGGGACAAGGGCATTAAATGCCCGTCTAGGTCGCCCAAACAGTGCAGAAAAGGGGCCGGCAGGGGCGCCACCGTTTGCCACGACGGCTATCCTGTCAGCGTTGCTTCGCCACCGCATGCCCCTGGCTGCGCAGCCTCTCGCCACGTACGCCTGGAATGGCCCCATAGCGACGCGTGGGTGGATGAGCTGGAACACAGGCGCGGGGTGGTGACTTGCCGCGGCAAGCGCCTTGCCGCGGTTGGTGCCTTGTCGCGCCCGAGAGCTTGTTGCTCACCGATCCTTGCCGGGACGCGTGGCGCGTCGCAGCAGGTCTCTTGTCGTGCCCTGGTCGGCCTTCCCGGCAAGCTCCTCTTGCCGGGGCCTTGTGCTTCGAGCGGCCGTCCCGGCAAGCTCCTCTTGCCGGGGCCTTGCTCTCTTCGGGTGGCCTTCCCGGCAAGCTCCTCCTGCCGGGGCCTTGGCTCAAATACTTTGTTCTTGGATGGCCCAAAAAGGGACCATGGAGAGTTTTGGCGATCACCTGGCAAGCCTTGCCGCGGGGTGCTACGACTGCCCGTGCACAAGTTTGGGGTACTAAGGTACCCCTACTTTAGTACACCGACAGAAAGAGTCAATATAAGAGCTTTTTAGCAAGTCCACATACTCAACTATCATTTAGTCTTTCACAATTGCTAACACTCACGCAATACTTATGGGTATGGAGTTTTAATCGGACACACAGAAAGATAGGGGCTTGTAGTGTTGCCTCCCAACCTTTTACCTCAAGGGTACTGTCAACAATAATAGTTTATCATAACTTACATCCAATTGGATATATATATATCAGGATCTTTCCAACACAATGTGCTTGCCAAAGGATAAAATGTAAAAAGGAAGGGTGAAGATCACCATGACCCTTGTACAAGGTATAAGACAAGAATAAAATATAGGCCCTTCGCAGAGGGAAGCAGAGGTTGTCATGTGCTTTCATGGTTGGATGCAAGAAATCTTAATGCAAAAGAACGTCACTTTATATTGCCACTTGTGATATGTACTTGCTACCTCTTGAAAACTGCGTTGGTTTTCCCTTGAAGAGGAAAGGGTGATGCAGTAAAGCAGCGTAAGTATTTCTTTCAGTTTTTGAGAACCAAGGTATCAATCCAGTAGGAGGCCACGCACGAGTCCCTCGCACCTACACAAACAAATAAAACCTCGCAACCAACACAATAAAGGGGTTGTCAATCCCTTCACGGTCACTTACGAAAGTGAGATCTGTTAGATATGATAAGATAATATTTTTGGTATCTTTATGATAAAGATGCAAAGTAAAATAAAAGGCAATAAAAATAGCTAAGTGTTTGAAGATTAATATGATGGAAAATAGACCCGGGGGCCATAGGTTTCACTAGTGGCTTCTCTCGAGAGCATAAATATTACGGTGGGTGAACAAATTACTGTTGACCAATTGATAGAATTGAGCATAGTGGTGAGAATATCTAGGTATGATTATGTATATAGGAATCACTTCCGAGACAAGTAGACCAACTCCTGCCTACATCTACTACTATTACTCCACACATCGACCGCTATCCAGCATGCATCTAGAGTATTAAGTTCATAAGAACAGAGTAATGCTATAAGTATGATGACATGATGTAGAGGGATAAACTCATGCAATATGAAATAAACCCCATCTTGTTATGCTCGATGGCAACAATACAATACGTGCCTTGCTGCCCCTCCTGTCACTGGGAAAGGACACCGCAAGATTGAACCCAAAGCTAAGCACTTCTCCCATTGCAAGAAAGATCAATCTAGTAGGCCAAACCAAACTGATAATTCGAAGAGACTTGCAAAGATAACAAATCATACATAAAAGAATTCAGAGAAGATTCAAATATTGTTCATAGATAAACTTGATCATAAACCCACAATTCATCGGTCTCAGCAAACACACCGCAAAAGAAGATTACATCGAATAGATCTCCACGAGAATCATGGAGAACTTTGTATTGAGATCCAAAGAGAGAGAAGAAGCCATCTAGCTAATAACTATGGACCCGAAGGTCTCAGATAAAGTACTCACACATTATCGGTGAGGCTATGGTGTTGATGTAGAAGCCCTCCGTGATCAATGGCCCCTCCGGCAGGACGCCGGAAAAGGCCCCAAGATGGGATCTCACTGGTACAGAAGGTTGCGGCGGTGGAATTAGGTTTTCGTGGATGCTTCTGTTGGTTTGGGGGTACGTAGGTATATATAGGAGGAAGAAGTACGTCGTTGGAGCAACATGGGCCCCATGAGGGTGGAGGGCGCGCCCAGGGGGGTAGGCGCGCCCCCTACCTCGTGCCCTCCTGGTTGCTTTCTTGATGTAGGGTCCAAGTCCTCTGGATCATGTTTGTTCCGAAAATCACGTTCCCGAAGGCTTCATTCCGTTTGGACTCCATTTGATATTCTTTTTCTACGAAACTCTGAAATAGGCAAAAAACAGCAATTTGGGCTGGGCCTCCGGTTAATAGGTTAGTCCCAAAAATAATATAAAAGTGTATAACAAAGCCCATTAATCATACAAAATAGAATATAATATAGCATGAAGCAATCAAAAATTATAGATACGTTGGAGACGTATCAAGCATCCCCAAGCTTAATTCCTGCTCGTCCTCGAGTAGGTAAATGACAAAAATAGAATTTTTAATGCGGAATGCTACTTGGCATAATTTTTTAATATAAACCTCTTAATTGTGGTATGAATATTTAGATCCGAAGGATTCAAGATAAAAGTTTAATATTGACATAAATGAAATAATACTTCAAGCATACTAAGTAAGCAATTATGTCTTCTCAAAATAACATGGCCAAAGAAAGTTCATCCCTATAAAATCATATAGTTTAGTCATGCTCCATTTTCGTCACACAAGAATGCTCTCATCATGCACAACCCCGATGACAAGCCAAGCAATTGTTTCATACTTTAGTAATCTCAAACTTTTTCAACTTTCACGCAATACATGAGCGTGAGCCATGGATATAGCACTATGGGTGGAATAGAATATAATGATGGGGGTTATGTGGAGAAGACAAAAAAGGAGAAAGTCTCACATCAACACGGCTAATCAACGGGCTATGGAGATGCCCATATCAATTGATGTTAATGCGAGGAGTAGGGATTGCCATGCAACGGATGCACTAGAGCTATAAATGCATGAAAGCTCAACAAAAGAAACTAAGTGGGTGTGCATCCAACTTGCTTGCTCACGAAGACCTAGGGCATTTGAGGAAGCCCATTATTGGAATATAAAAGCCAAGTTCTATAATGAAAAGTTCCCACTAGTATATGAAAGTGACAAAACAAGAGACTCTCTATCATGAAGATCATGGTGCTACTTTGAAGCACAAGTGTGGAAAAAGGATAGTAGCATTGTCCCTTTTTTTGGGCTTTTCCTTTTTTGGCCTTTCTCTTCTTTTTTTATTGGGACAGTGCTCTATGAATGATGATCATCACACTTCTATTTATTTACAACTCAATGATTACAACTCAATACTAGAACAAAGTATGACTCTATATGAATGCCTCCGGCGGTATACCGAGATGGGCAATGAATCAAGAGTAACATGTATGAAAAATTATGAACGGTGGCTTTGCCACAAATACGATGTCAACTACATGATCATGCAAAGCAATATGACAATGATGAACGTGGCATGATGAACAGAAAGGTGGAAAGTTGCATGGCAATATATCTCGGAATGGCTATGGAAATGCCATAGTAGGTAGGTATGGTGGTTGTTTTGAGGAAGATATAAGGAGGTTTATGTGTGAAAGAGCGTAGCATATCATGGGGTTTGGATGCACCGGCGAAGTTTGCACCAACTCTCAATGTGAGAAAGGGCAATGCACGGTACCGAAGAGGCTAGCAATGATGGAAGGGTAAGAGTGCGTATAATCCATGGACTCAACATTAGTCATAAAGAAATCACATATTTATTGCAAAAATCTATAAGTCGTCAAAAACCAAGCATTACGCGCATGCTCCTAGGGGGATAGATTGGTAGGAAAAGACCATCGCTCGTCCCCGACCGCCACTCATAAGGAAGACAATCAAAGAACACTTCATGTTTCAAATTAGTTAAATAACGTTTACCATACGTGCAGACTAAGGCATAGCCTAGTGGTTGGAAGGGGCTGATGCCTTCCCACCCACCCAGGTTCAAGGCATGGTACTTGCAATTTGGGTTTGTTGCACCAATTATACTGTAAGGGGTTCCCTTACAGTCTTTCTGTCAAAAAAACGTTTACCATACGTGCATGCTACGGGACTTGCAAACTTCAACACAAGTATTTCTCAATTCCACAACTACTCAACTAGCACAACTTTAATATTACTACCTCCATATCTCAAAACAATAATCAAGCATCAAACTTCTCTTAGTATTCAACACACTCATAAGAAAGTTTTTTACTAGTTTTGCATACCTAACATATTAGGATTAACTTTCCTAATTTAAGAAAATTACCATGTTGTTTAAGACTCTCAAATTACTATCAGTGGAGCATGAGAGAATAATAGTTTCTATAAAACAAAACCACCACCGTGCTCTAAAAGATATAAGTGAAGCACTAGAGAAAAAACTATAAAGCTCAAAAGATATAAGCGAAGCGCATAGAGTATTCTAATAAATTCCGAATTATGTGTATCTCTCTCAAAAGGTGTGTACAGCAAATATTATTGTGGTAAACTAAAAATCAAAGACTCAAATCATACAAGACGCTCCAAGCAAAACACATATCATGTGGTGAATAAAAATATAGCTCCAAGTAAAGTTACCGATGGAAGTAGACGAAAGAGGGGATGCCTTCCAGGGCATCCCCAAGCTTTGGCTTTTTGGTGTCCTTAGATTATATTGGGGTGCCATGGGCATCCCCAAGATTAGGCTCTTGTCACTCCTTGTTCCGTAATCCATCAAATCTTTTACCCAAAACTTGAAAACTTCACAACACAAAACTTAACGGAAAATCTCGTGAGCTCCGTTAGCGAAAGAAAAGAAAACACCACTTCAAGGTACTGTAATGAACTCATTCTTTATTTGTATGGGTGTTAAACCTACTGTATTCTAACTTCTCTATGGTTTATAAACTATTTTACAAGCCATAGATTCATCAAATAAGCAAACAACACACGAAAAACAGAATCTGTCAAAAAACAGAACAGTCTGTAGTAATCTGTAACTAATGCAAACTTCTGGAACTAAAAAATTTCAGCCAAAATAGGACGACCTAGAAAATTTGTTTATTGATCAGAAGAAATTGGAATCAATATTTTATCACGTTCTGGTGATTTTTAACAATTGTTTTCGTGAACAGAAAGTTTCTGGAATTTTCAGCAAGATCAAATAACTATCATCGAAGAAGATCCTATAGGTTTAACTTAGCACAAACACTAATTAAAACATAAAAACAAACCTAACCAGAGGCTAGGTCAAATATTTATTCCTAAACAGAAGCAAAACGCAAAAAACGAAAAATAAAATTGGGTTGCCTCCCAACAAGCGCTATTGTTTAACGCCCCTAGCTAGGCATAAAAGCAAGGATAGATCTAGGTATTGCCATAATAATAGGATAGATCACGAAAACTCATTTCATATTCTCTATGTTCAGCAGCAAGTTTTCTTTGAGGCAAGCAAAAATAATCAGAAGGGCTAAATTTAATGGGACAGAAGTCCCCAAGATCAACCTTTCGAGGTATAGGTTCCTCCTTCGGCCCTTCGTATTGCACAAACAATTCATCATTATAAGCATTATTTTGAAAGAATTTCGTAAGCCTATACTCGAGAGAGTATCCTAGATCATTGTTTCGAATAGCAAAGTCATCATTAAGTTTGGAAATTCTGTCAACTAGAACATTGGTAGAAACTCTTTTTCTAAGGTTTTCATTAAAAGCAACATAGTCTAGAGATTGAAAACGCATTATTTCCTCTTGATCAAAGAGGATAGCCTCTATGGAGGACGGCCAGCGTCACCCTATAGTGCGCAAAGATTTCTTTGGCCTCATTTATTATAAATCTGAATTGATGAGCCAGAAAGATAGTAGCGGCACGCTTAACAGAAGAATGCTCAATATTGGAAAATTCTAGGAAAATCATTTGTATGCAAGGATGCATGTGCATAAATTGCCTTTCAAGTTCATTTACAAGCATGGCGATAGCGTCCGCAAGACTACTAGTTCTATGAAGAATAGAACTACCCATAGAAGGCAAAGCATCGGCACAAGTAAAGAAATCTTGGATAACTCCTTTTCCAATAAAATTACCGCTACCAATTCAGAATTTTTTTGTATGTAAGATAGGGAGTTCTTCAGCAAGAGCATCAGAATTTTCCATGTTATTATTATTGTCTATATCGACAATAATTTCCCCAATTTCAGACATAACGACAGAAAGTGCGAGGATAAAAAAGAAAGAGGGAGGCGAACAGAAAAGAGAGGGCGAATAGAACGGCAAGAGTGAAGTGGGGGAGAGGAAAACGAGAGGCAAATGGCAAATAATTTAATGCGGGAGATAGGAGTTTGCGATGGGTACTTGGTATGTTGACTTTTGCGTAGACTCCCCGGCAACGGCGCCAGAAATCCTTCTTGCTACCTCTTGAGCACTGCGTTGGTTTTCCCTTGAAGAGGAAAGGGTGATGCAGTAAAGCAGCGTAAGTATTTCCCTCAGTTTTTGAGAACCAAGGTATCAATCCGGTAGGAGGCCGCGCACGAGTCCCTCACACCTACACAAACAAATAAAACCTCGCAACCAACGCAATAAAGGGGTTGTCAATCCCTTCACGGTCACTTACGAACGTGAGATCTGATAAGATAATATTTTTGGCATTTTTATGATAAAGATGCAAAGCAAAATAAAAGGCAATAAAAATAGCTAAGTGTTGGAAGATTAATATGATGGAAAATAGACCCGGGGGCCATAGGTTTCACTAGTGGCTTCTCTCGAGAGCATAAATATTACGGTGGGTGAGCAAACTACTGTCGAGCAATTGATAGAATTGAGCATAGTTATGAGAATATCTAGGTATGATCATGTATATAGGCATCATGTCCGTGACAAGTAGACCGACTCCTGCCTGCATCTACTACTATTACTCCACACATTGACCGCTATCCAGCATGCATCTAGAGTATTAAGTTCATAAGAACAGAGTAATGCTTTAAGTATGATGACATGATGTAGAGGGATAAACTCATGCAATATGAAATAAACCCCATCTTGTTATCCTAGATGGCAACAATACAATACGTGCCTTGATGCCCCTACTATCACTGGGAAAGGACACCGCAAGATTGAACCCAAAGCTAAGCACTTCTCCCATTGTAAGAAAGATCAATCTAGTAGGCCAAACCAAACTGATAATTCGAAGATACTTGCAAAGATAACCAATCATACATAAAAGAATTCAGAGAAGATTCAAATATTGTTCATAGATAAACTTGATCATAAACCCACAATTCATCGGTCTCAACAAACACACCGCAAAAGAAGATTACATCGAATAGATCTCCACGAGAATCGTGGAGAACTTTTTATTGAGATCCAAAGAGAGAGAAGAAGCCATCTAGCTAATAACTATGGACCCGAAGGTCTGAGGTAAACTACTCACACATCATCGGAGAGGCTATGGTGTTGATGTAGAAGCCCTCCATGATCAATGCTCCCTCCGGCGGGACGCCGGAAAAGGCCCCAAGATGGGATCTCACGGGTACAGAAGGTTGCGATGGTGGAATTAGGTTTTCATGGATGCTTCTGTTGGTTTGGGGGTACGTAGGTATATATAGGAGGAAGAAGTATGTCGGTGGAGCAACGTGGGACCCATGAGGGTGGAGGGCGCGCCTAGGGGGGTAGGCGCGCCCCCTACCTCGTGCCCTCCTGGTTGCTTTCTTGACGTAGGGTCCAATTCCTCTGGATCACGTTTGTTCCGAAAATCACGTTCCCGAAGGTTTAATTCCGTTTGGACTCCGTTTGATATTATTTTTCTACAAAACTCTGAAATAGGCAAAAAAACAACAATTTGTGTTGGGCCTCCGGTTAATAGGTTAGTCCCAAAAATAATATAAAAGCGTATAATAAAGCCCATTAATCATCCAAAACAGAATATAATATAGCATGAAGCAATAAAAAATTATAGATACGTTGGAGACGTATCAGACCTTTATTATGCAGTCCATCGCTTTTATTGCTTCCATATCACAAGATCGTATAAAGCTTATTTTCTCCACATTAATAGATCAAACATATTTTGAGAGCAATTTTTATTGCATGCAACAATGACAACTTACTTGAAGGATCTTACTCAATCCATAGGTAGATGTGGTGGACTCTCATGGCAAAACCGGGTTTAAGGATATTTGGAAGCACAAGTAGTATCTCTACTTGGTGCAAAGAATTTGGCGAGCAAGAGGGGGAAAGGCAAGCTCAATCTGTTGGATGATCCATGACAATATACTTTATTTCAGATATAAGAAAACATAACCCATTACGTTGTCTTCCTTGTCCAACATTAACTTTTTAGCATGTCATATTTTAATGAGTGCTCACAATCATAAAAGATGTCCAAGATAGTATATTTATATGTGAAAACCTGTCTTTCTTTATTACTTATTGCAACGATGACCAAAACTATGTTTGTCAACCTTCAACAACTTTTATTCATCACACTCTTTATATGTGAAGTCATTACTCTCCATAAGACCATTATGATCTCTTTAATTCTTTTTATTCTTTCTTTTATTCCCTCAAGATCATAGCAAGATAACCAAGCCCTCGACTCGAAACTAATCTTTATTATATATAGCTCACGGACTCGATTACAATGAAGGATCATAAAGAAAAACTAAAAACTAAATCATATTAAAACTTTATTCTACTAGATCAAGATATTACCAAAAGGATCGAACTAAGAAAAAGGGTAAAGATAGGAGTGTGATGATGATACGATACCGGGGCACCTCCCCCAAGCTTGCAGTTGCCAAGGGGAGTGCCCATACCCATGTATTTATGTCTCTTTCCTCGGAGGTGAAGGAGATGGTGATGATGATGACAATTGTGCCTTCAGCTTTTTCAAATTGTAATTGAGAAGAGCAATTTCCTCCTTTAAATCACCGACCTCCGATTCCAGCTTCAAGATCTTGTCATATAAATCTCCTTTGCTTTTCTGCCGAAAACGAGAAGGAATAGATCGGTTGTTAGACAGTTTAGCCCTCTTAGGGAGACTAGACTTCTTGAACTTCATGTGCATATCCCCAGGTTGAGATAGAGGAACATCCTCCTCCATCGAGCTTGAATCATTGATCCTCCTCAAATGAGCATCCTCCTCATCATCCATAGTTCGACCACAAGGAGATAGGTCCCCATAGGTCTTTGGGTCAGCAATGAGATGTGAGACATAGCTCTCTCCGTCAGAGTCTTGAGATGACATCTTGCTCTAAATCTGCTGCAGAAATAGCTCTAAACAAAACCTTTGGGAGATTATATAATGAATTTTTACCTACCAAAAGAAGTATCGTGCAAGAAAACGGAGTCCGAAGAGCACACGAGCAGCCCACGAGGCAGGGGACGCGCCCAGGGGGTAGGGAGCACCCTCCACCCTCGTGGATGCCTCGTGTCCCTTTTGGACTACTTCCTATTTTCCTATTTTCTTAAATATTCCAAAATGGAGAAAAATTGCTATTAGAACCGTTTTGGAGTCAGTTTACTTACTGTACCACATACTTATTCTTTTTCGGACTCTAAAACATTCCGGAAAGTGTCCCTTATGTATTCCTCCGGGGTTAGGTCTCAATAATATTAGATTCAACATTTATTGGATTACCTGAGATACAATGTTTGATTCTTTGACCATTCACCACCTTTGGATTTGTGCCTTCGAAGTTGTTGATTTTTATGGCACCGGAACGATAGACCTCCTTGATAACGTAAGGACCTTCCCATTTAGAGAGAGGTCTTCCTGCAAAAAATCTTAAACAAGAGTTGTATAACAAAATATAATCACCTATGTTAAACTCACGCTTTTGTATACTTTTGTCATGCCATAATTTAACTTTTTATTTAAACAGTTTGGCATTCTCATAGGCCTGGGTTCTCCGCTCATCAAGTGAGCTAATGTCAAATAGCCTCTTTTCACCGGCAAGTTTGAAATCATAATTGAGCTCTTTAATGGCCCAATATGCCTTATGTTCTAGTTCGAGATGTAAGTGACATGCTTTTCCATAAACCATTTTATATGGAGACATACCCATAGGATTTTTATATGCAGTTCTATAGGCCCATAGTGCATCATCAAGTTTCTTGGACCAATTCTTTCTAGATCTATTAACAGCCTTTTGCAAAATTAATATGATCTCTCTATTACTTAGTTCTACTTGACCACTAGACCGTGGATGATATGGGGATGCAATTCTATGATTAACATCATACTTAGCAAGCATTTTACGAAAAGCACCATGAATAAAATGTGAACCACCATCAGTCATTAAGTATCTAGGGACTCCAAACCTCAGAAAAATAACTTCTTTAAGCATCTTAATAGAGGTGTTATGATCAACACTACTAGTTGGAATAGCTTCTACCCACTTAGTAACGTAATCAACAACAACTAAAATGTGTGTATACCCATTAGAGGAAGGAAACGGTCCCATATAATCAAAGCCCCAAACATCAAATGGTTCAATAACAAGTGAATAGTTCATAGGCATTTCTTGACGTCTACTAATATTACCAATTCTTTGACATTCATCACAAGACAAGACAAACTTATGGACGTCCTTGAAAAGAGTAGGCCAATAAAAACCGGATTGCAATACCTTATGTGCAATTCTATCTCCAGCGTGGTGTCCTCCATAAGCCTCAGAGTGACACTTGCATAGGATCTGTTGCTGTTCATGCTCAGGTAGACAATATCTAATAACACCATCTACTCCTTTATAAAGGTGTGGGTCATCCCAGAAGTAATGTCTTAAATCATAGAATTTTTTTCTTTTGCTGGTATGTGAAACTAGGTGGTATAAATTTAGCAACAATGTAAATAGCATAATCAGCATACCATGGAGCAGTACGAGAGGCATTTATGATAGCTAATTGTTCATCAATAGGTAGTGGGTCATCAAGAACATTTTCTAACCTAGATAAGTTGTCTGCAACGGGGTTCTCAGCTCCCTTTCTATCAATAATATGCAAATCAAATTCTTGTAGCAAGAGAAACCATCTAATTAGTCTAGGTTTAGCATCTTTCTTTTCCATAAGATATATAATAGCAGCATGATCAGTGTGAACAGTTACTTTAGAATCAACAATATAAGGTCTGAACTTATCACAAGCAAATACAACTACTAAAAATTCTTTTTTAGTAGTAGCATAGTTTCTCTGGAGTTTTACTAGCATATTGGATAACATTTAATTTCTTATCAACTCTTTGTCCTAGAACAGCACCTACAGCATAATCACTAGCATCACACATAATTTCAAAGGGTAAATTCCAATCAGGTGGCTGAACAATAGGTGCAGAAATCAAGGCTTTCTTAAGTATTTCAAATTCTTCTACACAATCATCATCGAAGACAAAAGGAACATCTTTTTGTAAGAGATTAGTCAGAGGCATAGAAATTTTTGAGAAGTCTTTAATGAACCTCCTATAAAAACTGGCATGACCAAGGAAACTTCTTATACCTTTAATGTCCTTAGGACACGACATCTTTCCAATAGCATCAACTTTAGCTTTATCAACTTCAATACCTCTTTCAGAAATTTTATGCCGCAAGACAATACCTTCATTGACCATAAAAGTGGTACTTCTCCCAATTCAAGACAAGATTAGTTTCTTCACATCTCTGCAAAACTCGGTCAAGGTTGCTTAAGAAATCATCAAAAGAAGTTCCATAAACGGAGAAATCGTCCATGAAAACCTCAACAATCTTTTCACAAAAGTCAGAGAAAATAGCAGTCATACATCTTTGAAAGGTAGCAGGTGCATTACATAAACCAAAAGGCATACGTCTACAAGCAAAGGTACCGAAAGGGCAAGTAAAAGTGGTCTTTTCTTGATCCTCTTTTGACACATGTATTTGAGAGAAACCAGAATAACCTTCTAGAAAGCAAAAATGTGTATGTTTGGATAATCTTTATAGCATTTGATCAATAAAAGGTAAAGGGTAATGATCCTTTTTAGTAGCTTTATTTAATTTGCGGAAATCAATTACCATTCTATAACCTGTAACAATTCTTTGTGGGATCAATTCATCTTTATCATTAGGAACAACAGTAATACCTCCCTTCTTAGGGACATAATGGATAAAACTTACCCACTGACTATTAGCAACGGGATAAATTATACCTTCCTCGAGAAGCTTTAGTATTTCTTTTCTTACCACTTCTTTCATCTTAGGATTTAACCGTCGTTGGTGATCAACAACCGGTTTAGCATCTTTCTCCAATTTTATTTTGTGCTGGCATAGAGTGGGACTAATGCCCTTAAGATCATCTAGAGTATATCCAATAGCAGCACGGTGCTTCTTCAGGGCTTTCAATAATTTCTCTTCTTCCTGCTCTGAAAGGTTAGCACTAATAATAACAGGATATATCTTCTTTTCATCAAGATAAGCATATTTAAGAGTATTAGGTAATGGTTTAAGCTCAAACACGGGATCACCCTTGGTTGGAGGAGGATCCCCTAGAATTTCAACAGGCAAGTTGTGTTTCAAAATAGGTCCCTGATTGAAGAATACTTCATCTATTTCCCTTCTTTCATTCATAAACATATCAATTTCATGGTCTAGCAAATATTGTTCTAAAGGATCGTTAGGAGGCACGACAATAGAAGCAAGACCAATAATTTCATCTTTACTAGGAAATTCTTTATCATGGGGTTGTCTACGAAATTTAGCAAAATTAAAATCATGAGACATATCCCCTAAACCAATAGTAATAACATCCTTTTTACAGTCTACCTTAGCATTAATAGTATACAAGAAGGGTCTACCAAATATAATGGGACAAAAGTCATCTTGTGGGGAACCAAGAACAAGAAAATCAGCAGGATATTTAAATTTCCCACACAAGACTTCAACATCTCTAACAATCCCAACTGGTGAAATAGTATCTCTATTGGCAAGCTTAATTGTAACATCAATACCTTCTAACTCAGCAGGTGCAATATCATGCATAATTTCTTCGTATAAAGAGTGAGGTATTGCACTCGCACTAGCACCGATATCACGTAAGCCATGATAGCAATGATCTCCTATTTTAACAGATATAACAGGCATGCCTACAATAGGTCTAGGTTTATTTTTAGTATCGGGTCTAGCAATTCTAGCAGCTTCATCACAGAAGTAAATAACATGCCCATCAATGTTATCGGCCAAGAGATATTTAACCATAGCAATACTAGGTTCAACTTTAATTTGCTCAGGGGGTGTAGGTGTCCTAGTATTACTCTTACGGACCACAGTTGAAGCTTTATCATGATCGTTTATTCTAACAGGGAAAGCTGGTTTCTCAATATAAGCGGTAGGAACAATAGGATCAACATTATAAGTGATAGTCTTTTCTTCAACTTTAACATGTTCAACTACTTTGACTTCAATGGGGGGATGATATTTAAACCACTTCTCCTTAGGGAGATCAACATGAGTAGCAAATGATTCACAGAAAGAAACTACTATCTCAGAGTCAAGTCCATATTTAGTGCTAAACTCACGGAAAACATCGGTATCCATAAAAGATTTAACACAATCAAAATTAGGTGTTGTACATGACTCCTTACCTTCGTCGAGTTCCCAATCTTTAGAGTTGCGTTTAATTCTTTCCAATAAATCCCATTTGAATTCAATTGCCTTCATCATAAAAGAACCAATACAAGAAGTATCGAGCATGGAGCGATTATTGAGAGAAAGCCGAGCATAAATTTTTTGAATAATAATTTCTCTTTAGGGCTCATGAGTGGGGCATGAATATAACATTGACTTAAGCCTCCCCCAAGCTTGAGTGATGCTTTCTCCTTCGCGAGGCCAAAAATTATATATATAATTACGATCGCGATGAACCAGATGCATAGGATAAAACTTCTAATGAAATTCCAATTTCAATCGATTGTAGTTCCATGATCCAATATAATCACATAGCCTAAACCATGTCAATGCCTTTCCCTTCAAAGATAAAGGGAAGACCTTCTTCTTGATAACATCCTCGGGCATACCTGCAAGCTTAAATAATCCACAAACTTCATCCACATAGATTAGGTGCAAATCGGGATGCAATGTTCCATCTCGTGTAAAAGGATTAGCTAGCAGTTTCTCTATCATACCCGAAGGAATTTCAAAGTAAACATTTTCAGTAGGTTTAGCAGATTGAGGAGCAACTCTTTCCTCTACTGGTCGGTGTGAAGATACCCCGAACAAGCCCCTCAAAGGATTATGTTCCATAGTAACAAGTGACAGTAAATTTCAACACACTATATAAATTTTTCCTTACCAAATTCCACCTACCAAAGGCACTTCACTCCCCGGCAACGGTGCCAGAAAAGAGTATTGATGACCCACAAGTATAGGGGATCAATCGTAGTCCTTTTGATAAGTAAGAGTGTCGAACCCAACGAGGAGCAGAAGGAAATGACAAGCGGTTTTCAGTAAGCTATTCTCTGCAAACACTGAAACTATCGGTAACAGATAGTTTTGTGATAAGGCAATTTGTAACGGGTAACAAGTAATAAACGTAAATAAGGTGCAGCAAGATGGCCGAATCCTTTTTGTAGCAAAGGACAAGCCTGGACGAACTCTTATATAAAGAAAATGCCCCCGTGGACACATGGGAATTATCGTCAAGCTAGTTTTCATCACACTCCTATGATTCGCGTTCGTTACTTTGATAAGTTTGGGTGTTGCCCTTCCTTGGACAAGCATCCCACTTATGATTAACCCCTATTGCAAGCATCCACAACTACAATAGAAGTATTAAAGTAAACCTAACCATAGCATGAAACATATGGATCAAAATCAGCCCCTTACGAAGCAACGCATAAACTAGGGTTTAAGCTTCTGTCACTCTAGCAACCGATCATCTACTTATTACTTACCAATGCCTTCCTCAAGGCCCAAACAATGGTGAAGTGTCATGAGTCGATGTTCACATAACACCACTAGAGGAAAGACAACATACATCTCATCAAAATATCGAACGAATACCAAATTCACATGACTACCTATAGCAAGACTTCTCCCATGTCCTCGAGAACAAACATAACTACTTACAAAGCATATTCATGTTCATAAACAGAGGGGTATTAATATGCATAAATGATCTGAACATATGATCTTCCACCAAATAAACCAACTAGCATCAACTACAAGGAGTAATCAACACTACTAGCAACCCATAGGTACCAATATGAGGTTTTGGGATAAAGATTGGATACAAGAGATGAACTAGGGTCTGACAGGAGATGGTGCTGGTGAAGCTGTTGATGGAGATTGACCCCCTCCCGATGAGAGGATCGATGGTGATGATGATGGTGATGATTTCCCCCTCCCGGAGGGATGTTTCCCCGGCAAAATAGCTCCGCCAAAGCCCTAGATTGGTTTCACCAGGTTCCACCTCGTGGCGGCGGTGCTTCGTCCCGAAAGCTTGCTTCTTATTTTTTTTCCAAGGCGAAAGAGTTCATATAGCCAAAGATGGGCATAGGAGGCCTGCCAGGGGGGCCACGAGGCAGGGGGCGCGCCCAGGGGGGTAGGGCGCGCCCCCACCGTCGTGGATGGTGGGTGGCCCCCTCTGGTGCTTTCTTTGCCCAATCTTTTAATATATATATATTCCAAAACTAACTTTCGTGGAGTTTTAGGACTTTTGGAGTTGTGCAGAATAGGTCTCTAATATTTGCTCCTTTTCCAGCCCAGAATTCTAGCTGCCAGCATTCTCCCTCTTCATGTCAACCTTGTAAAATAAGATAGAATAGGCATAAATATTGTGACATAATGTGTAATAACAGCCCATAATGCAATAAATATTGATATAAAAGAATGATGCAAAATGGACGTATCGGTAGTGCGTGCAAAATTGCCTTCATGATCAAACTGGGCGCAATGTTCATGCTTATGTCGATGATATTGTGGTGAAAACCAGGAAGAAGGAAACTTTGATAGATGATTTGAAAGAGACCTTTGACAATCTCCAGGTCTACAAGATGATGCTTAACCCGGCCAAGTGTGTATTTGGCGTTCCGGCAGGCAAGCTCTTAGGTTTTCTGGTTTCTGAACCGGGTATTGAATCTAACCCGGAGAAAATAAAGGCTATCACTTCCCTAACTAAACCGGAGTGTATTAATGATGTTCAGCGTACGGCGGGTCGTATTGCAGCCTTAAGCCGGTTCATGAGCTGGCTGCGTGAAAAGGCCATACCTCTATACCAGATGATGAAGAAGATAGATCACTTTGTCTGAAGTGATCCTGCTAATCAGGCGTTTGAGGCCTTGAAGAAACAGTTAGCTGATCTGCTGGTTCTTGCTGCTCCCATTGATAAAGAGCCCTTGTTGTATGTGGCTGCCAATAGCTGAGCTTTTAGCGTTGCAATTGTGGTGGAAAGGAAGGAGTCAGGCAAGGAATATCCGGTTCAACGACTGGTTTACTACATCAGTGAAGTGCTCATTGAGTCCAAGCAGAGGTATCTGCATTGGCAGAAGCTTGTATATGGGGTGTTCATGGCTAGTCAAAAGCTCAAGCAATATTTTCTGGGTCATCCCATCACTATGGTTAGTTCTGCTCCCTTAGGGGATATTATTCAAAATAGAGAAGCCACGGGTCGGGTAGCCAAGTGGGCAACTGAGCTTGGACCCCATGGTTTGAGGTATATGCCTTGCACAACCATCAAGTCTCAAGCACTTGTGGACTTTATAAATGATTGGACAGAGCTGCAGATGCCTGAGGAGAAGCCGGATAGCACATATTGGACTATTCACTTTGATGGATCCAGGCAGTTGGAAGGCTCGGTGGCTGGAGTTATCTTAACTTCCCCACGAGGTGATAAATTTTGTTATGTTTTAAGGTTGATGTTCCCTTGTACTAACAATGCAGCTGAATATGAGGCCTTGCTCCATGGTCTTCAGATGGCTAAAGAGATGAACTTAAGCCGGGTGAGGTGTTTTGGTGACTCAGATTTGGTAGCTCAGCAAGTCTTTGGCACTTGGGATTCTAAGGACACACTCATGGCGGCTTATCGCCGAGACGTTGATGCTATTGCTGGTCACTTCAAGGGCTATCAAGTGGAGCATGTTGATCGAAGGAAAAACAAGGTGGCTAATGTGTTAAGCTGGTTGGGGTCCCAGCGTAAGCCGGTGCCACCTAATATTTTCCTTGATATTCTGCATAATCCTTCAGTCAAACTGCCTACAGAGGAAGATCTTGCTATTCCTGACCCGGAGGCACAGCTGGTGGCGGCTCTTCGTGCTATTCCTGATTGGACAGTTCCATATTTGGCGTACATCACCTGGGGCGAGTTACCTAAAGATGAAACTTTGGCCAGACAGATAACCGGTGGTCTAAGTCAATGACTATTGTCAATGGAGAGTTGCATCATCACAGTGTTACGAGGGCGTTTCAACATTGTGTCTCTCCTGAAGAAGGTTGTGAGATCCTACGAGAGATTCATGAAGGAGATTGTGGTCGTCATGCCGGCTCTAAGTCTCTCATGACCAAGGCTCTTCGTCATGGATTTTATTGGCTGACGGCTCATGCTGATGCTGAGGATTTGGTCAGTAAATGTGATGGTTGTCAGAAATTTTCAAGAAGAGCTCACGTGCCTGCTCAAGAATTGAGGATGATTCCAATTGCTTGGCCATTTGCAGTCTAGGGGCTTAATATGGTTGGACCTTTCAAAAGGTCCAAGGATAAAAAGACCAACCTTTTGGTGGCGGTTGACAAATTCACAAAGTGGGTTGAAGCAGAGCCGGTTAGTAAGTGTGACGCGGAGACAACGGTTCAATTCATCAAAAAGGTGATTTTCCGTTTTGGTTTTCCTCACAGCATTATAACTAATAATGGCACTAATCTGTCCAAGGGTGTTATGAAAGAGTTTTGTCAACGAGAGCATATTCGACTTGATGTATCATCAGTGGCTCATCCCCAGTCCAATGGTCAAGCTGAGAGAGCCAATCAAGAAATATTGAGAGGTATCAAGCCCCGACTTATGGTCCCTTTGCAGAGGACGCCAGGTTGTTGGGTGGAGGAATTACCCTCAGTGTTATGGAGCATCAATACCACCCCTAACAGATCTACGGGTTACACACCTTTTTTCATGGTTTACGGAGCATAGGCGGTTCTCCCTAGTGACATCTGTCACGACTCGCCCCGTGTGGCGGCTTATGTTGAAGCTGATAATGAAAAGGCACGCCAGGATGCTATGGACCTGTTGGATGAAGAGCGTGACTTTGTGGCGGCTCGTTCGACGATTTACCAGCAAGATCTGCGCCATTATCACAGCCGCCGGGTTAAAACCAGGACCTTTCAAGAAGGCGATTTGGTGCTCCGGCTTATCCAGGATCAAACTGATATTCACAAGCTATCCCCACCTTGGGAAGGGCCCTTTATGGTCAGCAAAAATCTGAACAACGGGTCATACTACCTTGTCGATGTTCAAGACCACAAGGACTCGCGCACGTTAGAGGAGGAGACCCGTCGGCTGTGGAATATTGCTCATCTTCGGCCTTATTACACCCGAGCCACTTGCTCTTGTGATGTACATATTTTGACAATGTATATATTATAATGAGTATAATAAAGCCGACATCCCTGATAATTCAGAGCCTCTATTGTTTCATTTCTGAGAATAATTATTGTCATCTCATATGATCACTTGGGGGCTTCCTGCTCATTGAGCATAGCTATGACTACCCTTTTGATCTGGCTTGTACGCCATGATTAGAAAATACTTGGGGGCTCCCTGCTCATCGAGCATAGCTATGACTACCCTGTTGATCCGGCTTGTACGCCTGGAATGAAACATTACTTGGGGGTTCTTTGTTAATGAACAAGAGCTTTGTTGACCCTTGTAATAGGCTTGGACGCCAGGTGTATTCACCAAAAAAAATCGGGTTATCCTGCCTTTTTAAGCCTGCCACTCCGCCCAGGTAATCCTAGAATGACTCGTCGTACTCTTGACAGTCAATCTTATACAGACCCTGAACTTGTCAAAGTTAAAACGACGATTGGTCATGTGAGGCCCGATTTACAAGGTTGAATGAAGGTTTAACTCAGTGGCTGTGCGGCCCTTGGAAAGCACTTGACTTGAAGGCTTGGTAGCCTGTGAAAGCTTTGTTTTGTTTTTGATTTGTATTTGATTTAAACATTTTTTTAGATTCATTTCTTCTGACATGTTAATACATGATTGTAAACCGATCAGGGCTATGTTGCCTTATGGTTCATATCTGAATCTATCCGGCGTTTTGTTAACCGGCTTGGCTTTAGACTTTAAGTCGCCAGTGTATGATGATTATATGTGCTTAGAGCGTTGTGCTCTAAGTTTTGGGATATTACCCCTTGCTGCATGCGGCGTTATAAGCCGGCGGTATAAATCAATTGAACAGGGTGTTGTGCTCTCAATGTTTGGGTGGTAACCCTTACTGCACAGGTATGATAAGCCGATAGTGTGAGCAAATATCACAGGGCACTTGTGATCTATTTTGACTGCAGGAAAAATGATAAATCCGATCTGCATAATTGATGATATCATAAGCATAAGTGGCAGATCTTGAACTGGCAGATCAACAGTGCTATGTAAAACAAAATGTGCACGATGGCATGGTAGATCAGAGTTTAACTAGCCTATTACATGGCTCCCCGAGCCCGAATGATTAATTGTTTTCAAAAGTAATACTTGATGAGGAAAATTAAGAACCGTCCTGCGGATCAGCTCTCCTGGTCTTGGAGGTTTGAGGTCTCCAGGTCATCCCGTGCCGGTTCTTCTTCTCCCTCCACCGTCTGGAAGTCAGGCGATGACGAATTGATGCCAGTCAAGGCTTGGAATTCAGCTTCGTCATCGATAAGCTCAGACGGATCGATTTCAGGGGCAAAAGTGTGGATACGGATTGGAGGGATATGATCTGCAATTTTGTAAGCCGGCATGGGCATTTTCTAGTTTTCTGCGGTGTAAGCCGCCTGATATTTAGTCAGATTTGTTTCTTCAACAAGCAGGCTCGCCAAGGGACGCATCTCCTTCACACACGCAGCAAAATCTTTCTTGTCAAAAGCAGACCCGTCCTCTTTGAAACTAGGGCAGCCAGTGGCTAGCTCGGCCGGGTCTAATTCTGACCGCCATGCCTTCGCCTGGCTTAAAGATGTAATGGCACCGGCTCTAGCAGCTGACCATTTGTTTTCTTCAATACGGGCAGGCAGAACAGAAAGTTGGCTTAAAACGTTGCTGAGAAGAGATGGAGCTTGATTACTTGGGGAGATGGTGGCTATCGTACGTTGAGCTCTGGTGTATAGTTGTTCTACTAATGTATAAACCGCCTTGAGCTTTATTAGTATCTCCTTTCCAAGATTGCTGCTTTTGGGACCTGCATGGCATATGATGATTAAGTCCCCTGACGGTTTATAGCTTGAAAGGTGGAAAAGTATTACGATATAATAGGTCTTACCAAAGATAGCAAAAGTCATCTGATTGATACGATGTTTCAAGCCATTAAGTTCTGTGGTGACCTCTTTCAATGAGGCCTCAACCTTTTCAGCTCTCTTGAACAGGGAAGCCTTCTCTTCAGTCCAGGTGACTTTCTCCGTATTAAACTCAGTTTTGAGTTTTTCATTTTCATCCAAGCTAAACTTGAATTTGGAGTCGGCCTTCCGGGTTTCAGATTCTTGTGCTTCAAGCCGACTTCCTGAAAAGAGCAGGTTCAAACAAGTATGCACAAGTTATAAAGCAGTATCTATTGATAAGTCCCAAGCCCTTTGCAAGCAATAGCACTTGGCACTTGGGGGCTAATGCGTGTAGAAAGTTTCTTTATACCACGCTATATATTGCTAAGTCCCAAGCCCTTTGCAAGCAATAGCACTTGGCACTTGGGGGCTAATGCATGCACAGTTTTCTTTTAATGGTACAATGGCAGATGACTCCAGTACATACTTTTTCCAAGGTTAACCTGGTTGGCATGAGTGACTAATGATTTGTTATCTGACAATGATAAGTCCTGAGTTAATCATATGAATTCAACCAGCCCTTGGGGGCTACAACTGCAAAATTGGTCATTCTAACTGAATACCCGGCTTAACTTAATAGTTTAAACTGGCCATTGGGGGCTACAGGTGCAAAATTGATTATTGGAAGACCCGGTTTATCTTGATTAGTTTAAGCCGGCCCTTGGGGGCTACAGGTTTTGATTCAGATGCATAAGTTATAGGCTATGTGGCAAGCTTACAGCATATTATATTCTATCATATTCAGTAGACTTGGGGGTTAAAGGAATATAGCTTATGAAAAGTCAAGAATTGATACCTCATGCTTTTGATGCATGTGCTTGACCATGTCAATCTCTAGATCATGGCAGCTATGTATTTGATTCAGATAGCCGGAGAGGATTTCATCATACTCAGATGAGAATAGTTGGCCATGTCAAATTTGACCTTGCGCCTTTCAACCAATTCTTCCTTGGCGGAATGCTTTGCCAGAGCAATAGGATTCCCCGGTTCTTTGAAACCAGTGTCAGTGATCAGAACCTCCTCAGTGTCTGGTTCTAAAGGCTTGACTAGGATCGGCGGTTCAGTGCCCAAGGGGTCAACAACTATATGATCATTATAAGTACCAGAATTTTCTGGCGGCGGGTCATCGACAGGTTCTTCCGGTTTCCTGGTTCATGAGTCTTGGGATCTTCTGTTGGCTGCTTTACCTTAGCTTTTTTTCTAGGCTTTGCTTTCCCACTGTAAGAGGATTTACAAAGTCAGTATGAGTTAAGAGATGTTGGAAAGTTCAGATAAAGTTGGTACCCAGGGGTATTCTTGAAAGCCGGAAGCAGAGTCTGAGATGGATCGCCAGGCGAAGAATGAGAGGTCCCCTGATATTTTGCGTCAAAAGGACTAATGGTTTGATGAATAAAATCTGCCTAAGAATGAATAAGAGTTGGAATTTTTTGGAAGTACCTCATTTCGATGCTTGCGTGGGGCTGGCGTATTGGGCAAGCCAGAGGAAAGTTCTCCACCTCCACTGGTCCTGGTTCTGCGCCAGTTCTCATGCTGTTGTTGCTTCAAAATAAAGTCAGGATCCATGTGAGCTAAAGGGTTAGAAAACCTTACTTTTCGGATCACTCGTCAAATTTTCCAGCTTGGCAAGGGCTTTGAGTCGGAGGAAATAATAGTTACCTCGTCAACACCCGCCTGGCTGGTTTCTGCGTCATCCTGATAGTTGTCAGTGTCAATAAGATGGATGAAAAAGGAGCCAAGGGAATCAACGTCTACCTCTGACTCATCATCATCTTCGTCCAAATTGAACAGATCAGAAGCAGTGGCTTTCTTCTTGTTCTTCTTGACGTCTTTGGTCTTAGCCCTGGCCCTCTTGGCGGCTTCTCATCATACTTTTTATCCCAAAAGGCCGACTTAGCCTGCAATAAATTAAAAAAAAGGTTGGGGATTTTCAGAATAATGAGGTCAAGTATATAAACCGGACATACTTACATCCGGTGCCTTGTTGAGTGTGCAGAAGGGATTTAGCCCCACTTGGCTGCCGCTCTCCAAACTTTCATTGAGAAAAGTTTTGGTCATCTCATTGATAGCTTTATCAGTCAAACGTGTGGAACTGTAGCGCAGTGGATCTTTGGTGTCACCAGTATAGGTACACATTAAGCCAGACTGGTGGCTTAATGGTATGATCCGCCAAGCTACCCAGCATCGAACCAGATCGACCCCGGTTAATCCATTGCCCAATAGTGCTCTAACTTTTGAGAAGGTAGGCGCAAGTTTGGCCCATTCAGCAGTGGTAAGCCGGTCAGGGAGAGGATATTTCGGGTTGAGCCATTGGGCACGAAAGCCAGGCATGGGATTCTCATCAGCAGGAGATGTATGTTTGCAGTAGAACCAGGTTTTATTCCTATCCTTGGGATGGCTTGGAAGTTTGGAATAAGGAAAAATGGGGGCTCTGGGTCATTGAATTGAGATCCCTCCGAGCTCCTGACTGGGCCCATCAGTGAATTCATTCTGGCAGTCCAAGTAAAAATACTCTCTAAAGAGTTCAACACTTGGTTCCTCTTGAAGATATACTTCGCATAAGACTTGGAAATTGTAGATATTTGACACGGAATTGGGACCAAGGTCTTGAGGATGAAGTTGAAAAGTGTGCAGAACATCAAGAAAGAATTTTGACCCGGGCGGTGAGAAACCCCGGTTCATATGATCAATGAAGACAATCACTTCACCATCTGTGGTTGAGGTCTGACTTCGTTTGGTTTTGGAATACGCAACTGAATGATGTTTTTTGCTGGTAAGAAGCCAATTTTGACGTACTCATGGAGCATTGCCTTAGTAGCAATGAATGGGACCCAGTCGCATGATGTGACGGTCTTAGTCATGGTTGGATGCACATCCTACACAAGGCGGTTCAAGATGTTAGTAAACCGGCAGATATCTGGCAACTTGCAAATTATTGTTTAATTCGTTGTACATGGCTAATGGTTATGGAGATATAGTTCAAAGTATGCAGTTGTTAAAACCATAAGAATATTGCAGAAGTTATTAACTGAGGTAAATAATGGCGGCTTAAACGGGGCCTAATGATATATAATGGGTTACGGTTTATGTTATAAGCTGCCATGACAGTATTGGTGCTTCGAATTGGTTAAAAGAAAAATTTGTTAAAGTGGTGGACAAACATATTTCACAAATGCAAGCTATATTTTTGGATCTATGGCAATTCAGAAAAGCAGTAAAATTCTAGCCTAAAGTGACGGCAGTGGAAAAGTATGGGTGCTTTGATGAGATCATCTATGAAGAGATGCTATTCTAATGAGAAAAGCAAGTGCTAAAACTACTTACGCACAAGGTTCGTAGCTTATCCAGATTAAAAGCCACTGGAGTTGAAGGAAACAGCGAAGAACAGCAAGAACGCCGATGAACTACCCAAACCCTAAATGTAGATCTGAGATAGAAAGAAAGGTGTGCTTACAGGAGATGAGGAGCAGTGGTGGCGCGCCGGAGTTTCTGATCCGATAAGGTCGATGCAGTGGCCTGGGTCGGTGCAGTGGTCGAAGGTTGCGGCGGCGGAGCTCGAGCGACAGAGGAGACGTAAGAGGAAGACGAAGGAAGGGGTGAAAATGGTGAAGACCCATGTCCCTATTTATAAGGGGTTGGATACAAGGCATGCGCGGGAATCGAGGAGGCCAAAATCATCATGTGTCTATATCGACACTTCGGTTTTCGGGAGGCTCATTAAGGTAAGTATCAATTAAAGATGTTCTGAGCTTCGTGCGATATTAATTCGAAATGATATCATGGCGGTTTAAGAAAATTCTGTGAGCTGATGTCATGGCGGTTTATAGCAAGGTTTATCAAACAAGGCGATGCAAGATTTTTGATAAGTCAGGTATTGAAGATTGATGCGAACAAGTGCAAATCAACCTGGGGCCTAATGTTGGGGATACGACTATTGGGAATGAACCGCCCAGAAGGGGTCGAGTTATACCACTGGCAGCTTACCAATGAAGATGGCGGATCATACGAGCCCGTTGACGGCCCAAGACCCAGAGGTGGCTTAAGTCCCAGGAGGATGAACCGCCATGCTTGTATGACTTGTATTGTAAGGAAAGCATAGTTAGTCACTGAGCCGGACACATTGTGTTTGAGCCGGCTGGGACTCCCTGAGCCCCCGGGCGTCAACCTGTGTATATAAAGGGACGACCCGACGGCGGTTTAGGGCAAGAATAAAGAGATCGAGAACTAGGTCAAGCGTATTCGCTCCATGGTAATCAATACCCTAGCAATACCACCTCAAACTGGATTAGGCTTTTACCTTCACCGCAAGGGGACGAACCAGTATAAACTCCATGTGTCCTTTGTCCCGATTAACCCCTTTAAGCTAACCTAGTTGCGATGGCTCCACGACTAAGTCCTTGTACTAGGACATCTACCGTGAAAATTCCACGACAGGTTTTATTTGGCCAATTTGATCTATTTATCTTGCAATGGGAAGAGGTGCTTTGTAGCGGATTCAATCTGACGGTGCTTGATCCCAGTGACAGAAATGGAAACGAAACATATATATCGTTGCTACTAAGGATAAAACGATGGGGTCCATCTCTACATAGCTAGATCTTATCTTCATCATGTCATCGTTCTTATTGCATTACTCCATTTTTTCATGAAGTTAATACACTAGATGCATGTTGGATAGCGGTCAATGTGTGGAGTAATAGTAGTAGATGCAAGCAGGAGTCGGTCTACTAATCTTGCACGTGATGCCTATATAATGATCATTGCCCGGATATCGTCATAATTATTTGAAGTTCTGTCAATTGCCCAACAGTAATTTTTTCACCCACCGTTTGCTATTTTTCTCGAGAGAAGCCACTAGTGAAACCTACGGCCCCGGGTCTTTCTTCTCGTATATTTGCCTTTGCGATCTACTTTTCTCTTGCATTTATTTTCAGATCTATTAAACCAAAAATAGAAGAATACCTTGTTGCATTTTATTTTATTTATTTTATCTGCGATCTATCTATCCATTTACTACAAATTTATCTCACTTCTGTTCGCCTATCTTGAGGCGCCGTACCCCGGAAGGGATTGACAACCCCTTTAACACGTCGGGTTGCGAGGATTTGTTATCTGTGTGCAGGGGATGTTTACGTTGTGTTGTTTGATTCTCCTACTGGTTCGATAACCTTGGTTTCATATCTGAGGGAAATACCTACCCCCGATGTGCTCCATCATCCCTTCCTCTTTGGGGAAATACCGACGTAGCTTCAAGCGACATCATGGCCCGAAGTGGAACCACTGAGAAAGGTGACAGTGCAGTCAGCTATCAAGTTCTTCAAGGGGCTGGTGTGTCGTTTTGGAGTGCCCAACAGAGTAATCACCGATAACGGCACCCAGTTCTCAAGCTGCACCTTCATGCAGTACATCCAGAGTCTTGGGGAGCAAGGTCTCTTTCGCCTCCGTTGCCCACCCAAGAAGCAACAGACATGTGATGTCGCTTGAACTACGTCGGTATTTCCCCAAAGAGGAAGGGATAATGCAGTACATCTACGGTAGGTATTTTCCTCGGTTACGAAACCAAGGTATCAATCCAGTAGGAGAACATAGCAACACTATGTAAATGGTACCTACACACAAAGAACAAATACTTGCAACCCGACGCTTATGAGGGGTTGTTAATCCCTCTACAGGTAACGGTGCCAGAAATTGTGAAGTTGACAGGATAAAAATTGTGTAGATTGGATTAATAGATCTCGATAGAACCCGTAATAAAATAAATAGCAAAAAAGTGCAGCAAGGTGTTTTTGGGTTTTTGGAATAATAGATCTAGAAATAAAAGCAAATAAAAATATATCTCAAAGCAAATATGATATAGAATAGACCCGGGGGCCATAGATTTCACTAGTGGCTTCTCTTAAGAAAATAGCACACTGTTGGTAAACAAATTACTGTTGGGCAATTGATAGAAGACCAAATAATTATGACGATATCCCAGGCAATGATCAATATATAGGCATCATGTCCAAGATTAGTAGACCGACTCCTACCTGCATCTACTACTATTACTCCACACATCGACCGCTATCCAGCATGCATCTAGTGTATTAAGTTCATGGAGAAATGGAGTAATGCAATAAGAATGATGACATGATGTAGATGAGATCTATTCATGTAGGAATAGCCCCCATCTTGTTACCCTTAATAGCAATGATACATGCGTGTCTTGCTGCCCCTTCTGTCATTGGGAAAGGACACCGCACGATCGAACCCATCACAAAGAACCTCTTCCCATGGCAAGAAAAATCGATCTAGTTGGCCTAACTAAACCAAAGTTTAGAAGAAGAAATACCAGGCTATAAATAATCATGCATATAAGATATCAAAAGAAGACTCAAATAATATTCATGGATATAGATCTGATCATAAACTCAAAGTTCATTGGATCCCAACAAACACACCACAAAAAAAAGGGTTACATCAAATAGATCTCCAAGAGACCATTGTATTGAGAATCAAAAGAGAGAGAGGAATCCATCTAGATACTGCCTACGGACACATAGGTCAATGATGAACTACTCACGCATCATCGGAGAGCCTCCAATGAGGATGATGAACCCCTCCGTGATGGTGTCTAGATTGGATCTCGTGTTTCTGGAAATTGCGGCAGCTGGAATTGTTTTTCGTCAACTCCCCTAGGGTTTCTAGAATATTTGGGTATTTATAGGGCGAAGAGGCGGTAAGGGAGGCCAACGAGGGGGGCACAGCCCCCCTGGGCGTGCCCTGGTGGGCTGTGCCCACCTCGGGCCTCCCCTCTGGTACTTCTTTTGCCCAAGTTGTGTGTTCTGGTCCATAAAAATTCTCCAAAAAGTTTTGCTGCGTTTGGACTCCGTTTGGTACCGATATTCTGTGAAGTAAAAAACAAGCAAAAACATCAACTGGCACTGGGCACTATGTCAATAGGTTAGTCCCAAAAAATGATATAAAGTTGCTATGAAATGATTGTAAAACATCCAAGAATGATAATATAACATGGAACGAGCAAAAATTATAGATACGTTGGAGATGTATCAGCATCCCCAAGCTTAATTCCTACTCGTCCTCGAGTGGGTAAAAGATAAAAGCATTATTTTTGATGTGGAATACTGCCCAACATGTTCATCACACATTCTTTTCTTTTGTAGCATGGACATTTGGACTTTTATATGGTTCAAATCAATAGTCTAATTTTGACATGAATATTTTAATACTCAAGCATATCAACAAGCAATCATGTCTTTCAAAATATCAACACTAAAGAAAGTTATCCCTAGCCCATCATGCTCAATCATTGATCCATTCATGAAACACACTCGCATATTAGCTACATCCAATGCTCAAGTATGATCGTAGTGCCCCTTAGTTGGTGCTTTACAAGAGAAGATGCAGACTCAAATAAAAATAAAATTGCATAAAGTAAATAGATAGGCCCTTCGCAGAGGAAAGTAGGGATTTGTAGAGGTTCCAAAGCACAAAGCCTAAATTGAGAGATAAAATAAAAACAAAAATTGAGAGGAATACTTTTCCCGTCAACGAAAACAACTTAGTAATTCCCAACACTTTCCATGCTAGATACATCATAGGCGGTTCCCAAACAGAAAATAAAGTTTATTCGTTTTTCCGCCATTCTTTCACAATCCATGGCTAACCGTATCCACGGGTGCCTTCCATACCAACAATTTCCAAGGAATTTATTGTTTGACAACTGATGTCTACTACGCAACCTTCTTCTTGTAGACGTTGTTGGACCTCCAAGTGCAGAGGTTTGTAGGATAGTAGAAAATTTCCCTCAAGTGGATGACCTAAGGTTTATCAATCTGTGGGAGGGGTAGGATGAAGATGAACTCTCTCAAACAACCCTGCAACCAAATAACAAAGAGTCTCCTGTGTCCCCAACACACCCAATACAATGGTAAATTGTATAGGTGCACTAGTTCGGCAAAGATATGGTGATACAAGTGCAATATGTATGGTAGATATAGGTTTTTGTAATTTTAAAATATAAAAACAGCAAGGTAATTAATGACAAAAGTGAGCGTAAACAGTATTGCAATGCTAGGAAACAACGCCTAGGGTTCATACTTTCACTAGTGCAAGTTATCTCAACAATAATAACATAACTGGATCATATAACTATCCCTCAAGATGTAACAAAGAGTCACTCCAAAGTCACTAATAGTGGAGAACAAACAAAGAGATTATGGTAGGGTACGAAACCACCTCAAAGTTATTCTTTCTGATCGATCTATTCAAGAGTTCGTACTAAAATAATACAAAGCTATTCTTTCCGTTCGATCTATCATAGAGTTCGTACTAGAATAACACCTTAAGATAAAAATCAACCAAAACCCTAATGTCACCTAGATACTCCAATGTCACATCAAGTATCCACGGGTATGATTATACGATATGCATCACACAATCCCAGATTCATCTATTCAACCAACACATAGAACTTCAAAGAGTGCCCCAAAGTTTCTACTGGAGAGTCAGGACGAAAACGTGTGCCAACCCCTATGCATAGATTCCCAAGGTCACGGAACGCGCAAGTTGATCACCAAAACATGCATCAAGTGAATCAATAGAATACCCCATTGTCACCACGGGTATCCCACGCAAGGCATACATCAAGTGTTCTCAAATCCTTAAAGACTCAATCCGATAAGATAACTTCAAAGGGAAAACTCAATCCATTACAAGAGAGTAGAGGGGGAGAAACATCATAAGATCCAACTATAATAGCAAAGCTCGCGGTACATCAAGATCGTGCCAAATGAGGAACACGAGAGAGAGAGAGAGAGAGAGAGAGAGAGAGAGAGAGAGAGAGAGAGAGAGATCAAAGACATAGCTTCCGGTACATACCCTCAGCCCCGAGGGTGAACTACTCCCTCCTCGTCATGGAGAGTGCCGGGATGATGAAGATGGCCACCGGTGAGGGATCCCCCCTCCGGCAGGGTGCCGGAACAGGGTCTCGATTGGTTTTTGGTGGCTACAGAGGCTTGCGGCGGCGGAAATCCTGATCTAGGTTATGTTCTGGAGGTTTCTGTATTTATAGGAATTTTTGGCGTTGGTCTCACGTCAGGGGGGGGGTCTCCGAGTCGTCCACGAGATAGTGGCCCACGCCCATTGGGGTAGGGCGTGCCCCCACCATCGTGGACAGCACGGGACTCTTCTGGACCAACTCTTTTACTCCGGGGGCTTCTTTTGGTCCATAAAAAATCATCAAAAATTGACACGTCAATAGGACTCCGTTTGGTATTCCTTTTATGCGATACTCAAAAACAAGGAAAAAACAGAAACTAGCACTGGGCTCTAGGTTAATAGGTTAGTCCCAAAAATCATATAAAATAGCATATAAATGCTTATAAAACATCCTAGATGGATAATATAATAGCATGGAACAATAAAAAATTATAGATACGTTGGAGACGTATCAAGCATCCACAATCTCAATTCATGCTCGTCCTCGAGTAGGTAAATCATAAAAATAGAAATTTTGATGTGGAATGCTACCTAACATATTTATCAATGTAATCTTTTTATTGTGGCAAGAATATTCAGATCCATAAGATTCAAGACAAAAGTTTAATATTGACATAAAAATAATAATACTTCAAGCATACTAACCAAGCAATTATGTCTTATATAAATAACATGGCCCAAGAAATCTCATCCCTACAAAATCATATAGTTTGTCCATGCTCCATCTTCGTCAGACAAAATGCTCTCATCATGCACAACCTCGATGACAAGCCAAGCAACTGTTTCATACTTTAGTATTGTCAAACTTTTTTCAACTTTCACGCAAATAAATGAGCGTGAGCCATGGACATAGCACTATGGGTGGAATAGAATATGATGATGGGGGTTGTGTGGAGAGGACAAAAAACGAGAAAGTCTCACATTGACGCGGCTAATCAACGGGCTATGGAGATGCCCATTGCCGGGGAAATTGATCCGCGAGCACCTATGGGGACGGAGCCCATTTTCGGTTTGGCGGGGGGCAGAGGTCGCACGAAGAGCAGATCGAGGCGAGGCACACGAGCGGTTTACCCAGCTTCGGAGCTCTCCGGAGAGATAATACTCCTACTTCTGCTTTGTGGTTTGTATTGAGTTCTTGCTCGGGAGCGCTGAGTGCTACATTACGCACCAGCAGCTAACGAGACCGAGCGTGAGCGTTCTACTGTCCTCCCCTTCTACGTTGTGCATGGGCCACCTTTTATATGATCAAGGGGTCTCCAACAGGTGGCAACGTAGTCAAGGGTAAAAATGGAAAGGTGTTGTGGTAGGCATAGCTACCTACACAGTGTATCATACCTAACCCTGACGGCAGGGGACAAGGGCATTAAATGCCTATCTACGTCACCCAAACAGTGCAGAAAAGGGACCGTCAGGGACGCCACCTCTCGCCACGATGGCGATCTTGTCAGCGCCGCTTGCCATAGTGCACCCCTGGTTGCACAGCCTCCCGCCACGTACGCTTGGAAGGGTCTCAGAGCGACACGTTGGTGGGTGTGCTGGAGCGCGGGTACAGAGTGGTTGCTAGCCGCGGCAAACGCCTTGCCGCGGCCGTTGTCTTGCCGCGTCCGGGAGCTTGTCGCTCGCCGGGTCTTGCCGGGACGCTTGGCGCATCGTGGCAAGTTCCTTGAGATGCCTTGGTTGGCCTTCCCGACAAGCTCCTCTTGCCGGGGCTTTGTGCCTTGAGTGGCCTTCCCGGCTAGCTCCTCTTGCCGGGGCCTTGTCTCCTTGGCTTAAATACTTTGTTCTTGAATGGCTCCAAAGGAACCACGGGGGTCCTTGGTGGTCACCCGGCAAGCCTTGCCGCGGGGCGCTGCGACTGCCCGTGCACAAGTTCGGGATACTAGGGTACCCCTACTCTAGTAGTCCGACAGGAGCCCCGGGCCTGGGCCATACACGGTGCCGAGCGTTGTTGGGCCAGGCTCAAAACAGGGCACGGGCACGCGCTACCTGGATCACGCCGTATCTTACTCTGCATCCACCGCGCCCTCCCCGAACGGCACGCGTCAATTGCGGCGTCGTGTGAGAAATCGTGGGTGGTTTCTTTATTCGGAAGGGCGAAACGTCCGCCCCCACCCTCCTTATAAGCAGGGGAAACAAGGGCAGTTCGCCCATCTGCCCGTTGCTATTCCTTCCCCGAGAATCTTCGCCACTCCCCTTCTTCCCAAAGCCGAAAGAGAGCAGCGCTCCGCCCCCATCGCCACCAGCACCACCAACGCCGTCGTCCTCCCTCACCACTCCCGCCATGGCTCCGAAAGCCGAGAAGGTGAAGTCGGCCGAGGCACAGCGGCTCGCGGCGCTGCGAAAGGAGCGGGCAATCTTCCCTCCGAGGCTTGCCGCGGAAGAGCTGAAGGAGTACTACTACCTCTTTTGGTCGACGGGGACGCGAGCGCATCCGCGCACGAAGGTACTCCCAGCCGCCGCTTGGAAAAAGGCTCCCACTGGGTACCCTTTCTTCGCCTTGTTCTTCTACTGCGGGCTCTGCCCGCCCTTTTCTGAATTCTTCTGTGACGTCATGAACACCTACGGGCTCCACCTCCTTGACTTCACCCCCAATGCTGTCCTGACCATGGCAGTTTTCGCACATCTCTGCGAAAACTTTGTCGGAATCCATCCAAATGTAGCCCTTTTCCGCCACTTCTTTTCGCCTCGAGTTGAGAAAGGAGAGCCTTTATCCGGCGGAATCGCCTGGTTCTCGAAAGCCGGCAAGAAGGATGCTTATCTGGATGGAGAGTTCCGCAGCAAGTGGGAGGAGTGGAGGGCGGACTGGTGCCTGATTGTCGGGGAGAACCCGCAGCCGTTTACTGCCCTGCGTCAAACTCCAGTAGTGTGCGGCAGTGATTGGAGTAGCCTGGCCCCGGAAGACGACAAACTGAAGATTGCCGTCGTCTGGATCCTACGCCTCAGGCTTGCCGGGCTTACTGTAGGAGCGGTTGGCGCAGATTTCCTCCGCCGCCACATCGCCCCCCCTGCAGGAGAGGAGGAGACCCGCCTGGGAGTTCCAGAATGCGGCGGATATCATGAGGCTATGGCCGGGCCTCAACTTCAACTTCACTGTCCTGGAGCTCAACGCGATGCTCCAGGAGCTGTTCTAGTACGACCCACAGCATCCCGAAGTGTTTAGGTTGCCAAGGGGCGTCGTTCCGTTGTGCAACAACTCCTCGCTCGACCGCATCCGTGCAATGATGCCGCTGTGCGACTCGCATGGAATTGACCCAGCCTGGATAGAGCCTGCAGATGATGTCGTGCGGGCGTTCTTCGATGGCTTGGTAGAAGTGCCGATCGACACCGATGAGCAGAGGGGTCTCACCCGGGACACCACCGACGAGGAGCTCAAGCGCATCGCCACCAGGCTGGAAGAGGCGGCGGCAGCCGCAGCTGCGGGCGAGTTTGGGTTCACCGTGGAGGAGGCAGAGGCAGCAGAGGCGGCAAGCCTTGCCGAGCGAGAGGATCTTGCCGGCGAGGAGAGGTCCGCCGGGCATGACGTCGGGCCGAGCGGGCCCGCCGAGGATACGAGCGGCTCGTTGGAGATCGGCTCCTCTTCCTCTTCGTCTTCGGGCAGCTTGCCGCAAGCAGAGCCCCCGGCTCCACAAGCAGAGCCCCCGGCCCCACCAAGAAGGCGTCTTCGCAAGGCCGGGGACGTAGCAGAGCGGCGGACGAGTCAACCCCCGCCGCGCCGCACGACACGCTCCACCGCGGCAAGTTCTGTTGCCGCGGAAGCACCTCACGCTGCAGCAGCAACTGGAGCGGGGTCCTCCCGGTCCGGCGCTCCAGCTCCCGCCAAGCGGCCAAGGGATCCTACTCCTCCGCCTCCTCGCGCCGGAGGTGGGACAGGCTTTGACTTCTCCGCGCTCAGCTCCGACGAGGAAGAAGAAGGGTAAGATTCTTGTTGTACTTGTATGTCTTCAATACTTGTTGTCTTGTCTTGTATCTCATTTGCTTTACTCTGAACTTATTCCTTTTTAGGACTCTGGCCCAGAGAGCGGCAAAGAGAGCCAAGGTCCCGGTGATCGTCATCGAGGACGATCCCACCGTGTCAGCAGGGGGTGCGCCTGAGACAAGCTTACCGGACCCGGCAGCTGTTCTTCAGAGCAGCCCCCAGCGCAGCCCCCAGTGTAAATATATGGTTTGCTTCCCGCTGTTAGGCGCGCATGGATACTCTTTGTTTGCTGATATCTGACTGTTGGCTTGTGTAGGAGCAGAGCAGCCTCACCAGGAGCGTCTGGAGGCCGCCCCTGACATGACATCAGCTTCGACTACGCCGCCAAGGGAGAGTTCTCCGGCAAGGGAGGATCCTCCGACAAGGGAGAGCTCTCAGGCAAGGGGGAGCTCTCCGGCAAGGGAGGAGTCTCCGGCAAGGGACAGCACCAGCGGTCCTCCGGTGGTGGAGACCACAACTGTTGAGCCTGGTGCAGGTAAACCTCTTGCTTCGAAACTTCCCTTGGGTTCTTCTTCTTTTGATCTTCTTTTTGGATATTTGCTTGACTTTTCTTCGTTATCCGGCCGTCAGATCCATCTACTGCGGAGCCGATGGAGACCGAGGTTGCTGTTGATGATGCCTCCGCCACCGAAGAAGCGGCCGGCGCTGATAATCCCGCCGGCGAAGAGGCCGCCAAGGCTGCCGCCGCAGCAGCTGACGAGGGGTCCGGCGATCGCACTGACGACCCTGAGGCCGCAGGAGCGACAGGCGCTACACCGACCGCCGATGCTCCCGCCACTGCCGCAGCGTTAGGCTCCGAAGAGCCCCAGCCAGGTGTATACTTGAAGGCCGGCGATGGTGTCTTCATCAAGCTTCCCTGGGACTCAAGCTCCAGGGCGCCGGTCGAAGGAGAAATCTTGGATGGAGAGGTGCTCGCCTCCGCTGGGTTGACGTTGGTTGATGCGCCGAGCAGCAGCAGCGGCGAGTCTGAGGAGGAGCGGCTGCTCCGGAGGCTGGTGTCGCTCTACCGCGCTCGACAAGCCAAACTGGAGTCCCGCGAAGCGCTTGTCGCGAAGGCGGGGGTGGACATGGAGAAGCGCGCGGAGGAGCTCCGAGGTCTCAACCAGGCAGCCCTCCGGTCGCTGGCGGCGGAGCGTGTGCAGCTCGATGAGGCGCAGAAGGCCTTCATCCTCGAGAAGGCAGAAGTTGCAGAGCAACAGCGGCTTGCCGCCGAGGAGCTATCTGCGCGGGAGGGCGAGTTGGCGCAGCTGAAGGCCAGCCTGGACAGCCACGAAGAGGAGCTTGCTGCGCGCGAGCAAACACTCAGCGGAGCTCTCAAGGAAGCAAAGGACGCTGCCGCAGCTACCGAGGCCACCAAGAAGGAGCTGGAGACGAAGGTGGCGCAGCTGGAGACTGATCTCAAGGCGAGCGGTGAAGAGCTTGCCGCGCTCAAGCATGAGCGCGAGAAGGACGCCTACACCTTTGGCAAGCTGCAGGGTCGTCTCGCCGAGAAGATCAAGGAGCTTAGCGCCGCCAAGGATTCCAACGCCGATCTTTAGCTGAAGCTGGCTGCTTTGACCAAGACGTTGGACGGCGCCAGGGAGCAGGAGGCAGCCCTGAAGAAGGAGATCAAGGCCGACAAGGCACTGCTGGAGAGCATTGCCGCCACCCAGAACGATTTTAGAGAAACTGTGGAGCAGTGGATGGAGGGTCTTGTGAATGCTGCCGCAGACATCGACAAGGAGCTGGCGCAGCTGAGGATGGAGCATCTCGGGTATCCCTCCGATGAGACCCTCCCATCCAGCGCCAAGCTCACTCTGTTCTTCAAAGGCGTGGCGACGGCCCTCCAGCGACTCCGGGAGAGGATCCCATAGCAGCTGGCCGACGAGTCACGCAAGATCTGCGCAGGAGCTCTTCAGAAGGTGTTGGTGAAGGTAGCCTTTCGCAACCCGGGCCTCAACCTCACCAACGTCCTCAGATCCCTGCCGGCGGAAGCTGATCTGGAGGCGCTCAAGGACCTTGTCGCACCCATTGTGGACAAGGTGAGCGGGATCAAGAGGGTTGAGGGCGATCGCGTGGACTAGGCCGCCTATTTTCTTCTTTTCTTGTCGCTCCTGGTCATGTTACGAAAACAATCTATTAGAGCCGCGACAAGCTATCTTGTAATATATAACTTTATTTTGGGTAGTGATTGCAATGTTATTTCCTTTACTTGATTCCTTCCTTTGTATGTTTTTGCCCTACGCTTTTAGGGAACTTGCCGGCGCAGGCACCCTCGCCGCGAGCGCTGAGTGCGGGACGTCAGCAGCCTGCTGGCAGTGCCGTTGCCGACAAGAAACCTTGTCGTAACTAGTCGCAGCTTGCTTAAGTTGTTGAGCGAACTCGAAACAGAGTAAGGGCGCGACTCTAGTCGCAGCACACTTAAACTGTTGAGCGAACTTGAAACAAAGTAAGGGCGCAACTAGCCACGAGCCGGTTCCTTCGCGCACAGGTTTTCCATACAAAGCATGGTCATTCAAGGAAGATAACTTAAAAAATTTAAAAACATCTGATTGCTCAAACTTTGGCAACTTAGCTTTTCTGTCGTTTGCTTCCCGGCAAGGCGAAACTTTCTTGAATGACGCCTGGTCCATACCATTTCTTCCCCTCCCCCCCCCTCCCCGGCGAACTTGTGGGCGAAGGAACCTTCATTTCCTTGAGAAAAAAGGAAGTAGAGAAAATAATGATATGGAGCCTTATGGCTCGTTATTGCTTACCGGGGGTGTTCGCGGAATGCCATCTTCGGTCTCAAGGCGGACAGCGCCAGGCCTAGTGACTCGTTTCACCCGATAAGGGCCTTCCCACTTCGGCGTCAACTTGTTGGAATTTTTGGCGGACTGAACGCGCCGAAGAACAAGGTCGCCTTCCTCGAGACTTCTGGCATTAACTTTGCGGCTATGGTAGCGGCGCAAAGCTTGCTGGTAGCGAGCAGCTCGTACAGCAGCCTGAAGACGGTCTTCCTCAAGGAGCAGCGCGTCATCTTGTCGCAGCTGCTCTTGCTCAAGCTCGTCATAAGCGAGCACTCGAGGTGACCCGTATACGAGTTCCGTGGGGATAACTGCCTCTGCTCCATAGACTAGAGCGAAAGGTGTCTGGCCAGTGGCTCGATTTGGCATCGTCCTGATCGACCAAAGAACCACCGACAGCTCCTCAATCCAGTTTCTTCCGCACTTGTGCAGCCTGTCGAAAGTCCTGGTCTTGAGTCCACGCAGCACTTCAACATTTGCCCTCTCCGCTTGACCGTTGCTCCTAGGGTGTGCAACAGAAGCGAAGCAGACCTTGGCGCCAAGATCTTGGACATACTGCATGAAGGTGCGGCTCGTGAATTGCGTACCGTTGTCGGTGATGATCCTATTAGGGATCCCGAAGCGGCAAACAATCGACCTGAAGAACTTGACTGCTGACTGTGTTGTCACCTTCCTCACTGCTTCCACTTCCGGCCACTTTGTGAACTTGTCGATTGCGACATACAAGTACTCAAAGCCCCCGACTGCTCGGGGGAAGGGGCCGAGGATGTCAAGCCCCCAGACCGAAAATGGCCAGGATAAAGGGATCGTCTGGAGAGCTTGAGCTGGCTGGTGTATCTGCTTGGAATGAAACTGGCACGCTTCACACTTGGTTACTTGTGCAGTCGCATCCTGGAGGGCTGTCGGCCAAAAGAAACCTTGCCGGCAAGCGCTCTTGCGCCAATGTAGTGACCACATATGCCTCCATGTATCTCGGCCAACAGCTTTTGTCCATCTTCCCGGTGAATACACTTCAATTTCACACCGTTGAGTCTTCTTCTGTACAGTGCGTTGTCGACAAACTGGTACATACTTGACTGTCGGGCTACTCTTTCCACTTCTTCTTGCTCTTCGGGAAGTTCTCCTGTCTGAAGGAAACGGACGATCTGCTATACCCATGCTGGAGCTTGTGGTTCGACAACAAGGACTAAAGGCACATCTGCTGTTGTGGGAACATCCGCTTCTACGGCGAGAAACTGTGGCTCAGCCGGAGCTTGACGTTCCCCGGCAAGCTTGCCGGAGCAAAACTTGTCGGGAGCGTCTGCTTCAACGGAACAAACCCTGGGGTTTGCCGGAGCAGACTGCTCCCCAGCACTCTTGGTGTTGATCTTGGGGACCTTCTTGGCGGCGGCTTCGGGAAGCTCTGCCGGAAAATAGTCACCAGAAATCAACTTCCTCTTATTGATCTGTCCAGTTGATGGCATCACAGACGGTTGAGTCAGCTTGAGCACAAAGATCCCTGGTTCCACAGGTAACTTAAGTGCTGCGCACTTTGACAGGCCATCGGCAATGTCGTTCTGAGCTCTTGGAACATGTTCCATCTGTAGGCCGACAAAGTGCTCTTCTAGCTTCCTCACTTCATCAACGTAAGCTTCCATCAATGGACTCTGATAATTCTTATTCACTTGGCGGACGACAAGCTGCGAGTCACCCCTGACAATGAGCTTCTTGATCCCAAGGTCTGCCGCGATCCTGAGACCGACAAGAAAACCTTCATACTTTGTAGTATTGTTTGTTGCTTGCTCCTTGGGAAAGTGCATCTGGACTACGTACTTGAGGTGCTCTCCGGTGGGTGCGACAAGTAGCACGCCAGCACCGGCGCCTTGCAGCGAAAAGGCACCATCAAAGTACATCAGCCACTCTTTGCTTGCTTCCTTGACGGGGATGCTCGTCTCTGGAATTTCTTCATCTGGTGTTGGTGTCCACTCTGCTATGAATTCTGCCAATGCTCTGCTTTGGATAGTTGAAGTGCTCTCAAACTTGAGGCCAAAGCTTGACAGTTCCAGTGCACACTCAACAATCCTGCCTGTTGCTTCTGGATTCTGCAGTATCCTCTTCAGCGGAAAACGAGTGACAACTGTTATCTCATGTGCTTGGAAGTAATGGCGCAGCTTTCTCGAGGCCATGAGAAGGCCGAAAAGCAATTTCTGCACACCAGAGTACCTTGACCTAGCACCCTGCAGAAGGGAACTAACAAAGTAGAGTGGGCGCTGCACCATTTTCTTCTATATCTCCTCGGGCGTCTGCGCAGATCCATCTTTGCCAGGACCAGAGCTTGTCGGGGAAGCCCCCTGCTTGTCACTGGATGCGCTCGCCGTGGTTGCTGGCTCATCATCTGCCTCCCTCTCCGCTACTAACGCAGCACTAACCACTTGATTGGTTGCCGCCAGATACAGCAGCAACTTCTCTTGTGGCTTAGGTGCGACAAGTATCGGAGTGGAGGACAGGTATCTCTTCAAGTCCTGCAGCGCATCCTCCGCTTCCGGAGTCCATTTCATTGGACCTGCCTTTTTCAAAATTTTGAAAAACGGCAGGGCGCGCTCAGCAAACTTAGAGATAAACCTGCTGAGAGCCGCCACGCAGCCGGCAAGTCTCCGTACATCCTTGACGCGCTTCGGTGCTTCAATCTGCTCAATGGCCTTGATCTTGTCGGGATTGGCTTCAATTCCCCGCTGAGACACGAAGAACCCGAGAAGCTTGCCGGAAGGGACTCCAAACACGCACTTCTCGGGGTTGAGCTTGAGGCTGATCTTGCGCAGATTTGCAAAAGTCTCTTCTAAATCTTGAATCAGAGTTGCTCTGTCCCTGCTCTTGACCACTATATCATCCATGTAGGCTTCCACATTTCTGTGTATTTGCGGTTCAAAAGCAGTGTGGACTACCCTTGCAAATGTTGAACCAGCATTCTTTAAACCGAAAGGCATCCGTATGAAACAGTACGTGCCACAGGGAGTGATGAATGCGGTTTTCTCCTCATCCTCTTCTGCCATGAAGATCTAATGGTATCCTGAGTATGCGTCAAGAAATGAAAGCAAGTCACATCCGGCCGTGGAGTCAACAATCTGGTCGAGGCGCGGCAAGGGAAATGGATCTTTGGGACAAGCTTTATTGACATCGGTAAAGTCGATACAAAGCCTCCATTTCCCGTTTGCCTTGCGCACGACTACCTGATTGGCCAACCACGTAGGATGGAGCACTCCTCTGACGAGGCCTGCTGCTTCCAACTTCTTGATCTCTTCTACGATGAATTCTTGGTGCTCCACTACTTGCTTCCTGACTTTCTGCTTGACGGGCCGCGCATGAGGACAGACGGCAAGGTGGTGCTCAATTACTTTCCTGGGAACACCGGGGATGTCAGACGGTTGCCACGCAAACACATCGACATTCCCCCGCAGGAAAGCAATGAGCGCGCTTTCCTATTTAGGGTCGAGAGTGGCACTGATGGTGAAAGTACCACCAGTGTCGTCCTCTTTGGCGGACACCTTCTTGGTCGCTGACGGAGATGCCATTGTCTTCTTACACTTGCCGGTGGAGCTCGATGGTGCGTCCTCGACGGTAGCGCAGCACTCCGAAGAGGTGCGCTTGCCGGAGTGGGCATCAGAACTCTTGCCGGACTTGGTCTTCTTCTTTCCCCCGAGAGCTTCAGCGGCAGGTGTCTCGCGATCCGTTGCGGCTGCTGCTTCCCGGTAGATCTTGTCGGCACAGATAAGAGCATCTTTCTTGTCGCCAGGGACAGAGATGACACTTATCGGGCCTGACATCTTCAGCATGTTGTACGCGTAGTGAGAGGCCGCCATGAACTTGGCGAGCGCTGGACGGCCCAGAATCCCATTGTAAGGCAATGGAAAATCGGCAACGTCAAAAGTGATCCTCTCAGTCCTGAAGTTCAACTCGCTGCCAAATGTCACCGGCAGCGTGATCTTCCCCTTCGTCTTGCTCCTTCCTGGGTTGATTCCTTGGAATGTGCCGGTCTCTTCGAGCTCGCTGTCAGGGACCTGGAGTTTCCTGAGCACAACGGAGGAGATCAGGTTCAAGCCGGCCCCGCTGTCAACTAGCATCTTAGTGACCTTGAGGTTGCAGATAGTTGGTGAGACCAACATCGGCAAGCACCCGACAGCAGTTGTGCGATCAGGGTGGTCCTCAATATCAAAGATGATAGGCGTGCCGGACCATTTCAGAAGCTTGCGTGACTCAACGGGTGGTTCTGCCGCATTGACTTCCCGCACCCACTGCTTGAGTTGGCGGTGTGAAGTATGCAGAGAAGCACCACCGTCAACACACAAGACCTCTGTGGCTTTCTGGAACTCCTGCTCACTGGTCTCGTCATCATCCATGTCTTCGTCGTCGTCGTCACCTTCATCCTTGTCGCGGCCGCGGGGAGGTCTGTCTCCTTGCCGCTGCTTGGCCTTGCCGCGGCGTCCTCCCCGGTCGGTGCGCTTCGTACCGGATCCTCCAGCACCTCCTTGGGCTTTCTCCTTGTCGCGTCACTCGTACTCGGCCTTTTGCAGCTCGACAAGCTGCTCGACCTTCTTGCAGCTCTGGAGGTCATGGCCCTTGGTGTGGTGGATATTGCAGTACTATTTGTTGGTGCCGTCCTGCTTGTCGGCGGCCGCCACAGCCTGGCAGTTGGCGCATGCGGCAACCTCCTTGCCGGAGCTACCAACCTTGGCTTTCTTGGCGTCACCTTTGTTGCCGGACTTCTCAACAACTAGCACATCTTTGCCTTTCCTCTTCCTGTTGTTCCGCCGCCGGTTTTTCTTTGCCAGGGCAGCATCATCGCTGTCAGATCCTCCTGTTCCTGTATTCTCTCCGGGGAGTTTCCTCCCTTCCTCAGCACGTGCACACCTGTCGGCCAGGGCATACAGCTCACTGACGTCTCTGATCTTGCACATCGCCATCTCCTCCCGCATCCTGCGGTTACGCACGTTCTGATGGAACGCGCTGATGACTGCGGCAGGGTGGACATCTAGGATGTTGCGTTGCACTTGGCTGAATCTCTGGATGTACTTGCGCAGGGGCTCTCCTTCTTTCTGGGCAAGCAGATGAAGATCACTCTCCTGGCCATGAGGTTTGTGGCCGCGTGTAAAGGCGCCGACAAACTTATGGCATAGGTCTGCCCAGGAAGATATGGAGTTGTCCGGCAAGTGCATGAGCCAGGACCTGACGTTGGGCTTGAGCACCAGCGGGAAGTAGTTGGCAAGGATCTTGTCGTCCCGCCCCCCAGCAGCTTGCACCGCGATGGCATAGATGCTGAGGAACTCCGACGGATGCAACTTTCCGTCGTACTTCTCGGGTACGTCTGGCTTGAAATTCTTCATGTTGGGCCACTGGACTTGCCGCAGCTCACGGGTAAACGCAGGGTAACCTACTGCGTACGGCAGGTCGCCTGGTTCCCCTGGCGCATGCATGTCGATAGTGGGTCCAGCGCCCCTGTCTGACTGACGTCGCGCTTCTCTTCGGCGCTCGATGCGGGTCCGAGCGTCTTCTTGCTGTCGTTCGTGAAGAACTTGGCGTTGATCGCGACAAGCTCGTGGATCTGATGAAGCGGTGGAGTCGCTGTCGCGATGGACCCGGCGAGTCGGCGATCTTGGCCTTCGGGGCGGAGAGTGCACGGTGGTTGCACCCCCACCGGTCTTGTCGCCATCGGGTCGCGCCTGGCTGACTTGCCGCGGCTGCGATGTAGTCGGCTGCCGTGGAGTGTCGCCGTTGGCGAAGCCGATGAGACTCTGAATGGTGGCCCTCCAGTCGTCGATCTTGTCCGCCGTTGGAGGAAAGTCTAGGAGCAGTTGAGCTCGCGCCAAAGCTTCTGCTGGAGTGGCGGGTAGCGGTGGCGAACGGTGCGAGGAGCGGGATATGCTCAGACTTCTAACCGCGTTAGAAGGAGCAATATCCCGTCCAGGCGACCGTGCCTCGCTCGCGCCAGCACGTTGGCGCACATGCTGGCCTGGACCATCCCGAGATCCGCCAGCTCGATCTGGGTCCAGCGAGCGTATGGTACCGTGAGTACCACGACGCTGCCGGTCCTGCGCCTCCTGAGATGGGCGCGGTGCATCTACGGACGCTCGGTCGCCGTGGGAGCCGGCTACACCGCCGATGGGCAGCGCAGCCTTGTCCTTGGACCTGGCGGCACCCTGGGCTCCCTCGTCGACGCCCGTTCTTCCGCCGGCGTCTTCTCCACCAGCCGTTTGCTCCGGCGGCGGTGGGTTCGACGCGGACGGAGCAGCCGCCTCTGAAGCCTTCTTCTTCGGCGGCATGTCGATGAAGTCGATGAAGATCTAGCTCGTGTGAATGCCGGATCAGGTTCACACAACCTCGATGCCCCCTACCTAGCGTGCCAAAGATGCCGGGGCAACTGATCCGCGAGCACCTATGGGGACGGAGCCCCTTTTCGGTTCGGCGGGGGGCGGAGGTCGCATGAAGAGCAGATCGAGGCGAGGCACACGAGCGGTTTACCCAGCTTCGGAGCTCTCGGAGAGATAATACTCCTACTGCTGCTTTGTGGTTTGTATTGAGTTCTTGCTCGGGAGCGCTGAGTGCTATAGTACGCACCAGCAGCTAACGAGACCGAGCGTGAGCGTTGTACTGTCCTCCCCTTCTACGTTGTGCAAGGGCCTCCTTTTATATGATCAAGGGGTCTCCAACAGGTGGCGACGTAGTCAAGGGTAAAAATGGAAAGGTGCTGTGGTAGGTATAGCTACCTACGCAGTGTATCATACCTAACCCTGACGGCAGGGGACAAGGGCATTAAATGCCTATCTACGTCACCCAAACAGTGCAGAAAAGGGACCGTCAGGGACGCCACCGCTCGCCACGATGGCGATCTTGTCAGCGCCGCTTGCCACAGTGCACCCCTGGCTGCACAGCCTCCCGCCATGTACGCCTGGAAGGGTCTCAGAGCGACACGTTGGTGGGTGTGCTAGAGCGCGGGTACAGAGTGGTTGCTAGCCGCGGCAAACGCCTTGCCGCGGCCGTTGTCTTGCTGCGTCCGGGAGCTTGTCGCTCGCCGGGTCTTGCCGGGACGCATGGCGCGTCGCGGCAAGTTCCTTGAGATGCCTTGGTTGGCCTTCCCGACAAGCTCCTCTTGTCGGGGCTTTGTGCCTTGAGTGGCCTTCCCGGCAAGCTCCTCTTGCCGGGGCCTTGTCTCCTTGGCTTAAATACTTTGTTCTTGAATGGCTCCAAAGGAACCATGGGGGTCCTTGGTGGTCACCCGGCAAGCCTTGCCGCGGGGCGCTGCGACTGCCCGTGCCCAAGTTCGGCATACTAGGGTACCCCTACTCTAGTACACCGACACCCATCAATTGATGTCAATGTAAGGAGCAGGGATTTCCATGCAACGGATGCACTAGAGCTATAAATGTATGAAAGCTCAACAAAAGAAACTAAGTGGGTGTGCATCCAACTTGCTTGCTCACGAAGACCTAGGGCATTTGAGGAAGCCCACTGTTGGAATATACAAGCCAAGTTCTATAATGAAAAATTCCCACTAGTATATGAAAGTGACATAATAAGAGACTTCTATCATAAAGATCATGGTGATACTTTGAAGCAAAAGTGTGGAAAAAGGATAGTAGCATTGTCCCTTCTTTATAATTTTTTGGCCTTCCTCTTTTTTGATTTTTTTTGGGAAAATGCTCTATTAATGATGATCATCAAACTTCTATTTATTTACAACTCAATGATTACAACTTGATACTAGAACAAAATATGATTCTATATGAGTGCCTCCGGCGGTGTACCGAGATGGGCAATGAATCAAGAGTGACATGTATCAAAATATGCATGGTGGCTTTGCCACAAATACGATGTCAACTACATGATCATGCAAGGCAATATGACAATGATGAAGCGTGTCATAATAAACGGAATGGTGGAAAGTTGCATGGCAATATATCTCGGAATTGCTATGAAAATGCCATAATAGGTAGGTATGGTGGTTGTTTTGAGGAAGATATAAGGAGGCTTATGTGTGATAGAGCGTATCATATCACGGGGTTTGGATGCACCGGCGAAGTTCCCACCAACTCTCGAGGTGAGAAAGGGTAATGCATGGTACCGAAGAGGCTAGCAATGATGGAAGGGTGAGAGTGCGTATAATCCATGGACTCAACATTAGTCATAAAGAACTCACATACTTATTGCAAAAATCTACAAGTCATCAAAACCAAGCACTACGTGCATGCTCCTAGGGGTATAGATTGGTAGGAAAAGACCATCGCTCGTTCCCGACCGCCACTCATAAGGAAGGCAATCAAAGAACACCTCATGCTTCAAATTTGTCACACAACGGTTACCATACGAGCATGCTACGGGACTTGCAAACCTCAACACAAGTATTTCTCAAATTCACAATTACACAACTAGCAAGACTCTGATATTACCATCTTCATATCTCAAAACAATCATCAAGTATCAAACTTCACATAGTATTCGATGCACTCTATATGAAAGTTTTTATTATACCCATCTTGAATGTCCGTCATATTAGGACTAATTTTATAACCAAAGCAAATTACCATGCTGTTATAAAAGACTCTCAAAATAATATAAGTGAAGCATGAGAGATCATCTATCTCTTCAAAATAAAACCACCGCCGTTCTCTAAAAGGATATAAGTGAAGCACTAGAGCAAATGACAAACTACTCCAAAATATGTAAGTGAAGATCAATGAGTAGTTGAATAATTATGTAACTATGTGAAGACTCTCTAACATTTAAGAATTTCAGATCTTGGTATATTATTCAAACATCAAGAAAAACAAAATAAAATAAAATGACGCTCCAAGCAAAACACATATCATATGGTGAATAAAAATATAGCTCCAAATAAGGTTACCGATGAACGAAGACGAAAGAGGGGACGCCTTCCGGGGCATCCCCAAGCTTAGGCTCTTGGTTGTCCTTGAATATTACCTTGGGTGCCTTGGGAATCCCCAAGCTTAGGCTCTTGCCACTCCTTATTCCATAGCCCATCGAATCTTTACCCAAAACGTGAAAACTTCACAACACAACACTTAACAGAAACTCGTAAGCTCCGTTAGTATAAGAAAATAAATCACCACTTAGGTACTGTTGTGAACTCATTCTAAATTCATATTGGTGTAATATCTAATGTGTTCCAACTTCTCCGTGGTTCATACCCTCCGATACTACTCATAGATTCATCAAAATAAGCAAACAACACATAAAAGACAGAATCTGTCAAAAACAGAACAGTATGTAGTAAGTTGTATCATTCGAATACTTCTGTAACTCCAAAAATTCTGAAATAAATTGGTGGACCTGAGGAATTTGTCTATTAATCATCTTAAAAAATAATCAACCTAAAATCACTCTCCAGTAAAAAATGGCAGCTAATCTCGTGAGCGCAAAAGTTTTTGTTTTTTACAGCAAGATCGCATAGACTTCACCCAAGTCTTCCCAAAGGTTCTACTTGGCACACACACTAATTAAAACATAAAACCACATCTAAACGGAGGCTAGATGAATTATTTATTACTAAACAGGAGCAAAAGCAAAGTACAAAAATAATATTGGGTTGCCTCCCAACAAGCACTAATGTTTAACGCCCCTATAGCTAGGCATGATGATTTCAATGATGCTCACATAAAAGATAAGAATTGAAACATAAATATAGCATCATGAAGAATATGATTAGCACATTTATGTCTAACCCACTTCCTATGCATAGGGATTTTGTGAGCAAACAACTTATGGGAACAATAATCAACTAGCATAGGAAGGCAAAACAAAGCATAACTTCAAAATTTTAAGCACATAGAGAGGAAACTTGATATTATTGCAATTCCTACAAACATATGTTACTCCTTCATAATAATTTTCAGTAGCATCGTGAATGAATTCAACAATATAACCATCACATAAAGCATTCTTTTCATGATCTACAAGCATAGAAAATTTACTACTCTCAACATAAGCAAAATTCTTCTCCTTCGGAATAGTGGGAGTATCATAAGAAACTCGAATACTATAAATTGTTTCCACATTAAAGAGTAATGTTTAGAAAAAGGGTAATAATAATAATGACAAGTTTTAATATAATCATCACTACTTTTTATAGCATAAGTGTCATCACAATAATCATCATAAGTAGCAACTTTGTTCTCATCATAATCAACTGAAACCTCTTCCAAGATAGTGGAAGCATTACTAAATAAAGTTGACACTCTTCTGAACCCACTTTCATCAATATAACCATCATAGATAGGAGGCATGCTATCATCATAATAGATTTGCATATCAAAACTTGGGAGGTTAAACATATCATCTTTATAAAACATAGCATCCCCAAGCTTGGGACAATCATTAATTGCAGCAAATAAATTATCAAACTTGTCATTCTCATAAAACATGGCATCCCCAAGCTTGGGCCTTTTCATATCATAAGCATAATCACTCTCGTCGTTAATAGTATCGATAGCACCAATAGTATAGCAATTATCATCATCACAAGCAACATCATTTGGGAGGGATGTCTTTTTACCTTTGTTTCTCCGTCTTTTATTTTTGTCTTTACATCATGTGTGGGTTTAATCCTCTTTATGGAGCTCCTTATTAATGAGATTGGTTGAATAGAAAGCTCCTCCTCGTTACCCGATTCATCATAAGAAAGAATAGGAGGATATTGGGAAATCTCTTCCCTTTCATTAGTATTCTCTTCATCTTCTATTTGTTTTGTTGTCTTTATGTAATTGGAAATATAAGGATTTTCAATGCAATTCACCGCACAATACATATAAAATTCCTCTAGATCAAAATCAAGAACTTTATCAAGGACAAATTCTGGTATATCCTTAGTTATACGTTTTATTTCTTCATAACCCACAAGCAAACTAAGTTCATTATGATGCGCAAGGGAAATCAAGTCATCACAATATTTGGACATGATACGATCATGAAACAATTTGCATTGGATATTTAAATGACCACGTTCATTGCAAAGTTCGCAAGGATGACTACAAAAATTTAAATTTTCAGCACAAACATCTAGCCTTTCTTGCAGCCATTTGGTTTCTAAATACTTATGCCTCTTGCAAAATGTATCTTCCCTATTTGGTGTGTGCTTGCAAACTCTATGCACTCCACAAAAATTGACATGCTTATAAGAGACATTTTCATCATGACTAGTGCAATCATCATTAGTACTATAGATATTCAAAGAGTTCATACTAACAACATTGCAATCATGCTCATCATTCAAAGATTTAGTGCCAAACATTTTAATGCATTCTTGTTCTAACATTTTTGCACAATTATCGGAATCCTTATTTTCATGAAAGATATTAAAAAGATGAAGCATATGAGGCACCCTCAATTCCATTTTTTTGTAGTTTTCTTTTATAAACTAAACTAGTGATAAAACAAGAAACTAAAAGATTCGATTGCAAGATCTAAAGATATACCTTCAAGCACTAACCTCCCCGGCAATGTCAACCTTCTTATTCTAGATGTTGTTGGGCCTCCAAGTGCAGAAGTTTGTAGGACAGTAGCAAATTTCCCTCAAGTGGATGACCTAAGGTTTACCAGTCCGTGGGAGGCGTAGGATGAAGATGGTATCTCTCAAACAACCCTGCAACCAAATAACAAAGAGTCTCTTGTGTCCCCAACACACCCAATACAATGGTAAATTGTATAGGTGCACTAGTTCGGCGAAGAGATGGTGATACAAGTGCAATATGTATGGTACATATAGGTTTTGTTAATATGAAAATATAAAAACAGCAAGGTAACTAATGATAAAAGTGAGCGTAAACGGTATTGCAATGCTAGGAAACAAGGCTCAGGGTTCATACTTTCACTAGTACAAGTTCTCTCAACAATAATAACATAACTGGATCATATAACTATCCCTCAAGATGCAACAAAGAGTCACTCCAAAGTCACTAATAGTGGAGAACAAACAAAGAGATTATGGTAGGGTACGAAACCACCTCAAAGTTATTCTTTCTGATCGATCTATTCAAGAGTCTGTAGTAAAATAACACGAAGCTATTCTTTTGGTTCGATCTATCATAGAGTTTGTACTAGAATAACACCTTAAGATACAAATCAACCAAAACCCTAATGTCACCTAGATACTCCAATGTCACCTCAAGTATCCATGGGTATGATTATACGATATGCATCACACAATCTCAGATTCATATATTCAAAGAGTGCCCCAATGTTTCTACCGAAGAGAAAGACGAAAACGTGTGCCAACCCCTATGCATAGATTCTCAAGGTCACGGAACCCGCAAGTTGATCCCCAAAACATACATCAAGTGAATCAATAGAATTTCCCATTGTCACCACGGGTATCCCACACAAGACATACATCAAGTGTTCTCAAATCCTTAAAGACTCAATCCGATAAGATAACTTCAAAGGGAAAACTCAATCCATTACAAGAGAGTAGAGGGGGGAAACATCATAAGATCCAACTATAATAGCAAAGCTCGCGGTACATCAAAATCGTGCCAAGTCAAGAACACGAGAGAGAGAGAGAGAGAGAGAGAGAGAGAGAGAGATCAAAGACATAGCTACTGGTACATACCGTCAGCCCCGAGGGTGAACTACTCCCTCCTCATCATGGAGAGTGTCGGGATGATGGGATGGCCACCGGTGAGGGATCCCCCCTCCGGCAGGGTGCCAGAACAGGGTCCCGATTGGTTTTTGGTGGCTACAGAGGCTTGCGTCGGTGGAACTCCCGATCTAGGTTATGCTCTGGAGGTTTATGTATTTATAGGAATTTTTGGCGTCGGTCTCACGTCAGGGGGGTCTCCGAGTAGTCCATGAGATAGGGTCCCACGCCTAGGGGGTATGGCGTGCCCCCACCCTCGTGGACAGCCCGGGACTCTTCTGGCCCAACTCTTTTACTCTGAGGCTTCTTTTGGTCCATAAAAAATGATCAAAAATTGGGACGTCAATTGGACCCTGGTTGGTATTCCTTTTCTGCGATACTCAAAAACAAGGAAAAAACAGAAACTAGCACTGGGCTCTAGATTAATAGGTTAGTCCCAAAAATCATATAAAATAGCATATAAATGAATATAAAACATCCTAGATGGATAATATAATAGCATGGAACAATCAAAAATTATAGATACGTTGGAGACGTATCAACAACATAAAGTAAATTTCTTTTTCATTTCAGGACTGGGCATCCCTATTACCGCCGCACTCTCGTGCAATGACAAGTGAATAAACACTCATCTTGAGAATAACACATCTAGCATGGAAAATATTGGCCACCCCCTGCCGCTTCATGAGCGGTACGGGCACACAAAAAGGAAATTTATTTTGAAAATTAGAGATGGCACATACAAATTTGCTTAGAGCGGCATGGAAATACCGCATATAGGTAGGTATGGTGGACTCAAATGGAAAGTCTAGGTTTAAAGATATTGGATGCACAAGTAGTATTCCTATTTAGTACAAGTGGAGGCTAGAAAAAAGATTGAGAATCAATCAACCAAGAAACGAAAAATCACATAAGCGAGCATTAAACATAACTAACACCAAATAATGCACCACAAGTAGGATGTAATCTCATTGCATAACTATTGACTTTCGTGCTTGCATAGCGAATCACAAACCTGAACACCAATATTCTTACTAAAGCATAATTACTCACCAACATGACTCACATATCACTATCATCATATCTCAAAACTATTACAAAGAATCAAGTTTAATTTCTCCAATGATCTTCATGAAGTTTTTATTATATCCCTCTTGAATGTCTATCACTTTGGTTCTAGTTTCATATATTGCAATTGCTTTTGATAAGCTCAAACAAATCTAAGTCAAGAACATGATCATTTAATTTTTTATCTCTCAAAATAATATAAGTGAAGCATGAGAGAATTTCTTCAAAAATATTAAAGCACACCATGCTCAAAAAGATATAAGTGAAGCACTAGAGCAATTCTATAGCTCAAAAAATTTAAGTGAAGCATGAAGAGCAATTCTAATAAATCATAGAATAATTTTGGCTCTCTCAAATGGGTGTGTCCAGCAAGGATACTTGTGACAAACTAAAAATCAGAACAAGCAAAGACTCATATAATACAAGACACTCCAAGCAAAATTCACGATATGTGATGAATAAAAATATAGCTCCAAGTAAAATACTGATGGTCATTAGAAGAAAGAGGGGATGCCTTTCGGGGCATCCCCTAGATTAGTTGCTTGGTTCTCCTTGGATATTAACTTGGGGTGCCATGGGGCATCCCCAAGCTTAGGCTCTTTTCACTCCATATTCCTTCATCCATCACGATCTCACCCAAAACTTGAAAAACTTCAATCACACAAAACTTAAAGAAACCTTCGTGAGATCCACTAGTATAATAAAGCAAATCATCACTCTAAGTAATGTTGCAAACCCATTCATATTTTATAATTGCATTATATCTACTATATTCCAAGTTTACCATGGCTTATACCCCCCCCCCCCAATACAATCCATAGATTCATCAAAATAAGCACAATGCAACAAAAACAGAATCTGTCAAAAACAGAACAGTCTGTAGTAATCTGGAAACTTCGTATACTTCTGTAACTTCAAAAATTCTGAAAAATTAGGACAACATGGGCAATTTGTATATAAATCTTGTGTAAAAATTCAGAATTTTATTGATCTTCTGTGATTTTACAAAATTCTGCCACTGGACGTAATAGTTTCTGTTTTACAACAAGATCAAATTAACTATCACCCAACATGATCCCAAAGGCTTCACTTGGCACAAACACTAATTAAAACATAAAAACACAATCATAATAGTAGCATAATTGTGCAAACACTCAAGAACAGAAAGAAAAAGGAAAAAAATAAAAATTATTCATTGGGTTGCCTCCCAACAAGCTCTTTCTTTATAGACACTAGTAGACACGTTGCGCCAAATGGCACAGAGGCGCGCTAAATCCATGTGCGCGATGAAAAAATTGTCTATGGTTAAATCCTATTTAATAGAAAACATGGTGGATTGTTGCCTACAGTGATATATATATATATACACACACACACACACACATATTTTAATTGAATAGCACAAAATACTTGCTACCTTGTTCGCAGAGATCCATTTGAAATCATGTTCGCATTCAAAACATTTGCATTTTTCAGTGACTCTGTGTTCGAGCAAAAAATACATAGGCTTTTGTTTAAACATATATATACCTTTAAAATCATGAGTGCTTTCAAAATATTTTCATTTGTTAGGAGCTTTAGGTTTGAGCAAACATGTATGATTGGAGCTTTAGCCCTTCTATATAAAAATAATGAAGGAGCATCAAACATTGAATAACAAATGTATAATAGTTTGAAATGTCTCCATAATAGCAATGGTTATCATCCATGACATTTGTTTTTTAATTATCAAACATGCCTAGCACATAATTTCTATTGAATCCACATAACAAGTATTTATGGTAAGGGACACCATCACATAGTTCAACACTGAAGCACCAACCACTTGCATGGTAGTAGGAACAAGTGACAATTTGTCAACTCTCTAAGTTGTGGTACATATCCTGAAGCCTTGCAGTGCTTCATGGTCAGCAATTCATCGTGTTACGCACATCTTCGCTACAACCATTACATGCACCTCAAACAACATGCTGGTGTTTTTACGTGATAAAAAAAGTGATACAAATTTATTTGCTAGGTGCAAATTGTACCAAAAATTGCTCTAGGTTCTTAGCATCCTGCAACCAGATCCAAAGAGCAACAACAGTAGGAGGGACCTTGTTTCGGAATCATTCTGAAAATAAAAATTGCTAAAATCTGACCAACATTATATGCATGAACAACATCAGATTCAACATAAGGCCAAGTATAGATCTTAATCTTATAACACCAAAAAGAACAATAATAAAAAAGAGACAATGCATATATGACAAAATAGAAGTGTCCACCAGTGAAGTGGTGCCATTCTCACAAGCATCAGCCGATTTTGAAAAGGTAAACAATCATCAAACTTAGGAAACTTCTCAGCCATCCAAAAATTCCTGGGGTCAGATATATTAGGAACATCATATGATGGCTACCACACATCATATATAACATGAAGCTATTTTTTTATTGATAAATCATGTCATAATTGATTAAATAGTTCTCATCCCACAAAGGACTCGACCAATCACTACTTGCTCCAGCGTCTATTTGCCGACAAAACCGGGGCTTCTCATGGACATGAGACCAACAAGTGCAGCTGCAATTTTAGAAGTATTTTGGTTTGGCTGGAGCAATGGCTCGTCATAGCACAAGATCCTTTCCAGCCTCATGCCTCAGCCTAACACACTTGTATGTACATCAAGTACCTCACGAGTACAAAACAGAAATGAATATATACGCCAGTAAGTCCAAAAATTAACCAAATACAGGGATCTTAATCATATTCTTTTACATGCATGATGATGTAAGATGTGGTAACCTTGACGCCATAACCATGGAGGCAGAGCGAGCCAGCTGCTAAAATTTTATACTACGCTGCAAAGCTGAGACGTAACAGCACATTTCTGAATCTATTTAGTGTGTCTATTTGTTGGAAGAAATTCAGAACTTAATTCAGACATTCGCATACATCATCGAATCCCGCAGAGCCTAAAAGTGCAGATTAAGATGCATGTAAAAGAAAACCAATAAAAGCATGTTTACACAAGAATTGATGAAATATCTTGTAAGAAAAGCGGATCAAAAGTACAACCAATAAACATACAAGCAGTAACACACTCTTGTTGCTTTATCCAAAATAATGTTTCAGAAGGAAACATGAGTTACAGAGTTTTTATATTTATTGTCTGAATATGATCAATAAACTACTAAAAGAAATAAAACATGAATGCCAACTGAACATGTGTAAACTTCATTAATTTATAAGCTAAATGTGTGAAACACATATGTGGTTGTGATTTATGATTATACTCCCTCCATTACTAAATATAAGCCACTTTAGAGATTTCAATACGGACTACTTACAGATGTATTTAGACATATTTTAGAGTGTAGATTCACTCATTGTGCTCCGTATGTAGTCCATATTGGAATATCTAAAACGGCTTATATTTAGAAACGAAGGGAGTATTACGCAAGTACACTGAATGTTGTAGGCAGTGTACTTCCTAGACTACTCTAAAAAATGGACATACCTAACTCTGGATGGTACAGATAAATCTCTGTCCGTGCCATCTTCTACTCCCTCTGTTCCTAAATATAAGTATTTTTTGAGATTTCAATGCGGACTACATACGAATGTATATAGACATACTTTAGAGTGTGGATTCACTCATTTTGCTCCGTATGTAGTTCACAGTGACATCTCTAGAAAGACTTATATTTAGGAACGGGGGAGTATATTACTACCAAGAAAAGGAAGAACATGTATAGCTGTCTCAGTTGGATTTTCAACATGAGGATTATGACCATAGTCTACAGAGATGCATTATTTTGTTCCTCCTATAGTTATGTGAATGTTGTGTCCGTTGATTGGCCCATACTGTTAAAATCTCCATCTAGAGTTCATGCTCAATAGACACATTTCAGATCATAATCAGTAGAAAGGAGAAAGCAATTAGAAAACTACCGCATCATGCAAGCTCCTTTTTTGGATGCAGCGAGATCAAACACTCCAATATATAGGAAGTAGTAGCTTAAAATATAGTGTTAAGTTAAATATCAAGTAAATATTACTCCCTCTGTTCCAAAATAGATGACTTAACTTTGTACTAACTTTACTGAGTCATCTATTTTGGAACGGAGGGAGTAGTAAGGAATAACCCTTTGGACCATCGTCGGCCAACAACTACATAATTATATATTGGTTCACCCATCTAATTTGCTCCACACCATTTTTCAGTTTTTACGCTCTCTAGCAAAGGGCGCATGTAACTGAATAAACAGTTTTGCATAATAATAAAAACAGAAATGATATAGGATACTACATTTGAACTACAAAAAACCCGTAGAAATAAGCAACAGATACCTGTAGATATAGAGGTGGATCTGTGCGATGGATGTGTCATATGAACAACCTTTCACAGGCCATGAATTGCATGTATCTCTTGCAGTTTGTTCATATACAAGAAAGGCTACTAAGAATCCCACGACAGGGTTAGGAAAAAAACAAATAAAGAGATCCTCAATGTCAAAGAGCTTCATACATAATTCCACATGAAGTGAACAGAATGTAACTAGGAGGTGCCAGCTTGTCCACATGGTGGCTACACAACAAAGAATAAGGTTGAGTCAAATTTAGGGGTAAACGCACCTACTTTTGTTTTACTAACATGTTTAGGACTGCTACTCTTTACTACAATGCAAGCTCACCCTAGCCACTTACCATCGACATAATCATTCCAGTAAGTCACCCTGGCTGAGTGGTTGTCCTTGAAATAATACGGTACAAATCATTACTGAGAGCTTAATTATCCACCATTAGTTCACCAAAAAAATATCCAGCTAACTAATGCGGCTAATGATCATTCTTCAGAAGCAGATTGCATAATACTATCATTGCTCCTTGAACGATAAGCATTTAGCAGGAAAATACAAATGTTCAACATGGATTACCTGGTTGAACTTGAAGGAGGGATTGTGTTCCCTTGCTCTCCCCTTTTTAGCGCTTCAATGGCCATAGAGGAGGCAGGGATGGAGCCAACTCCCTTGTGTGCTCCTCCTCGTCACTGCTCTCAGATGAGCCATCGTCCCCTTGCTCTCCTCATCCACGCGCTAGCCACTGCCACACAACCCACTAGACCACCTGTCGGTGTCAAAACCGGCGGATCTCGGGTAGGGGGTACCGAACTGTGCGTCTAGGATTGATGGTAATAGGAGACGGGGGACACGATGTTTACCCAGGTTCGGGACCTCTCTATGGAGGTAATACCCTACTTACTGCTTGATTGATCTTGATGAATATGAGTATTACAAGAGTTGATCTAACACAAGTAGGATGTGGCTAAACCCTAGAAGTCTAGCCGGTATGACTATGGTAATGTCTATGTCCTTTCCGGACTAACCCCTCCGGTTTATATAGACACTGGAAGGGAATCTAGGGTTACATGGAGTCGGTTACATAAGAAGGAATCTTCATAGTCGGTCGCCAAGCTTGCCCTCCACGCCAAGTAGAGCCCAATCCAGACACGGGTACAGTCTTTGGCCTTCATGTCTTCACAGCCCATCAGTCCGGCCCGATGAATAATAGGTCGGACACCTGAGGACCGCTTAGTCCAGGACTCCCTCAGTAGCCCCTAAACCTGGCTTCAATGACGAGGAGTCTGGCGCACAGATTGTCTTCAGCATTGCAAGGCGGGTTCCCCTTTCCGAACTCCAAGATAGTCTTCAGATGTAATGATTGTGTCTGGACCTGTATACACAACTGCAGAGGATATAATATTTCACGAGCTCAATCCGCTGATAATTTTTGGTAATATGACATCACGCCTGCTCGGCCATTATTTTCGAACCGTTAGCTGAACCATCGTCCCATGTCCCGAGACGTGGTTTTATTGGCATGTCTTATCCAAGCAGGGGTCATGTCTCCCCTCCTTTAGGGGTGTGACGCCCGGATAATTAGGCTACAGTGAACCTCTGCTAATGATGCCAGGTCACCTCGCTTACTGTTGCTAATCTCGCGTTAGTTCGAAAACGGTTCGAATTCAAATTCAAAATCAAGCAAACAATAAAAGTTTTTCAGATATTAAAACTAAAATGTTCGGGGTGAGCCAAATAATCCATATTAAATATTGGTGAAGAAACCACATTTTTGTAAAGTATTTAAATGCACTATAGAAAGTAAAACAGCAGCAAAACAATTATTTTAAATGCTTTTAAATACTAAATAAATGTTAATCTAGTTTATATAATCACCAAACTTTTTGGAGTAGGTGGCCTATGTTATTATGCTAATTTAGGAGTAGGGGTTATATTTTTGTAAAGCTGTTTTGCTAACTAAAATAAATAAAAACAGAAAACAAAACAAAAATGTAAAACAAATAAATTAATAATAAAAGAAAACCCCTCCCGTGGGCCAAGCCCACCTGGGTCGGCCCAGCTGGCCACCAAGTTCCCCCCGGTCGCTCTCCCCTCCTCCCTGTTCATGTCTCAGGTCGCTACAGGGGCGAGCCCCAGCCGGACCACCTCACCGGCGATGCCCCAGCGAGGGGATAAGGCAGCCACGCCCCCCACCCCTCTCGGCCTCGTCAGCCCCCTCCTACCCACTGCGTAGATATTTTCCCCCGCTCCCCCCAGATCTCGCCCCCTCTTCCCTCGTCCGAGCGCTATCGCCGTCCTCCACCTCGCGCCGCCATGGCCGCCGGCCACCTCACGCCTCTCCAACATGTCCTAACGCTCCTCCGTCATCCGCTTCTCCTTCCAGTGCCACTGGACGGAGTCGAGAGGCTATGCATCGCCAGGTCCCCATCGTCGTCCTCCTCGGGACGCCGGAGCTTCACCGCCACCGTTCGTCTGCTTCAAACCCTCCCCGAGCCGCTGCGCACCACTATAGGAGCTCTGTGAGCTCGCCTTCCTTTCTCTTCTCTCCGCGCTCTCGATCTGTAGCTAGAGCTCGCGGTCCTCGTTGAAATTGTGCCGTTGTGGCCCAGTTTCTGCTAGCGAGCTCGAGGTGGTCGACCTTGTCAACCCGGATCGAGCCGAAGCCACAGTCATGCTCCTGGCAAGCCGCCTGCAGTACCAGCGGTTCCCCCCTGATCGCCTCGCTCCCCGTCTCGCACCTGCTATTCCCTGCGTCGCTCGCCTTGGCCGCTTCTATGCGCCGCGGCTGCCGCATCGCCGCTGCTCGCGCGCGCCGCGACTGCTCCTGACCGTGGCCAGCGCTGCCCACACACTACTGCTGTTACTACCAGAGCCCCTGCGCCCCGCCTCCGCTCGTCTGGAGCCCCGCTCCCTGACCACGCCTGCAGCCCCGCGCGCTGATGCGGCTGCCTGTTGCACCTGCATGCCGCCGCCTGGGCCGCCCCTCGCCGCTGCCGCTCGCCCTGCCTGTCGCCGCTTGCCCGGGCCCCGTCGCTTGCTGCACGCCGCCCCCTGCGCTCGCTCGCCATGGTCGTGGCTGAAGCCACCACAAGCGCGTGCGTGTCCAGGGCCCTGTTTAAATTAGGTAGTAATCCCCTTTAACACTAATCCCCTCTCAGCTAATACTCTAAGACGAGTGGAACCCACTATTAATTTAAGGGATAAAATAAATTAAGAAATGCCTAAGTCAATGACACATGGGACCCACTTGCACTGTTCGTCGGTTGACTAGTCAAACATTGACTAGGTCAACTCTACTCACTGACCCCACTTGTCATACACTCTGGCAGGCACTGCTCTAGGTGGCACAAGTATTTATTGTTATTTTTTTCGAATTACATAAATTCCAAAAAAATAGAAAATCATTTAAAACTTTGAAAATTAATATTAAATAAACCGCAACTCGGATGAAAAAACTTTGTACATGAAAGTTGCTCAGAACGACGAGACGAATCCGAATACGCTGCCTGTTCATCCGCCACACATCCCTAACCTATCGAACTCGCAACTTTCCTCCTCCGATTCATCTGTCCGAAAACGCGAAACACCGGGAATACTTTTCCGGATGTTTCCCCCCTTCATCGGTATCGTTTACTACTGCGTTAGGTCACCTCTAGCACCGCGTATTGCCATGTTACGCTTTGTGATGCTTTGATTGCTTTGTTATTTATTGTGTTCCCCCTCCGTTACTTCTTTCCGATAGACCTCGAGACTGCCGGCGACCCCCAGTTCGACTACGGTGTTGACAACACGTCCTTCTTGCCAGAGCTTCCAGGCAAGCCCCCCTTGATCACCAGATATCGCCTATTCTTCTCTATACTGCTCGCATTATAGTAGTGTAGCATGTTACTGCTTTTAGTTAATCCTATACTACTACATAGCCTGTCCTTGCTACTACTGTTGTTACCTTTACCTGCTATCCTACTGCTTAGTATAGGATGCTAGTGTTCCATCAGTGGCCCTACACTCTTGTATGTCTGCCATTCTATACTACTGGGCCGTGATCACTTCGGGAGGTGATCATGGGCATATACTATATACTTTACATTGTTACATTACCTGTGATACTGTTCGGAGATGGGTGCTGAAGGGGCAGGTGGTTCCACCCAGGTAGTGGTGGGCCTGGGTTCCCGACGGCCCCCGACTATTACTTTGTGGCGGAGCGACAAGGCAGGTTGAGACCACCTAGGAGAGAGGTGGCCTGGCCCTGGTCGGCGTTCCTGGATACTTAACACGCTTAACGAGATCTGGGTATTTGATCTGAGTCTAGCCATTTGGTCTATACGCACTAACAAACTACGTGGGAAAGTTATGGGCACTCGACGTCGTGGTATCAGCCGAAGCCTTCGTGACGTCAGCGACTGAGCAGCGCGCGCCGGATTGGACTGGAATGCCTGCTAGGCTAGGTCTGCTTCCGGTCGCCCTCGCAACGTGCAGGAGTTCCCGGGGAGCTGGCCCATGACCCCTGGGGGCATAGGTTTAGTCCGGCGTGCTGGCCTCTCTATTAAGCCTAGGTCGGGTTGTGGCGTATTGTTTGGCCAAGGCCGGGCATGACCCAGGAAAGTGTGCCCGGCCGGAGTTAATCGAGCGTGGTGGGTAAGTTGGTGCACCCCTGCAGGGAAGGTAATCTATTCGAATAGCCGTGTCCCTTGGTAAAAGGATGACCCGGAGTTGTACCTTGACCTTATGATAACTAGAACCGGATACTTAATAAAACACACCCTTCCAAGTGCCATATACAACCCGGTGATTGCTCTCTAACAGGGCGACGAGGAAGGGATCGCCGGGTAGGATTATGCTATGTGATGCTACTTGGAGGACTTCAGTCTACTCTCTTCTCCATGCTGCAAGACGGAGGCTGCCAGAAGCGTAGTCTTCGACAGGACTAGCTATCCCCCTCTTATTCTGGCATTCTGCAGTTCAGTCCACTGATATGGCCCTTTACACATATACCCATGATATGTAGTGTAGCTCCTTGCTTGCGAGTACTTTGGATGAGTACTCACGGTTGCCTTGTTCCCCCTTTTTCCCATTTCTCTACCCGATTGCTGCGACCAGGCTATGGAGTCCAGATGCCACTGTCGACGACGATGCCTACTACACCGGAGGTGCCTACTACTACGTGCAGCCCGCTGACGTCGACCAGGAGTAGTTAGGAGGATCCCAGGCAGGAAGCATGCGCCTCTTTCGATCTGTATCCCAGTTTGTGCTAGCCTTCTTAAGGCAAACGTGTTTAACTTATGTTTGTACTCAAATATTGTTGCTTCCGCTGACTCGTCTATGATCGAGCACTTGTATTCGAGCCCTCGAGGCCCCTGGCTTGTATTATGATGCTTGTATGACTTATTTTATTTGTAGAGTTGTGTTGTGATATCTTCCCGTGAGTCCCTGATCTTGATCGTACACATTTGCGTGCATGATTAGTGTACGATTGAATCGGGGGCGTCACTGTTGGGGAACGTTGCAGAAAATTAAAATTTTTCCTACGGTTTCACCAATATCCATCTATGAGTTCATCTAGCAACGAGTATTCAGATTAGATAGCATCTACATACCACTTTGTAGATCGCAACGGAAGCGTTCGAGTGAACGTGGATGAGGTAGTCGTACTTGCCGTGATCCAATTCACCGATGATCTAGTACCGAACGGACGGCACCTCCGCGTTCAACACACGTACGGGACGGGAGACGTCTCCTCCTTCTTGATCCAGCAAGGGGGAAGGAGAGGTTGAGGAAGATCCAGCACGACGGTGTGGTGGTGGATGCAGCAGAACTCCGGCAGGGCTTCGCTAAGCAACTACGGGAGGAGGAGGAGGTGTTGCAGGGAGGAGGGAGTGCCAAGGCATTAGGGTTGGTTTGCTCCTCCTTTTCCCCACTATATATAGGGCCAAGGGAGAGGGGGAGGCTCAGCCCTTGCCCCTTCCTCCAAGGAAGGGTGCGGCCAAGGGTGGGGAGGAGTCCATCCTCCCCAAGGAACCTCGGAGGTGCCTTCCCCTTGTAGGACTCTCCCCTTTTTTTCCTCTCTTGGCGCATGGGCCTCTTGGGGCTGGTGCCCTTGGGCCATATAGGCCAAGGCGCACCCCCTACAGCCCATGTGGCCCCCCGGGGCAGGTGGACCCCCCCGGTGGGCCCCCGGGACCCCTCCGGTGGTCCCGGTACAATACCGATAACACTGAAACTTGTCCCGATGGCCAAAAAAGCACTTCCTATATATAATTCTTTACCTCCGGACCATTCCGGAACTCCTCGTGACGTCCAGGATCTCATCCGGGACTCCGAACAACATTCGGGTTACTGCACATACATATCTTCACAACCCTAGCATCACCGAACCTTAAGTGTGTAGACCCTACGGGTTCGGGAGACATGCAGTCATGACCGAGACGGCTCTCGGGCAATAACCAACAGCGGGATCTGGATACCCATGTTGGCTCCCACATGCTCCACGATGATCTCATCGGATGAACCACGATGTCGAGGATTCAATTAATCCCGTATACGATTCCCTTTGTCAATCGGTATTTTACTTGCCCGAGATTCGATCGTCGGTATCCCAATACCTCGTTCAATCTCGTTACCGGCAAGTCACTTTTCTCGTACCGTAATGCATGATCCCGTGATCAAACACTTTGATCACATTGAGCTCATTGTGATGATGCATTACCTAGAGGGCCCGGTGATACCTCTCCGTCAAGCGGAGTGACAAATCCCAGTCTCGATCCATGTCAACCCAACAGACACTTTCAGAGAAACCCGTAGCATACCTTTATAGTCACCCTGTTACGTTGTGACGTTTGGCACACCCAAAGCACTCCTACGGTATCCGGGAGTTACACGATCTCATGGTCTAAGGAAAGGATACTTGACATTGGATAACTCTAGCAAACGAACTATGCGATCTTATGCTATGTTTAGGATTGGCTATTGTCCATCACATCATTCTCCTAATGATGTGATCCCGTTATCGATGGCATCTAATGTCCATAGTCAGGAAACCATGACTATCTGTCGATCAACGAGCTAGTCAACTAGAGGCTCACTAGGGACATATTGTTGTCTGTTATTCACACATGTATTACGATTTCCGGTTAACACAATTATAGCATGAATAAAGACAATTATCATGAATAAGGAAATATAATAATAATGCTTTTATTATTGCCTCTAGGGCATATTTCCAACAGTCTCCCACTTGCACTAGAGTCAATAATCTAGTTACATTGAGATGAATCGAACACCCATAGAGTTCTGGTGCTGATCATGTTTTGCCTTAGGGAGAGGTTTAGTCAACGGATCTGCGACATTCAGATCCGTGTGCACTTTACAAATTTCTATGTCTCCATCTTAAACATTTTCACGAATGGACTTGAAGCGACGCTTGATGTGCCTAGTCTTCTTGTGAAACCTGGGCTCCTTTGCAAGTGCAATAGCTCCAGTGTTGTCACAGAAGAGCTTGATTGGCCCCGACGCATTGGGTATGACTCCGAGGTCGGTGATGAACTCCTTCACCCATATTGCTTCATGTGCTGCCTCCGAGGCTGCCATGTACTCCGCTTCACATGTAGATCCCGCCACGACGCTTTGCTTGCAACTGCACCAGCTTACTGCCCCACCATTCGAAATATACACGTATCCGGTTTGTGACTTAGAGTTATCCAGATCTGTGTCGAAGCTAGCGTCGACGTAACCTTTTACGACGAGCTCTTCGTCACCTCCATAAACGAGAAACATTTCCTTGGTCCTTTTCAGGTACTTCAGGATATTCTTGACCGCTGTCCAGTGTTCCTTGCCGGGATTACTTTGGTACCTACCTACCAAACTTACGGCAAGGTTTACATCAGGTCTGGTACACAGCATGGCATACATAATAGAACCTATGGCTGAGGCATAGGGGATGAAACTCATCTCTTCTATATCTTCTGCCGTGGTCGGACATTGAGCTGAGCTCAATTTCACACCTTGTAATACAGGTAAGAACCCCTTCTTAGATTGATCCATATTGAACTTCTTCAATATCTTATCAAGGTATGTGCTTTGTGAAAGACCTATGAGGCGTCTCGATCTATCTCTATAGATCTTGATGCCTAATATATAAGCAGCTTCTCCAAGGTCCTTCATTGAAAAACTCTTATTCAAGTAGGCCTTAATGCTGTCCAAGAGTTCTATATCATTTCCCATCAAAAGTATGTCGTCTACATATAATATGAGAAATGCTACAGAGCTCCCACTCACTTTCTTGTAAACACAAGCTTCTCCATAAGTCTGTGTAAACCCAAACGCTTTGATCATCTCATCAAAGCGAATGTTCCAACTCCGAGATGCTTGCACCAGCCCATAAATCGAGCGTTGGAGCTTGCACACCTTGTCAGCATTCTTAGGATCGACAAAACCTTCCGGCTGCATCATATACAATTCTTCCTTAAGGAAACCATTAAGGAATGCCGTTTTGACGTCCATTTGCCATATCTCATAATCATAGTATGCGGCAATTGCTAACATGATTCGGACGGACTTCAGCTTCGCTACCGGTGAGAAAGTCTCATCGTAGTCAATTCCTTGAACTTGTCGATAACCCTTAGCGACAAGCCGAGCTTTATAGATGGTCACATTACCATCCGCGTCTGTCTTCTTCTTAAAGATCCATTTATTTTCTATGGCTCGCCGTTCAACGGGCAAGTCAGTCAAAGTCCATACTTCGTTTTCATACATGGATCCTATCTCGGATTTCATGGCTTCCAGCCATTTGTCGGAATCCGGGCCCGCCATTGCTTCCTCATAGTTCGAAGGTTCACCGTTGTCTAACAACATGATTTCCAAGACAGGGTTACCGTACCACTCTGGTGCAGAACGTGTCCTTGTGGACCTTCGAATTTCAGTAGGAGCTTGATCAGCAGCATCTTGATCATCATCATTAATTTCCTCTCTAGTCGGTGCAGGCACCTCAGAAACGTTTTCTTGAGTTTCGCCATTTTCCGGTTCAAGAGGTAACACTTCATCAAGTTCTACTTTCCTCCCACTTACTTCTTTCGAGAGAAACTCTTTCTCTAGAAAGGATCCATTCTTGGCAACAAAGATCTTGCCTTCGGATCTGTGGTAGAAGGTATACCCAACAGTTTCTTTAGGGTATCCTATGAAGACGCATTTTTCCGATTTGGGTTCGAGCTTTTCAGGTTGAAGTTTCTTGACATAAGCATCGCATCCCCAAACTTTTAGAAACGACAGCTTAGGTTTCTTCCCAAACCATAATTCATACGGTGTCGTCTCAACGGATTTTAACGGAGCCCTATTTAAAGTGAATGCGGCAGTCTCTAAAGCATAGCCCCAAAAAGATAGCGGTAAGTCGGTAAGAGACATCATAGATCTCACCATATCTAATAGAGTGCGATTACGACGTTCGGACACACCATTACGCTGAGGTGTTCCAGGCGGCGTGAGTTGTGAAACTATTCCACATTTTCTTAAGTGTGTGCCAAATTCGTGACTCAAGTATTCTCCTCCACGATCTGATCGTAGAAACTTGATCTTTCTATCACGTTGATTTTCAACCTCACTCTGAAATTCCTTGAACTTTTCAAAGGTCTCAGACTTGTGTTTCATTAAGTAGATATACCCATATCTACTCAAGTCATCAGTGAGGGTGAGAACATAACGATAGCCACCGCGAGCCTCAACACTCATTGGACCACACACATCGGTATGTATGATTTCCAATAAGTTAGTTGCTCGCTCCATTGTTCCTGAGAACGGAGTCTTGGTCATTTTACCCATGAGGCATGGTTCGCACGTGTCAAATGATTCATAATCAAGAGACTCTAAAAGTCCATCTGCATGGAGCTTCTTCATGCGTTTGACACCTATGTGACCAAGGCGGCAGTGCCACAAATATATGGGACTATTGTTATCAACTTTAACCCTTTTGGTATTCACACTATGAATATGTGTATCATCACGTACGAGATTCATCAAGAATAAACCATTAACCATCGGAGCATGACCATAAAACATATCTCTCATATAAATAGAACAACCATAATTCTCGGATTTAAATGAGTAGCCATCTCGAATTAAACGAGATCCAGACACAATGTTCATGCTCAAACTTGGCACTAAATAACAATTATTGATTTTTAAAACTAATCCCGTAGGTAAATGTAGAGGCAGCGTGCCGACTGTGATCACATCGACCTTGGAACCATTCCCGACGCGCATCGTCACCTCGTCCTTTGCCAGTCTCCGTTTATTCCGCAGCTCCTGCTTTGAGTTACAAATGTGAGCAACTGCACCGGTATCAAATACCCAAGAGCTACTACGAGTACTGGTAAGGTACACATCAATTACATGTATATCACATATACCTTTGGTTTTGCCGGCCTTCTTGTCCGCTAAGTATTTGGGGTAGTTCCGCTTCCAGTGACCACTTCCCTTGCAATAAAAGCACTCAGTCTCGGGCTTGGGTCCATTCTTTGGCTTCTTCCCGGCAACTTGCTTACCGGGCGCGGCAACTTCCTTGCCGTCCTTCTTGAAGTTCTTTTTACCCTTGCCCTTCTTGAACTTAGTGGTTTTATTCACCATCAACACTTGATGCTCCTTCTTGATTTCTACCTCTGCTGATTTCAGCATAGCATATACTTCAGGAATGGTCTTTACCATCCCCTGCATATTGTAGTTCATCACAAAGCTCTTGTAGCAAGGTGGAAGCGACTGGAGGATTCTGTCAATGGCCGCTTCATCCGGGAGATTAACTTCCAGTTGAGTCAAGCGGTTGTGCAACCCAGACATTTTGAGTATGTGTTCACTGACAGAACTATTTTCCTCCATCTTACAGCTAAAGAATTTGTCGGAGACTTCATATCTCTCGACCCGGGCATGAGCTTGGAAAACCATTTTCAGCTCTTCGAACATCTCATATGCTCCATGTCTCTCAAAACGTTTTTGGAGCCCCGGCTCTAAGCTGTAAAGCATGCCGCACTGAACGAGGGAGTAATCATCGCAGCGTGACTGCCAAGCGTTCATAATGTCTTGTTCTGCAGGGAGAATAGGTGCGTCACCCAGCGGTGCTCTTAGGACATAATCTTTCTTGGCAGCTATGAGGATAATCCTCAGGTTCCGGACCCAGTCCGTATAGTTGCTACCATCGTCTTTCAGCTTGGTTTTCTCTAGGAACGCGTTGAAGTTGAGGACTACGTTGGCCATTTGATCTACAAGACATATTGTAAATATTTAGACTAAGTTCATGATAATAAAGTTCATTTAATCAAATTATTTAATGAACTCCCACTTAGATAGACATCCCTCTACTAGTCATCTAAGTATTACATGATCCGAGTCAACTAGGCCGTGTCCGATCATCACGTGAGACGGACTAGCCAACATCAGTGAACATCTTCATGTTGATTTTATCTTCTATACGACTCATGCTCGACCTTTCGGTCTTCTGTGTTCCGAGGCCATGTCTGTACATGCTAGGCTCGTCAAGTCAACCTAAGTGTTTTGCGTGTGTAAATCCGTCTTACACCCGTTGTATGCGAACGTAAGGACCTATCACACCCGATCATCACGTGGTGCTTCGGAACGACGAACCTTAGCAACGGTGCACAGTTAGGGTGAACACTTTCTTGAAATTATTATGAGGGATCATCTTATTTACTACCGTCGTTCTAAGTAAACAAGATGCAAAACATGATAAACATCACATGCAATCAAATAATAAACGTGACATGATATGGCCAATATCACATTGCTCCTTTGATCTCCATCTTGGGGCTCCATGATCATCTTGTCACCGGCTTGACACCATGATCTTCATCATCATGATCTTCATCATCGTGTCTCCATGAAGTTGCTCGCCAACTATTACTTCTACTACTATGGCTAACGCGTTTAGCAATAAAGTAAAGTAACTTACATGGCGATTCTCAATGACACGCAGGTCATACAAAAAATAAAGACAACTCCTATGGCTCCTGCCGGTTGTCATACTCATCGACATGCAAGTCGTGATTCCTATTACAATAGCATGAACATCTCATACATCACATATAGATCATTCATCATACATCACAACTTTGGCCATATCATATCACAAAGCACTTGCTGCAAAAACAAGTTAGACGTCCTCTAATTGTTGTTGCAAGTTTTTCGTGGCTGAATTAGGGTTCTAGCAAGAACGTTTTCTTACCTACGTTCAAACCACAACGTGATTTGTCAATCTATATTTACCCTTCATAAGGACCCTGTTCATCGAATCCGATCCAACTAAAGTAGGAGAGACAGACACCCGCCAGCCACCTTATGCAACTAGTGCATGTTAGTCGGTGGAACCGGTCTCACGTAAGCGTACGTGTAAGGTTGGTCCGGGCCGCTTCATCCCACAATACCGCTGAATCAAGATTGACTAGTAACGGCAAGAAGAATTGACAACATCTACGCCCACAACAAATTGTGTTCTACTCGCACAAGAAGAACTAGGCATAGACCTAGCTCATGATGCCACTGTTGGGGAACGTTGCAGAAAATTAAAAATTTTCCTATGGTTTCACCAAGATCCATCTATGAGTTCATCTAGCAACGAGTATTCAGATTAGATAGCATCTACATACCACTTTGTAGATCGCAACGGAAGCGTTCGAGTGAACGTGGATGAGGTAGTCGTACTTGCCGTGATCCAATTCACCGATGATCTAGTACCGAACGGACGGCACCTCCGCGTTCAACACACGTACGGGACGGGAGACGTCTCCTCCTTCTTGATCCAGCAAGGGGGAAGGAGAGGTTGAGGAAGATCCAGCACGACGGTGTGGTGGTGGATGCAGCAGAACTCCGGCAGGGCTTCGCTAAGCAACTACGGGAGGAGGAGGAGGTGTTGCAGGGAAGAGGGAGTGCCAGGGCATTAGGGTTGGTTTGCTCCTCCTTTTCCCCACTATATATAGGGCCAAGGGAAAGGGGGAGGCGCATCCCTTGCCCCTTCCTCCAAGGAAGGGTGCGGCCAAGGGTGGGGAGGAGTCCATCCTCCCCAAGGCACCTCGGAGGTGCCTTCCCCTTGTAGGACTCTCCCCTTTTTTTCCTCTCTTGGCGCATGGGCCTCTTGGGGCTGGTGCCCTTGGCCCATATAGGCCAAGGCGCACCCCCTACAGCCCATGTGGCCCCCCGGGGCAGGTGGTCCCGGTACAATACCGATAACACCGAAACTTGTCCCGATGGCCAAAATAGCACTTCCTATATATAATTCTTTACCTCCGGACCATTCCGGAACTCCTCGTGACGTCCGGGATCTCATCCGGGACTCCGAACAACATTCGGGTTACTGCACATACATATCTTCACAACCCTAGCGTCACCGAACCTTAAGTGTGTAGACCCTACGGGTTCGGGAGACATGCAGTCATGACCGAGACGGCTCTCGGGCAATAACCAACAGCGGGATCTGGATACCCATGTTGGCTCCCACATGCTCCACGATGATCTCATCGGATGAACCACGATGTCGAGGATTCAATTAATCCCGTATACGATTCCCTTTGTCAATCGGTATTTTACTTGCCCGAGATTCGATCGTCGGTATCCCAATACCTCGTTCAATCTCGTTACCGGCAAGTCACTTTTCTCGTACCATAATGCATGATCCCGTGATCAAACACTTTGATCACATTGAGCTCATTGTGATGATGCATTACCTAGAGGGCCCGGTGATACCTCTCCGTCAAGCGGAGTGACAAATCCCAGTCTCGATCCATGTCAACCCAACAGACACTTTCAGAGAAACCCGTAGCATACCTTTATAGTCACCCAGTTACGTTGTGACGTTTGGCACACCCAAAGCACTCCTACGGTATCCGGGAGTTACACGATCTCATGGTCTAAGGAAAGGATACTTGACATTGGATAACTCTAGCAAACGAACTATGCGATCTTATGCTATGTTTAGGATTGGGTCTTGTCCATCACATCATTCTCCTAATGATGTGATCCCGTTATCTATGGCATCTAATGTCCATAGTCAGGAAACCATGACTATCTGTCGATCAACGAGCTAGTCAACTAGAGGCTCACTAGGGACATATTGTTGTCTGTTATTCACACATGTATTACGATTTCCGGTTAACACAATTATAGCATGAATAAAGACAATTATCATGAATAAGGAAATATAATAATAATGCTTTTATTATTGCCTCTAGGGCATATTTCCAACAGTCACAAGTTGGTATCAGAGCCGACTGCCTGTAGGAATCCCCCTTTCCAACTCCTTGGGCGAAGTTGAGTCTAGTCATTGAAAAAGTTTTTACTAATATGGCCGTGCGGCCCATGGACCCACGTCGCCATTGGTTGGTATTAGGATCTTTTATTCCTCGACCTATACTCTGGGACTCTGATCTCTCTTCTATTCGGGTTAAATGATTTTACTAACTCCGACTCTAGGTTCTCGTAACTTCTTCCTTCCGAAGAGCCCTTTATTACAGATGATCGCCTGCTTAACCAGAAGGTTCCGAAGATACCCTCTGATGTTCTCTCGAGGCTTTGTGGCCGTCGTTTTTGCGAACCCGCACCACCGATATATCCCTATGGATAGCTACTTATTCTTGCCATCCATACGTTCATTCTCGATTACTCTTGTTAGTACAACATGCCCTGAACTACCCACTATTCCGAGAATCCTTTGTGCTTACTGCCTTGCAGCTCTTCTGCACGAATTACACCTACAGATAATTCCTCACAACTTATCGAGGATTCGTTCATCCCCGGTTGATCGTGTGTTTCGCAAAAGTCTTCGTAATACTGTTCGTTTTTCTGAAAATCCTCAACAGCCTAATGCTCTTGAAATTCTTGCTTGCTAGCATTATGATTAATCCAATAAGTCTGGTAATCTTATTGGAATCCTTTGTCATTATCATTTAGAGTCTATTTATTCGATATGATGCGGATGCTTGCAATCCTCAGGAATTATCCTTCCGGCTCAGACATCATTTTAAACATGAGTTGGTTCTCGACCAATCGGATTGCCATTGATTGTACCTCTAAGCATACGCAACTTATCCATCCTTAATCAGAATGTTTGCTTCTGATCCCTTGATCGGAAATCATAATTCTTTTGCATTTGTGCTTTGAATTAGCCAGTTGTTTCTATAGTCTGATCTCCTTGCATTGTTTCTTCCTCTGGTTGAGTACCAATACTCACATCAGCTCTATTATGGACCGGCAGATCCTTTAATGGATTTTATCCGACAACACCCTTCATATTCAATAATTTTTTGAGCCTTCCCTCGGATACATATTGCCTTTGGTAAATTGTATCCTCTACTTTCTCAACCTTGCTCTGCTTTCGAGCTTGAGTTATTTACTTCTGAACTTTGTAGTATATGTTCCTAAGATACCCGATGGGTTGGACCAATGCCTTCCCTAATCTGTGCAAACCCGAGAGTTTTCACGAGTCATATTCTTCTGGTGATTTACCAGATAAAATTTCAACACTACAACTTCGTCAAAAATGAGAAGTGAATGAAAGGGTATGCATTGGAGAAGTGGGAGTCGACCTTGAACCTTGCGTTCATGCCCATGGACCCGATGTGAAACTTATCATCGAAGCTTCTTGTAATGATAATAATCCCCTTGTTATAAGTTCGTCAAGTATCTATGTTTGGTCCTTTGCGATCGTGGTTCCGGCCATATTGTTCTTCTGATCCCATTCTCGGACAAGTTGAAGTACTTGTCTTCTGCAGGACAATACACCTGTCCAACCTCTATTTTGCTCTACCTTCGACTATACCCTCTGGTACCTCAAGAATATCACGGAACTACATACTTCTTATGATTTCTTCATCAACTATTATTCTCGCCGATTCTAATCCCCCTCGAGTTTTGAGTTATTAGTCACTCGAGAACACCGATAAGTGTATCGATTCCGCACTCCGATTCAATACTCTAAGTAATTTTCGTTGCTTATGAGTTTAATAATCCTTCAAGTCATTCCTAACCTGATTGGCTATATCCTTATTGTGCTAAATTTTAACTATGCTACCTGGTCCTTACTCCCAGAGCACAATTTTCGGCGATGAACTAAGCTTTTGTCAATTTCCTCGTCTTATCTTTTCACCTCGAACAACAAACTTGACCCCGAGTTTGTGTAGTATCTGTGGCTCCAATAATCTTTCGTTGCATCAGTCCTTTTGCTTGATGCAGTCGCTGGACAATTGCTTCTTCGTGGATCCTCTCGACAACAGATTGTCGTGATCATCGTCAACATTTTGACTCCCTCCAAGATATCAATGGAATTCTTGATGATAAGTGCCATCCTCGTTCCTTGGTAATTTGAGTTACCATCGACAACATCCTTACCTTCCTTTCATCACAAACTTGATCATGTTATGGAGCTCCTTGCTAACCAGCTTAGGTTATGTTCTACCTGGTAGCATTATTGTCTTCTATATCAAGAAGGTTGTGAGAGTTTCACCATCTCTTAGGAAATTCTTGAAATAGTGATACTTCTCACCATCACCATCCTTTCTTGGTTCCCGTGTATGTTCTAACCGGGGTACCAACAAGTGAACGGTGATGCTTGGATTCTGTACTTCTAGCGACCCTATTGCTTTGATGTTGTGGTCATCCGTTCGTTCTTAGACTATTGGTTATCGAATCACCATTCTAAACTTTGATCGTGCTGCCTAAGACCATATTTTGGGTGCACCTTTCAACCAATGTTTAATTGTGTATGTTTCCTCGGTCATACATCATTATATCATTTGATCTGACAAATGTTATCTCCTTGTTCACATAATTGTGGAAACCCATCTTTTGGAAATCTCGAAAAATTGTCGTTGAGTCCATCAGCCACATCCTCTTCCTCTCCTTGGTTAATGATGGATTTTTGTTTTGGAACTTGCTTCCATAGTTCGTTTCCCGAGAATCTTACAATGTCTTCCCATCAATTTGTGTTACACATTTCCCTTGTCAGACATCCTGAGTCTGAGGTATCCTAACACCTATTAGATCCGAATCTCGGTTTCAAAGAGTTTTAACATTGGTCTTTATGTGACCCGGTAAGGTGATGTCATGCAAGCACACCTGGCCGAAGGACCTATTGTTATAGTTTACTTTTTAGCAAGGTTAACCATTCTTCCATGAGGAAATTGTAAGACTTATTCTATAAGTTGTTCCTGATGAATCTTTTGAGTATCCAAAGTCCGACCTTTGCTTGAAGACCATGTCAATGCTATCTCAAAGCATGACTGTGGTACTCCAATTTTCAACAAGAAAATTTGAAGCCCAATGCTAAAGGTTTATTACTCAATTATCCAAACACCGTTGCATGGGAAATGTCATGAAATTTCTCTCCCCTTTCCTAAAGAGTTTTCTACATTATATCCTGCCAAGGATATCATGCTCTGCTTGTCCTTGGGAAGGATATACCCCTGATATATGTGTTAAACACATTTTCCTTTCCATTATTTGGTTTAACCTTTCTTGTGATCTATATGATCTAAGCAGCAATATTCTCCTGCTTATGTATATAACTCGGTGTACAATTCTGTCAGCAAGACCCTGTTACTATTGTTGATGACATTTCAGTAGCCACCGATGGACGAGAACCTTGCCTATTGGCCCGCCTCGTTCAATGAGCAGGAAAATGGTTCTCTTCGTCCCTCGCCCTTGGTATCGATGTTGTTGCCGACATAACTGACAGGCTACCCTCTGATACGCCTTACTATCGTGACCGTGCAAGATGTCGTCCCCCTTCCTACTTTCAAACCAGATGGTGGGCCCATAACCCATAGTTCCACAGGATCGAAACCTGACTCTCCTGTACACCCCTGTTCCCCAAAGTTATTCCTCGCGCGTGGCCTCATATGTAATTCACGGGCCACCATCCCAAGTGATCTATTCTGGTAACAGACGCGATACTCAATCTTGTTGCTCTGGACCCCTTTCGCATGTTGTTTCAGACATCGAACGATTGCCCATCCGTTTGAAACTTCTCATGGTACCTTCTTATTTTGCTCTCGATAACTTCTTAAGTTTCAAATCAATAGATACTTATGATTCTCCCCTTGAGTTAATCGTCCGATGATCAATTATGTTAGAATCCGTCCTTATAGAGTTTTCCCCCTCTTATCTTTTCGTAAGTCCGGTGAAGATCTGGAAGAAAGGACGAAAACTTCATCATGATGAATTGGAAAAAAGAATTGAAGACATCAACAAAAGGGATTAACTTCTTCGAGAAGATCCGTTAGCATATCGTAACCAGAACTTTCCCCCTTACTCCCCTCTTAAATCTCGGGACGAGATTTCTTGTAGTAGAGGAGAATTGTGACGCCCGGATAATTAGGCTACAGTGAACCTCTGCTAATGATGCCACGTCACCTCGATTACTGTTGCTAATCTCGCGTTAGTTCGAAAACGGTTCGAATTCAAATTCAAAATCAAGCAAACAATAATTTTTTTTCAGATATTAAAACTAAAATGTTCGGAGTGAGCCAAATAATCCATATTAAATATTGGTGAAGAAACCACATTTTTGTAAAGTATTTAAATGCACTATAGAAAGTAAAACAACAGCAAAACAATTATTTTAAATGCTTTTAAATACTAAATAAATGTTAATCTAGTTTATATAATCACCAAACTTTTTGGAGTAGGTGGCCTATGTTATTATGCTAATTTAGGAGTAGGGGTTATATTTTGTAAAGCTGTTTTGCTAACTAAAATAAATAAAAACAGAAAACAAAACAAAAATGTAAAACAAATAAAAGAAAACCCCTCCCATGGGCCAAGCCCACCTGGGTCAGCCCAGCTGGCCACCAAGTTCCCCCCGGTCGCTCTCCCCTCCTCCCTGTTCATGTCTCAGGTCGCTACAGGGGCGAGCCCTAGCCGGACCACCTCACCGGCGATGCCCCAGCGAGGGGATAAGGCAGCCACGCCCCCACCCCTCTCGGCCTCGACAGCCCCCTCCTACCCACTGCGTAGATATTTTCCCCCGCTCCCCCCAGATCTGGCCCCCTCTTCCCTTGTCCGAGCGCTATCGCCGCCCTCCACCTCGCGCCGCCATGGCCGCCGGCCACCTCACGCCTCTCCAACATGTCCTAACGCTCCTCCGTCATCCACTTCTCCTTCCAGTGCCACTGGACGGAGTCGAGAGGCTCTGCATCACCAAGTCCCCGTCGTCGTCCTCCTCGAGACGCGGAGCTTCACCGCCACCGTTCGTCTGCTTCAAGCCCTCCCCGAGCCGCTGCGCACCACTACAGGAGCTCTGTGAGCTCGCCTTCCTTTCTCTTCTCTCCGCGCTCTTGATCTGTAGCTAGAGCTCGCGGTCCTCATTGAAATTGTGCCGTTGTGTCCCTGTTTCCGCTAGCGAGCTCAAGGTGGTCAACCTCGTCAACCCCGGATCGAGCCGAAGCCACAGTCGTGCTCCTGGCAAGCCGCCTGCAGTACCAGCGGTTCCCCCCTGATCGCCTCGCTCCCCGTACCGCACCTGCTATTCCCTGCGTCGCTCGCCTTGGCCGCTTCTATGCGCCGCGGCTGCCGCATCGCCGCTGCTCCCGCGCGCCATGACTGCTCCCGACCGTGGCCAGCGCTGCCCACACGCTACTGCTGTTACTATCGGAGCCCCTGTGCCCCGCCTCCGCTCGTCACCTGTCCGCAATGTCGCGGCGCCTGGAGCCCCGCTCCCTGGCCCCGCCTGCATCCCCGCGCGCTGATGCGGCTGCCTGTTGCGCCTGCACGCCGCCGCCTGGGCCGCCGCTTGCCCGGGCCCCGCCGCTTGCTGCACGCCGCCCCCTGCGCTCGCTCGCCATGGTCGTGGCTGAAGCCACCACAAGCGCGTGCGTGTCCAGGGCCCTGTTTAAATTAGGTAGTAATCCCCTTTAACACTAACCCCCTCTCAGCTAATACTCTAAGACGAGTGGAACCCACTATTAACTTAACGGATAAAATAAATTAAGAAATGCCTAAGTCAATGACACATGGGACCCACTTGCACTGTTCGTCGGTTGACTAGTCAAACATTGACTGGGTCAACTCTACTCACTGACCCCACTTGTCATACACTCTGGCTGGCACTGCTCTAGCTGGCAAAAGTATTTATTGTTATTTTTTTCGAATTAAATAAATTCCAAAAAATTAGAAAATCATTTAAAACTTTAAAAATTAATATTAAATAAACCGCAACTCGGATGAAAAAACATTGCACATGAAAGTTGCTCAGAACGACGAGACGAATCCGAATACGCAGCCCGTTCGTCCGCCACACATCCCTAACCTATCGAACTCGCAACTTTCCTCCTCCGATTCATCTGTCCGAAAACGCGAAACACCGGGAATACTTTTCCGGATGTTTCCCCCCTTCATCGGTATCGTTTACTACTGCGTTAGGTCACCTCTAGCACCGCGTATTGCCATGTTACGCTTTGTGATGCTTTGATTGCTCTGTTATTTATCGTGTTCCCCCTCTGTTACTTCTTTCCGGTAGACCCCGAGACTGCCGGCGACCCCCAGTTCGACTATGGTGTTGACGACACGTCCTTCTTGCCAGAGCTTCCAGGCAAGCCCCCCCTTGATCACTAGATATCGCCTATTCTTCTCTATACTGCTCGCATTATAGTAGTGTAGCATGTTACTGCTTTCAGTTAATCCTATACTGCTGCATAGCCTGTCCTTGCTACTACTGTTGTTACCATTACCTGCTTTCCTACTTCTTAGTATAGGATGCTAGTGTTCCCTCAGTGGCCCTACACTCTTGCCCGTCTGCCATGCTATACTACTGTGCCGTGATCACTTCGGGAGGTGATCACGGGCATATACTATATACTTTACACTGTTACATTACCTGTGATACTGTTCGGAGATGGGGGCTGAAGGGGCAGGTGGTTCCACCCAGGTATTGATGGGCCTGGGTTCCCGATGGCCCCCGACTGTTACTTTGTGGTGGAGCGACAAGGCAGGTTGAGACCACCTAGGAGAGAGGTGGCCTGGCCCTGGTCGACGTTTGCGGATACTCAACATGCTTAACGAGATCTGGGTATTTGATCTGAGTCTGGCCATTTGGTCTATACGCACTAACCAACTACGTGGGAAAGTTATGGGCACTCGACGTCGTGGTATCAGCCGAAGCCTTCGTGACGCCGGATTGGACTGGAACACCTGCTAGGCTAGGTCTGCTTCCGGCCGCCCTCGCAACATGCAGGAGTTCCCGGGGAGATGGCCCATGACCCCTGGGGGCATAGGTTTAGTCCGGCGTGCTGGCCTCTCTATTAAGCCTAGGTCGGGTTGCGGCGTATTGTTTGGCTGAGGCCGGGCATGACCCAGGAATGTGTGTCCGGCCGGAGTTAATCGAGCGTGGTGGGTAAGTTGGTGCACCCCTGCAGGGAAGTTAATCTATTCGAATAGCCATGTCCCTCGGTAAAAGGACGTCCCGGAGTTGTACCTTGACCTTATGACAACTAGAACCGGATACTTAATAAAACACACCCTTCCAAGTGCCAGATACAACCCGGTGATCGCTCTCTAACAGGGCGACGAGGAGGGGATCGCCGGGTAGGATTATGCTATGTGATGCTACTTGGAGGACTTCAGTCTACTCTCTTCTACATGCTGCAAGACGGAGGCTGCCAGAAGCGTAGTCTTCGACAGGATTAGCTATCCCCCTCTTATTCTGGCATTCTGCAGTTCAGTCCACTAATATGGCCCTTTACACATATACCCATGCATATGTAGTGTAGCTCCTTGCTTGCGAGTACTTTGGATGAGTACTCACGGTTGCCTTGTTCCCCCTTTTTCCCACTTCTCTACCTGATTGCTGCGACCAGGCTATGGAGTCCAGGAGCCAGACGCCACTGTCGACTACGACTCCTACTACACCAGAGGTGCCTACTACTACATGCAGCCCGCTGAAGTCGACCAGGAGTAGTTAGGAGGATCCCAGGCGGGAAGCCTGCGCCTCTTTCGATCTGTATCCCAGTTTGTGCTAGCCTTCTTAAGGCAAACTTGTTTAACTTATGTCTGTACTCGGATATTGTTGCTTCCGCTGACTCGTCTATGATCGAGCACTTGTATTCGAGCCCTCGAGGCCCCTGGCTTGTATTATGATGCTTGTATGACTTATTTTATTTGTAGAGTTGTGTTGTGATATCTTCCCGTGAGTCCCTGATCTTGATCGTACACATTTGCGTGCATGATTAGTGTACGATTCAATCGGGGGCGTCACAAGGGGATTCTTGCCAACCCAGACGTGGGTAACCCAACCGTCGCTTGGGTACAACTCCTTGGGAATAGGCAAGTTTCGAGGCCCAGGAGGAGACATTTGATATTCACAGTCTTTATATAGGGGTACAGACTCGTCTCTTTCTTTCACACTTGCTTCTTCCTCGACCCTTGCTACCCCGAGTTCCAACACCCAGGTTTCGGTTGCCTCAAGCCCCAATCATGTCCGGATCCAGCCATCAAGGCCGATGGGTAGCTTCTTCTGTCATGAAGGGAGATATTGCCAAGCTTCGGGCGGCGAGGTACCCGGCCACAGAAATCCATCATCAGCTTCCTGCCGAGGGGCAGGTTATTCCCACCCCGAGATCCGGCGAGAGGGTCGTGTTCGTATCCCACTTCCTCCGTGGGTTAGGGTTTGCACTTAACCCCTTCGTCCGAGGGCTCATGTTCTATTACGGGCTAGATTTTCACAATCTGGCCCAGGACCCTATTCTTCTTATCTCGGCGTTTATCGTCACGTGCGAAGCCTTCCTCCGAACTCCTCCGCACTTCGGCTTGTGGCTCAAAACCTTCGATGTGAAACCGCAAGTGGTAGAGGGGGAGCAGGCCGAGTGCAGCGGCGCCATAGTGAGCAAGCTTGCTGGCGCCATTTGGCTAAAAGGATCCTTCGCCAAATCTTCCGATCTGTGGCAGCAAGGGTGGTTCTATATCACTGAGCCCCACGGCTCCAACTGCGCCCGATCCAGCCCCCCGATTCAGCCTGCATCGTGGATTAACAAGGGGCTGGATTGGGGATCGATGAATGATGTGCGAACTCTGCAAAGTCGCATCCGAAGCCTCATTGAGAGGGACATCGACATAGCCAACGTCGTTCAAGTCATGCTAGTTCGTCGGACCCTACCGTGCTAGCGACGGCCTCTCCGCTTATGGGAGTTTAATCCAGAAGGGCCACGAACTCTTCAGCACTACTTCGGCACAATGCATGAAGGAATGTGGAGATTATTCTTCAGGAAACGAAGGCAATGGCCGGACACCACCGAAGATGTCGGCCTAGACTGTAACCATCCGGAAACCACGGTAAGTACCCGTTTACCGAATACCTTATAGTCAGATACCCAGCGGCAAGATACCAATAGTATCATCCTTTTTCAGGGCTGGATAAAGAAGGTGGAACGGATTAGGTGTCCGGCTCCCCTTCACAAAGACTCAGCTACTCCTGTGTTAACAAGGATGATGGGCTCGGCGCCATACCAGGCACCAGCATGGGAGGGCGAGAAGACCCAAGATGACCTTGGTTCTGGAGGTAAGTCGGACACTGAGTCCAGAGAAATTGAACTTTCCTCGCCCGAAGACGGAGGCGGAAAAGGACCCAGTATCCCTTCTCCAAGGAGGAGAAAAAGGGCCGCCTCTGAAGATTGGGAGGGCGGTCTTCCAAGAAGGGCAAGATGCCACCGTCGATCGGCTTGGGTTTGGAGAGCGACGCCGTTGAGCAGCTCCAACAGGGGGACAAGCCCTCGGCCAAACCGTAAGAGAATCCGGAGTACTTTGATAGCGTCCCGCTCCGTTATTATTACCGAAGATATACATAATGCATTTATGCATTTTTATAGGTCGGCACATAATTTTTCTGGGCGATCCTCTTCTTCGGGAAGTCTCCTCCCAGAGATGATGGAGAGTGAAACGCCTCCTCCAACCCCTTCGCCCAATAAGGCGGATGACTCTAAAGTGTCATCGCGGAGGGTCCCTCACTACAGGAATCTGGTACTTTGCCATCAGCCATAGCGGACGGCAAAGGCTAGGATGGCGGACGGCAAAGGCCTTTGCCGTCCGCCGCGGATGGCAAACAGCTCCGGCAAAGACAGGGTCGGCAAAGGCCTTCTTTGCCGTCTGTTTTTTGCAGCGGGCGGCAAAGAGGCCTTTGCCGTCAGTGGCGGACGGCAAAGGGCATGGCTCTTTACCATCTGCTGGCAGATGGCAAAGGGCACGACTCTTTGCCATCTGCTGGCAGACGGCAAAGGCTGCAGGCTCTTTGCCATCTGTTGGCAGATGGCAAAGAGACCAAATAGGCATTAATTCTGTTTTTTCTTATATCAATTCATTTTCACAGAAAATCAAACACAGACTATATATATGACCAATATAGTATATCCAACACATATTACCAATACTCATGAACACATATATATCCAACACATATCCATGAACACATATCCAACACATGTTACCAATATATAGTCATGAACACATATATATCCAACACATATCCATGAACACATATCCAACAAACATTACAAGGACTGATCTAAAACTAAATATCTATTTTCCTAAAAACTATCTTATTACTAAGATCTTCTTTGGATCTTCTTCTTTTCTTCCAACCTGCATAACAAAAACACTAAGAAAGAGAGAATGGGTTAGGAGTAGAAATGTAGCATTTCACTTGGTGAAATGCAATGCTGTAGGAGCCAGTACCTGAGATCAAGATAATCTTAGTTAAGATCCTGATTTTCAAAGTGATCTTAATTAGAAAGCCAAATAGAGTAAACCAATACCAAAGAGCCAAAGGAGAGAACCAGCCAAGGACCCAATCAAGAAGCCACCACAATTAGCAGTAAGTTAAATGCCAACACAAAGACCACTATCAGTACTAGCTCCAGGAATTAAGCCAACTAAAAACTAGTGATTAAAGCCAAAGATTAGACTTCATCACCACAATCAGTTTTGTCTAGTGACAATAGGTACATGTCACTGTGCAACGCCAAAAACAAAGCTCCAGGAGGATATATACATCACAACCAGCCAACCAGACCAAGTCCCAACACATCCAACCACCAGCAGCTTAGAAGAGATAACTATTAAGGAGAGCTACAGAAGACCTCAAGGTATACTTGAGGGATTATGTGCTCAGACAGCCTGGAAGTGCCAGGGCTAGTTCATCATAGCACAGGGATAGTCACATGTAAATTAAGCCTAAGAGAGTGGGGCTCAGACCAGCATCACTGCCCAAATCAGATGTAGTATCTGTCTTATCAGTAGAAAACTAGGAAAGTAACAGCCAAACCCAAGTATAGTATCTGTTCATAGGCTATTAGAAAGAGACAAATAGGAATAGCCAAACCAAGTGGTATCTGTTCATATCAGTATTATAAGTAAAATAACTAACAACAAGTGAGTATCCGTTCATGAGTAAAGTAACTGACCAAAGTAACCACTCCAGGATTAGCAAATAAGCTGATTCCAGTAGTGAGACCTAGCTACGCCCTTGTTTTATATAAGAAACTGTTTTTAGACTAGCCTCCAATTTATACATACTTCATGTACATTTTTTTGCATCAGTAGCAATGTCATTGTTCTAACATTTTCCCATTAGTTCATGGACGGAATCGAAGTTGTTGCCAACTGCAGGTACTACAACAAATCAGCTCGTATAAGCATTACAGTTATGCTCATGAATCATGCTTACTAAGCAGCATCAGCATCACAATCTACGCCGCATCACGTGATGCCAACAAATGCATTCTGTGTTAGTTTATCTTAGGGAAACTTCGTACCTCTTTATCCAGCCATGGGCCTGCGGCTCGTCGTGCCTCGTTGACTGCTCTGATCTACCGCCGACAAGTCGAGAGACGGGCAGGCGTCGTTCAGGTCTAGTTGGAGTACTGGCAGCGCTTCCCCCACCTTCCCAATGCTGGACTCGGCTGCTCTGTCCAGCAGATCTGCCACCGCATGCGCTGCCTGCGTGTACTCGCCGCCCCCAATCGCCGGCAGGGGAAAACAAGGCAAAATCCCTGAGAAACGCTCACACCCAATGAGTCAACAATCCAGAAAAACAATTGATGGCAAAAAAGAATACCTGGCCACTAGATCTGATAGGAACTCGAATCCGTCCCCCCTCAGGGCCGGGCCTGGAGGAGCTCCGTGCTCGGCTCCCATGGCGGCGGCGGATCTCGAGGTCGGGGCGACCGGCGATGAGGCTTCCACGGTGGGGCGACGAGCTTGTGGGGAGGTGGACGCAGCGCAGGCTGCAGCGCAAGGCGGCGGGGCTCCTGGGGTCCGTGAGGTGCGGCGCGCACCGGCGGGCGGAGGCGAGGTGGCACAGCGGCGCGGGATCGAGGGAGGCGGGGTCGGGCGGCGCTTGGTTGTGGGGCAGGCGTCGCCGGCCTTCTTGCCGGGGCAGGCGGCGTCGACGGACACCCCGTACGCCCCGCGCGAGGGAGAGGGAGAGACGAGCGGGAGAGAGAGGTGTGTGGGGGCAAAGACAGAGGGGATAGAGATACAGGAGGAGGGGGCACCGTTCTTTTTACCCGCAAAAAAAATAGTCCCACCTCTTTGCCGTCTGCCAGCAGATGGCAAAGAATCTTTGCCGTCTGCCAGCAGACGGCAAAGAGGGTGTTGGACCATTGTAGTGTACTGGGACCCCACCAACATCTCTTTGTCGTCCGCTGGCAGATGGCAAAGTTTCTTTGCCGTCCGCCAGCAGACGGCAAAGAAATGACAGATGGCAAAGACCTTATTTGCCGTCTGCCAGTTCTTTGCCATGTGTTGTTTGGTAGCTGATGGCAAAGACCTTCTTTGCCGTCCGCAAGCAGATGGCAAAGAACTGGTAGACGGCAAATAAGCTAATTCCAGTAGTGCCTCTTAATCAACAAGTTACACAGAGGGGCAGAAGAGGGAGTACCCGAAGGTGGATCTCCGGCCATCCGGGATTATGGGGCTGATGATAACAAAGGCCCCGGACAGTCTGGCTCGCAGCCGACAGTGATTCTGGAGATGGGTGAACCGATTCCTTCAAAGGCTGGTTTTGCTCCTAAAGCGGCTTCCGGAGACCTGGAGACTCCAGATATATTCCGGGACATGTTGTGGAAAGCATCTGTCTTGGGGGAGCAGCATACCTTGATGGGTATAGTGATTGAGAAGATTTTGTCCATGGAAAGCGGATTAAATGAAGCCTTCATGAGCCTACTGAAGGGCTTCGAGGTTTGTGACATAATGTTTTCAGCTATGTTTCATTTGTGAAGATGTGCTTGTGTATAGGTAGTAGCCCCTGAGACTTAGGTTGTCTTCCCCGAGGAAGCAAACAGAGGATCGAAAAGGATCGCTTGAGGACTAACCTGATAAACTTGAACACAGGCTGCTTCCCCCTTGGCCACTTCCCGGACTATGGAAATTGCCGAGCTGCAGCAAAAGATTGATGTGGCAGGGGATGATCTTGCATTAATCAATATGCGTCTTGACGAGTCGCAATGTATGTATTCGGTGCAATCCCCATACATTTTTGTTGTATAAGCATGACGCTAAAATCTGTATGCTATAGTATGCGTGGCTGCAGATGGTGCTGCCGCCGTTGAAGTTCTTCGAGCGGAGCTGGCCCAGGCGAAGGAGTAGGCCCGGCGTAGCAATGCTGTTGCCGAAAGGGCATCAGCTGAGCTGAAAGCCGAACAAGCTGCGCGGTGCCAGGATGAGGAGAAGATATCCATGGTGGCGCTTGAACTGGAAAATGCCACTGGCCGCTGTGAATTTCTGGAGAAGGAGAATAAAGCCTTAATGGCTGAACTGGACAAGGCCTTACAAGAGGCGAGGGAAGCGCAGTCAGAATCCAGAGCAGCCCGTGAGGAGGTTTGGCAGGCTAGGGAGATTGCAGCTGGAAAGTCATTTCTGCTGCAAACTAAGTTCGGTGACCCGAACTATGCTCAGCTTAACCAAGTGTGGAGTTCTCCGGACGAGTTCTTGGACTTGCCGAAGAGTTCTTCCGATGCGGCGCAGTACTACCAAGCGCGAGATGGGTATGCAATGGAGAAGCTATTTTGGTCACAGTTTGGCGCATCAAAGCGCCCTATGTTGCTCAATGAACAGCTGTCCCAATGGGCCGAACTTCATAGGATATCCGGCGCTGCCATGAAGGACGTCATAATCCGGTTGTGCCCAACCGAGCCTGTTCTGAATAGCTATTTCGGTTTGGTGCAGAGCTTTGTTGACGCGGTGCCGCGTATTGATGTTGTGAAGCGGTCCACGTGCCTTGAGGGTGCACGGATGGCTTTTGCCTGAGTCAAGACATTCTGGGGGAAGATGAAGTCCATCGATGTTGCGACAAAGAGTCCACCCAAAGGCAAGGACCGTCCGCGCCTGGAGCATTATTTTGAAGACGTCCTAGAGGCCGCCCGCTTGATAGAGGGTCAGTGCTCGAAAGACATAATGTTCGAGTGAGATATATGAGAATTGTAAAAGACAATTTTATAGTTAATCTATTTTTATGTTTTGCTTGAAAGCTTGAATTCCTCCTGTGCGGTCGTTTTAATATAATCTAAAAGTTTTCCAGTCGTCAGCTTTAGCCCCCTCGTAGGAAGTTCGAGGGTGTTCAGAAAAGCATTTAATCACTCTTTATCCAACGTCTTGGTCCAGGAAGGAGGTGATAATGTGGCGAACCAGGCAATCGGACTATAGGGCGTTAACACTTTCACTTAGCCATAGGAGTTTTATGGTGGGACTACGACATAGCCCCTCGTATATATGCGGTGTATGGTGCCTTACATATTTGATCTAAAAAAGATCCTTCGTGTGACACGGAGAATCGCTAAAGATTCCACGAGGTCGCCAAGTGGTTGACCAGCTCTCGCCGCATCATGACAGTCAGTTTTCGGCTTTCTCTACTGAGGTACTTGACCAGATGAACCGAAAGCACAATCGCAATAGTTCTCCCTTTACTACCCTAGCAGATAGAGCGGAACGTAGGGTAGCAAGCACAGGAGCCGGGCAACCCAACTAATGACCCAAGACAATGATTCGGAGCTGATGCATATAAGGCCAAACTTGCGACGCTGAAGTACGCTGTAGACCTGTTTGGACTTTTGCTGGCAACTCAATTATTCCCATACCGAGCCCCTGGCAGGTTATGCCAAGGTATGTCTATGAAACAAATATGAGAGCCGTATTTAGTGGTGAAACAACATGGATGATTAATTCGGATACTCGGAGCTGAGCGATATGCCAATGATTATTTATTATAGATATAAAAGCCATCCTCCGGCTATTTGACATGCTCGGGGCCAGAGGCGGAGGAACAGGCATAGTGCAGGCTCGAAGTAGAGAGTGCGGTCTACAAAAAGTTATTTTGGACATCCTGTCACAGGTCTGCGCCGCCAGTCCTCGGCGGGGGGGGGGGGAATCCTTGATGGAGACAACCCCTTAGGTGAGTGTACGGATCCAAATTCCAATAGAGCCAGTTTTCAGATGTTTATCCTGTTCATCACCTATTTTTAAAGGATAGTGAAGGAAGAAATAAAAAGAAAATAAATAATAATAATAATAAAAGAAATTTACTGGAGTGCTTGCAGGCTTGTCCGTATTGTGCTTCCGCCGTACAAACTTTGTAGGTGTACGGAGTGGGCGGCGGAAGCCGGGTTGCTATTTTTGTTCTAGGAGTAGTTGATCCTTGGGTGGAAATTGCTTCTGACCCCCGGTATTTCGTTGGTGAACCTCTCCGTGATCCCTATCACCTGGCGGCCTCCTCCCCTTGTGTTTGGCGTTGAGCTTGCTGGCCTGTTTAAAGACCCAGCAGTTTCTGTTAGTATGATTAGCTGGTTTATTGGGGTGGCCGTGAATCTGGCAGGGTCGGTCCAATATCCTGTCTAGGTTGGATGGTTCATCTCGTTTCGCCTTGAAGGGCTTCTTCCATTGGCCGGACTTGGGGTTGTTGAATCCGGCGTTGACCGTTGTGTTGCGTGGTCTTTCGTTGTCATTGCGACTATTGTATTTGCTTCGTCGTGGCTTGCCATTGCCGTCTCGGATTTCGGAAGTGCCCGGGTCGCTGGCGCTATTGCTTCTACAAGCGAGCCAGCTGTCTTCTCCCGTGCAAAAGCGGGTCATCAGAGCAGTGAGGGCTGTCATGGATTTAGGTCCTTCTTGGCCGAGGTGGCGCGCAAGCCATTCCTCCCGGACATTATGTCTAAAAGTCGCCAGGGCTTCCGCGTCCGGACAGTCGACGATTTGGTTCTTTCTGACTAAGAACCGAGTCCAGAGCTTCCTGGCTGACTCTCCGGTCTGCTGGACAATGTGTAGGTCATCGGCATCCGGTGGCCGGACATATGTTCCTCAGAAGTTATCGAGGAAGGCCTCTTCCAAGTCCTCCCAGCTGCCTATGGAATTTTCAGGTAGGCTGTTTAACCAGTGCCGAGCTGGCCCTTTTAGCTTTAGTGGGAGGTATTTAAAGGCGTGGAGGTCGTCCCCATAGGCCATATGGATGTGGAGGATAAAATCTTCTATCCATACCGCGGGATCGGTTGTCCCGTCGTACGATTCAATATTGACGGGTTTGAATCCTTCGGGGAATTCATGATCCATTACTTCATCAGTGAAGCAAAGCGGGTGTGCGGTGCCTCTATGTTGGGCCACACTACGACGTAACTCCGGAGGAGTCCCTTTGAGGTTTTCGGCTCGGGCGTGGCGACGTTTCATACGTCCGAATAGGTAGCCATCATCGCGTGTCGAAGCCTGCTTTCGCGATCCGTAGATTGGTCTTGCGTAGCCTGCTCTATTGTCCAAGTCCCTCTTCAGGTCGTATGGGTAACCGTGACCTATGTTGTTCCTGCCTTTACGGCGAGGTGGGGCGGTTTGGTGTTCGGCTTGAGTTGCGTATTTATCCGGACAGAGTTGTCGGCGACATGCCGCATTGTGAGACGATGGTATGGGCTCCAACGCCCCGTCATCGGACTGGTATAGCAATCTGTGCTTTGGGTGGTTTTTGGCTAGGCCACTAAGTGTTGGGGAACGTTGCAGAAAATTAAAAAATTTCCTACCGTTTCACCAAGATCCATCTATGAGTTCATCTAGCAACGAGTCATGGGAGAGAGAGATTGCATCTACATACCACTTTGTAGATCGCGAGCGGAAGCGTTCAACGAACGGGGATGAAGTAGTCGTACACACCGTGATACAAATCACCGGAGATCCTAGCACCGAAAGCACGGCACCTCCGCGTTCAACACACGTACGGTCAGCGTAACGTCTCCTTCTTCTTGATCCAGAAAGGCAAAGGAGAGGTTGGGGAAGAAGACTCCAGCAGCAGCACGACGGCGTGGTGATGGTGGAGCCGCAGTACTCCGACAGGGCTTCGCCGAGCTCTACGGAGGAGGAGGATGTGTTGGAGAGGGAGAGGGAGGCGCCAGGGCAAAAGGTGTGCAGCCCCCCTCCCCTTCCCCCATTATATAACCCCTTGGGGGGGCGCCGGCCCTAGGAGATGGAATCTCCTAGGGGGGGCGCCGGCCAGGGAGGGGACTTGCCCCCCAAGCAAGGGGGGCGCCCCCTTTAGGGTTTCCCCCCCCCCCAACCCTAGGCGCATGGGCCCTTGGGGGGGAGGCGCACCAGCCCACTATGGGCTGGTTCCCTCCCTCATACAGCCCATGGGGCCCTCCGGGATAGGTGGCCCCACCCGATGGACCCCCCGGGACCCTCCGGTGGTCCCGGTACAATACCGATAACCCCGAAACTTGTCCCGATGTCCGTATGATGACTTTCCGTATATAAATCATTACCTCCGGACCATTCCGAAACTCCTCGTGACGTCCGGGATCTCATCCGGGACTCCGAACAACATTCGGGTTACTGCATATACATATCTTCACAACCCTAGCGTCACCGAACCTTAAGTGTGTAGACCCTACGGGTTCGGGAGACATGCAGACATGACCGAGACGGCTCTCGGGCAATAACCAACAGCGGGATCTGGATACCCATGTTGGCTCCCACATGCTCCACGATGATCTCATCGGATGAACCACGATGTCGAGGATTCAATTAATCCCGTATACGATTCCCTTTGTCAATCGGTATTTTACTTGCCCGAGATTCGATCGTCGGTATCCCAATACCTCGTTCAATCTCGTTACCGGCAAGTCACTTTTCTCGTACCGTAATGCATGATCCCGTGATCAAACACTTTGATCACATTGAGCTCATTATGATGATGCATTACCGAGAGGGCCCGGTGATACCTCTCCGTTAAGCGGAGTGACAAATCCCAATCTCGATCCATGTCAACCCAACAGACACTTTCAGAGATACCCGTAGTATACCTTTATAGTCACCCAGTTACGTTGTGACGTTTGGCACACCCAAAGCACTCCTACGGTATCCGGGAGTTACACGATCTCATGGTCTAAGGAAAGGATACTTGACATTGGAAAACTCTAGCAAACGAACTATGCGATCTTATGCTATGTTTAGGATTGGGTCTTGTCCATCACATCATTCTCCTAATGATGTGATCTCGTTATCAATGACATCCAATGTCCATAGTCAGGAAACCATGACTATCTGTCGATCAACGAGCTAGTCAACTAGAAGCTCACCAGGGACATATTGTTGTCTGTTATTCACACATGTATTACGATTTCCGGATAACACAATTATAGCATGAATAAAGACAATTATCATGAATAAGGAAATATAATAATAAGGCTTTTATTATTGCCTCTAGGGCATATTTCCAACAGTCTCCCACTTGCACTAGAGTCAATAATCTAGTTACATTGTGATGAATCGAACACCCATAGAGTTCTGGTGTTGATCATGTTTTGCCTTAGGGAGAGGTTTAGTCAACGGATCTGCGACATTCAGATCCGTGTGCACTTTACAAATTTCTATGTCTCCATCTTGAACATTTTCACGAATGGAGTTGAAGCGACGCTTGATGTGCCTGGTCTTCTTGTGAAACCTGGGCTCCTTTGCAAGTGCAATAGCTCCAGTGTTGTCACAGAAGAGCTTGATTGGCCCCGACGCATTGGGTATGACTCCGAGGTCGGTGATGAACTCCTTCACCCAAATTGCTTCATGTGCTGCCTCCGAGGCTGCCATGTACTCCGCTTCACATGTAGATCCCGCCACGACGCTTTGCTTGCAACTGCACCAGCTTACTGCCCCACCATTCAAAATATACACGTATCCGGTTTGTGACTTAGAGTCATCCAGATCTGTGTCGAAGCTAGCGTCGACGTAACCTTTTACGACGAGCTCTTCGTCACCTCCATAAACGAGAAACATTTCCTTGGTCCTTTTCAGGTACTTCAGGATATTCTTGACCGCTGTCCAGTGTTCCTTGCCGGGATTGCTTTGGTACCTTCCTACCAAACTTACGGCAAGGTTTACATCAGGTCTGGTACACAGCATGGCATACATAATAGAACCTATGGCTGAGGCATAGGGGATGACACTCATCTCTTCTATATCTTCTGCCGTGGTCGGACATTGAGCTGAGCTCAATTTCACACCTTGTAACAAAGGTAAGAACCCTTTCTTAGATTGATCCATATTGAACTTCTTCAATATTTTATCAAGGTATGTGCTTTGTGAAAGACCTATGAGGCGTCTCGATCTATCTCTATAGATCTTGATGCCTAATTTATAAGCAGCTTCTCCAAGGTCCTTCATTGAAAAACTTTTATTCAAGTAGGCCTTAATGCTGTCCAAGAGTTCTATATCATTTCCCATCAAAAGTATGTCGTCTACATATAATATGAGAAATGCTATAGAGCTCCCACTCACTTTCTTGTAAACACAGGCTTCTCCATAAGTCTGTGTAAACCCAAACGCTTTGATCATCTCATCAAAGCGAATGTTCCAACTCCGAGATGCTTGCACCAGCCCATAAATCGAGCGTTGGAGCTTGCACACCTTGTCAGCATTCTTAGGATCGACAAAACCTTCCGGCTGCATCATATACAATTCTTCCTTAAGGAAACCATTAAGGAATGCCGTTTTGACGTCCATTTGCCATATTTCATAATCGTAGAATGCGGCAATTGCTAACATGATTCGGACGGACTTCAGCTTCGCTACCGGTGAGAAAGTCTCATCGTAGTCAACCCCTTGAACTTGTCGATAACCCTTCGCGACAAGCCGAGCTTTAAAGATGGTCACATTACCATCCGCGTCTGTCTTCTTCTTAAAGATCCATTTATTTTCTATGGCTCGCCGTTCAACGGGCAAGTCAGTCAAAGTCTATACTTCGTTTTCATACATGGATCCTATCTCGGATTTCATGGCTTCCAGCCATTTGTCGGAATCCGGGCCCGCCATTGCTTCCTCATAGTTCGAAGGTTCACCGTTGTCTAACAACATGATTTCCAAGACAGGGTTGCCGTACCACTCTGGTGCGGAACGTGTCCTTGTGGACCTTTGAATTTCAGTAGGAGCTTGATTAGAAGTATCTTGATCATCATTAATTTCCTCTCTAGTCGGTGCAGGCACCTCAGAAACGTTTTCTTGAGTTTCGCCATTTTCCGGTTCAAGAGGTAACACTTCATCAAGTTCTACTTTCCTCCCACTTACTTCTTTCGAGAGAAACTCTTTCTCTAGAAAGGATCCATTCTTGGCAACAAAGATCTTGCCTTCGGATCTGAGGTAGAAGGTATACCCAACAGTTTCTTTAGGGTATCCTATGAAGACGCATTTTTCCGACTTGGGTTCGAGCTTTTCAGGTTGAAGTTTCTTGACATAAGCATCGCATCCCCAAACTTTTAGAAACGACAGCTTAGGTTTCTTCCCAAACCATAATTCATACGGTGTCGTCTCAACAGATTTCGACGGAACCCTATTTAAAGTGAATGCGGCAGTCTCTAAAGCATAGCCCCAAAAAGATAGCGGTAAATCGGTAAGAGACATCATAGATCGCACCATATCTAATAGAGTGTGATTACGACGTTCGGACACACCATTACGCTGAGGTGTTCCAGGCGGCGTGAGTTGTGAAACTATTCCACATTTTCTTAAGTGTGTGCCAAATTCGTGACTCAAGTATTCTCCTCCACGATCTGATCGTAGAAACTTGATCCTTTTATCACGTTGATTTTCAACCTCACTCTGAAATTCTTTGAACTTTTCAAAGGTCTCAGATTTGTGTTTCATTAAGTAGACATACCCATATCTACTCAAGTCATCAGTGAGGGTGAGAACATAACGATAGCCACCGCGAGCCTAAACACTCATTGGACCGCACACATCGGTATGTATGATTTCCAATAAGCTGGTTGCTCGCTCCATTGTTCCTGAGAACGGAGTCTTGGTCATTTTACTCATGAGGCATGGTTCGCACGTGTCAAATGATTCATAATCAAGAGACTCTAAAAGTCCATCTTCATGGAGCTTCTTCATGCGTTTGACACCTATGTGACCAAGGCGGCAGTGCCACAAATATGTGGGACTATTGTTATCAACTTTAACTCTTTTGGTATTCACACTATGAATATGTGTATCATCACGTACGAGATTCATCAAGAATAAACCATTAACCATCGGAGCATGACCATAAAACATATCTCTCATATAAATGGAACAACCTTTATTCTCGGATTTAAATGAGTAGCCATCTCGAATTAAACGAGATCCAGACACAATGTTCATGCTCAAACTTGGCACTAAATAACAATTATTGAGGTTTAAAACTAATCCCGTAGGTAAATGTAGAGGCAGCGTGCCGACGGCGATCACATCGACCTTGGAACCATTCCCGACGCGCATCGTCACCTCGTCCTTCGCCAGTCTCCGTTTATTCCGCAGCTCCTGCTTTGAGTTACAAATGTGAGCAACTGCACCGGTATCAAATACCCAAGAGCTACTACGAGTACTGGTAAGGTACACATCAATTACATGTATATCCTTTGGTTTTGCCGGCCTTCTTGTCCGCTAAGTATTTGGGGCAGTTCCGCTTCCAGTGACCACTTCCCTTGCAATAAAAACACTCAGTTTCGGGCTTGGGTCCATTCTTTGGCTTCTTCCCGGCAACTTGCTTACCGGGCGCGGCAACTTCCTTGCCGTCCTTCTTGAAGTTCTTTTTACCCTTGCCCTTCTTGAACTTAGTGGTTTTATTCACCATCAACACTTGATGCTCCTTCTTGATTTCTACCTCTGCTGATTTCAGCATAGCATATACCTCAGGAATGGTCTTTACCATCCCCTGCATATTGTAGTTCATCACAAAGCTCTTGTAGCTAGGTGGAAGCGACTGGAGGATTCTGTCAATGACCACTTCATCCGGGAGATTAACTTCCAGTTGAGTCAAGCGGTTGTGCAACCCAGACATTTTGAGTATGTGCTCACTGACAGAGCTATTTTCCTCCATCTTACAGCTAAAGAATTTGTTGGAGACTTCATATCTCTCGACCCGGGCATGAGCTTGGAAAACCATTTTCAGCTCTTCGAACATCTCATATGCTCCATATCTCTCAAAACGCTTTTGGAGCCCCGGCTCTAAGCTGTAAAGCATGCCGCACTGAACGAGGGAGTAATCATCGCAGCGTGACTGCCAAGCGTTCATAGCGTCTTGTTCTGCAGGGAGAATAGGTGCGTCACCCAGCGGTGCTCGTAGGACATAATCTTTCTTGGCAGCTATGAGGATGATCCTCAGGTTCCGGACCCAGTCCGTATAGTTGCTACCATCGTCTTTCAGCTTGGTTTTCTCTAGGAACGCGTTGAAGTTGAGGACTACGTTGGCCATTTGATCTACAAGACATATTGTAAAAAATTTAGACTAAGTTCATGATAATAAAGTTCATTTAATCAAATTATTTAATGAACTCCCACTTAGATAGACATACCTCTTCTAGTCATCTAAGTATTACATGATCCGAGTCAACTAGGCCGTGTCCGATCATCACGTGAGACGGACTAGTCAACATCGGTGAACATGTTCATGTTGATCGTATCTTCTATACGACTAATGCTCGACCTTTCGGTCTTCTATGTTCCGAGGCCATGTCTGTACATGCTAGGCTCGTCAAGTCAACCTAAGTGTTTTGCGTGTGTAAATCTGTCTTACACCCGTTGTATGTGAACGTTAGAATCTATCACACCCGATCATCACGTGGTGCTTCGAAACAACGAACTGTCGCAACGGTGCACAGTTAGGGGGAACACTTTCTTGAAATTATTATGAGGGATCATCTTATTTACTACCGTCGTTCTAAGTAAACAAGATGCAAAACATGATAAACATCACATGCAATCAAATAATAAACTTGACATGATATGGCCAATATCACATAGCTCCTTTGATCTCCATCTTGGGGCTCCATGATCATCTTGTCACCGGTTTGACACCATGATCTCCATCATCATGATCTCCATCATCGTGTCTCCATGAAGTTGCTCGCCAACTATTACTTCTACTACTATGGCTAACGCGTTTAGCAATAAAGTAAAGTAATTTACATGGCGTTTCTCAATGACACGCAGGTCATACAAAAAATAAAGACAACTCCTATGGCTCCTGCCGGTTGTCATACTCATCGACATGCAAGTCGTGATTCCTATTACAATAGCATGAACATCTCATACATCACATATAGATCATTCATCATTTATCACAACTTTGGCCATATCATATCACAAAGCACTTGCTGCAAAAACAAGTTAGACGTCCTCTAATTGTTGTTGCAAGTTTTACGTGGCTGAATTAGGGTTCTAGCAAGAACGTTTTATTACCTACGTAAAATCCACAACGTGATTTGTCAACTTCTATTTACCCTTCATAAGGACCCTTTTCATCGAATCCGCTCCAACTAAAGTGGGAGAGACAGACACCAGCCAGCCACCTTATGCAACTAGTGCATGTTAGTCGGTGGAACCGGTCTCACGTAAGCGTACGTGTAAGGTTGGTCCGGGCCGCTTCATCCCACAATACCGCTGAAGCAAGATAAGACTAGTAGCGGCAAGAAAGTTGACAACATCTACGCCCACAACAAATTGTGTTCTACTCGTGCAATAGAGAACTACGCATAAACCTAGCTCATGATGCCACTGTTGGGGAACGTTGCAGAAAATTAAAAATTTTCCTACGGTTTCACCAAGATCCATCTATGAGTTCATCTAGCAACGAGTCATGGGAGAGAGAGATTGCATCTACATACCACTTTGTAGATCGCGAGCGGAAGCGTTCAACGAACGGGGATGAAGTAGTCGTACACACCGTGATCCAAATCACCGGAGATCCTAGCACCGAAAGCACGGCACCTCCGCGTTCAACACACGTACGGTCAGCGTAACGTCTCCTTCTTCTTGATCCAGCAAGTCAAAGGAGAGGTTGGGGAAGAAGACTCCAGCAGCAGCACGACGGCGTGGTGATGGTGGAGCCGCAGTACTCCGACAGGGCTTCGCCGAGCTCTACGGAGGAGGAGGATGTGTTGGAGAGGGAGAGGGAGGCGCCAGGGAAAAAGGTGTGCAGCTCCCCCTCCCCTTCCCCCATTATATAACCCCTTGGGGGGGCGCCGACCCTAGGAGATGGAATCTCCTAGGGGGGGCGGCGGCCAGGGAGGGGACTTGCCCCCCAAGCAAGGGGGGCGCCCCCTTTAGGGTCCCCCCCCAACCCTAGGCGCATGGGCCCTTGGGGGGGAGGCGCACCAGCCCACTATGGGCTGGTTCCCTCCCTCATACAGCCCATGGGGCCCTCCGGGATAGGTGGCCCCACCCGGTGGACCCCCCGGGACCCTCCGGTGGTCCCGGTACAATACCGATAACCCCGAAACTTGTCCCGATGTCCGTATGATGACTTTCCATATATAAATCTTTACCTCCGGACCATTCCGAAACTCCTCGTGACGTCCGGGGTCTCCTCCGGGACTCCGAACAACATTCGGGTTACTGCATATACATATCTTCACAACCCTAGCGTCACCGAACCTTAAGTGTGTAGACCCTACGGGTTCGGGAGACATGCAGACATGACCGAGACGGCTCTCGGGCAATAACCAACAGCAGGATCTGGATACCCATGTTGGCTCCCACATGCTCCACGATGATCTCATCGGATGAACCACGATGTCGAGGATTCAATTAATCCCGTATACGATTCCCTTTGTCAATCGGTATTTTACTTGCCCGAGATTCGATCGTCGGTATCCCAATACCTCGTTCAATCTCGTTACCGGCAAGTCACTTTTCTCGTACCGTAATGCATGATCCCGTGATCAAACACTTTGATCACATTGAGCTCATTATGATGATGCATTACCGAGAGGGCCCGGTGATACCTCTCCGTTAAGCGGAGTGACAAATCCCAGTCTCGATCCATGTCAACCCAACAGACACTTTCAGAGATACCCGTAGTATACCTTTATAGTCACCCAGTTACGTTGTGACGTTTGGCACACCCAAAGCACTCCTACGGTATCCGGGAGTTACACGATCTCATGGTCTAAGGAAAGGATACTTGACATTGGAAAACTATAGCAAACGAACTATGCGATCTTATGCTATGTTTAGGATTGGGTCTTGTCCATCACATCATTCTCCTAATGATGTGATCTCGTTATCAATGACATCCAATGTCCATAGTCAGGAAACCATGACTATCTGTCGATCAACGAGCTAGTCAACTAGAAGCTCACCAGGGACATATTGTTGTCTGTTATTCACACATGTATTACGATTTCCGGATAACACAATTATAGCACGAATAAAGACAATTATCATGAATAAGGAAATATAATAATAAGGCTTTTATTATTGCCTCTAGGGCATATTTCCAACACTAAGGCCATATTCTTCGGCGACCAGGACTTCGGTCCATCTGTCGTTGAGTAGGTGTTGGTCAGCTTGAAGCTGCTGCTGCTTCTTTTTTAGGCTCCTTGTCGTAGCTATCAGCCTACTCTTGAAGCGCTCCTTCTCGAGGGGCTCTTCGGGTATGATGAAGTCTTCATCGCCGAGGCTTACCTCGTCTTCGGAGAGCGGAAGGTAGTTGTCGTCTTTCAAACTGTCGCTGGGCGGGGCCTATTCATCGGGGCTGGCTTGCCCATTTTCCTGTTCCTCCTGTTCGGATCTTGCTCCAACAGGGTCTTCATTGTTTTCGGCGTCGTCCGGAGTACTGTTTTCTCTGGTGCCAGCATTGTTGCGATGTGACTTGGAGCGGTGTTTAGGGCGCCGGTAGTTAGACTGTGTCTCAGGAGGTTTGTTCTCAACTGTATCTCCTTTGTTATTGTCGCGAGGCTTTTCAAGTGTATCGACCATGTACACGTCCTATGAAGGGGTGACCGTCCCACGCCTGATGACTGGCGGTTCTTGGCCTTGCTCCTTATCGGCATCGTCGTCTATACCGTCAATGTCTTCGGAGCCCGAAGTGGGCATGTCGGTTAAGTCCTCGACAGCGGCTATGAAGTGGGTGGCGGGTGGGAAGCGAAATTCGCCATTATCAGCCTCTAGCTCGAATCGAACATAGTTCGGCTATGAATCCTTCTCCAAGGACAAATTCTTTAAAGAGTGTAGCACATCACCCAAAGGCGAGTGCTGGAAGATATCTGCGGCGCTGAATTCAAAAATTGATAACCGATCCAGCTCGGTGTCCGCAGGCGTACATGGTCCGGAACTTATAACCGGAGACGAGTCTGGAGTTCCGTTGATGCAAATATTCCCTGGTGTTGAGTCTGTGTGCGGCTCCGACGCCGCGGACTCTGTGGCTTCGAATGGTGCAATCTGCTCCGGACCTACGGCCATAGCAGTTACAGGAACCATCTCTTGAATCTGGTCCGATGACAGACTTAAGTCATGTTCAACAGAGCGAGGGGGAGCGATCGCCGCGGTCTCGAATCCATTGATGATCAAGTCTCCACGGATATCCATGACATAGTTCAAGCTTCCAAATCTGACCTGATGGCCAGGGACGTAGCTATCGATCTACTCCAGATGGCCAAGCGAGTTGACCCGCAGTACGAAGCCACCGAATACGAAAATCTGTCCCGGGAGGAAGGTTTCTCCTTGGACAGCGTCACTATGGACGATTGAAGGGGCCATCGAACCTTTTGTCGATGGCAAAGTGGAACTCTCAATGAAATCAGTAATGTCGGTGTCAAAACCGGCGGATCTCGGGTAAGGGATCCCGAACTATGCGTCTAGGATCGATGGTAGCAGGAGACGGGGGACACGATGTTTACCCAGGTTCGGGCCCTCTCAATGGAGGTAATACCCTACTTCCTGCTTGATTTATCTTGATGAATATGAGTATTACAAGAGCTGATCTACCATGAGATCGTAGTGGCTAAACCCTAGAAGTCTAGCCGGTATGACTATGGTAATGTCTATGTCCTTTCCGGACTAACCCCTCCGGTTTATATAGACACCGGGAGGGAATCTAGGGTTACATGGAGTCGGTTACATAAGAAGGAATCTTCATAGCCGGTCGCCAAGCTTGCCCTCCACGCTAAGTAGAGCCCAATCCGGACACGGGTACAGTCTTCGGCCTTCATGTCTTCACAACCCATTAGTTCGGCCCGATGAATAACAGGCCGGACGCCCGAGGACCTTAGTCCAGGACTCCCTCACCACCTACCGCAGTAAAGGTAGAGAATCAATCCGGTGATAATTAAAGTGGACAGTGCATCAAAATACCAACCTAAACTTCTCCCTGAAGAAAAGAGTATCCAACATAATAGTGTAGGGAATAATGAATTTGTCATCTAGACGTAAAGAACATTTTTGGCATGAACTTGGTGTTGTGTAAGGTTGGACATGGCGCCCATCATCATGTCAGAGGGGGCACTGAACCAACAAGAAAATCAACATGGTGCCATTGCTTCAAAGCATACATGATGGTGTATGAGACAGAGAAACAAGATATAAAACAATGAACCTGCATGAAAATGGTGATAATGCTAGTGATCAGTTCACACTGGAAAGACCGATTCTATGTGCCCTTCTCTATTTTATATTAATATTCATCACCACTGAATCTCTCTACATAATAACGAAGACAATATGTGCCCTTTTCATGCTAGACAAATATAAGAACTATAATTACATCAGAAGGTACTATTGCAGTTTGTGGCAAGCTACATGGTCTTCCCTCAACAGGGCATGATTGTCAGCACAAAGCTCAGCACACACTCCCACGGAATAATCACCGTATATATCCAAAAGGCCACCCTTAAGCATGCCATCAGTGAGGCTGTCATGTACAAAACGAGATCCTTTTCATTTGATTGCACAAATCAGCAAGTCGGCACGAAAAAGTAAACAACCATACATTAACCGTGAAGCGTAAACATGTTAATAAATAATTAATGCATGAGGCAACATGAAAGTACAGAAAAGGCAATCTACTCTTAAGGTCTGACACACACGGGCAGTGTACAAAAAGAGGGGTACACTTTTTGTACCCATATGACTGTGCACGGGCAGTCTGAGCCACGGGCGCCGCCGCACCAAGCCCGGCTAGGGAGGTAGAACCGAGGTAAGGACGAAGCCAAAGAGGAGCAGAACGACGCCAAGACCAAGACCACAAAGAGCAAAGGGGACGAAGCGGGCCCCCCCCGGCAAGATCCTTGCCGGGAGGCAGTTTTTGCAAACCCGGCAAGATCCTTGCCGTGGCAGCTCGCCCACACCCACGGAGCGGGTCACCCTTGAGTCCACTGCCCCCATGGGGCAAGGATTCGGAAGGCATCCCCGTGGTGGTATGCAGATCTTTGTGAAGACATTCAAGATCAGATGCACACTTTAGAAGATGATGGTCCTTGGCGGGATCCCAGCCAAGGAAGACCACAAGGCCCTCGGCAAGAGCCTTGCCGGGGATGGCAGCAGGCGCCACGGCAAGACCCTTGTCGGGGCCCCGGCAAGACCCTTGTCGGGGCCGCGGCAAGGCCCTTGCCAAGGACACCCGCGGGGCCACCATCGGGCCCGCACCAGTCGTGCCTCCACCACCGTTCGCACGCAGCTGCAGACCCAACCAGCTGGGCAGGCATCTGCATGGCGGCATGCAAATCCCCGTGGAGACCCACCGCTACGCCACCTCAGCTGCCTGCCCGCCTACATGGCATCGCAGGCACCGCTGGCCAGGGCGCGTGTCGACGCGGGAGAGAGCGGCGACGGACGAGACAGGGCTCTCCCCCGCCCCCGATAAAGCTAGGACACATAAGCAAGGCGCATTAAATGCACCTTGTCATGTAATGCGAGGGATAACCTCGCATCACTGTACCCTTTCCACCTCCTGTGTGCCACTGTGGCAGCCCCTTTCCCTATAAAAGGAGGCCCCAGGCGACCAGGAGGGGGATTCGGCTTTTTGGAGCTCCTCACGCCCCATAGCTAGCTCAAGAACACAAGCATATAATCCACTAAAGCAGGAGTAGGGTTTTACGCATCTTCGCGGCCCGAACCTGGGTAAAGGAATCGTGTACTGCCTGCTCGATCCGCTCTTCTCATGACCCCCGCGCCCCGCAACCGCAGAAAGGGATTCTCGTGATCCCATAGGTGTCGTTTCCCACCGACATCTTTGGCGCGCCAGGCAGGGGCTGCGCAGTTGTGAGAATCGGCTTTAGCAGCTAGTTCGATGCTCCTTTGTCTCCGCGATCTTTGAAGAAGAAAAGGGGCCAGGAGATCGACACTCGAGCGATCGCAGACAAAAGCTAAGTTGCACTGAACTCTTGCCTAAAATTCCCTTTCTATTTTGAGGTTATTCCCCCCCCCCCCCCGGAGATGTCCGCTTTGTATGAAAAAAACCTGCACGCCAGGGGGCTCTACCACGATTGGCAACGCCCTCGCCCAATTTCGAGTCCGCTCAATAGCTCGAGTGGCTGCGCCGAGAGTGGCAGGGTAGCCTCTCGTAAATCGGCAACGTCCTCGATTCTGACTCGAGTCAAGCTCGACGGTTCGAGCGACCGCGTTCGGAACGGGAAGGTGGCTCACCCGGTTGCACGCGTACCCGGCAAGCCATGGGGATCCGTCCCCAAGACACCGCTTGGGGCTTTCGCGCCGGCAAGCCTTCCCGACCGGCGTAGGGCACATATACAAAGAGGAATTGAACGGAGAAATAACATGCATGGAATTAAAGAGTACTTCAGAGTTATATTACATCATATCATTGTTGCGGTTCTAACTAAAGATAAAATTTATCTTGGTCAAGGGCCCGCAGTGGCGAAGAAGAACGGGACGCCTAGTCCTGGCGCTGGCCTTCCACCCTCTTGATTTCGCCGATGCAGTCGGTGATGGGCTTGATGTGCTCCTTGAGCACCGCGGGATCAGCATCCTCCGGCAAGCTCTTCATCGCAGCTGCGAAGTCAAGATCGGGATTCCAATATGCCACCTTGGTGAGGACCTTGGTCACGACCCTCCGGCAAAGACGCCGGGCCTCCTCGGCCAGCGTGGCCGTCCTGTTGGAGTGGAGATTGGCCAGAGCCCCAAGGACGCCCTCGAAGAACTGGGTCAGCTTGGCATTGACGGTCCCGCTGCGCTCAGGAGCGTATCTCACATTTGGCAACCCCATGGTGGCCAATTGCGAGGTAACCCCGTCGGCGACGACCTCCAGATGGCTGATCCACCTGTTCTCGCCTGCCACATACTCTTGGTGGGAGGCGGCCTCGGCTGCCCGCTGCTGCTTCTCCTCCTCCAGGCTTTTGGTTAAGGCCTCCTCCCAAGCTCTGCTCTCCGGCAACAGCTTCTCGAGATCCTCCAGCTTTAGCTTGAGGTCTCTGATGGAGTCTCGCGCCTCGGAGATCTCACCAGTCCTGCTGATGACCGTTCCCTGAGCCTCCACCAAGGCGCGGTTGAGCGTGTCCACCTTGCCGGACAGCTGGAGGGCCTGCTCCTTCAGCTCGTCCCGCTCTGCCTCCAGCTCCTTCACCTTGCCGGCATGGGCCAGGGCTTGGGCATCGAGCGCCTCTCTGTGCCTATGCTCCAGCTCCTGGGTCCGCCGTGCGACGAGGGCCTCGAGCTCCTTGTCCTTACTGCAGAGCGTAGCGGCAAGCTTCGCCTCGCGCGCGGAGAGGTCCTCCTCCTGGGAGTTCAAGGTGGCTTGATGCTAGTTCCGGATGGCTTCGGCCGCGGCGGCCAAGTTCGCCGCCTTCTCCTGGGCCTTCTCGATGTCGGCCATCTTCAGGGTGAGCTCCACCTCGCGCTGGGCCAGTTTCTCCTGGAAGGCCCTCTGCTCCTCGCAAGACTGGTGGAACCAAGCCTGCGTTTCAGCGACGCGCGCCTTGAAGTTCGCCTCCGTGTTGTCCACTGCTGCCGCCCTGGACTCCACTTTGTCCAGACGGCCGCGGTAGAGCGCTTGGAGCTTCCGGAAGTTGGCCCCCATGGCGCGGAAGAGCTGCTCCTCTGGAGAACCGTCGCCGCCGGCGCCCGGCGCATCGACGATCTCGAACCCGGTGGCGGCAAGCACTTCGTCATCAAAAACTTCCCCCTCGGCGGGCGCTCGACTTGGCGCCCCTAGGAGGTGGATGAAGAGATCATCACCCACCTTCAGGTACCTGCCGGGGCCCGAGGCTGAGGAGGAGGGAGGCTGGTCATCTGTCACCTCTTCCTCGGCAGGGGCCTTGCCGGTCCCCCCGGCAGGACCACCATCGGCGCCCTCGGCGGAGGCCTCGACGGCAGCCTTGGCGGACCCCGCGTCGGCACCCTCGGCGGCGTCCTTGGCGGCCTCACCAGCGGCAGCTTCGTCGGCGCTCCTGGCGGCCTCCTCGGTGGCCACCTTGTCGGCCTCGGCCGCGGCCTCTTCAGCAATATCCCTGACAACGGAGTCCGCGTCCTCCGTGTCCATTGGGGGAGGGCCTGGGTGGCGATGGGAGCAATGAAGCCAAGAGAAGCGCAAGAAAAAGAACAAAGGGCGAAGGGCAGGCGACTCACCAGTGCCGGGCCATGAAGCAGAGGTCCCCTCTCCACCGGTCTTTGGCGTCGAGGCAGAGCCACTAGTGCCAAAGTTCCCCTCTTCTTCCATGGGTGTGGGCCCCGCGCCTGGTGCCCTTGCCGGGGACGCCCCCCGCGGCGGCGTAGTCGATGGGGGTGGCGTGGTCGATGGGGGTGGCGTGGTGGGGGTAGCCCTCTGCGGCTCCTCCTGCTGCCGCTCCCCTCCTACAGACCCAGCAAGGTCAGCATCGTGGCATCGGGCGCCTACCCCAAGTCCAGTAAGAAGGGGGTGATGAAGTTATGCTGGGGGCTACGCCGGGGGCTGCTGTCCGGGCTGCTCAACACCACCAATGGTGTCGTTGAAGCCCCGGCCGGGGGCTGGCTGCTCGCCAAGGTCCTCGCCCTCTTCTCCCTGTGGGCCAGCGTCTCTGCGTCCCTACAAAAGCAAAATGAATCAGGACAAGCGGCCCCATTCAGGGAAATGGAAACGACAATAAGGAACAGAGCGCTTACTCCTCATCCGTCTCCTCCTCCTCCGTCGGCTTCCTTTTCCTCTTTGGGCTGAGGGGCCCGAAGTCATAAGGGAGCACCACGTCGTCATCCGAGTCGACGCCTGCCGGAGGGGGCAGGGAAGGCGGCAGGGTCTGTGTGCGCCCAGAAGAGGAAGAGGCTTCCGCCTTCTTCTTCCCAGCGGCCGTCGTCGGCTTCCTCGTTGCCGAGGCCCTCGTGTGGCGCCCGGACCCTTCCAGGGTCAATTAAGGCTGCGGGCCCCTGCCAGGCCGGACTGGCTCGCCGGAGCAAGCCCGCCGCAGGACTCGCCCTCTTCCCCTGGTTGGCGTCGAGCCCGCGCCACGTCCTCCTCCGACGATGACGATTCGTCGACCGCGTCCTCAACGAGCGGAGCCCCGGTGTCGGCGCCGCTGGCCCCCGTGGTGGCCGCCGCCCACAGGGAGAATTCCTCCTCCTCCTCCTCCGCGGCCGCGGCGCCCTCATCCTCCACGCCCCCGGCGCTGCCGGCCTCCAGGGCAAGTTGTGCCTCCTTCGCCCGGGTGGCGATGTAGTCCACCTCCGCCTGGGTGGTGTCCATGACGAGCCGCCGCTCGGCGTCGGCATTGACATACACCTCAGCCAAGGTGTCGAAGAACTGCCGCACGTCTGCGGCCGCTGGCTCCCACCAGCTCGGAACGGGGCCATGCGCGTTGCAGTACGACATCATGGCGATGATCTCGGACCGGCGAGAATTGTTGCACAGCGGGACGACTCCCGCGGGCAACTTGAAGAGCGGCCTCTTTACGGCCTTGCTAGTCTTTACGGCAACCCTCGCGGCCTTGCCGGTCAGCTCGACCTCGTCGTCGCTATCCACGTCCAGCTGGAAGAGCCGCTGGCAAAAGTGGGCATGCCCCATCACCGTGAAGTTGTGATCGAGGCCAGGGCGGAGCCGCATGATATCAAATGGGTTCGTGAAGAGCCAAGCTGGCCTCCCCTTATTATGCAACGGAGCAATCCGACGGCGGATGAAATCCGCCCCAATCATTTCTAGGGTGAGCCCTGCCCGGGTCAACCGGAGGATTCTGGTGGTGGCGATGGTGAGCCTCCCATCGGCGGCGTCGACCTCACCCCAATCGTTGCCACGGACAGGCGGCGTCAGGAGGACCTTGCAAAATTCCGGTGGGTCTTCGTCTTCAATCCAGCACCACCGGTCACGGCATTCGTCCCACCTCTCTCTCATGGCGCCATCCGGGTACGCCCCCTTGGACCTTGGGATCCAGGTGACACAACTAGCAACGGCGCCTCCAGTTTGGATTCGAGGGTAAAAATAATGACGGAAGAGCACCGTGTTGGTCCGCACTCCGACAAAGCCCTCGCAAAGATGCGCAAAGCAAGACATGCACGCCACCGCATTCGGAGTAAAATCCAGAAGGCGGAAACCAAAGGTGTGCATGATATCGCAGAAGAACTCGGAGAAAGGGGGGCATAACCCACAAGAAAAGTAGTCGGCGAAGAAGGGGTACCGATTTGGAGCAGGGTCGGCGCAAGCGGCAGGAATGACGCGCGTCGCCGGGTGCCCCGAGTTCTCTCCCCCCGTCTTCACTCCCCACAAGGGCTTGAAAGCAGACCGAAGCTCATGGACGTCGACCGACGAGGGGTAGAAGAAGGAGGACTTCGTCTTGTCCCCCAGCAACGCGCTCTCCGGCGGCTCCACGGTCACGAGGCCCTTAGCCACCCCCTTGCCCTTGGCAGATTTGGGCGCCATGGCGGCCAAGGAGCTTGGAGGGTTAAGGAAGGGGAGGAGGGCGGGGACGAGACGGCGACGACAGGCGACGGCGAAAAGCTGGCAGGAGAAGGAAGGAAAGGAGCGGCGGCTCTGAGATTGGAAAAGGCACGGAGGAAGAGGGAAAGTGAGCAGCGCGCCCACGGTTATTCCTTCTTATGGGGGAGAACGCGGGCCGCCTCCTTTCACATTAACTGTGATGTGACGCATGCCCGCGGGGAGCGACCCCACGCATGCCACCCACGTCACGCACGCCTCCCCACGACGCGCCACGCGCGGGAAGCACGGGAGGCACAGCGCGCGAAGAAACTTACCGCGGTAAAAACCGCCCTGCCTGCCCGCGCACCGTTCTTGGGCCTGGCCCAACAACGCGTAGCCTTTATGTGTGGCCCAGGCCCGGGGGCTCCTGTCGGTGTACAAAAAGAGGGGTACACTTTTTGTACCCCTATGACTGTGCACGGGCAGTCTGAGCCACGGGCGCCGCCACACCAAGCCTGACAAGCGAGGTAGAACCGAGGTAAGGCCGAAGCCAAAGAAGAGCAGAACGACGCCAAGACCAAGACCACGAAGAGCAAAGGGGACAAAGCGGGCCCCCCGGCAAGATCCTTGTCGGGAGGCGGTTTTTGCAAACCCGGCAAGACCCTTGCCATGGCAGATCGCCCCACACCCACGGAGCAGGTCACCCTTGAGTCCACTGCCCCCATGGGGCAAGGATTCGGGAGGCATCCCCGTGGTGGTATGCAGATCTTTATGAAGACATTCAAGATCAGATGCACACTTTAGAAGATGATGGTCCTTGGCGGGATCCCAGCCAAGGAATACCACAAGGCCCCCGGCAAGAGCCTTGCCGGGGATGGCAGCAGGCGCCACGGCAAGACCCTTGTCGGGACCGCGGCAAGGCCCTTGCCAAGGACATCCGCGGGGCCACCATCGGACCCGCACCAGTCGCGCCTCCACCACCGTTCGCACGCAGCTGCCGACCCAACCAGCTGGGCAGGCATCTGCGTGGCGGCATGCAAATCCCCGTGGAGACCCACCACTGCGCCACCTCAGCTGCCTGCCCGCCTACATGGCATCGCAGGCACCGCTGGCCAGGGCGCGTGTCGACGCGGGAGAGAGTGGCGACGGACGAGACAGGGCTCTCCCCCGCCCTCGATAAAGCTAGGACACATAAGCAAGGCGCATTAAATGCACCTTGTCATGTAATGCGAGGGATAACCTCGCATCACTGTACCCTTTTCACCTCCTGTGTGCCACTGTGGCAGCCCCTTTCCCTATAAAAGGAGGCCCCAGGCGACCAGGAGTGGGATTCAGCTTTTTGGAGCTCCTCACGCCCCATAGCTAGCTCAAGAACACAAGCATATAATCCACTAAAGCAGGAGTAGGATTTTACGCATCTTCGCGGCCCGAACCTGGGTAAAGGAATCATGTACTGCCTGCTCGATCCGCTCTTCTCACGACCCCCGCGCCCCGCAACCGCAGAAAGGGATTCTCGTGATCCCATAGGTGTCGTTTCTCACCGACAAGATATTTTGGCATTGTATTCTTCCTAATATACTTAGTGTATGCAAGAAAATGATCGTACTTCAGTTATACATTACACAAAGGTAGACCCAGAAGAATACTTGGCTGACGTGAATCAACCTGTGGTTGAGTTGGTTAGGTGGACAGTGGTATCCCCAACCCACCAGGGTTCAAATCCTGGTGCTCGCATTATTCCTGGATTTATTTCAGGATTTCCGGCGATGCACTTTCAATGGGAGGAGACGTTCCCGTCGACGACGAGGCGCCTACGGTGACTTCGTAAATCTCAAGATGATATGCCGGCTCAGTCTCTCGGAGGTGCTCATAGGGGTAAGGTGTGCGTGTGTGCGTTCATAAGGATGAGTGTATGCGCGTGTATATGAGCGCTTGTGTCTGTACTGATGCTTAAAAAAAAGAACACTTGGCTGACTGCTTCAACAATGTATTTTAGAGAAATTTAGCATTGTATTCTTCCTAGCGCTTCAGATCAGGAAGAAGGAAGAACGGACGGTGCCCAAGGAACTGACCAGTGGGCATCGGTGGCAGGGCTGGCCCATCTTTCTCGATGCTCTGTCCTCCCCGTCTTCCTCGGCGTTGACCCATGATCATAAGAGAATTATAGCCTTACTGAATTAACTTCTATTTCCCTGGAAACCTACCAAGGAATTAATTAGGGAAACATTGAACGGCCATGCTACAAGTTCGCAAGTAATCCTGCGGACCAACAAGAAATACTTGCTCACATCTGGCCCACTGGCAAGCATGAAATAAAGGCACATGAGACCAAACAACACATGACAACCGGTCGTATCCAGAATATATTTGAACGATTAGTGGGCTAGCAAACATGCTAGCACATACAGAAAGCGCGACAGGAAGTTAGATACAGGTGAGAGCAACAAACCCTGTTGAGCAAAACGGAGACGAAGCAACGATCATAATGGAGACGCAATAATGGACGAGATCATACAACCTGTGAAATATAGAAATGAATCCGTCAGTACACAACCACGACAAGCAATGATGAAGATGCAAGCAAGAAACACTCGATGTTCAGAGAAGCAAAATAAAAAACGATTTACCAGGGAGGAGGGGCACGCTGGTGGTCAAGAGCAGGAGAGATGCGAATGGCCAGCCACGGACCGTGTTCATCTCCGATCTGCCGTTGTGGCTCCCTCTCCTCTTTCCTGTCTCTTTCTCTCTCCTCTCCTTCTCTCTTTCCCTCATCTTCTCTCTCTCCAGCAGGGACGGGCTCATGGCGCTGGACCGAATCGAGCACCCTAGCTGTCACCCTTTGCCCGCAGGTCCCCGCCGCTGCCGGAGACGACCGCCGTCGCGTAGCACGCCTCGGATCCGGCGTGATCCTCTACTCCTCCACCTTCTAGCGAGAAGATCCTGGCGGCTTGTTGTGTCTTCCCCGTCGGCTTCCTGCCCAGAGGCTCGCCAACGAACATCCCCTGGCTGGCGGTGGCGGCCGTCCCTTGACCACTTACGCGGCAGCTTCCTCGCGGTGGCGTGGTTGTCGGATAGAGAGGAGCGAGGCGGAATAGCGGCGGCGGCGGCTGACGAGGAAGGACGGAGGAGGCTAGGGTTTGTGTGGTAGGCCCGTGGGGGTTGGGGACCTGCGCCACTTGAGACAAGACGCTGTGCGGTGCGCACGGGCTGACTGGCGAATCCTCTTGCACATCAGCGCGGCTGACCCAGCCAGCTCGCCCTCATTGGGCAGGAAAAACAACCACAGGTGAAAACAAGATTTACCAGGAGGTGAAGATCTGCCAGCTCAGACGCAAAACAAGGACGATCTAATGGCAGGAAGGCAGCAAATCGGGAAATTACCGTGAAGGCAAGTTGGCTAGCAACTTTATAGGTTAGAATTAAGATAGGCTTAAAATTTGAATGATGCTCTCACGGAAGATAGGAATTGAAACACAAAGAAAGCATCATGAAACATATGGCAAACACATTTAAGTCTAACATACTTCCTATGCATAGGAATTTTATAAGCAAACAAATTATCAAGACAAGAAACATCTAACAGAAGCAAAGAAGAGGAATAAAACATTGACGGTCTCAACATAACGAGAGGTATTTTAGTAACATGAAAATTTCGACAACCATATTTTCCTCTCTCTTAATAATTACATGTAGGATCATAATGAAATTCAACAATACAACTATCACATAAAATATTATCTTCATGATCCACATGCATGCAAAGTTGACACTCTTTCAAAATAGTGGGATTATCATCAAATAAAGTCATGACCTCTCCAAGCCGACTTTTATCAAAAAATTCATATGATTGAACAGTCTCCAAATAAGTGGGATTATTTTTACCTAAAGTTGACACTCTTCCAAACCCACTTTTAATATTATCGCAAGCATATTCATCATGAGGTTTAAAAAAAATTCAAGATCATAAGAATCATTATCACCCCAATCATGATCATTGCAATAAGTAATGGACATAGCAAACCAAGCATCCCGAAGCTTGGGGTTTTGCATATCACTAGCACAATTGACATTAATAGAATTTATAATAACATCATTGCGATCATGCTTTTCATTCAAGGAGCTATCATGAATCACTTTATAAATTTCATTGTTTAACACTTCATCACAATTTTCAGATGTATGAATCTCAACCAAAACTTCATAAAGATAATCTAGTTAACTCAATTCACTATCGATTGGTTTACCATAATTGGGTCTTTTGAAAAGATTAGCAAGTGGATGAGGATCCATATCAATAGATTTTTTGCAAGCAAAGATGCAAGCAAATAGAAGGCACATGGTAACACAAGTATAGGTGGCAAACAAGAGAACCGGCGAGAAAAAAGGCGAACGAAAAGGCGAATAAAAAGGCAAATTTTTGTGAAGTGGGGGAGATGAAAATGAGAGGCAAATGGCAAATAATGTAAATTGCAAGGAGATGATATTTGTGATTAGGAACCTAATAGATGTTGATGATGTCTCCCTGGCAACGGCGCCAGAAATTCCTTTTGATGTCGCTTGAACTACGTCGGTATTTCCCCAAAGAGGAAGGGATGATGCAGTACAACTATGGTAGGTATTGTCTTCAGTTATGAAACCAAGGTATCAATCCAGTAGGAGAACCAAGCAACAATATGTAAATGTTAGCTACACACAAAGAACAAATACTTGCAATGTGACGCTTATGAGGGCTTGTCAATCCCTCTACGGGTAACGGTGCCAGAAATTGTGAAGTTGACGGGATAACAACTGTTTAGATTGGATAAATAGATCTCAATAAAATGCGAAATAAAATATATAGCAAAAAATTGCAGCAAGGTGTTTTTGGTTTTTTGAAATAATCGATCTGAAAATAAAAGTGAATAAAAATAGATCTCAAAGCAAATATGATAAAGAATAGACCCGGGGGCCAAAGATTTCACTAGTGGCTTCTCTTAAGAAAATAGCACACGATGGGTAAAAAAATTACTATTGGGCAATTGATACAAGATCGAATAATTATGACGATATCCAAGGCAATGATCAATATATAGGCATCACGTCCAAGATTATTAGACCGACTCCTGTCTGCATCTTCTATTATTACTCTACACATCGATCGCTATCTAGCATGAATCTAGTGTATTAAGTTCATGGAGAAATGGAGTAATGCAATAATAACGATTCATGTAGAAATAGCCCCCCCCCCATCTTGTTATGCTTAAAAGCAACCATACATGCGTGTCTTGCTGCCCCTTTTGTCACTGGGAAAGAACACCGCGCGATCGAACCCATCACAAAGAACCTCTTCCCATGGCAAGAAAAATTGATCTAATTGGCCTAACTAAACCAAAGATTCAAAGAAAAAAGTACGAGGCTATAAATAATCATGCATATAAGAGATCAAAAGCAGACTCAAATAATATTCATGGATATAGATCTGATCATAAACTCAAAGTTCATCACATCCCAACATACACACTGCAAAAAAAAGGGTTACATCAAATAGATCTCCAAGAGACCATTGTATTGAGAATCAAACGAGAGAGAGAGAGAGAGAGAGAGAGAGAGAGAGAGGAAGCCATCTAGGTACTACCTACGGACTCGTAGGTCTATGATGAACTACTCACGCATCATTGGAGAGGCTCCAATGAGGACGATGAACCCCTCCGTGATGGTGTCTAGATTAGATCTCGTGGTTCTAGAACTTGCAATGACTGGAATTGTTTTTCGTCAACTCCCCTAGGGTTTTTGGAATATTTGGGTATTTATAGGGTGAAGAGGTAGTGCGGGAGGCCACCGAGGGGGGAACAACCCCCCTGGGCGCACCCTGGTGGGTTGTGCCCACCTCGGGCCCCCCTCTGGCACTTCTTTGACCCAAGTTGTGTCTTCTGGTCCATAAAAATTCTCCAACAAGTTCCATTGCAGACTCCGTTTGGTACTGATATTCTGTGAAGTAAAAAACAAGCAAAAAACAGCAACTGGCACTATGTCAATATGTTAATCCCAAAAAATGATATAAAATTGCTATAAAATGATTGTAAAACATCCAAGAATGATAATATAACATCATGGAACAAGCAAAAATTATAGATACGTTGGAGATGTATCAACAGGCTGAGAGCACTAATGTCGAAGTGTTGTGAGGGCTGAAGACAAGAACCTTTGATAGACAGCAAAAATGCGGCAAGCGCTGGATTGATGAGTTGCCGGCGGTTCTTTGGTCAATCAGGACGACACCAAATCAAGCCACTGGCCAGACTCCCTTCTCCCTGGCATACGGGGCAGAAGCAATGCTCCCCACAAAACTCATATACGAGTCGCCTTGGTACTTGCCTACAATGACATAGCGCAAGGGCAGCTACGGCCTGACGATGCCATGCTCCTCGAGGAGGACCATCTCCAGGCAGCTGTGCGTGCTGCACATTACCAGCAGGCCCTGCGCGGCTACCATAGCCACAGGGTCCAAGCCCGGAGCCTTGAGGAAGGTGACCTTGTCCTTAGGCATGTTCAATCCGCCAAGGGTTCCATCAAGTTGACACCAAAGTGGGAAGGCCTTTACTGGGTAGCGCGTGTCACCAGACCCGGCGCAGTCCGTATGGAGATCGAAGATGGCGTACCAATGCAAAACTCAGGGAACCCGTAAGGCGCGGTTGTTGGGCCTTTCCCCGGCAACCTGTTTTGTACAAGCATAGTCCCCTGGACTTGTAACCCTTTGTACAAAGCCAGGCGAAGACCCTGCGCAAAGATAATAAAACGAAGTGCTAGCACAAGACTTGCATGCATGTTTATTTATGTATTGCCTTATTTTGGTTACAATAACCCTAGCATGAGCTAATTGATCCTTCACAAAAGATCATATGCAAATGTTTTCTCCCCTGCACTTCCTTTTTGATCAGCAGCAGGGCCCCCGCCGTGGGTGAACTTCCCGGAAGGAAGACTAGGAACAAGCCGGCATATTGGTCCCTGACAGCCCCGCCCTATCGGGAACGATATGAAGGATAGAAAATGCAGATAAGTTCACCTCGCCGTCCATGATGTATAGTGATACGTCTCCAACGTATCTATAATTTTTGATTGCCCCATCCTATATTATTTACTGTTTTGGACATTACTGGGCTTTATTATCCACTTTTATATTATTTTTGGGACTAACCTATTAACCGGTGGCCCCGCCCAGAATTGTTGTTTTTTGCCTATTTCAGAGTTTCGAAGAAACGGAATATCAAACGGAGTCCAAACGGAATGAAACCTTCAGAACGTGATTTTCTCACCGAATATGATCCAGGAGACTTGGACCCTATGTCAAGAAAGAAAGGAGGTGGCCACGAGGTAGGGGGCGCGCCCACCCCCCCCCCCCCAGGGCGCGCCCTCCACCCTCGTGGGCCCCCTGTTGCTCCACCGACGTACTCCTTCCTCCTATATATACCTACGTACCCCCAAACGATCAGAAACGGAGCCAAAAACCTAATTCCACCACCGCAACCTTCTGTACCCACGAGATCCCATCTTGGGGCCTGTTCCGGAGCTCCGCCGGAGGGGGCATCCACCACGGAGGGCTTCTACATCATCATAGCCCCTCCGATGAAGTGTGAGTAGTTTACTTGAACCCAAAGCCTACTACATTAGTTTTTCTCAATAGTAGTAAATGCAGGCAGGAGTCAGTCTACTTGTCTCGGACGTGATGCCTATATACATGATCATACCTAGATATTCTCATAACTATGCTCAATTCTGTCAATTGCTCAATAGTAGTAGTAAATGCAGGCAGGAGTCAGTCTACTTGTCTCGGACGTGATGCCTATATACATGATCATACCTAGATATTCTCATAACTATGCTCAATTCTGTCAATTGCTCAATAGTAATTCGTTCACCCACCGTAAAATACTTATGCTCTTGAGAGAAGCCACTAGTGAAATCTATGGCCCCGGGTCTATCTTTATCATATTAATCTTCCATCACTTTATTATTGCCTTTGCTTTTTATTTTACTTTGCATCTTTATCACAAAAATACCAAAAATATTATCTATCATCTCTATCAGATCTCACTCTCGTAAGAGACCGTGAAGGGATTGACAACCCCTTATCGCGTTGGTTGCGAGGAGTTATTTGCTTTGTGCAGGTACGAGGAACTCGCGTGTAGCCTCCTACTGGATTGATACCTGGTTCTCAAAAACTGAGGGAAATACTTACGCTACTTTGTTCCATCATCCTTTCCTCTTCAAGGAAATCCAACGCAGTTCTCAAGAGGTAGCAAGAAGAATTTCTGGCGCCGTTGCCAGGGAGTCTACGCAAAAGTCAACATGCCAAGTACCCATCACAATCCCTTATCTTCCGCATTACATTATTTGCCATTTGCCTCTTGTTTTCCTCTCCCCCACTTCACCCTTGCCGTTTTATTCGCCCTCTCTTTTCCGTTTGCCTTTTTTTTCTCGCTTGCTTTTTGTTTGATCGTGTGTTGGATTGCTTGTTTGTCACGATGGCTCAAGATAATACCAAATTGTGTGACTTTACCAATACCAACAATAATTATTTCCTTACCACTCCGATTGCTCCTCTTACCAACGCTGAATCTTGTGAAATCAATACTGCTTTGTTGAATCTTGTTATGAAAGATCAATTTGCCGGCCTTCCCAGTGAAGATGCCGCTACTCCTCTAAATAGCTTCGTGGATTTGTGTGATATGAAAAAGAAGAAATATGTTGATAATGATATCGTTAAATTGAAGCTATTTCCTTTTTCGCTTAGAGATCGTGCTAAAGCTTGGTTTTCGTCTTTGCCTAAAAATAGTATTGATTCTTGGAACAAGTGCAAAGATGCTTTTATCTCTAAGTATTTTCCTCCCGCTAAGATCATCTCTCTTAGAAACGATATTATGAATTTTAAGCAACTTGATCATGAACATGTTGCACAAGCTTGGGAGAGAATGAAATTAATGATAGGTAATTGCCCCACTCATGGTTTGAATTTGTGGATGATTATACAAAAAAAATTATGCAGGATTGAATTTTGCTTCTAGAAATCTTTTAGACTCGGCCGCGGGAGGCACTTTTATGGAAATCACTTTAGGAGAAGCTACTAAACTCCTAGATAATATTATGGTTAATTATTCTCAATAGCACATCGAAAGATCTACTAATAAAAAAGTGCATGTGATAGAAGAAATCAAAGTTTTGAGTGGAAAGATGGATGAACTTATGAAATTATTTGCTACTAAGAGTGTTTCTTCTGATCCTAATGATATGCCTTTGTCTACTTTGATTGAGAATAATAATGAATCTATGGATGTGAATTTTGTTGGTAGGAACAATTTTGGTAACAACGCTTATAGAGGGAACTTTAATCCTAGGCCTTATCCTAGTAATCCTTCTAATAATTTTGGAAATTCCTACAACAACTCCTATGGAAATTTTAATAAGATACCTTCTGAATTTGAGACTAGTGTTAAAGAATTTATGAATTTGCTGAGGGAGTCCTGGATTAGGGGGTGTCCGGATGGACGGACTATACCTTCAGCCGGACTCCTGGACTATGAAGATACAAGATTGAAGACTTCGTCCCGTGTCCGGATGGGACTCTCCTTGGCGTGGAAGGCAAGCTTGGCAATATGGATATGTAGATCTCCTACCTTGTAACCGACTCTGTGTAACCCTAGCCCCCTCCGGTGTCTATATAAACCGGAGGGTTTAGTCCGTAGGCTAGGTTCTAGGGTTTAGCCTCCTTGACCTCTTGGTAGATCTACTCTTGTACTACCCATATCATCAATATTAATCAAGCAGGACGTAGGGTTTTACCTCCATCAAGAGGGCCCGAACCTGGGTAAAACATTGTGTCCCTTGTCTCCTGCTACCATCCGCCTAGACGCATAGTTCGGGACCCCCTACCCGAGATCCGCCGGTTTTGACACCGACATTGGTGCTTTCATTGAGAGTTCCTCTGTGTCGTCGCTTTCAGGCCCGATGGCTCCTTCGATCATCAACAATGACGCGGTCCAGGGTGAGACTTTTCTCCCCGGACAGATCTTCGTCTTCGGCGGCTTCGCACTGCGGGCCAATTCGCTTGGCCATCTGGAGCAGATCAAAGGCTACGCCCCTGGCCATCAGGTCAGATTTGGAAGTTTAAACTACACGGCTGACGTCCGTGGGGACTTGATCTTTGACAGATTCGAGCCACAGCCAAGCGCGCCGCACTGTCGCAATAGGCATGATCTAGCTCTGCCACCGAACAGTGCCCTGGAAGCCGCACACACATCGGTTCCAACCCTCGATTCGGAACCAACTGCGCCGATCGAGGATGAGTGGTTGGACGCCGCCTCGGGGGCTGTGATCTCAACGGCGATCGAGCCGAACACCAGCCCCACACCCCGCAAGGCCCGTGACTCCGAGGGGTCGGACTCCTATCCGGACTCCGAGCCCCCCACGCCCCTGCCAATCGAATCTGATTGGGCGCCGCTCATGGAGTTTACCGCCGTGGACATCTTTCAGCACTCGCCCCAGTCTAGGCCTTTCTTCACTGCATCCACCTCCTGAAGGGCCCTCTGGTCTTCGGCCTTGACAGACTTGGCAGTTTCAATCGCTGCCGCGAGCTCAGATGCTAGCGTCTTCGAGTCAAGCTCCAAGCTCTCATGTTTTTTCATGAGAGCCTCGAGCTCTTGCCGCACCTCGCCAATCTGCGCCTCATATTTCTCCCGCTCAGTGCGCTCCGTGGCCGCTCTCTTCTCGGCCTCGGATAGCGCCTGCTTGAGGGTCACCACCTCAGTTGTGGCCCCTACAATAAGCCGCGTTAGTCCTGTCCTTTTTTGCAATTGCATCTTTTATATATTTTTCTATAAGGTATCTCTTACCTTCTTTCTCCTCGAGCTGCCGCTGGGCAAGGCCGAGCTCTTGCTCGGACCGCTCGAGGCCCTGCTTCAGTGTGCCCACCTCCGCAGTCAGTGCGGCGGTCGCCCGCAGCGAAGCCTGCATACGCATATTGACTCATTTTTTGCTAGACTCCTGCGAAATTTATTAGATCCTCTATTCGGCTTTTCTTTCCGAACGCCAAACAGAGCATCAGGGGCTACTGTCTATGCGGTAATATTTTTACATATTTTTTACTTGCCTCGAAGCCTGTTAGAAGGCTGGCACAAGCTTCAGTCAGTCCGCTCTTGGCGGACTGAACCTTCTGGATCACCGTACTCATAATAGTACGGTGCTCCTCGTCGATGGAGGCGCCGTTAAGCACCTCCAGCAGATTGTTCGGCGCCTCCGGTTGGATGGGGGCCGCCGGCTCAGTAGGCTTGCTCCTCTTGGAAGGAGTTCACCTACCGCAGTCCGGAACCGTTGAAGATTCCGGCGCGGTGTCCGGCTCAAAGCCGGACTTGGAGCCCTGGGGGGTCTTATCCCCTTTACTCCTGGAGTCCGGGAGGTCGCCTCGCGGCTCCTCCAAGACCACCTCCTCTTGGCCCGGAACTTGTTGCGACGCCACTTCGGCGTCGTTCGCAGTGCGGGGGGAGGTAGCAGGCGGAACTGAATTCACGTCCGACGAATCCATTGAGCCGCTCGACGACTCGTCGAGCCCGGCCTTGGGCGGACTGCATAATTATATTCGACATAAGGAAAAGCTGTGCAACAAAGGAATATTATGAGTTACTCTGGTATCCGAATACTTACGATTTCGTCGGGCGCTTGGCCCTGTGCGGCCACTCCTCTTCGCCCTCGTTGGCGTCGGTGGAATAGTCCGGAGGAAGGGTCTTCCCCTTCTTGGACCCTTCGGCCTCCCCTGTTGGGGCGGCCTTCCTCTTCTTTCCTCCCCCCGCTGGAGAGGGAGAGGTCTCTTCTTCCTCCTCCTCGTCTTCACAGGAGGAGGGTGTCTCAGAGTCGTCGGACGATGAGTCCGACACCACCATACGCCGGGAACTCTTTCGAGTCCCCGTGGCCTTATTCTTGGCCTTCTTCTCCGGCACCACGTAAGGTGCCGGAGCCAGCAACTTCGCTAAGTGGGCATTGGCTGGGTCTTCGGGCAAAGGGGCCGGACAGTCGATCTGTCCAGACTTCACCTGCCAATCCTGTCAAAGGAAAGGGAGTTTAGATCCCGCATAGAGTCAAACTATGAAAAACCAACATCCTGTAAAAGGTAAAAATAGCTTACCTCGCCAGCGTGACGCTGCGTGCTGAATCCGCGGTCTTCGGAAGCGGATGCGGGAGCCTCGGCGCCTTTGCATAGCTCCTTCCAGGCGTCTTCGTACGTCGTGACGAAGAGCCTGCTCAGGGTTGGGTTCCGTGCCGGGTCGAACTCCCACAGATTGAAATCCCGTTGTTGACACGGGAGGATCCGGTGGACGAGCATAACCTGGACTACATTGACAAGCTTGAGCTGCTTGTTCACCAGGGTTTGGATGCATTTTTGCAGTCCGGTTACTTCTCCTTTGTTGCCCCACGACAGGCCCGTCTCTTTCCAAGACGTGAGCCACGTAGGGGGTCCGGACCGGAACTCGGGGGCTGCGACCCATTCAGGGTCACGCGGCTCGGTGATGTAAAACCACCCTAACTGCCACCACTTCAGGGTCTCCACAAAGGAGCCCTCAAGCCATAGGACGTTGGCCATCTTGCCCGCCATGGCGCCTCGGCACTACGCCTGGTTGCCGCGCACCACCTTTGGCTTGACGTTGAAAGTCTTGAGCCATAGGCCGAAATGGGGACGGATGCAGAGGAAAACCTCGCACACGACGATAAACGCCGAGATGTTGAGGACAAAGTTCGGGCCCCCGGACGAACGGGTGGCGAGGAAAACCCAGTGCGCGGAGGAAGTGGGGAAGGAATACAACCCTCTCATGGGGCCTTGGGGTGGGGAGGAGCTGCCCCTTTTCGGGAAGCCGGTGCGCGATGTCGTTAGACAAGTATCCGGCCTTCCTCGATTTTTTGATATGGCCCTCCGTGACGGAGGAGACCATCCACTTGCCTCCCGCTTCGGACATGGCTGGAGAAGGTTGAGGTGGGAAATGCGGGCTTGGGCGCTGGAGCTCGAGTGCACGGAGAATGGATAGGCAAAGGAGGAAGAGGGCGTAGGTGAGAAAGGTGGATCCTTATCCCCTTATATGGGCTGATGCAACTATGCGTCCCAACCAGCCTGATAAAACTCGCTTATCTCCCAAGCGCCGCAATCAATGGCGCGGTTGGGTTACCCACGCCTGTATTGATGAGAATCCCGGAATAAGGGGACACGATCTCCGCTTTGACAGGACGTGCCAAGGAAACCGCCTCGCTAAACGCGCTGTGGTGGGACAGTAAAAACGATCCGAATAAAGGCTTGGCCGTAGTGTGATGTCACGCTACGGAATACGTCATCAGATTAGATTTGTGTAAATGTTATTCTCTCTATGGCAATATGTGGAAACTTATTTTGCAGAGCCGGACACTATCCTTAGTGTTTAAAATCTTTTATGAAGTACTTGGAGGAGGAACCCGCCTTGCAATGCCGAAGACAATTTGCGTGCCGGACTCGTCGTCATTGAAGCCTGGTTCAAGGGCTATTAAGGGAGTCCTGGATTAGGGGGTGTCCGGATGGCCGGAGTATACCTTCAGCCAGACTCTTGGACTATCAAGATACAAGATTGAAGACTTCGTCCCGTGTCCGGAAGGGACTTTCCTTGGCGTGGAAGGCAAGCTTGGCGATGCGGATATTTAGATCTCCTACCATTGTAACCTACTTTGTGTGACCCTAACCCTCTCCGGTGTCTATATAAACCGGAGGGTTTTAGTCCATAGGACAACATACAACAATCATACCATAGGCTAGCTTCTAGGGTTTAGCCTCCTTGATCTCTTGGTAGATCTACTCTTGTACTACCCATATCATCAATATTAATCAAGCAGGACGTAGGGTTTTACCTCCATCAAGACGGCCCGAACCTGGGTAAAACATTGTGTCCCTTGTCTCCTGTTACCATCCGCCTAGACGCACAGTTCGGGACCCCCTACCCGAGATCCGCCGGTTTTGACACCGACATTCACAAAAGAATTTTAATGCTTTGCTTTAAGAGAAATTTCTTAAAGTTGATGAATTGGCTAGGACCGTTGATAGAATTTCTCTTGAGGTTGATTCTTTAAAGCTTAGATCTATTCCTCCTAAGCATGATATCAATGAGTCTCTCAAAGCCATGAGAGTTTCCATTGATGAGTGCAAGGAAAGAACCGCTAGGATGTGTGCTATGAAAGATGGCTTTATTAAAGTGTGTTCTTCCAATTTCTATGAAAATAAAGATGAAGATCTAAAAGTTATTGATGTGCCCCTATTAAATCTTTGTTTTGCAATATTAATCTTGATGATGATGGGATTGAATATGATCCACCTTTACCTAGAAGGCGTTCCAAGAATTCGGAGTTTTTAGATCTTGATGCTAAAATTGATAAAAGTGGGATTGAAGAAAGCAAAACCCTAGATGTTGCTAAACCCACTATTTTGGATTTCAAGGAATTTAATTACGAAAGTTGCTCTTTAATTTATTGTATTTCCTTGTTACAATGCATGCTAAATTCTCCTCATGCTTATAGTCAAAATAAAGCGTTTACTAAACATATCGTTGATGCCTTGGTGCAATCTTATGAAGAAAAACTTGAGTTGGAAGTTTCTATCCCTAGAAAACTTTATGATGAGTGGGAACCTACTATTAAAATTAAAATTAATGATCATGAGTTTTATGCTTTGTGTGATTTGGGTGCTAGTGTTTCCACTATTCCCAAAACTTTATGTGATTTGCTAGATTTCCGTGATTTTGATGATTGCTCTCTAAACTTGCACCTTGCGGATTCCACTATTAAGAAGCCTATGGGAAGAATTAATTATGTTCTTATTGTTTCAAGGAGGAATTATGTGCTCGTAGATTTTTATCGTTCTTGATATAGATTGCAATCCTTCATGCCCTATTATTCTTGGTAGACCTTTCCTTAGAACGGTTGTTGCAATTATTGATATGAAGCAAGGGAATATTAGATTCCAATTTCCATTAAAGAAAGGCATGGAACTCTTCCCTAGGAAGAAAATAAAATTACCATATGAATCTATCATGAGAGCCACTTATGGATTGCCTACCAAAGATGGCAATACCTAGATCTATCCTTGCTTTTATGCCTAGCTAGGGGCGTTAAACGATAGCGCTTGTTGGGAGGCAACCCAATTTTATTTTTAGTTTTTTGGTTTTTTGCTTCTGTTTAGGAATAAATATTTGATCTAGCCTATGGTTAGATGTGTATTTATGTTTTAATTAGTGTTTGTGCCAAGTTAAACCTATAGGATCTTCTTGGATGATAGTTATTTGATCTTGCTGTAATTTCCAGAAACTTTTGGTTCACGAAAACAATTGTTAAAAATCACCAGAACGTGATAAAATACTGATTCCAATTGCTTATGATCAATAAACAAATTGCCTAGGTCGTCCTATTTTGGTATATTTTTTGGAGTTCCACAAGTTTGCGTTAGTTACAGATTTCTACAGACTGTTCTGTTTTTGACAGATTCTGTTTTTCGTGTGTTGTTTGCTTATTTTGATGAATCTATGGCTAGTAAAATAGTTTATAAACCATAGAGAAGTTGGAATACAGTAGGTTTAACACCAATATAAATAAAGAATGAGTTCATTACAGTACCTTGAAGTGGTCTTTTGTTTTCTTTCGCTAACGGAGCTCACGAGATTTCTATTGAGTTTTGTGTTGTGAAGTTTTCAAGTTTTGGGTGAAATCTTTTGATGGATTATGGAACAAGGGGTGGCAAGAGCCTAAGCTTGGGGATGCCCATGGCACCCCCAAGATAATCTAAGGGCACCACAAAGTTAAAGCTTGGGGATGCCCCGGAAGGCATCCCCTCTTTCGTCTACTTCCATCGGTAACTTTACTTGGAAAAAAAAATTATTCACCACGTGATATGTGTTTTGCTTGGAGCGTCTTGTATGATTTGAGTATTTGTTTGTTAGTTTGCCACAATCATCCTTGCTGTACACACCTTTTGAGAGAGCCATACATGATTTGTAAATTGTTAGAATACTCTATGTGCTTCACTTATATCTTTTGAGCTATATAGTTTTGCTCTAGTGCTTCACTTATATCTTTTAGAGCACGGTGGTGGATTTGTTTTATAGAAACTATTGATCTCTCATGCTTCACTTAGATTATTCTGAGAGTCTTAAATAGCATGGTAATTTGCTTAAAAAATCTTAATATGCTTGGTATTCAAGATTTGTAAAACTTTCTTTTGAGTGCGTTGAACACTAAGAAAAGTTTGATGCTTGATAATTGTTTTGAGATATGAAGATGGTGATATTAGAATCATGCTAGTTGAGTAGTTGTGAATTTGAGAAATACTTGTGTTAAAGTCTGTGATTCCCGTAGCATGCACGTATGGTGAACCGTTATGTGATGAAGTCGGAGCATGATTTATTTATTGATTTCTTCCTTATGAGTGGCGGTCGGGGACGAGCGATGGTCTTTTCCTACCAATCTATCCCCCTAGGAGCATGCGCGTAATACTTTGCTTTGATAACTTGTAGATTTTTGCAATAATTATATGAGTTCTTCATGACTAATGTTGAGTCCATGGACTATGCGCACTTTTCTTCCTTCCGCCATTGCTAGCCTCTCTAATATCGCGCACTTTTCACCGATATCATACACCCACTGAGGGAGTCCTGGATTAGGGGGTGTTCGGATAGCCGGACTATACCTTCAGCCGGACTCCAGGACTATGAAGATACAAGATTGAAGACTTCGTCCCGTGTCCGGATGGGACTTTCCTTGGCGTGGGAGGCAAGCTTGGCGATGTGGATATTCAAGATCTCGTACCATTGTAACCGACTTTGTGTAACCCTAACCCTATCCGGTGTCTATATAAACCGGAGGGTTCTAGTCCGTAGGACAACTCCATCATACACAACAATCATACCATAGGCTAGCTTCTAGGGTTTAGCCTCCTTGATCTCGTGGTAGATCTACTCTTGTACTACCCATATCATCAGTATTAATCAAGCAGGAGTAGGGTTTTACCTCGATCGAGAGGGCCCGAACCTGGGTAAACTTTGTGTCCCTTGTCTCCTCTTACCATCCGCCTAGACGCACAGTTCGGGACCCCCTACCCGAGATCCGCCGGTTTTGACACCGACATTGGTGCTTTCATTGAGAGTTCCTCTGTGTCGTCGCTTTTAGGCCCGATGGCTCCTTTGATCATCAACAACAATGCGGTCCAGGGTGAAACTTTTCTCCCCGGATAGATCTTCGTCTTCGGCGGCTTCGCACTGCGGGCCAATTCGTTTGGCCACCTGGAGCAGATCGAAAGCTACGCCCCTGGCCATCAGGTCAGGTTTGGAAGTTTGAACTACATGGCTGACATCCGCGGGGACTTGATCTTCGACGGATTCGAGCCACAGCCAAGCGTGCCGCACTGTCTCGATGGGCATGATCTAGCTCTGCCGCCGAACAGTGCCCTGGAGCCCGCACACGTGTCGGTTCCGACCCTTAATTCGGAGCCTACTGCACCGATCGAGGATGAGTGGTTGGACGTCGCCTCGGGGGCTGCGATCTCAAAGGCGATCGAGCCGAACGCTAGCCCCGCACCCCGCAAGGCCCGTGACTCCGAGGGGCCAGATTCCTCTCCGGACTCCGCGCCCTCCGCGCGCCCGCCGATCGAATCCGATTGGGCGCCGATCATGGAGTTCACCGCCGCGGACATCTTTCAGCACTCGCCCTTCGGCGATATCCTGAAGTCGCTAAAGTCTCTCTCTTTATCAGGAGAGCCCTGGCCAGACTACGGTCAGCAAGGTTGGGATACGGACAATGAAGAAATTCAAAGCCCACCCACCACCCACTTAGTAGCCACTGTCGACGACTTAACCGACATGGTCGACTTCGACTCCGAAGACATCGACGGTATGGACGATGATGCAGGAGACGAACAGGAACCAGCACCTGTAGGGCACTGGAAGGCCACCTCGTCTTATGACATATATATGGTGGACGCTCCAAAAGATGGAGATGGCGATGGAAAAGCGGGAGATGATACTTCTAAGAAACATCCCAAACGCCGACGTCAACGGCGCCGCTCTAAATCCCGCCAAAGCAAAAATGGTGATTCCGTCACCGGAAATAATACTACTTCGGATAGCGCTGAAGAACACCCCCTCCAGCAAGATTCGGCACAGGAAGATGGAGAAGCCAGCCCTCATGAGAGGGCGGCAGACCGAGAGGTTGAGGACGATAACTACATGCCTCCCTCCGAAGACGAGGCAAGCCCCGACGACGACGAATTCGTCGTACCATCAGACCCCGCCGAACAAGAGCGTTTCAAACGCAGGCTTTTAGCCATGGCAAGCAGCCTCAAGAAAAAGCAACAACAGCTTAGAGCTGATCAAGATTTGCTAGCTGACAGATGGACTAAAGTCCTTGCGGCCGAAGAGTATGAACTCGAACGCCCCTCCAAGCGTTACCCAAAGCGCAGGCTGCTACCCCGATTAGAGGAGGAAGCACCTACATCACCAGTGCATGACATGGCCGACCGGCCACCTCATGGCCGCGACAGAGAGGCCTCTAAGCCCTCCACTCAAGCCATGCCCCGACGCCGCTCAAAACATGCTAAGGCACGGGAAAACGCGCCGGACCTGCGAGATATACTGGAGGACAAGGCAAGGCAAACAAGGTCGATCTACGGATCGCGCGGGTGCCCCACGACATGTGACGGTGATCGTCACTCCGGATACGATAAATCCGGCCGGGCCGAACACAATGGACAAAGCTCCTCCGAGTTGCGTCGTGATATAGCCCAGTATAGAGGCGCCGCACACCCGCTATGCTTCACAGATGAAGTAATGGATCATAAAATCCCTGAGGGCTTCAAACCCGTAAACATCGAATCATACGATGGCACAACAGATCCCACGGTCTGGATCGAGGATTATCTCCTTCATATCCACATGGCCCGTGGTGATGATCTACACACCATCAAATACCTCCCACTCAAACTCAAGGGACCGGACTGGCATTGGCTCAACAGCTTGCCAGCAGACTCAATCGGTTCTTGGGAGGACCTGGAAGCCGCATTCCTCGACAACTTCCAGGGCACTTATGTGCGACCACCGGATGCCGATGACCTAAGCCACATAATTCAGCAGCCAGAGGAATCGTCCAGGCAATTCTGGACACGGTTCCTAACAAAGAAAAACCAGATAGTCGACTGTCCGGACGCTGAGGCCCTAGCAGCCTTCAAGCATAATATCTGCGACGAGTGGCTTGCCCAGCACCTGGGACAGGAAAAGCCGAAATCTATGGCAGCCCTCACGACACTCATGACCCGCTTTTGCGCGGGAGAAGACAGCTGGCTAGCTCGCAGTAACAACTTAGCAAAGAACCCTGGTAATTCGGATACCAAGGACAAAAGTGGCAGGACACGCCGGAACAAGCAAAAGCGCCGTGTTAACAGCGACAGCAACGAGGATACGGCTGTAAATGCCGGATTCAGAGGCTATAAATCCGGTCAGCGGAAAAAGCCATTCAAAAAGAATACTCAAGGCCCGTCCAGTTTGGACCGAATACTCGACCGCTTGTGCCAGATACATGGCACCCCCGAAAGGCCAGCAAATCACACTAACAGGGATTGTTGGGTGTTCTAGCAGGCAGGCAAGTTAAGAGCCGAAAACAGAGACAAGGGGCTGCACAGCGATGACGAGGAGGAGCCCAGGCCGCCGAACAGCAGCGGACAGAAGGGTTTTCCCCCACAAGTGCGGACGGTGAACATGATATACGCAACCCACATTCCCAAGAGGGAGCGGAAGCGTGCGCTACGAGACGTATACGCGCTGGAGCCAGTCGCTCCAAAGTTCAACCCATGGTCCTCCTGCCCGATCACCTTTGATCGAAGGGACCATCCCACTAGTATCCGTCACGGCGGCTTCCCCGCATTGGTTCTTGACCCAATTATCGACGGATTTCATCTCCCAAGAGTCCTCATGGACGGCGGCAGCAGCCTGAACCTGCTTTACCAGGATACAGTGCGGAAAATGGGCATCGATCCCTCAAGGATCAAGCCCACAAAAACGACCTTTAAAGGTGTTATACCAGGTGTAGAGGCCAGCTGCACAGGCTCAGTAACACTTGAAGTGGTCTTCGGATCTCCGGATAATTTCCGAAGCGAAGAGTTAATCTTCGATATAGTCCCGTTTCGCAGTGGCTATCACGCCCTTCTCGGGCGAACCGCATTTGCAAAGTTCAATGCGGTGCCGCACTACGCATATCTCAAGCTCAAGATGCCAGGACCTCGAGGAGTAATTACGGTCAACGGAAACACCGAGCGCTCCCTTCGAACGGAGGAACACACGGCGGCCCTCGCAGCAGAAGTACAAAGCAGCCTTTTTAGGCAATTCTCCAGTCCGGCCGTTAAAAAGCCAGACACTGCCAAGCGCGCTCGGAGTAACCTACAACAAGACCGCCTGGCATGTTCTGAGCAGGCGTAGCAATGCGGCCCCAACCGCAGCCCTCGCGACATAGCAAAACCAGTGCTTCGCGTACATAACTACGCTCTTGAAATACCATGGGCGCAGGGGAAGGGGCACAATAATGGCAAGCCCAAAATACGGCCTAAAACGTACTAGGGGCTGCCGAATTCTTTTTTTCTTACTTTCAGGATTCCATACTTCGGACGACCTGTTCGGCAGTTCAACTGCCGCACGAACGATGCAAGATCCAGGGAAGCAGACAAGCCATGCCGCACTATGGAACTCCCAGGTGGTCTCTGTTACGAGTAGTATACCTGTTTTGAATACAATTCCGCGGCCTGCCCCTGGCCAGGACATGTTAAATAGTCCAATATCTTTTGCTTATTGCACTATTTGTATCGTTCTGCTTTGATAGCAGCCTCTTTATAAACAATGCATAGCTTTTTGTCTATTTTTTGCATTATCCTCTTTTCATATATATGTTTGTTAAATGACATGTTGCACCCGTACACCATGGTACGGCAAACACGCCAGGGGCTTCAGTACCCCCCAATATGGTGTGAGAAGCCCGTACACTTTCACAAGTGCGGCACCCCGAACTTATAGCACTATATGCATCGGCTCCGAATCATGATTTGGGTCAATAGTTGGGTTTGCCCGGCTCCTATGTTTTGGTGCCTTACGTTCCGCTATATTGTCTAAGGTAGCACTAGGAGAACCACTGCGATTGTGCCCCGGTTGAGCTGGGTTAAGCACCTCAGTGCAGAAAGCTAAAACTGACTGTCATGATGAGGCGAGAGACCGGTCGCTGTTCGAGAGGTTTTTCGAGTCCCTAAAGACTTATGCCGCTTCGAGCGAGGAGCCGACTTTGTCCGGCCAAGGCATGGATAGCGCCCCGAACTCGGTCTTCCGAACTAGGGGCTTCGCCGAAATTTAAAATTATAAAGTTCTATGGCTAAGTGAGAGTGTTCAAGCACTATAGTCCGATTGCCTGGTTCGTTGTGCTGAGCGCCTCCCTCGAACGACCCAAACATGGGAAAAAGAGTGCTCAGGTTTATCCGAACACCCCAGCACTAGTGGCATGGGGGCGGAAGCCGACGACTCGCCATCTCTCAATTTTTTGATAAACGGCCGCACAGAAAATAATATTTTAAATTCAACAAGCATTGCTTAGCGCATATGAACAAGTTTTCAGCGCATAGGATAAACACGAGCGAGTTCATTCAAAAATAACATCCTTGGTATATTCATCCGCCACAAGGCGGGCACCCGCAAGAACATCCTTATAGTAGTTCTCGATCTTGCTATGCTCCTTCCCCGGCGGCGTCCCGTCCCTCACAAGCTTCTCACCGTCTAGCTTACCCCAGTGCACCTTTGCACGGGCAAGGGCCCTACGGGCACCTTCAATGCAGACGGAGCGCTTGATAACGTCGAGCCTTGGACAGGCCTCCACCAGCCGCCGCACCAGCCCGAAGTAGCTCCCAGGAAGGGCCTCTCCGGGCCACAGCCAAACTATGAAGCCCTTCATGGCCTGTTCGGCCGCCTTGTCGAGCTCAACCAGCTGTTTCAGCTGGTCGCTCAAGGGCACAGGGTGTCCGGCCTCAGCATACTGAGACCAGAACACCTTCTCCATCGAGCTGCCCTCTTCAGCTCGGTAGAATGCGGCGGCGGCGGATACACTGCGGGGAAGATTTGCGAATGCCCCTGGAGAGCTCCGGATTCGGGTAAGTAACAAGTAGTTTACTTTTATATTTCTGCTTTGCATAAAGAATGCCTTACCCGCTGCTATCTTTTTCATCTCCTCCAACTCTTGGAGGGCCTTTTGGGCTTCGGCCTTGGCAGACTTGGCAGTCTCAGAGGCCGCTGCGAGCTCGGACGCTTGCATTTTTTACTCAAGCTCCAAACTCTCATGTCTTTTCATGAGAGCCTGAAGCTCTTGCCGCACCTCGCCGACCTGGTCCTCAAGTTTCTCTCTCTCGGTGTGCTCCGCGGCCGCTTTCTTTTCGGCCTCGGACAGCGCCTGCTTGAGGGTCGCCACCTCAGTTGTGGCCCCTACAATAAGCAGTACAATCCTGTTATTTTTTGCAATCACGTCTTTTTATAGGCATTTTTTCTGTAAGGTATTTCTTACCTTCTTTCTCCTCGAGCTGCCGCTTGGCAAGGCCGAGCTCTTGCTCGGTCCGCTCGAGGCCCTGTTTCAGGGCACCCACCTCCGCAGTCAGTGCGGCGGTGGCAAGCAGCGAAGCCTGCATACGCATATTAACTCTTTGTTGTTAGACTCCTGCGAAATTTAATAGATCCTCTATTCGGCTTTTCTTTCCGAACGCCCAACAAAGCATCAGGGGCTACTGTCTATGCGGTTATATTTTTACATATTTTTTACTTACCTCGAAGCCTGTTAGAAGGCTAGCGCAAGCTTCGTTCAGTCTGCTCTTGGCAGACTGAACCTTCCGGATCACCGTACTCATAATAGTACGGTGCTCCTCGTCGATGGAGGCGCCGTCAAGCACCTCCAGCAGATTGTCCGGCACCTCCGGTTGGACGGAGGCCGCCGGCTCAGAAGGCTTGCTCCTCTTGGAAGGAGTTCACCTACCACGGTCCGGAATTGTTGAAGATTCCGGTGCGGTGTCCGGCTCAAAGCCGGACTTGGAGCCCTGGGGGGTCTTGTCCCCTTTACTCCTGGAGTCCGGGAGGTCGCCTTGCGGCTCCTCCAGGACCACCTCCTCCTGCCCCGGAGCTCATTGCGATGCCACTTCGGCGTCGTCCGCAGTGCGGGGGGAGACAGTGGGCGGAACTGAGTTCACGTCCGACGAATCCAGGGAGTCGCTCGATGACTCGTCGAGTTCGGCCCGGGGCGAGCTGCATAATTATGTTTGACATTAGGGAAAGCTGTGCAGCAAAGGAACGTCATGAGTTACTCTGATATCCGAATACTTACGATTTCGCCGGACGCTTGGCCCTGTCTGGCCACTCCTCTTTGTCCTCTTCGGCGTCGGGGGAGTAGCCCGGCGGAGGGGTCTTCCTCTTCCTGGACCCTTCGGCCTCCCCCGTTGGGGCGGCCTTCCTTTTCTTTCCTCCCCCCGCTGGAGGGGGAGGGTTTTCTTCTTCCTCCTCCTCGTTCTCGCGGGAGGAGAGCGTCTCGGACTCGTCGGATGACGAGTCCGACACCACCACATTACGGGCACTCTTTCGAGTCCCCGTGGCCTTCTTCTTCTTGGCCTTCTTCTCCGGCACCACATAAGGCGCCGGAACCAGCAGCTTCACTAGGAGAGCGGGGGCTGGGTCTTCGGGCAAGGGAGCCGGACAGTTAATCGGTCCAGATATCGCCTGCCAAGCCTGTTAAAGGTGAGGGAGTTTAGATCTCGCATAGAGTCAAACTATGAAAAAACTTAACATCCTGTAAAAGGTGAAAATAGCTTACCTCGCTAGCGTGATGCTGCGAGCTGTATCCGTGGTCCTCGGAAGCGGATGTGGGTGTTGGGGAACGTTGCAGAAAATTAAAATTTTTCCTACGGTTTCACCAAGATCCATCTATGAGTTCATCTAGCAACGAGTCATGGGAGAGAGAGATTGCATCTACATACCACTTTGTAGATCGCGAGCGGAAGCGTTCAACGAACGGGGATGAAGTAGTCGTACACACCGTGATCCAAATCACCGGAGATCCTAGCACCGAAAGCACGGCACCTCCGCGTTCAACACACGTACGGTCAGCGTAACGTCTCCTTCTTCTTGATCCAGCAAGGCAAAGGAGAGGTTGGGGAAGAAGACTCCAGCAGCAGCACGACGGCGTGGTGATGGTGGAGCCGCAGTACTCCGACAGGGCTTCGCCGAGCTCTACGGAGGAGGAGGATGTGTTGGAGAGGGAGAGGGAGGCGCCAGGGCAAAAGGTGTGCAGCCCCCTCCCCTTCCCCCTTTATATAACCCCTTGGGGGGCGCCGGCCCTAGGAGATGGAATCTCCTAGGGGGGCGGCGGCCAGGGAGGGGACTTGCCCCCCAAGCAAGGGGGGCGCCCCCTTTAGGGTTTCCCCCCCCCCCAACCCTAGGCGCATGGGCCCTTGGGGGGAGGCGCACCAGCCCACTATGGGCTGGTTCCCTCCGTCATACAGCCCATGGGGCCCTCCGGGATAGGTGGCCCCACCCGGTGGACCCCCCGGGACCCTCCGGTGGTCCCGGTACAATACCGATAACCCCGAAACTTGTCCCGATGTCCGTATGATGACTTTCCATATATAAATCTTTACCTCCGGACCATTCCGAAACTCCTCGTGACGTCCGGGATCTCATCCGGGACTCCGAACAACATTCGGGTTACTACATATACATATCTTCACAACCCTAGCGTCACCGAACCTTAAGTGTGTAGACCCTACGGGTTCGGGAGACATGCAGACATGACCGAGACGGCTCTCGGGCAATAACCAACAGCGGGATCTGGATACCCATGTTGGCTCCCACATGCTCCACGATGATCTCATCGGATGAACCATGATGTCGAGGATTCAATTAATCCCGTATACGATTCCCTTTGTCAATCGGTATTTTACTTGCCCGAGATTCGATCGTCGGTATCCCAATACCTCGTTCAATCTTGTTACCGGCAAGTCACTTTTCTCGTACCGTAATGCATGATCCCGTGATCAAACACTTTGATCACATTGAGCTCATTATGATGATGCATTACCGAGAGGGCCCAGTGATACCTCTCCGTTAAGCGGAGTGACAAATCCCAGTCTCGATCCATGTCAACCCAACAGACACTTTCAGAGATACCCGTAGTATACCTTTATAGTCACCCAGTTACGTTGTGACGTTTGGCACACCCAAAGCACTCCTACGGTATCCGGGAGTTACACGATCTCATGGTCTAAGGAAAGGATACTTGACATTGGAAAACTCTAGCAAACGAACTATGCGATCTTATGCTATGTTTAGGATTGGGTCTTGTCCATCACATCATTCTCCTAATGATGTGATCTCGTTATCAATGACATCCAATGTCCATAGTCAGGAAACCATGACTATCTGTCGATCAACGAGCTAGTCAACTAGAAGCTCACCAGGGACATATTGTTGTCTGTTATTCACACATGTATTACGATTTCCGGATAACACAATTATAGCACGAATAAAGACAATTATCATGAATAAGGAAATATAATAATAAGGCTTTTATTATTGCCTCTAGGGCATATTTCCAACAGTCTCCCACTTGCACTAGAGTCAATAATCTAGTTACATTGTGATGAATCGAACACCCATAGAGTTCTGGTGCTGATCATGTTTTGCCTTAGGGAGAGGTTTAGTCAACGGATCTGCGACATTCAGATCCGTGTGCACTTTACAAATTTCTATGTCTCCATCTTGAACATTTTCACGAATGGAGTTGAAGCGACGCTTGATGTGCCTGGTCTTCTTGTGAAACCTAGGCTCCTTTGCAAGTGCAATAGCTCCAGTGTTGTCACAGAAGAGCTTGATTGGCCCCGACGCATTGGGTATGACTCCGAGGTCGGTGATGAACTCCTTCACCCAAATTGCTTCATGTGCTGCCTCCGAGGCTGCCATGTACTCCGCTTCACATGTAGATCCCGCCACGACGCTTTGCTTGCAACTGCACCAGCTTACTGCCCCACCATTCAAAATATACACGTATCCGGTTTGTGACTTAGAGTCATCCAGATCTGTGTCGAAGCTAGCGTCGACGTAACCTTTTATGACGAGCTCTTCGTCACCTCCATAAACGAGAAACATTTCCTTTGTCCTTTTCAGGTACTTCAGGATATTCTTGACCGCTGTCCAGTGTTCCTTGCCGGGATTGCTTTGGTACCTTCCTACCAAACTTACGGCAAGGTTTACATCAGGTCTGGTACACAGCATGGCATACATAATAGAACCTATGGCTGAGGCATAGGGGATGACACTCATCTCTTCTATATCTTCTGCCGTGGTCGGACATTGAGCTGAGCTCAATTTCACACCTTGTAACACAGGTAAGAACCCTTTCTTAGATTGATCCATATTGAACTTCTTCAATATTTTATCAAGGTATGTGCTTTGTGAAAGACCTATGAGGCGTCTCGATCTATCTCTATAGATCTTGATGCCTAATTTATAAGCAGCTTCTCCAAGGTCCTTCATTGAAAAACTTTTATTCAAGTAGGCCTTAATGTTGTCCAAGAGTTCTATATCATTTCCCATCAAAAGTATGTCGTCTACATATAATATGAGAAATGCTACAGAGCTCCCACTCGCTTTCTTGTAAACACAGGCTTCTCCGTAAGTCTGTGTAAACCCAAACGCTTTGATCATCTCATCAAAGCGAATGTTCCAACTCCGAGATGCTTGCACCAGCCCATAAATCGAGCGTTGGAGCTTGCACACCTTGTCAGCATTCTTAGGATCGACAAAACCTTCCGGCTGCATCATATACAATTCTTCCTTAAGGAAACCATTAAGGAATGCCGTTTTGACGTCCATTTGCCATATTTCATAATCGTAGAATGCGGCAATTGCTAACATGATTCGAACGGACTTCAGCTTCGCTACCGGTGAGAAAGTCTCATCGTAGTCAACCCCTTGAACTTGTCGATAACCCTTAGCGACAAGTCGAGCTTTATAGATGGTCACATTACCATCCGCGTCTGTCTTCTTCTTAAAGATCCATTTATTTTCTATGGCTCGCCGTTCAACGGGCAAGTCAGTCAAAGTCTATACTTCGTTTTCATACATGGATCCTATCTCGGATTTCATGGCTTCCAGCCATTTGTCGGAATCCGGGCCCGCCATTGCTTCCTCATAGTTCGAAGGTTCACCGTTGTCTAACAACATGATTTCCAAGACAGGGTTGCCGTACCACTCTGGTGCGGAACGTGTCCTTGTGGACCTTCGAATTTTAGTAGGAGCTTGATTAGAAGTATCTTGATCATCATTAATTTCCTCTCTAGTCGGTGCAGGCACCTCAGAAACGTTTTCTTGAGTTTCGCCATTTTCCGGTTCAAGAGGTAACACTTCATCAAGTTCTACTTTCCTCCCACTTACTTCTTTCGAGAGAAACTCTTTCTCTAGAAAGGATCCATTCTTGGCAACAAAGATCTTGCCTTCAGATCTGAGGTAGAAGGTATACCCAACAGTTTCTTTAGGGTATCCTATGAAGACGCATTTTTCCGACTTGGGTTCGAGCTTTTCAGGTTGAAGTTTCTTGACATAAGCATCGCATCCCCAAACTTTTAGAAACGACAGCTTAGGTTTCTTCCCAAACCATAATTCATACGGTGTCGTCTCAACGGATTTCGACGGAACCCTATTTAAAGTGAATGCGGCAGTCTCTAAAGCATAGCCCCAAAAAGATAGCGGTAAATCGGTAAGAGACATCATAGATCGCACCATATCTAATAGAGTGCGATTACGACGTTCGGACACACCATTACGCTGAGGTGTTCCAGGCGGCGTGAGTTGTGAAACTATTCCACATTTTCTTAAGTGTGTGCCAAATTCATGACTCAAGTATTCTCCTCCACGATCTGATCGTAGAAACTTGATCCTTTTATCACGTTGATTTTCAACCTCACTCTGAAATTCTTTGAACTTTTCAAAGGTCTCAGATTTGTGTTTCATTAAGTAGACATACCCATATCTACTCAAGTCATCAGTGAGGGTGAGAACATAACGATAGCCACCGCGAGCCTCAACACTCACTGGACCGCACACATCGGTATGTATGATTTCCAATAAGCTGGTTGCTCGCTCCATTGTTCCTGAGAACGGAGTCTTGGTCATTTTACCCATGAGGCATGGTTCGCATGTGTCAAATGATTCATAATCAAGAGACTCTAAAAGTCCATCTGCATGGAGCTTCTTCATGCGTTTGACACCTATGTGACCAAGGCGGTAGTGCCACAAATATGTGGGACTATTGTTATCAACTTTAACTCTTTTGGTATTCACACTATGAATATGTGTATCATCACGTACGAGATTCATCAAGAATAAACCATTAACCATCGGAGCATGACCATAAAACATATCTCTCATATAAATGGAACAACCATTATTCTCGGATTTAAATGAGTAGCCATCTCGAATTAAACGAGATCCAGACACAATGTTCATGCTCAAACTTGGCACTAAATAACAATTATTGATTTTTAAAACTAATCCCGTAGGTAAATGTAGAGGCAGCGTGCCGACTGTGATCACATCGACCTTGGAACCATTCCCGACGCGCATCGTCACCTCGTCCTTTGCCAGTCTCCGTTTATTCCGCAGCTCCTGCTTTGAGTTACAAATGTGAGCAACTGCACCGGTATCAAATACCCAAGAGCTACTACGAGTACTGGTAAGGTACACATCAATTACATGTATATCACATATACCTTTGGTTTTGCCGGCCTTCTTGTCCGCTAAGTATTTGGGGTAGTTCCGCTTCCAGTGACCACTTCCCTTGCAATAAAAGCACTCGGTCTCGGGCTTGGGTCCATTCTTTGGCTTCTTCCCGGCAACTTGCTTACCGGGCGCGGCAACTTCTTTGCCGTCCTTCTTGAAGTTCTTTTTACCCTTGCCCTTCTTGAACTTAGTAGTTTTATTCACCATCAACACTTGATGCTCCTTCTTGATTTCTACCTCTGCTGATTTCAGCATAGCATATACCTCAGGAATGGTCTTTACCATCCCCTGCATATTGTAGTTCATCACAAAGCTCTTGTAGCTAGGTGGAAGCGACTGGAGGATTCTGTCAATGACCGCTTCATCCGGGAGATTAACTTCCAGTTGAGTCAAGCGGTTGTGCAACCCAGACATTTTGAGTATGTGCTCACTGATAGAGCTATTTTCCTCCATCTTACAGCTAAAGAATTTGTTGGAGACTTCATATCTCTCGACCCGGGCATGAGCTTGGAAAACCATTTTCAGCTCTTCGAACATCTCATATGCTCCATGTCTCTCAAAACGCTTTTGGTGCCCCGGCTCTAAGCTGTAAAGCATGCCGCACTGAACGAGGGAGTAATCATCGCAGCGTGATTGCCAAGCGTTCATAACGTCTTGTTCTGCAGGGAGAATAGGTGCGTCACCCAGCGGTGCTCGTAGGACATAATCTTTCTTGGCAGCTATGAGGATGATCCTCAAGTTCCGGACCCAGTCCGTATAGTTGCTACCATCGTCTTTCAGCTTGGTTTTCTCTAGGAACGCGTTGAAGTTGAGGACTACGTTGGCCATTTGATCTACAAGACATATTGTAAAAATTTAGACTAAGTTCATGATAATAAAGTTCATTTAATCAAATTATTTAATGAACTCCCACTTAGATAGACATACCTCTTCTAGTCATCTAAGTATTACATGATCCGAGTCAACTAGGCCGTGTCCGATCATCACGTGAGACGGACTAGTCAACATCGGTGAACATCTTCATGTTGATCGTATCTTCTATACGACTAATGCTCGACCTTTCGGTCTTCTGTGTTCCGAGGCCATGTCTGTACATGCTAGGCTCGTCAAGTCAACCTAAGTGTTTTGCGTGTGTAAATCTGTCTTACACCCGTTGTATGTGAACGTTAGAATCTATCACACCCGATCATCACGTGGTGCTTCCAAACAACGAACTATCGCAACGGTGCACAGTTAGGGGGGACACTTTCTTGAAATTATTATGAGGGATCATCTTATTTACTACTGTCGTTCTAAGTAAACAAGATGCAAAACATGATAAACATCACATGCAATCAAATAGTAAACGTGACATGATATGGCCAATATCACATAGCTCCTTTGATCTCCATCTTGGGGCTCCATGATCATCTTGTCACCGGTTTGACACCATGATCTCCATCATCATGATCTCCATCATCGTGTCTCCATGAAGTTGCTCGCCAACTATTACTGCTACTACTATGGCTAACGCGTTTAGCAATAAAGTAAAGTAATTTACATGGCGTTTCTCAATGACACGCAGGTCATACAAAAAATAAAGACAACTCCTATGGCTCCTGCCGGTTGTCATACTCATCGACCTGCAAGTCGTGATTCCTATTACAATAGCATGAACATCTCATACATCACATATAGATCATTCATCATTCATCACAACTTTGGCCATATCATATCACAAAGCACTTGCTGCAAAAACAAGTTAGACGTCCTCTAATTGTTGTTGCAAGTTTTACGTGGCTGAATTAGGGTTCTAGCAAGAACGTTTTCTTACCTACGTAAAATCCACAACGTGATTTTTCAACTTCTATTTACCCTTCATAAGGACCCTTTTCATCGAATCCGCTCCAACTAAAGTGGGAGAGACAGACACCAGCCAGCCACCTTATGCAACTAGTGCATGTTAGTCGGTGGAACCGGTCTCACGTAAGCGTACGTGTAAGGTTGGTCCGGGCCGCTTCATCCCACAATACCGCTGAAGCAAGATAAGACTAGTAGCGGCAAGAAAGTTGACAACATCTACGCCCACAACAAATTGTGTTCTACTCGTGCAATAGAGAACTACGCATAAACCTAGCTCATGATGCCACTGTTGGGGAACGTTGCAGAAAATTAAAAATTTTCCTACGGTTTCACCAAGATCCATCTATGAGTTCATCTAGCAACGAGTCATGGGAGAGAGAGATTGCATCTACATACCACTTTGTAGATCGCGAGCGGAAGCGTTCAACGAACGGGGATGAAGTAGTCGTACACACCGTGATCCAAATCACCGGAGATCCTAGCACCGAAAGCACGGCACCTCCGCGTTCAACACACGTACGGTCAGCGTAACGTCTCCTTCTTCTTGATCCAGCAAGTCAAAGGAGAGGTTGGGGAAGAAGACTCCAGCAGCAGCACGACGGCGTGGTGATGGTGGAGCCGCAGTACTCCGACAGGGCTTCGCCGAGCTCTACGGAGGAGGAGGATGTGTTGGAGAGGGAGAGGGAGGCGCCAGGGCAAAAGGTGTGCAGCCCCCCTCCCCTTCCCCCTTTATATAACCCCTTGGGGGGCGCCGGCCCTAGGAGATGGAATCTCCTAGGGGGGCGGCGGCCAGGGAGGGGACTTGCCCCCCAAGCAAGGGGGGCGCCCCCTTTAGGGTTTCCCCCCCCCCAACCCTAGGTGCATGGGTCCTTGGGGGGAGGCGCACCAGCCCACTATGGGCTGGTTCCCTCCCTCATACAGCCCATGGGGCCCTCTGGGATAGGTGGCCCCACCCGGTGGACCCCCCGGGACCCTCCGGTGGTCCCGGTACAATACCGATAACCCCGAAACTTGTCCCGATGTCCGTATGATGACTTTCCATATATAAATCTTTACCTCCAGACCAATCCGAAACTCCTCGTGACGTCCGGGATCTCATCCGGGACTCCGAACAACATTCGGGTTACTGCATATACATATCTTCACAACCCTAGCGTCACCGAACCTTAAGTGTGTAGACCCTACGGGTTCGGGAGACATGCAGACATGACCGAGACGGCTCTCGGGCAATAACCAACAGCGGGATCTGGATACCCATGTTGGCTCCCACATGCTCCACGATGATCTCATCGGATGAACCACGATGTCGAGGATTCAATTAATCCCGTATACGATTCCCTTTGTCAATCGGTATTTTACTTGCCCGAGATTCGATCGTCGGTATCCCAATACCTCGTTCAATCTCGTTACCGGCAAGTCACTTTTCTCGTACCGTAATGCATGATCCCGTGATCAAACACTTTGATCACATTGAGCTCATTATGATGATGCATTACCGAGAGGGCCCAGTGATACCTCTCCGTTAAGCGGAGTGACAAATCCTAGTCTCGATCCATGTCAACCCAACAGACACTTTCAGAGATACCCGTAGTATACCTTTATAGTCACCCAGTTACGTTGTGACGTTTGGCACACCCAAAGCACTCCTACGGTATCCGGGAGTTACACGATCTCATGGTCTAAGGAAAGGATACTTGACATTGGAAAACTCTAGCAAACGAACTATGCGATCTTATGCTATGTTTAGGATTGGGTCTTGTCCATCACATCATTCTCCTAATGATGTGATCTCGTTATCAATGACATCCAATGTCCATAGTCAGGAAACCATGACTATCTGTCGATCAACGAGCTAGTCAACTAGAAGCTCACCAGGGACATATTGTTGTCTGTTATTCACACATGTATTACGATTTCCGGATAACACAATTATAGCACGAATAAAGACAATTATCATGAATAAGGAAATATAATAATAAGGCTTTTATTATTGCCTCTAGGGCATATTTCCAACAGTGGGAGCCTCGGCGCCTTTGGTTAGCACCTTCCAGACGTCTTCATACGTCGTGTCGAAGAGCCTGTTAAGGGTTTGGTGCTGCGCCGGGTCGAACTCCCACAAATTAAAGTCCCGTTGTTGACACGGGAGGATCCGGCGGACGAGCATAACCTGGACTACATTGACAAGCTTGATCGGCTTGTCCACCAGGGACTGGATGCATGTTTGCAGTCCGGTCACCTCTTTTTCGTCACCCCACGACAGGCCCGTCTCTTTCCAGGACATAAGCCGCGTGGGGGGTCAGGATCGGAACTCAGGGGCTGCGATCCATTTCGGATCGCGTGGCTCGGTGATGTAAGACCACTCAGATTGCCACCCCTTTAAGGTCTCCACAAAGGAGCCCTCGAGCCATAGGACGTTGGCCATTTTGCCCGCCATGGCGCCGCCGCACTCCGCCTGGCTGCCGCGCACCACTTTGGGCTTGATGTTGAAGGTCTTGAGCCAGAGGCCGAAATGGGGGCGGATGCGGAGGAAAGCCTCGCACACGACGATAAACGCCGAGATGTTGAGGACGAAGTTCGGGGCCAGATCGTGAAAATTTAGGCCATAGTAGAACATGAGCCCCCGGACAAATGGGTGGAGTGGAAAACCCAGTCCGCGGAGGAAGTGGGGAAGGAATACTACCCTCTCATGGGGCCTTGGGGTGGGGAGAAGCTGCCCCTCCTCGGGAAGCCGGTGTGCGATGTCTTTGGACAAGTATCCGGCCTTCCTTAGTTTTTTGACATGGCCCTTCGTGACGGAGGAGACCATCCACTTGCCTCCCGCTCCGGACATTGCTGGAGAAGTTGAGGTGGGAAGTGCGGGCTTGGGTGCTGGAGCTCGAGTGCGCAGGAGATGGATAGGTAAAGGAGGAAGAAGGCGTAGGTAAAAAGGTGGATCCCTATCCCCTTATATGGGTGGATGCGGCTGTGCGTCCCCACCAGCCTAGTAAAACTCGCTTGCCTCCCAAGCGTCGTGATAAATGGTGCGGTTGGGTTACCCACGTCCGTATTGATGAGAATCCCGTAAAATGGGGCACACGATCTCTGCTTCGACAAGACGTGCCAAGGAAACCGCCTCGCAAAACATGCTGAGGTGGAAAAGTAAAAACGATTCGAGTAAAGGACTTGGCCGTAGTGTGATGTCACGCTGCGGAATACGTCAGCAAATTAGATTTGTGTTAATATTATTCTCTCTATGGCAATATGTGGAAACTTATTTTGTAGAGCCGGACACTACTCTTGGTGTTTACAAATCTTTTATGAAGAACTTGGAGGAGGAACCCATCTTGCAATGCCGAAGACCATTTGCGCGCCGGACTCGTCGTCATTGAAGTCTGGTTCAGGGGCTACTGAGGGAGTCCTGGATTAGGGGGTGTTCGGATAGCCGGACTATACCTTCAGCCGGACTCCAGGACTATGAAGATACAAGATTGAAGACTTCGTCCCGTGTCCGGATGGGACTTTCCTTGGCGTGGGAGGCAAGCTTGGCGATGCGGATATTCAAGATCTCCTACCATTGTAACCGACTTTGTGTAACCCTAACCCTATCCGGTGTCTATATAAACCGGAGGGTTCTAGTCCGTAGGACAACTCCATCATACACAACAATCATACCATAGGCTAGCTTCTAGGGTTTAGCCTCCTTGATATCGTGGTAGATCTACTCTTGTACTACCCATATCATCAATATTAATCAAGCAGGAGTAGGGTTTTACCTCCATCGAGAGGGCCCGAACCTGGGTAAACTTCGTGTCCCTTGTCTCCTGTTACCATACGCCTAGACGCACAGTTCGGGACCCCCTACCCGAGATCCGCCGGTTTTGACACCGACACCCACCATATACCTTCCTCAAAACAGCCACCATACCTACCTATCATGGCATCTCCATAGCCATTCCGAGATATATTGCCATGCAACTTTCCACCGTTCCGTTTATTATGACATGCTCTATCATTGTCATATTGCTAGCATGATCATGTAGTTGACATCGTATTTGTGGCAAGGCCACCATTCATAATTCTTTCATACATGTCACTCTTGATTCATTGCATATCCCGGTACACCGCCGGAGGCATTCATAAAGAGTCATATTTTGTTCTAAGTATCGAGTTGTAATTGTTGCGTTGTAAGAAATTAAAAGTGTGATGATCATCATTTTTAGAGCATTGTCCCAAGTGAGGAAAAGGATGATGGAGACTATGATTCCCCCACAAGTCGGGATGAGACTCTGGACGGAAAAATAAAACATAAAAAAAAGATGCCATAAAAAAAGGGAAAAGGCCCAAATAAAAAATGAGAGAAAAAGGTAGAAGGGACAATGTTACTATACTTTTACCACACTTGTGCTTCAAAGTATCACCACGATCTTCATGATAGAGAGTCTCTCATTTTGTCACTTCCATATACTAGTGGGAATTTTTCATTATAGAACTTGGCTTGTATATTCCAATGATGGGCTTCCTCAAAATGCCCTAGGTCTTCGTGAGCAAGCGAGTTGGATGCACACCCACTAAGTTTCTTTTGTTGAGCTTTCATATACTTATAGCTCTAGTGCATCCGTTGCATGGCAATCCCTACTCACTCACATTGATATCTATTGATGGGCATCTCCCTAGCCCGTTGATACGCCTAGTTGATGTGAGACTATCTTCTCCCTTTTTGTCTTCTCCACAACCACCATTCTATTCCACATATAGTGCTATATCCATGGCTCACGCTCATGTATTGCATGAAGATCGAAAAAGTTTTGAGAATGTCAAAGTATGAAACAATTACTTGGCTTGTCATCGGGGTTGTGCATGATTTAAATACTTTGTGTGGTGAAGATAGAGCATAGCCAGACTATATGATTTTGTAGGGATAACTTTCTTTGGCCGTGTTATTTTGAGAAGACATGATTGCTTTGTTAGTATGCTTGAAGTATTATTATTTTTAAGTCAATATTGAACTTTTGTCTTGAATCTTTCGGATGCGAATATTCATACCACAATTAAGAAGAATTACATTGAAATTATGCCAAGTAGCACTCCGCATCAAAAATTATGTTTTTATCATTAACCTACTCAAGGACGAGCAGGAATTAAGCTTGGGGATGCCTGATACGTCTCCAACGTATCTATAATTTTTGATTGCTCCATGCTATATTATTTACTGTTGTGGACATTATTGGGCTTTATTATCCACTTTTATATTATTTTTGGGACTAACCTATTAACCGGAGGCCCAGCCCAGAATTGTTGTTTTTGCCTATTTTAGAGTTTCGAAGAAACGGAATATCAAACGGAGTCCAAACAGAATGAAACCTTCGGGAACGTGATTTTCTCACCGAATATGATCCAGGAGACTTGGACCCTACGTCAAGAAAGAAAGGAGGTGGCCACGAGGTAAGGGGCACGCCCACCCCCCCCCCCAGGGCGCGCCCTCCACCCTCATGGGCCCCCTATTGCTCCACCGACGTACTCCTTCCTCCTATGTATACCTACGTACCCCCAAACGATCAGAAACGAAGCCAAAAACCTAATACCACCGCCGCAACATTCTGTACCCACGAGATCCCATCTTGGGAACTGTTCTGGAGCTCTGCCGGAGGGGGCATCCACCACGAAGGGCTTCTACATCATCATAGCCCCTCCGATGAAGTGTGAGTAGTTTACTTCAGACCTTCGGGTCCATAGTTAGTAGCTAGATGGCTTCTTCTCTCTTTTTGGATCTCAATACAATGTTCTCCCCCTCTCTCGTGGAGATCTATTCGATGTAATCTTCTTTTTGCGGTGTGTTTGTTGAGAACAATGAATTGTGGGTTTATGATCAAGATTATCTATGAACAATATTTGAATCTTCTCTGAATTCTTTTATGTATGATTGGTTATCTTTGCAAGTCTCTTTGAATTATCAGTTTGGTTTGGCCTACTAGACTGGTTTTTCTTGCAATGGGAGAAGTGCTTAGCTTTGGGTTCAATCTTGCGGTGTCCTTTCCCAGTGACAGTAGGGGCAGCAAGGCACGTATTGTATTGTTGCCATCGAGGATAACAAGATGGTTTTTTATCATATTGCATGAATTTATCCCTCTACATCATGTCATCTTGCTTAAGGCGTTACTTTGTTTTCTTGTACTTAATACTCTAGATGCATGCTGGATAGCGGTCGATGAGTGGAGTAATAGTAGTAGATGCAGGCAGGAGTCGGTCTACTTGTCTCGGACGTGATGCCTATATACATGATCATACCTAGATATTCTCATAACTATGCTCAATTCCGTCAATTGCTCAACAGTAATTCGTTCACCCACCATAAAATACTTATGCTCTTGCGAGAAGCCACTACTGAAATCTATGGCCCCCGGGTCTATCTTTACCATATTAATCTTCCATCACTTTATTATTGCCTTTGCTTTTTATTTTACTTTGCATCTTTATCACAAAAATACCAAAAATATTATCTATCATCTCTATCAGATCTCACTCTCGTAAGTGACCGTGAAGGGATTGACAACCCCTTATCGCATTGGTTGCGAGGAGCTATTTGCTTTGTGCAGGTACGAGGGACTCGCACGTAGCCTCCTACTAGATTGATACCTTGGTTCTCAAAAACTGAGGGAAATACTTACACTACTTTGCTGCATCATCCTTTCCACTTCAGTCAAGTTGGGCATAAGGAAACCTTGTCGCTCCCAAAATCTGTGCTCAAGAGGTAGCATATCCCTGTATAAAAAACTTGGGCATAAGGAAACCTTGTCGCTCCCAAAATCTGTGCTCCCATCCTTTGATTTGAAGTTTCTTCAGTCAAGTTGGTCGCAGTAGCATTTGGGGGGAGGACAGACAAGGGGTCGCTTTCCATTCACACTCCTAGCCCATAAGACAGGGTTCACTTGGAAGTATTAAGGAATCGGTAGGAGGTCTTGCCGGGGAACTTTGTTTACTTGGAAGTATTAAGGAATCATACCATAGCATGGATACGATACATGCACAAATACCCAGCAAACACTCTTTTTTCATTAATACGCAGGCAAACAAGTAGAAATCATACATGATACAAACATAGGCAGAGGATTACATGATTTGAACGAAAACTTGGCTAGCGCCTACATCTTTTAAATTGAAAATTGATAAGTGCCCCGTAATGCCTTTCTTGTCCCACTCCTCCTAGTAGTTGCGTCAAGAAGGAAAGAGGGCAAAAGGAGCGCCTGGGCAGAAGCCCAGACTGACCTCGTCAGGGCCCGAGGGATGCAGCCTAACAAGATCGGGAGGGCGGGGACGAAGCCGGAGTACAGAAGGAGCGGCCAGGCGATGCCCTGATCACCACCGCCATGACCAGAGGAACGCGGCAGGAGGGACACCGACAGGAATACAAAGGTGGAGTCCACGAGGAAGCCTGCTAGGGTCCGGCTGGAGGAGGCGGAGACACCTACACCCTATACCCCGGCAAATCGCTCTGCCGGGGAGAAGACCAGGTGCAGACAATGGTGCTGCCGACGCCTGGCTGACGGTGATGGTGCGACCGATACTCAGCTAGAGTCCGTGTCGTCGCCTTTGCGCTTGACGACGGGGCTCGCTGTCGTCTTCCTCCCCACCGGTGTCCTCCTCGTCGCTGTCGCTCGAGGAGGAACTTTCATCATTAGTCAAGCTCTCCGCGCAGCACCCTAGATGAGCACCTGAGTGTCCAAAGACCTTGACGGAGAGCAGATCAGCCTCCATTAACTTAAAATGAAGTACATGCCCTTCTGCCAAGCTATGGGCACGTGCGAAGGTTTTCCAGCCGCGCTAGAGAAGCATAACATGAGGTGCGGGGAACTTAACGTCCACCCACATGTTGCCATTACAGCAACCTCTCATGTGCAACTTCAACCCGTGTGGCTGTTCAACCTCCATCACCCTTGCAAAAGGGGTGGGAAGCCGAAGATAGCTACGCGGGGGCTCGCGCAGCCTAACGAGGAACCCCAGCACCATATCCCCAACATGGCCCTCCCATAGGGTCGAAGCGGCTGGGGGAGGAGTGGCCGGGGCACCGCCGCATCCTCCCCGGCCCTGAGGGGCACACCGGCCACGACCACGTCTAGTGGCTTCGCCTTGTGCACTGGATCATGCCCCTGCGTCCCCAGTGGGGGCAGGGATATGGTGCCGAGAGGAAGCCCTTGTAGCTGCTGCCGGAGCTCGACCGCACCCACTTCCCCTCACCATGATGGAAGAAGGATGCAAGAAGAAGAAGAAGAAGAAGGATAGGATGTGTGGGCGAGCCCTTCCCATCACTTCCGCAATAATTTTATAGTGGAGCATGGCAGGCGGCTAGCTCCTCACCACCCTGGGGGCAACCACCATGCTTCGCCAATCCAGTTCATCTACGTCATTGACAACGTCCAGCTTCGCCGACCACCCTGTCGCACCAATCCTTGGCACCTAGCTTTCTGCCATGGCACTCATTCCCGCACCATATGCGTTCGCCACCTACCCTACGCAATGCATGCAACGTACATGGAGGAAACAGCAGGCGTGGTGGGGAGAGTAAAATGGCAATTACCTCCTCCCCCGGGGTCGTGCGCGGGTACTTCAATTAACTTCCCATGAACGTGGGCATCCCCTGGCCCTTGACGTGGGTAGACCCATGATGTTTGACATCACACGACTCGCGGGGAAACCGGGAATTGATTCAATTCTAGGTTAATGAAGAAGCAAAGAATATCTCGAGAAAAACATGTATCCCGCCGCGGCACGGTCAAGATGCCCGGCAGCATGCATGGGCTAGGCCCAGGGGCTCCTGCCGGTGCAACAAACATACTTCTTTGTTGACCGGACTCATACATAGGCGTGATGACGATCATACATCTAGCACCAGTGTCAAACACAAAATCAAGCCAGAAAAGCCGCTCTTCGTGAGATCAAGGAGAACATTAAGAAGAACAAGACTACAGAAAGCCACCTAGGGAGGGCCTCCCTTGCCAGGCAGGAGGGCCTGGTCAGGTTGAGGCCACACCCGAGGAAAAGCCCAGACTCGCCCTGGCAGGCTTGCCGGGGCCTCCAAGATCAAACACTACAAAAAATACACTTCTGTGATGATATGTCACTACGGGAATCAGTTAATTTGCCGTCAGGGAAGCTCTTTGTCGTCAGCTTTTCGTCAGGACAGACGGCAAAGACCACTTTTGCCATCAGTTACTGACGGTAAAGACTGGCTAACAGCAAAGACATACTTTGCCGTCTGTAAAAAAACACAGACGGCAAAGACGCTTTGCCGTCTGCGTTTTTTCTTTCCAGACGGCAAAGTGCTCACTTCGCCGTCTGTAAAGAAAACCACAGACGGCAAAAATCTTTGCCATCTGTGTTTTTTTTACAGACGGCAAAGTGCTACTTTGCCGTCTGTAAAAAAACCAGCAGACGGCAAAGAAAAAACACTGCCCACGGATCAATCACACGGATCAGTGACATGGCAAAATCTGGTCCACACACCCCTACAAAGCAAAACCCACTCGCCCCACGCCCCATGCCCACGCCCTCACCACCACTCTCTCTCTCCACCTTATCTTCCTTATCCTCCTGACAGCCCACCCACCCCTGACCCCCATCATGATCTCTTTCTGTGTCTCCTACCTCGGTGCTCTCGATCCAGAGAACGCCGCCACCAAATCGCCTACAGGCCATGCCCTCGCCGACCACCACCTCTCCTGCCGGCTCTGGCCTCGCCGGCCAGCACCTCGACCGCCCGCCACGGCCTCGCCCGCCGTCCTCGGGCCTTCCCTCTTGGCCTCCAGATCCAGCGGCCCCATTCCCCTTCGCCCTTGCGGACCGCCGGCCTGGCGCCGTCGCCCCAGTCGACATGCGCGCCCCTTCCCCCGTCGCCCCAGCCGGTCGCCGGCCTCGTTCCCCGTCGCCCAACCCGCCATGGCCCATCTTAACCACCGGCGCCACCGGGCCCGACCCCGTCCCCCTTCGCCACCGCAGGCCACTGGCCCCGGCCTGTTGCCCTCGCAGACCGCCGGCCTGGCGCCGTCGCCCCGTCCCCCGTCGTCCCAGCCGGTCGCCGGCCCCGTTCCCCGTCGCCCCCACCCTCCATGGCCCGTCTTCACCACCGGCGCCACCGGGCCCGACCCCGTCCTCCTTCGCCACCGCAGGCCACTGGCCCCGGCCCGTCGGCCCAGCATGCCTGTGCCGGCCCCGGCCCTCGACGCCGCACCATCTCCCGGATGAGGTTGGCAAGCTCCGGCGCCGCGGCGGACGGCTTGAGCTACTCGGGTGTCCAATGTTGCCTCAGTTCTCTTGTAATCTGTGTAATCCGCCTGTGTGTACTGTGTGTAATATATTGGTATGTAATCTGTTCATCTTGGGAAATAGAGCAATTTTATATTGTGAAATTCATTCGGTGGTCGTTGATTCTTGGAACAACAAATGTTGGATACTGTGGTGTTCGTGGTACATTTGTTTATTTTTTTAATATATAAATTCTTTGATGTCTGTGATTTATGACGAAGACGGCAAAGACAGATCCCGGCTGACGGCGAATCTACTTTTCTTTGTTGTATGTTATATACACGGTTGACGGCAAAACTTTAGTTTAGCTGACGGCAAAATCTTTGCCATCAAGCAGAAAAATAGTAGACGGCAAAGTATTCTTTGCCGATTAATCTTTGTCGTCTGACTTTGCCGTCTACTTCCTGACGGCAAACTCTTTGCCGTCTGGATTTACGTCTTTGCCGTCTGTTATCCACAGACGGCAAACTAGCAGTTTCCTGTAGTGTGTGTTTGTCACTGTAGGTCACATTTTCTATCATGCATGTACATCCATGACAATTTTATGACAGAATCAAGATAGTCATACATGTGTTGTCGTAGAAGTGTTCCATGACATTACCAAAATTATCATCACGGAAGTGTCCACTTCCATGACGATAAATCATGCGTCATAGAAGTAGTCTCATCAAGGGTGATCGACACGTGGCATCCACCGTAACAGGTCGTCGTTAAGCTATCGGGTCTGGTTTTGGATCCGATAACCCGTTAACAGCCTGGACCAATGGGGATTTTCCACGTGTAAAACTCTCATTGGCTAGAGGAAACACGTGTTGGCTCACCGTTGGGACTGATGTCATCCACTCATTGGACAAGAGGCGCCTATGATACGTCGACACGTGGCACGGCCCAACAGAGGCCCATTCCGGTGGAAAGGTCGGCCCGTTTGACTTGGTCAAAAGGTAATGAGCCGGCCCACGGAAAGCATGTTAACGGCCTGTTCGTATATAGCCCATTTACAGCCCGCTAACTACCGGCCTGTTACGGCCTATCGGAACTAAGCCCAGTAGCTTCATCTGGGCCGTCCAATATGATTCCAGCCCATTGTAACTTCTGGCCCATGTCTGGACCATGATGTCTTTCGGCCCATATGAGGCCCTTTGTAACTCTCGGCCCATTAAAGGCCCGAGATGAAACTGGCCCATGATGAACAGTGCATCGCTTTATACCCATTAACGGCCATGATTTCGTCGGCCGTTTCTAGCCCGTGTTAACTTTCGGCCTTATAAGGGCCCATTTTTTTTCTTGGGCTCATTTCTAGAATTCGGTTAGATACGGTCCGTTACTGGCATGTTCCGTTTGTGGGCCAAATACAGCCCGTGGTTACATTCGGCCCGTTTGTGGCCCGTTAACCCGTTGGGCTGTTTTCATAGCGTTATTAAATACGGCCTATTAACGACCCATTATGGTCCACGAATAGTACGGCCCATGTTTGGCGAAATGATTATAGGCCCCGTAGAAGGCCCATGGATCCTACGGCCCATAGAAGACCAATGGATCCTTAGGCCCATAGAAGGCCCATGGATCCTACGGCCCGTAGAAAGTCCATGGATCCTACGGCCCGTAAAAGGCCCATGGATCCTACGGCCCGTAGAAGGCCCACGGATCCTATGGCCCGCAGGAGGCCCATGGTTACAACAATCCGTGTGTTGCCATGATTATTGTGGCCTAGTTACCAAAAATAGGTTACTGTGGCCACTAGAAAAACGCGGAAAAAGAACTGTAGTGACTACAAACAAACAACTAAACAAGACAATAAGGAAATAAATAAGCAAGCAACTAACGCTAGCCTATTACATCTATTACACATATTACATCCACTGGGCATCAAAGTTCTCCACCAGTGCAAACATAGGGAACAAAGCAGCATATTACATACACTGGCCGTAAAAATTGGCCACAAGTGCAAATAAACGCGGAAGCAAAACAAGTCCATAACTGAAACAACTTCAGAAGAGCTCAAGAAACGTTATCCTGGGTATCCACCATGCTGGAAATAAGCTTAGCAAGCTTATTAGCTTTGTCCTGTTTGGCACTAAAATCCTCCAACGCTTGTTGTTGCACCAGAAAGTATGCATCTGAATGCTCCAGGGACTTCCGCAGTCCTTTCGCTTCTTGTCGCAGCACATCTGATCGATGTCTTTCAGCTTGTAGTTGAGACTCAAGAAACCGTACTGATTCAGACAGTGAGTTTGAATAGCTTGTGCAAGCGGTAGTGGCTAGTAACTCGAAAGGTAAACCAAGACAAGACTTTGGGGTTGCCTCACTGTCTTCAAGATAGTTTTCCTTAGCTGTTTTATCAGCTTTGTTGGAGACCAACAAGGATGTCTCATGATCCTGAACCTTATCTGCATTACTTCCTTTATCATTGCTTAATAAGGCACTCTTCCCCAATATTCTGTCAGCATTCTAAAAGAAGAAACAAGCAGACACATAACAAGTTTAGCATGTACTAGTATATGAAACTCATTTCGATGAACCAGTTCATTAGTAAGGTGGACAAGATTAAACTACCAAGTCTTCTATTGCCAAGTAGTGCATTATAAAAGCATCAAACAAACATATATCTATGTCCTATGGTCACTGCATTGTCTTGCCAAATCAAAATAGAGACATGGTTCAAATCATATCAGTTCAAGAGAAAGCAGCACTGAAAGAATACAAAGCGTGGGAAACTAAACAACACAACAAGATTTCAGATGGGTACCACGGGTCTACATGTACAACAACACTATTGGCCCTGTTATGATGCTAGTAATGTGCATGATATGAGAAGTCAACTGTATACACAATTGAAATTGAAATCAACAGAGCTATTTATAAGAGCAAACCTGTTAAAGAAACATGCATAAACATACCTGTTGTGCCATTGGAGTTTCCATTGGACAGTTCAATTTCAAAATAAGTTTGTGTGAGTAAATACAGTGATACAAGAGCAAAGCAGTATGCACGATAGCAATGGAATCTTAAATGAGAACAATTGTTCTTCAGGTTTAAGCACTTGTTCTACATGAACAGAGTACAGTAAGACGCAAGCATATATGACTTAAAATAAAATGAGCTCATAGACCATACCACATTCTTGGTTCGGGACCAGTAAAGAACAAGGCATTCCCAGTCATCGTCCAATAAATGTGTCTCAGGAGAACGTAATAGAATTTGATGAGTTTCTTTGCCAGTGAAGCACATTTTCTTCAGGTAATTCCGATACTGCCACCAAGCATTGTTGAAGATAGCAGAGGTATTAGCACAGGTTACCTCATCCTGAGTTTCCAAATTGGTCCTTCTCTACAGAGAAAAATGGGAAAATTTGCTATATTATAACCATCATGGAGGTAGAATGTATGGGACAAAGCAAAGTAATTGCCATGAATAACATTACTTACACATAACTCCTGGACAAACACGTGCAACTGGCATTTTCCTTCATCTTCATTATAATATTTCCAAGATGGGAAGATACGCACATAGGATTTAACAACATCAAATGTGATAGTTGCTAAACTATGAATGGCTGGTTGTGCTTCCTCCACAGGAATAGGTGTACTAACTGGTGGAGTTGGGGTTCGACGTGGTAGTACTGGCGCTTTGGGCACTGGAGCTGCCTTACTAACTGCTCTTGTTTGGCAGCTCTGTGGTGGAGATGGTGTTGTGTCAACATGAACTGGGTTACTATCTGTCGGGTTGGGGTTAGATTGGGTGAAGCTGGTTCTTTGTCCATCGCAGTAGGGGTAAAATCTGCGAGAGTCTGGGTTATGTGTGGTAGGGCTAGTTCTCGTCCATGTACAACCGGGGTGCTATCTCCACCAAGAGGTAGCACTGTTTTATTTGAAGACGGTGTTTTTACTCTGCCAGATGCTGCCATCACCCGCTCCAATTCAAATGGCTGATCAACAGGAAACATAGTTGAATGTACAGACATTGTATGAGAGACAGATGCAATAGATAGTGTGGAAAAAAGAGGGCATTAAATAATTGACATGTATATTGTTTAACTAAAATGGATAGCATGACATAATTTCACATATATGATGTCTATCTAAACTGGATAGCATAGCATAACATAATTCAAAGATATGATGACTAACTAAATAGGATCGCATGACATAATTCACATACATGTTTAAGTAGATATTACAGCGGGTAAGAGAGAGGTTACACCGCTGCATAGAGGGGGGAAGAGTTGGTGATGATGGCGGTGAAGTTGTTGGTGAAGATTGCGGTGATGATGATGGCCACGGCGGCGTTCCGGCGCCACCGGAAGAGAATGGGAGAGGGGGGCCCTTCGTCTTCTTCTTCCTTGACCTCCTCCCTAGATGGGAGAAGGGTTTCCCCTCTGGTCCTTGGCCTCCATGGCATGGGAGGGGCGAGAGCCCCTCCGAGATTGGATCTATCTCTATGTCTCTCTCTGTTTCTGCATTCTGTTCTGCTGCCCTTTCACCGTTTCTTTTATATCCGGAGATCCGTAACTCCGATTGGGTTGAAACCTTCGTCCAGATCTTTTTCCAAAAATTAGCTTTCTTGCGGCCAAAGTAGAGCATCAACCGCCTTACGAGGGGCCCATGAGGGTGGGGGGCTGCCTGTAGTGGCCGTGGGCCCCACCCTCATGGCCACCTCGGGCACCGTCTCGCGTTGATTTTCTTCCCAAAAATCACAAATATTCCAAAATAATTATCCGTCCGTTTTTATCCCGTTTGGATTCCGTTTGATATGGATATTCTGCGAAACCAAAAACATGCAACATACAGAAACTGGCACTGGGCACTAGATCAATATGGTAGTCCCAAAAATAGTATAAAAAGTTGCCAAAAAGTATATGGAAGTTGTAGAATATTGGCATGGAACAATCCAAAATTATAGATACGAGGAGACGTATCAGCATCCCCAATCTTAATTCCTGCTCGTCCTCGAGTAGGTAAATGGTAAAAAAGATAATTGTTGATGTGGAATGCTACCTAGCATAATCTTGATCATATGTCTAATCATGGCATGAATATTAAGACACGAGTGATTCAAAGCAGTAGTCTATAATTTGACATAAAAACAATAATACTTCAAGCCTACTAATAAAGCAATCATGTCTTTTCAAAATAACATGGCCAAAGAAAGTTATCCCTACAAAATCATATAGTCTGGCTATGCTCCATCTTCACCACACAAAATATTCAAATCATGCACAACCCCGATGACAATCCAAGCAATTGTTTCATACTTTTGACGTTCTCAAACCTTTTCAACTTTCACGCAATACATGAGCGTGAGCCATGGACATAGCACTATAGGTGGAATAGAATATGATGGTGGGGGTTATGTGGAGAAGACAAAAAAGGAGAAAGTCTCACATCAACTAGGCGTATCAACGGGCTATGGAGATGCCCATTAATAGATATCAATGTGAGTCAGTAGGGATTGCCATGCAACGGATGCACTAAGAGCTATAAGTGTATGAAAGCTCAAACTGGAAACTAAGTGGGTGTGCATCCAACTTGCTTGCTCATGAAGACCTCGGGCGTTTGAGGAAGCCCATCATCGGAATATACAAGCCAAGTTTCTATAATGAAAATTCCCACTGGTATATGAAAGTGAAAGCATAGGATACTCTCTCTATGAAGAACATGGTGCTACTCTAAAGCACAAGTGTGGTAAAAGGATAGTAACATTGTCCCTTCTCTCTTTTCTCTCATTTTTTTATTTTTTTATTTATTTTTATTTTTTTCTCTTTTTTTTGGTGGGCTTCTTTGGCCTCTTTTTTTATTTGGGCTTCTTTGGCTTCTTTTATTTTGATAACCTCACATGGGACAATGTTCTAATAATGATGATCATCACACTTCTATTTACTTACAACTCAATATTACAACTCAGTGTCTAGAACAAAGATATGACTCTATATGAATGCCTCTGACAGTGTACCAGGATGTGCAATGATCTAGCGTAGCAATGACATCAAAAAACGGACAAGACATGAAAACATCATGCTAGCTATCTTACTATCATGCAAAGCAATATGACAATGAATGCTCGAGTCATGTATATGATGATGATGGAAGTTGCATGGCAATATATCTCGGAATGACTATGGAAATGCCATGTGTAACGCCCTAGATGCGGCTATATCTCCCACGTGTCGAAGCACGACTTAGAGACATAACCGCATTGAAAGCAATGTCGCAAGTGAGGTAATCTTCACACAACCCATGTAATACATAAGGGAAAGAGATACATAGTTGGCTTACAATCGCCACTTCACACAATACATGAGTAAAGCATTACATCATACAGATACAATCAAGGTCCGACTACGGAACCAAAATAAAAGAAGACTACCCCAAATGCTACACAGATCCCCGATCGTCCCGACTGGGCTCCACTACTGATCAACTGAAACGAAACAACACAATGAACAAGATCTTCATCGAGCTCCTCCTTGAGCTCGGTTGCGTCACCTGCACGGTTTCATCGGCACCTGCAAACTGGTTTGGAAGTATCTGTGAGTCACGGGGACTCAGCAATCTCACACCCGCGAGATCAAGACTATTTAAGCTTAAAGGTAGGACAAGGTAGTGAGGTGGAGCTGCAGCAAGCGACTAGCATATCTGGTGTCTAACATACGCAAATGAGAGCGAGAAGAGAAGGCAAAAGCACGGTCGAACAACTATGATCAAGAAGTGATCCTAGAACAACCTACGTCAAGCATAACTCCAACACCGTGTTCACTTCCCGGACTCCGCCGAGAAGAGACCATCACGGTTACACACGCGGTTGATGTATTTTAATTAAGATCAACTTCGGGTTTTCTACAACCGGACATTAACAAATTCCCATCTGCCTCATAACCGCGGGCACGGCTTTCGAAAGTTCAAACCCTGCAGGGGTGTCCCAACTTAGCCCATGATAAGCTCTCGCGATCAACGAAGGATATTCCTTCTCCCCAGGAAGACCCGATCAGTCTCGGAGTCCCGGCTACAAGACATTTCGACAGTAATAAAACAAGTCCAGCAAAGCCGCCCGATGCGCCGACATCCTGATAGGAGCTGCACATATCTCGTTCTCAGGGCAACACCGGATAAGCTAAGCGTACAGGTACCAACATAACCCAAGTTGCCAAGGGACGGTCCCGCACGGTGCTCTAGTTTGGACCAACACTTAGACAAGCATTGGCCCGGGGGGCTAAATAAAGATGACCCTCGAGAGAGCGACTCCCAAGGGAAAAGTAGGTGGCGGTGAGGCAAATGGTAAAACCAAGGTTGGGCCTTGCTGGAAAAGCTTTATTCAAAGCGAACTGTCAAGGAGGTCCCATAAATCACCCGACCGCGTTAGGGACGCAAAATCCGGGAACATAATACCGATATGACGGAAACTAGGGCGGCAAGAGTGGAACAAAACACCAGGCATAAGGCCGAGCCTTCCACCCTTTACCAAGTATATAGATGCATTAATTAAATAAGATATATTGTGATATCCCAACAAGTAAACATGTTCCAATCAAGGAACAACATCAATATGTTCCAACAAGGAACAAACTTCATCTCCACCTGCAACTAACAACGCTATAAGAGGGGCTGAGCAAAGCGGTAACATAGCCAATCAACGGTTTGCTAGGACAAGATGGGTTAGAGGCTTGGTTTGACAATATGGGAGGCATGATAAGCAAGTGGTAGGTATCACAGCATAGGCAAAGCAAAAGAGCGAGCAACTAGCAAGCAAAGATAGAAGTGATTTCGAGGGTAAGGTCATCTTGCCTGAGATCCCGCAAGGAAGAAGAACGAGTCCATGAAGAAGACAAACGGACGTAGACGAACGGATCCTCACAATCGCAACGTTATTGGAACTAACCCGAAGAAGCAACACCGGAAAGAAGCAAACAACAAAGTAAACAACCACCACATAAACATGAAATGATATGCGAGATGTGGTATGCAATGCATATGCATGCTTCAGAAGGAAAAAGATGAACCAGGCATAATCTTGGCAAACCAAGTGTGCCACTGGAAAAGTGAGGTGATTTCGGTTGAAATCGATTTTAAGATCACCGGAATCGGATGCACGGTTTGCAAATGACAAGCAAAACAAGGATGACAAGATTCTGCCATTAACAGCATGATGCTACTTAGCATGCAACAAGAAATTAAGCTACTGCACCCAAACGTACCAGCAAAGCATATGACAGTAATATACTCAATATGCTTGACAAAAGATGAACACTAAGCTACGGCTAAATCACAACATAACAGGTTCAAACAAGCATGGCAAAAGTGCAAAAGATAACAGGTTCAGACTTGGTGAAATCAACATGCCAGAGATTAACATCAGGATGACATGTTTAGAACAAGGAAACAACATGCTACAGGGACAGGACATAGAAAAATATGGCATGGAATGAATCTACTCAAAGCACTTAACAAAAGTCCCTTACTGACCATAAGCCAAATGGGATCAGAAAATATAATAACACCCATGTCAATTAAGCAAGTTTCGTTACAGGTTTCAGACTTAGCAGAAAACTGGACATGTCAAAAACAGATAACAAGTAGGCATGTACATGAGCTCGATGCACTCACTACAGAGCATTACATGATAAAATAAGCATACACCCATCAAGAAGACATGGCATAAAAGCTACACATGGCAAGAACAACATCATAGCATGCAAAGATCAACTACAACAAGCTTGGCAAAATCGAATAACATGTAAACAATCTGCCAGTAACATTTTATAGCAAAAGTAGAGCTCGATTGACTCAAGCTATGGCACTCCATAATTACAACCAAAGGCAGGGATGGGTAGAGCAAATCCATATTCTCAAGACACTCTTACTGATCATGCTAAAAAGAGGCATAGATCTCTCTGAAACAACATGAACACATGGCATAAAAATAACAGCAGGACATGACTTAGTAAAATTACTAAGTCTCTGAAATCAGCAACATTATGTACCCTAGTTTGCATGCTTGTGCTAGTCACCACAAAGATCACAAAAATACATTGCATACACCCCTGGAAAGATATCATGGCATATAACAAAACACATGTAGGACTCAACTTCATAGGATGCACACATCAATCATGGCAAAAATGACAAAAGTGCATGTTCTGATAATAATATGGAACTAACATCACATAGCCCTCTTCTAACAGCATTTCGGGCGTCAAGATGAGCTCAAATGGAAATGATGCAATGACATGAAATGATGTACTCATCGATACGAACAATTTGACATATTACACGCATGAAACGGAGCAGTATGCAGCAAGTTATGATGCGATGAACAAGGGACCAGAATGCAAATAATTTCGGGACTTAGTCAAAATCAGCACCTCGGGGGAAGAAGTCAACGGGCGAGGTGGCCGGAGATGCTCGCCGGAGTAGATGAAGAAGATGGCCGGAGAGGAGGGGATCCGGCGGGGCGGAGCTTGAGGTCGCCGAATCCGGTCCGGCCCGACTGGATCCGCGGCGCAGGGCGCGCGCGCGGGCGCGGACGCGGGCGGCGGCGGAGCCCGGCGGCGAGGGCGCGGCTGTGCGACGGCGAGGTTGGCGGCGGGGCGCGCGGGGCGGGGGCGGCGCGCGGGTGGCGGCTGGCAGCACGGACGGCGGCGGAGCGGGGCGCCGCGGCGGCGGCGGAGCATGGCGTCGGCGGCGGGGCTCGCCGGCGAGCGGGCGGGCGCGGCCCGGTTCAGGCCGGGCGGGGGCCGGATCTGGGCTCGCGGGCCCGCGGCGGCGCGCAGTGGGAGACGGCGGTGGCGGGACACATGGCGACGCCTGGTTGGCTGGGCGCGGCGGCTGGGTGACGTGGCGGCCTCCCATTGGCCGGAGCGACGTGGCGGCAGTGGTGGACATGTCCGGCGTGGTGCGGACGCATCCGGCGGCGCGAGGAGGGAGAGGCTAGGGTTCATCTGCGCGAAAAAATCCGAAGGGAGCACATATTTATAGGTAAGAGGAGCTAGGAGGCTCCAAATGAGGTGCGGTTTTCGGCCACGCGATCGTGATCGAACGACCGAGATGATGGAAGGGGTTTATGTGGGTTTTGGGCCACTTTGGAGGGGTGTTGGGCTGCACACAAAAGAGGCTTCCACGGTTACCCGGTTAACCGTTGGAGTATCAAACGACCTCCGAATGACCCGAAACTTGACATGCGGTCTACCGGGGTTATACCAAGGCCGCTTGACAAACCTCGGTCCATTCCGAGAAAGTTTAATACCCGCTCACGGAAATAGGTAAAAGGGGACGCCGGGGAACATAGGAGCGCCGGATTGCAAAACGGACAACGGGGAAAATGCTCGGATGCATGAGACGAACACGTATGCAAATGCGATGCACATGATGACATGATATGAAATGCAGGTGATGACATGGCAAAGTGCAACACGCAAGCACATGACATGGCAAGGACGGCAAATAACTGACGGACACCTGGCGCATCAGATCCGGGGCGTTACACCATGATAGGTAGGTATGATGGCTGTTTTGAGGAAGATATAATAAGGCTTATGCGTGACAGAGCGTATCATATCACGGGGTTTGGATGCACCGGCGAAGTTTGCACCAACTCTCGAGGTGAGAAAGGGCATTGCACGGTACCGAAGAGGCTAGCAATGATGGAAAGGTGAGAGTGCGTATAATCCATGGACTCAACATTAGTCATAAAGAACTCACATACTTATTGCGAAAATCTATTAGTCATCGAAACAAAGTACTACGCGCATGCTCCTAGGGGGATAGATTGGTAGGAAAAGACCATCGCTCGTCCCCGACCGCCACTCATAAGGAAGACAATCAATAAATAAATCATGCTCCGACTTCATCACATAACGGTTCACCATACGTGCATGCTACGGGAATCACAAACCTCAACACAAGTATTTCTACTAATGCACAAATACCCACTAGCATGACTCTAATATCACCATCTTTATATCGCAAAACTATTGCAAGGAATCAAACATATCATATTCAGCGATCTACAAGTTTATATAGGATTTTATGACTAACCATGTGAATGACCAGTTCCTGTCATCTCTCTAAATAGATATAGTGAAGCAAGAGAGTTTAATTCTTTCTACAAAAGGTATGCCCACGCTCTAACAAATATAAGTGAAGCAAAAGAGCATTCTACAAATGACGGTTGTCTAAGTAAAGAGAAACAGGCAATCCAAACTTCAAATGATATAAGTGAAGCACATGAAGCATTCTATAAAGCCATACTCAGAAGATATAAGTGAAGTGCAAAGAGCATTCTATAAATCAACCAAGGGCTATCTCATACTAGCATGGTGCATAAAAGAAAATATAAAACTAAATGCAAAAGACGCTCCAAGATTTGCACATATCGCATGAACGAAACAAATCCGAAAACATATCGATACTTGTTGAAGAAAGAGGGGATGCCTTCCGGGGCATCCCCAAGCTTAGACGCTTGAGTCTCCTTGAATATTTACTTGGGGTGCCTTGGCCATCCCCAAGCTTGAGCTCTTGCCTCTCTTCCTTCTTCTCACATCGAGACCTTCTCGATCATCGAACACTTCATCCACACAAAACTTCAACAGAAAACTCGGTAAGATCCGTTAGTATAATAAAGCAAATCACTACTCTAAGTACTGTTGCAAACCAATTCATATTTTGTTTTTGCATTATAGCTACTGTAATATAACTTTTTCATGGCTTAATCCACTGATATAAATTGATAGTTTCATCAAAACAAGCAAACTATGCACCAAAAACAGAATCTGTCTAAAACAGAACAGTCTGTAATAATCTGAACATTCACCATACTTATGATACTTTAAAAATTCTGCCAAAATTAGGAAAAATAAAAAATTTGTATAGAAAAAAAGTTCAAAATGAAGAAGAACCGTTCGACGTTCCAGTGAAAAATTAAAAATCGCGCACTACAGCCAAAGTTTCTGTCCTGCAGCGTACAAACCAACAAGCATTGTAAACATTCTAAAGGCAAACCTTGGCCATTATTTTTATAATACAATGGAATTGTACAAGGGGATAATTATTTTTATTGAAAAGTTTCTGTAATCAAGATTCACAAAGTTTCCGTGAGCATGAACAAAGTTCAAGGCTAGCTCCCACTTCAACAATACTTGTCTTTCTCACTTTCGCTTTTCTTTTTGAAAATTTTTTGGGTTCCCCTATTTATTTTTGTTGTTTTTAAACTATATGAAAGTACTCAACAGAAATAAATGGCTCTCTAAAACTTCCGGGTTGTCTCCCTGGCAGCGCTTTCTCTAAAGCCATTAAGCTAGGCATATAGTGCTCAAGTAATGGATCCACCCGGATCCCAAGGTATATCAAAGCCAATTTTAATTAGCAATGATTTGTAATTTAGTAGTGAGCACAAAGCAACATATATCATGTAATGACGAAGTCTAACTCTCTTCCTATGCATCGGCATGTCATAAAAGAACTATTCATGCACACATATTAAAGGCCAATGCATAGTATAAACAGTTTCTTGCAATTTTATCATGTTGAAAACATAGAGAGGTGGAGATATAGTTCCTCTCTCATAATAATTGCAAGTAGGAGCAGCAAGCACATGCATATTATATCTATCAAAATCATCATGTGCAACAGTATAAGGCAACCCATCAATATAATCCTTAATACAAGCAAACTTCTCCGATATAGTGTAGTTTGGAGAATTCAAAAAGATAATAGGACTATCATGCGTGGGTGCAATAGCAACAATTTCATGTTTAACATAAGGAACTATAGCAAGTTCATCTCCATAAGCATAATTCATATTGGCATCTTGGCCACAAGCATAGCAAGCATCGTCAAAAGGGGATATTTCAAGGGAATCAACGGGATCATAACAATCATCATAGCAATCATCCTTCGGTAAGCACGAAGGGAAATTAAACAATGTATGAGTTGAAGAGTTACTATCATTAGAAGGTGGGCACGGGTAGCTAATCCGCTCTTCCTCCTTTTGTTCTTCGCTCTTCTCCTCATCTTTTTCATCCAATGAGCTTACAGTTTCATCAACTTCTTCTTCCATAGACTCCTGCAAAATATTAGTCTCTTCTTGGACAGCGGGGTAATCCTCAATACATGGTTCAACATAAGCATTAGAAGCATAATCATCATAGCAATATTTAAGTATGGAAAAATTTTCAGATTTATAAAGAGTAGCACCATACGTTTCAATCAAAGAAGCAATTTCATAAGCACCCTTAAAAGCAAAAAATTCTTCAATTTGTTGAATATCATAGTAACTATAAACACCCTTAACATACGAAGATAAGATTCCATTATCAATAAACTCACATTGGTAGGGAAGGTGTTTCTTAGGGTTTTCAGAACAACAAGTAACATCATACATATAACATAAATTCCAAACATAGCATTGCAAAACGATGAATTTGACCCAATAGAATTTTCCCTTTTTCAGATATTCGGTGTCGCGCATAACAAGCATGCTCATCTAAAGATTTTCCCTGAACTAAGCTAGTTGGGGTTTCAGCACGAGCACATAGGGATCGAAGATGATCCAAGTAATAAGCTTCAGGAGTGTCATAGATTTTGAGTGGTTCTTCAACCATTGGTTCGGTAGGTACAACTAATTTTTGTGTTATTTTGCGTTTCCTACCCATACCTAAAGATAGAAAACAACTAAGAACAGAAAATAAAAATTACTTAGTGATAAAGCAAACAAGCACACACGAGAATATTCACCCCACGCTATTGCTCCCCGGCAACGGCACCAGAAAAAGGTCTTGATAACCCACAAGTATAGGGGATCACAACAGTTTTCGATAAGTAAGAGTGTCGAACCCAACGAGGAGCTAAAGGTAGAACGAATATTCCCTCAAGTTCTATCGACCACCGATACAACTCTACGCACGCTTGAGGTTTGCTTTACCTAGAACAAGTATGAAACTAGAAGTACTTTGTAGGTGTTTTTGTATAGGTTTGCAAGAAAGTAAAGAGCACGTAAATAAAAGCTAGGGACTGTTTAGATAAAGACACTACTAAATTAGTTTTAGTAGAGAGCTTGTTGTCACGAGAAAGTTATTTGTCCCTAGGCAATCGATAACTAGACCGGTAATCATTATTGCAATTTTATTTGAGGGAGAGGCATAAGCTAACATACTTTCTCTACTTGGATCATATGCACTTATGATTGGAACTCTAGCAAGCATCCGCAACTACTAAAGATCATTAAGGTAAAACCCAATCATAGCATTAAAGTATCAAGTCCCTTTATCCCATACGCAAACAACCTACTTACTCGGGTCTGTGCTTCTGTCACTCACGCCACCCACCATAAGCAAATCATAAACATATTGCAAACCCTACAGCAGGGATCCCTCACACTTGCGCGTCGTGGATAGCACCATAGGACAACACCAATAATAAAACATGCAACTCAAACCAATCATGATCATCAAATAGCCATAGGACAAAACGGATCTACTCAAACATTATAGGATAGCCATACATCATTGGGAAATAATATATAGCATTGAGCACCATGTTTAAGTAGAGATTACAGCGGGTAAGAGAGAGGTTACACCGCTGCATAGAGGGGGGAAGAGTTGGTGATGATGGCGGTGAAGTTGTTGGTGAAGATTGCGGTGATGATGATGGCCACGGCGGCGTTCCGGCGCTACCGGAAGAGAATGGGAGAGGGGGGCCCTCTGTCTTCTTCTTCCTTGACCTCCTCCCTAGATGGGAGAAGGGTTTCCCCTCTGGTCCTTGGCCTCCATGGCGTGGGAGGGGTGAGAGCCCCTCCGCTATAGGATCTATCTCTCTGTCTCTCTCTGTTTCTGCATTCTGTTCTGCTGCCCTTTCACCGTTTCTTTTATATCCGGAGATCCATAACTTTCTTGCGGCCAAAGTAGAGCATCAACCGCCTTACGAGGGGCCCACGAGGGTGGGGGCGCGCCTGCCTGTAGTGGTCATGGGCCCCACCCTCGTGGCCACCTCGGGCATCGTCTCGCGTTGATTTTCTTGCCAAAAATCACAAATATTCCAAAATAATTCTCCGTCCGTTTTTATCCCGTTTGGATTCTGTTTGATATGGATATTCTGTGAAACCAAAAACATGCAACAGACAAGAACTAGCACTGGGCACTAGATCAATATGTTAGTCTCAAAAATAGTATAAAAAGTTGCCAAAAAGTATATGGAAGTTGTAGAATATTGGCATGGAATAATCAAAAATTATAGATACGACGGAGACGTATCAGCAGGTTGCACAGATGTTGAGAAGGTGCGCTTTGCTGCACATCAATTGGATGGACCCACAGCCTCATGGTGGGAGAATTACACGGCCACTTTCCCTATAGCCAATGTCACTTGGGAACAGTTCCAGCAAGCCGTTCGCACTGCACATGTCTCAACTGGAGCTATGACATGAATAAGCATGAGTTTCACAACTTGCGCCAAGGAGATCGTACTGTGGGGTAGTACGTGGATGAGACACAGATGTTGCTAAGCAGGAGAAGTTTATGGAAGGGTTGAATGATGAAATGAGTATGCAATTGATGGTGGCCACCTTTACTAACTACCAGGAGTTGGTAGACAAGGCTCTTATGATTGAAGGGAAGCAGCAGCAAATTGAGAGCTGCAAGAGGAAGTATGGACAAGGGAAGTACAATTCAGCAGCTCAGGAGAAGCCCCGTTTTACCCCGAACTCGGGAGGATATACTCATAACCATGGAGGCCATACCCACAATGGAGAAAGTTCACATAACCACAGTGGCCCCAAGAATGGAGACGGGAATGGAGCAAGTAGCAATCAGAACCACTCTAACTCAGCCACACCCGCCAAGAAGGATCTAAGTCACATTACTTGTTTCAAGTACGGGAAGACTGGACATTACGCCACTGAGTGTTCTGAAGCAAAGAATGGTAACGACAATGGAAGATCTGGGAAGAAGCCCAACCCTTTCAACAGGGGACAATTGAACCACGTGAACGTGGAGGAGGTTGAAGAGCAGCCAGATGCAATTATTGGTAAGTGTTTGGTTAAGTCGTTTACTGCAATCGTTCTTTTTGATACTGGTGCATCGCATTCATACATTTCAAGGGGATTTGTGGATAAATATAAGTTGCCCACCAAAGTTCTTAGGACCCCTATGTTAGTAAGCTCGCCAGGAGCGGAGTATATTGCAAGCCAAGGTTGTTTTCAGATGCCATTGACCATAGGTAGGCATGTTTTCCCCTCAGACTTGATAATTTTGGAGTCACGAGGATTGGATGTGATACTAGGCATGGATTGGCTATCGATGTATGGGGGAAACATCGATTGTGCCAGTAAGACAATTATGCTCACTACACCGGAGGGAAAAAGGATCAAGTATGTATCCAGGCAAGCGCCAAGGAGAACCCAAGTAAATTCCCTCACAGGTGTTGTTCAGGAGGAAGTGCCTGTAGTGAAGGATTATCCGGACGTATTTCCAGAGGAACTACCAGGTATGCCGCCGGATCGAGACATTGAGTTTTTGATAGAGATGCTGCCAGGCACCAGACCAATATTAAAGAGACCATACCGGATGCGCGCAAATGATCTGGAGGAGATTAAGAACAAGATTAAGGAGTTATTGGAGAAAGGTTACACTCGACGAAGTTTGTCACCATGGGGAGCCCCAGTGCTCTTGGTTGAGAAGAAGGATGGATCTTTGAGAATGGTTGTTGATTATCGTGCATTTAATGAAGTGGCGATCAAGAACAAGTACCCTTTTGCCGATAATCAACCATTTGTTTGACCAGCTGCAAGGAGCTAAAGTATTCTCCAAGATCAATGTGCGATCAGGATACCACCAACTGAACATTCGAGAACAGGATATACCTAAGACAACCTTCACCACAAGGTTCGGACTATATGAGTACACGGTTATGTCATTTGGACTTACTAATGCCCCTGCCTATTTCATGAGTATGATGAATAAGGTGTTCATGGAGTTCTTGGATTAATTTGTTGTGGTGTTTATTGATGATATTTTGGTGTACTCGAAGAATGAAGAGGAACACAAGGAGCATTTGCGTTTAGTCCTCGAGAAGCTCAGGGAACATCAGTTATACGCCAATTTCAGCAAGTGTGAGTTTTGGTTGAAGGAAGTAGGGTTTCTTGGACATGTTATATCAGGAGAAGATATAGCAGTAGACCCTACCAAGGTTCAGTCCGTCACGGATTGGCTAGCACCCACCTCCGTGGGAGAGATCCGCAGTTTTCTTGGACTCGCGGGATACTACCGGAGATTCATTGAGAATTTCTCTAAGATTGCGAAGCCCATGACGGATTTGTTGAAGAAAGACACCAAGTTCAAATGGACAGATGAATGTGAGGCAAGTTTTCAGGAGCTGAAGAAACGTTTGGTTACAGCCCAATGCTGATTCTGCTGGATATACGCAAGGACTTCCATGTGTATTGCGACACTTCTCGCTTAGGAGTTGGAGGTGTACTTATGCAAGACGGAAGAGTTGTTTCATATGCCTCATGTCAGCTTCGACTGCATGAGTTGAATTATGCCACGCATGATTTGGAGTTAGCGGCTGTAGTGCATGCGCTCAAAACCTGGAGACATTTCCTTATTGCAAACCGATGTGATGTGTACACGGATCATAAGAGTTTGAAGTACATTTTCACACAGAATGAGCTGAATCTCGGGCAAAGGAGATGGTTGGAGCTTATAAAAGATTATGACATGAAGTTGCACTATCATGTAGCAGACGCTTTGAGCCGGAAGAGTTATGCCAATACCCTCGTAAGCGGAGGATTCCCAAAGGAGTTAGCCGAAGATCTCAGGGAGCTTCATTTGGAGATAGTCCCTAGAGGATTTGTTGCAGCATTGGAAGTTCAGTTGACATTATTGGGAAAGATTCGCGAAGCTCAGAAGGATGACATAGAAATTGCCGAGATAAAGGAGAGGATGAGTAAAGGAAAAGCCAAAGGTTTTCGTGAGAATGAGCACGACACCTTGTGGTTTGAGGACCGTGTTTATGTGCGTAGTAACGCAGAGATCAGGAAGTTGATACTTCAGGAAGCTCATGACTCGCTATACTCGATACACCCCGAAAACACCAAGATGTATCTATTTATATTAAAAAAATACTTGATGGGTTACCAGAATAAAGATAATTAGCTTAGAAAATCCCACAATAATTAGAAATATCCAACCTTTAATTCGGTGTGTGTATTCCCAGTCAACAAAGTACAACCGTTAGATCTTCATAAACCAGGTGGGACCATATCATGAAATTGGGTTACCAGAATAAAGATAATTAGCTTAGAAAATCCCACAATAATTAGAAATATCCTCTAGGTTTTAGGGTACAATTTCTACATCATCTTCCTCCGGCAAACAACACTCTGAGGTCAGCTTCCCCCAACCAGTGGCACTTCAGAATTGTCTTCCTCCAGCGGGCACAAGCCAGCTCCGTCGAGCAATCAGACCATATCAAGTAAGTACAATCTGCAAAGCCTCAGAGGTTCATTGTCCTCTAGGTTTTAGGGTACAATTTCTACATTATCTTCCTCCGACGAACAACACTTCGAGGTCAACTTCCCCCAACCAGTGGCACTTCAGAATTGTCTTCCTCCAGCAGGCACAAGCCAGCTCTGTCAGAGCAATCAGACCATATCAAGTAAGTACAATCTGCAAAAAAATAGATCAGACATGTTAATGGATCAATTATAGTTCAATTATGCTCAAGCAGCGCTCATCTAAAAAGATTTCACATGTTACCTCAGAAGATTGATTATGTAGAATTCAATATGTGTGGGTTCCTATCTTAATGGTGTAGCGTTCATGCTTTTTACTCATCTGGAGAAGGCTGATGTCATGGATGGTGAATCCAGTGCATTCACGTTGAGGTAGTATACTATAAATTAGAATTATACTACAACTATAATAAAAACAAGTGGGACTGCCTGCTGCGACATAGAGTAACATATATGATGCATCAGATGGTTTTCATATTATAGATCAGACCATATCAAGTAAGTACAATCTGCAAAAAAAATAGATCAGACATGTTAATGGATCAATTATAGTTCAATTATGCTCAAGCAGCGCTCATTTGAAAAGATTTCACATGTTACCTCAGAAGGTTGATTATGTAGAATTCAATATGTGTGGGTTCCTATCTTAATGGTGTAGCGTTCATGCTTTTTACTCATCTAGAGAAGGCTGCTGTCATGGATGGTGCATCCAGTGTATTCACGTTGAGGTAGTATACTATAAATTAGAATTATACTACAACTATAACAAAAACAAGTGGGATTGCCTGCTGCGACATAGAGTAACATATATGGTGCATCAGATGGTTTTCATATTATAGATCAGACCTCTTAATGGATCAATAGTACTTCAATTATACTGTAGGCAGTGCTAATCTTAAAAGATTAGACATGTCACCTCACAAGGTTTGTTATGTAGAAACAAAAGAAACCATGAAGTGTATTCTACATTAAGTAATGCAATTCTATAGGTATGGGTTCCTATCTTTCTGGTTGCACGTTCATATCTTAATGGTTGCACGTTCATACTTTTATTCATCTAAAGAAAGTTGATGCCATGGATGTTGGTTCCAGTGTATTCATGTTAAGATAATATACTCTAGAAGACTACATCCATACTACAGCTATAACAGAAACGAATGGGGTTGCTTGCTGCAATATACAGAAACATATATACATGGTTTTCATATTTGACCAACCTCAAATTCGAGGTTCCTGTCATAATGCCAACAGCTCCATCTGAAACAATAATTTTAGACCAGCTATCAGTAAAATTGTATTTATTCATCTACTATGATTTCATATATCTATTCCAGTTTAAAAAATCTTCAATCTTTTTTGTTGTCACACAATCATTGGAGGCAGTTGCAACAATTTTTTTGTATTTATAAAGCTTGCATGGTACTTTACTAATCAACATTTTGTTCTTATATTTTTAGGGCCTCAAAGAATATGGCACATACACCATTGAATGCATTGACTACACGAAACGAGGCATGGACAATCAAAGTTTAAGACTTTGGGCCACAATTAACTTATTGACTAATGAACTCATTAGCACTGATTGATTTTATTAGATAAAAAGGTGCAGGTATTACATATATAATGTCTCTTCAGTTTTCCTTTTCCAAAGTTTGCTAATGTTTTCTCTCTATGTAGGGCAATGTGATCCATGCTTCTATTGGGAGCAAACTGGTCAATAAATTTAAAGCAAAAATTAAAGAGGACTACATCTACATAACTAAGACCTTCAAAGTGTGGAAGTATGAAAAATATCGACCATTGAAGAACAATCTCAAAATCAGTTTCTTTTTTATACAACAGTGAAGGAAGTGGATGGAGGAAAATCCAAGTTTTTGGACTACCACTTCGAATTTGCTGATAGTGATACCTTGTAGAGTAGGGTGAATATTGATAAACAGTGCTCAGGTATGAACCAATGTATCAAATAGCGGGCTATGCCATATATCAGCGGTCCTTCACATCAGCTATAGTGGGGCTATAGTTAGCTATTTGATATTCAAGGAATCTACAAGAGTGCATGGAATATTTTAAAGCGAGCTTCACTTTTGAAGTTGACAACAAACTTGAGATGGAATATCCAAATGAAATAGTTGAAGAAGTATGCACATGCACATTTCAGTATTTTAAATGGTTTATAAAATTATAAACTCACTATGTTCTTTATAGGGCATACTAGAAAGGCAAGATACACAAGGTTCTTCAAATTCTATTACGCAGAAGTCAGATAATGAGGTATTGCCACTAATTAATGGTTTTGCTGTCACAAGTGTGCACATTTTTCTTTAAAATATTAAAAATAATTTCATTTTCATAGGGCAATCACTCTTCCAAGACTGCGACAAAAGATGATAAGAAGGATATATGCACAAAGGTAACTTCTAAATCATCTAACAAAAAACAACAATGGAGGACAAAGAGACGGAAGTCTAGCAAAAGATGTGTCAATGTTTGCTTCCAGAAATAGCAGAAAACCAATTGTTAAAATTGAAGCTCCTGATGACAAGGTAACAAATTGAAAACATTGTCACCTTGTATATGCATTATAGTTTTTACGGCGTATTTATTTATGAAATCACAAACCACACAGGCAGAGCCAAAAACTGTTTCACAGAAGATAAAACGACAGACAAAACGTAAGAGATGTAAACAGGATTTGAAAAGAAAGGCTTCACGAAATAACAAAAAGTTCTTATAGAGAACAATCTGTTCGATAGGTATTCGTTCAAATTACTTTCCCTCTTCTCTATATATTAATACTACTATTCTTGTATGACATCGCCGACAAAAAACTGGAAAATCTACTCCCTCCGTTCCAAATTACTCGTCGTGGTTTTAGTTCGGCTGGCCGGCGCGGGCATGCCGGGGCGGCGGCCCCGGGGACGCGGAGGCAGGGGAGTGCGGTGGCCGGCGGTTCCCGGCGTGGGGGCTACGGGATGGCCTCGTTTCGGGGGTCCGTGCTCTCCCGGATCCGGCCAGGACGGCGGCTTCCATGGCGGGCCTCCGCGCATGGCGGGCGGGCTGGGGCGTGGCTGCTCCGGCTGGCGTCTGCGGATCCATGGTGGTGGCGGTGTGCCACGGATCGACGGGGGCGGCGCGGCGGCGTCGCTCGAGAGGTACGGAACATTTGAGCTACAGGTTTATATATGATTACCATAGAGGGTGATTATGATAAAGATTGCGAACAAAACTATACACATGTCAAAAGGCCTACCAACAAGAAACCGCGAAGAGTTGTGAAAACAAACAAATCTAACAATGAGGTCAAAAGTACATACTTACTTGTATTGTTTTTAAGATAAACACAAAGTCCCATTCTGTGTTCTAATTTGGATTAATATAAATTAATATTACCGATATAGTACTAATTTTGATTGGTATGTCTGCTCATACATATAATTACATTTTAAAATTCCCATGAACTTATTACTAGGTACTATGTACTACCTCATTCAATAGTTATAGACCACTTACAAAAAAAATCATATATTTTTCCGAGATTAGAAAGAAAAATTATGAAAATGTTTACCACTAAAAGTCATTTCGTTGATCACATTATATTGGTTCAACCGCACAACCATAGGAAAAGGATAAGAAAAGGGGGATAAATTACAGAGTCGGAAAAGGAAAAATAGGGAACATCAGGTGGTACTTTGAAGAATGTTACCCGCTGTGAAGGATGAGGGTGATGTGCCGGGCTACCTCGACCAGAAATAGAAACCATGTGTCTGCTTTGCGCACTTATGAAAGAAAACGTAGCCAGCAATCCCATACTCAAGCTAGATGCAAGAGGGCTGCAGGTCCGCAGGAGATGAAATCAACGACCAAAGAAACTGCACGGACGCCACCGCCACCCTTTACAAGCCTAGGCGACCGAAGAGGCGTCTGAGGACACAGGCAAGCCGCCGTCCATGCTGAACATGTGCCATAACCAGCTGCGGGGGTGGCTCCAGGTGAGGAAGATAAACCTCCATGAAGCGAATCAGCAAAGAAAGCTGATGGGAGATATCCAGCAGCAGCAATTTTTCAGTGAGAAGCAAGATTTAGGAAAAGAGAAAGGGGATCGGAGGAGATGGATGGGGAAAACAGGAACGGAGAAGTCAAGAAGTCTATAGAATAGGAAAGTGGAGAATGATAATGGTGGGACCCATTAACTAATGACGTTTTGTAGTACTACACACACCTAGCTACTGTGAGTGCACGTGTCTGATATTAAGACAAAATATATCAATGAGTTCAAACCAAAAAGACAAAATATATCAAGGTTCTCTGGTAATAAGAGTAATGGATTGGTACGATAGCTAAAATATAAAGGGAGGCTTATATTTTAACGATATATTGTTTGCTCTCCCAGAGTCCTCACTTCGTTCCCTTTAACACAGTACGCTCATCCTTGATACTGTTGCGGACGTCTATAAAAACAAATACATACCAGCAAAGTTTATATGGATATCAAGACTATAAAAAATCTAAATAAATTTCAGTAAAAACAATAAATAAATATACCAATCTTGGGTACCATTAGCAACTAACTTGTGACTACATTAAAACAAAAGCAACGAGGACTATTCCTCTGTTCCAATTTAGCTGTTGATGTGTACTAAATCAGCGCCAACTATTAACTAATAAAGAAAGTAATAAATTTGTATAAAAACCTAAGCAACATGATAAAAATGTTAGCAAAAATATATAGATATAATTTGAAGAATATAGTCGATCTTAAGACTAGAACATACAAATATAATTTCAAAAATGCAGTCGATCATAAAACTACAGTTAGTACGGAAAATGAGAATGGGCAACATATATATTTATATACCAATAAAAAACCAAACATACCAAAGAAAAAAAGTTCACAAAATTCTAATACTTGATAATATCATCACATTTGTTTAAATTTTCTATGGACAAATTACATAATATTTTCTCAAAAATTGACTTCAAAAAATCCTAACCCGCGCATCGAGCGGACCATTTTGCTAGTTTGGATTTAAAGGAGCATTTCTGGTGGACGGCAATGAAGAAGGATATTGCCGAGTATGTAGCTGTATGTGATGTATGTCAAAGAGTGAAGGCAGAACATCAGAAGCCAGCAAGATTACTGTAGCCTATGCCGATACCCGAATGGAAGTGGGATAAGCTTGGCATGGATTTTATCACCGGATTACCAAAGACCTGATTGGGATATGATTCTATTTAGGTAGTAGTGGATCGTCTGACCAAAGTAGCTCACTTTATCCCAGTGAAAACCACCTATACAAGTGCGAATTTGGCCAAGATATATATGACCAGGATCGTATGTCTGCACGGAGGTCCAACAACCATCGTATAAGATAGAGGAACACAGTTCACTTCAAAGTTTTGGCATCAGTTGCACCAGACTCTGGGAACCAGACTAGAGTTCAGTACAACTTTTCATCCGCAGACCAATGGACAGACCGAGTAAATCAGATTCTGGAGGACATGTTGAGAGCTTGTGCGCTAGATTATGGATCTAGTTGGGATGATAACTTGCCCTACGCAGAGTTATCATACAACAACAGCTACCAGGCCAGTTTGAAGATGGCACCTTTCGAAGCTTTGTATGGAAGGAGGTGCAGAACACCGTTAATGTGGATGAAGTTGGAGACCATCAGTTGTTTGGACCAGATTTGATCAAAGAGTCCGAAGAGAAGGTTAAGTTGATTCGAGATAGACTGAAGGTAGCTCAGTCCAGGCAGAAGAGTTATGCAGACTCAAAGCGCAAGGAGGTAGTTTATGAAATCAGAGATAGAGCATATCTTCGTGTATCACCTCTGCGAGGATTTAAACGATTTGGAGTTAAGGGAAAGTTAGCCCCGAGATTTGTAGGACCATACCAAGTTCTGGAATGTATGGGAGAAGTGGCCGACAAGTTAGAGTTACCTGAAGGACTGTCAGGAGTTCATGATGTGTTCCACGTTTCCCAGTTGAAGAAGTGTCATGCTGAGATGGTCGATATCCCTCTGAGAGATACAGTGCCACTGGAAGAAATTCAGTTGGATAGTGATTTGACTTATGAGGAGAAACCAGTCAAGATTCTCGAGTTTGCCAGCCGAGTCACAGGCAGCAAGGTTATCAAGTTTTGCATAGTTCAGTGAAGCCACCATACCGAGGAGAAAGCCACCTAGGAACGAGAGGATGATCTACGGAAAGACCACCCACACCTATTTTCTAGCCAACCCGAATCTCGAGGGCGAGATTCATCTTAAGGGGGTTAGGTTTGTAACATCCGAAATTTTCAATTTGGAATGTTATACATAGGTCATCATATGCATATCATATTTTATTTTGCATTTTGGTTGTGATCCTAAAAATCCTAAGCAACTCAAGGACCCACGGAGAGAGTTGGGGATTTCTTTTATTTTTCATATTTTAATTTTCATGAATATTGAAAAGAGGATCATTTTGGTTTTAATTATTTTTCTCTCCATACATCATATTAACATATATGAGAGGAGATAAAATGACTTCTCCAAAATAAAATAAATATTGGAGGAAAAATGTTAAAATCAAATAAATAATTTTATTTGGTTTTTATCGCTATTTTATTTGAATTAGAAAAATATGCATTTTCAGAATTGCATTTTAGGCCAAGAAAATGTGCACTTTGTTCTAAATATTTTATTTAGACGGCAAAAATTGTTTTTGGCATTTTTAGATTTTTTAAAATATTTTTATTTAGGATTTTTTCCTTTTCGGCGGAATTGTTTTTTAAGTCATTCGCCCGACTAGGCCAACGGCCCAGCCAAGCGGGCCGAAGCCCAGCGCCACCGCCACCTCCCACGTCGCCGTGCCGCGAACGGACGCCGAGGGGAGTCCGAGCCGGACACCTCCCTGGGCCGGCCCCTTCCCCAAGCAACGCCGCTGCCCGTCCCCTTTATAAGCGCGCCCGGGCCCCCTTGGAGCCCCAAGCCGCTCCGCCGCCGCCTGCCCTCGCCCGCGCCGCCGCATCGCCTTGCCGTCACAGCCACCCGCCGCCTCGCCTCACCGCCGCAGCCATCCGCCGCCTCGCCGCTGCCGCGCCGCGCCCCGCAACCACCCGCTGCGGATCTCGCCGGAGCCGCCGCCGTTGACCCCATTTGACCGGTCGGTTTTTCTCTGTTAAACCCCAATTTTTTTTGTTTTCCTGTTTAATTTCTTAGATCGGTTTTCATCGGTTTATTTTATTTAGCGGACGTTCGTCCGTTCGTTCGTTTTAACGAACATTGTTCGCCGGTTAGGTTCACACAGCGAACGTTCGTTCATTAGTCTTTTCTTTTTATTTTGTTTTTAGCCAGGGACCTATTCGCAATTATTTTTATTGCAGATTAGCCCCTGATCTTCAAACCCTCGCCGTTTCTTAACCGTTTGTCCAAATCCAGTGAAACCAACACCAAAATCTTTGTCTCGAGCCCCTCTTTCTGTTTAATCAACTTGAACAAGGTTTTGACAATTTAATATTTGGTTTCAAGCAGACTTGAATTCAAAGTTCTTTTGACCATAGTTTCAGTTCGGTCGCTCCGATTTGATTGATTCTTTTTTCATATATATTCTCTTCAGTTGAATTTTCAGATTTGATATTTTTTATTTGAGTTTTACTCATGCATCTTGCTTGAGTGCTTATATATGGTATTGATTATTTGCGATCAAATTCCCGGAGTGCGAAGCGTGCTACTACGAGTCTTTAGGATTTGCGGATCGTCAGCAAGGAAAGTAACACATTCATCATACTCTTTTCATACCTAGTTTTTATGCATTAGTTACAATCCTCAAACATTGCATGAGTAGGATCTCTTAACTTGTGGGTTTTGGGAAGTGGATGATGAGGTAGAACCTATTGCCCTTTTATTATCAAACCCTTGGGAGTTACTTCTACGTTATGCTTAAATTGCCATGCTATGCTCATAGACGTGGATTGGGTTTTAGTGTATCCATGGCAGATGTGAGATTATTGTTTAATGGTTAAGTTAAGGTGGCTACTTAAATACACATCTGGGTGGATTGGTTGCGGGCACCTGGAGAATCCAGTGTTGTCCTAGGATATCCCGGAGTACCCGTGTGATCATCCTATGGTTCGCCACCCGGGCTCAAAGGGATCATAAGATTATTCATGCTAGAAACTTCCGTGTGCAGCCACAAGCTATTATGGGCTCTAGCATAGTTGAGTATGTTGCATGACCTCTTTCAATGGTGGGCTAGCAGATGTAGGGGAAAGTAGGTGTAACTATCCACCCAGAGTAAAGAGTTAATGTTTCTGAAAGATTGTGTCTCGGTCATCCGATTCTCAAACACCATGTAGTGCGAGAAATCCAACGGAGGAGATCGAGTCTTGTGGGGAAAAGTGCGCAAACCTCTGCAGAGTGTACAAACTAATCATGATTAGCCATGTCCCCGGTTATGGACATCTTGAGTATCTGGTTCTTGGATTGTCATGTTGATCTCATCACTCTAAATTAATTTGTTGGGTTATTAATACTGCTTAATTGGGATTGAGTTGGAGGAACCTTCTCAATGTTTAACAACTACCATGATAGTTAAACAAAATATATTCCTTTGTTGTAGGAAAAAATTGGCTTTTTCGCAAAACATTATAACCATAGAGCCTCCACAAGCCATATATGCATGTAGTGATAGCATTTATCCTATTCATTGCTCTACTGTGTTACATTGCCAGCATATTCCATGTGCTAACCCGTTTCGGGCTGCAACATATCATGTTGCAGACTTTTCAGACGAAGAGTAAGGTGCGCTAGGTCGTTGCGTGCACTCAGCTATGCCGTTGGAGTTGATGGACTCACTTTATCTTCCAAATCTTCCGTTGTTGTCTTATTTAGTTGGCCTTAAGCCATATTTATTGTAATAAGTTCTCTCTTGAGACTATCGATGTAATAAGTGTGTGACTGCTACTCTGTTATAAATCCTTCAAGTACTGTGTGTGTCAGCATTACCGATCCAGGGATGACACTTAAGCACAGAGATTTGACCGTCTGAGGTCGGATCGCTACAACAAACCACATGACGGGTGACAAGAATCTATTGAAGGAAATATGCCCTAGAGGCAATAATAAAGTTATTATTTATTTCCTTATATCATGATAAAGGTTTATTATTCATGCTAGAATTGTATTAACCGGAAACATAATGCATGTGTGAATACATAGACAAACAGAGTGTCACTAGTATGCCTCTACTAGACTAGTTCGTTAATCAAAGATGGTTATGTTTCCTAACCATGAACAAAGAGTTGTTATTTGATTAACGAGGTCACATCATTGGTTGAATGATCTGATTGACATGACCCATTATATTAGCTTAGCACCCGATCGTTTAGTATGTTGCTATTGCTTTATTCATGACTTATACATGTTCCTACGACTATGAGATTATGCAACTCCCGTTTGCCAGAGGAACACTTTGGGTACTACCAAACGTCACAACGTAACTGGGTGATTATAAAGGAGTATTACAGGTGTCTCCAATGGTAGATGTTGGGTTGGCGTATTTCGAGATTAGGATTTGTCACTCCGATTGTCGGAGAGGTATCTCTGGGCCCTCTCGGTAATGCACATCACTTAAGCCTTGCAAGCATTGCAACTAATGAGTTAGTTGCGGGATGATGTATTACGGAACGAGTAAAGAGACTTGCCGGTAAGGAGATTGAACTAAGTATTGGATACTGACGATCGAATCTCGGACAAGTAACATACCGATGACAAAGGGAACAACGTATGTTGTTATGCGGTCTGACCGATAAAGATCTTCGTAGAATATGTAGGAGCCAATATGGGCATCCAGGTCCCGCTATTGGTTATTGACCGGAGACGTGTCTCGGTCATGTCTACATTGTTCTCGAACCGTAGGGTCCGCACGCTTAACGTTACGATGACAGTTATTATGAGTTTATGCATTTTGATGTACCGAAGGTTGTTCGGAGTCCCGGATGTGATCACGGACATGACGAGGAGTCTCGAAATGGTCGAGACATAAAGATTGATATATTGGAAGCCTATGTTTGGAAATCGGAAGTGTTCCACGTGAAATCAGGATTTTACCGGAATACCGGGTGGGTTACCGGAACCCCCCGGGAGCGATATGGGCCTTAATGGGCCTTAGTGGAAAGGAGAAAGGGGCAGCCCTAGTGGCCGCGCGCCTCCCCCCTTCCCTAGTCCTATTAGGACTAGGAGAAGGTGGCCGACCCCCCTCTCTCTCTTTCCCCCCCTTGAGGAATCCTATTCCAACTAGGATTGGGGGGGGATCCTACTCCCGGAGGGAGTAGGACTCCCTGGCGCGCCACCCCTTGGCTGGCCAGCCCCTCCCCCTTGGCTCCTTTATATACGGGGGAAGGGGAGCACCCTAGGACACACAAGTTGATCTACGGATCGTTCCTTAGCCGTGTGCGGTGCCCCCTTCCACCAAATTCCACCTCGGTCATATCGTTGCAGTGCTTAGGCGAAGCCCTGCGCCGGTAACACATCAAGATCGTCACCACGCCGTCATGCTGACGGTACTCTTCCCCGACGCTTTGCTGGATCGGAGCCCGGGGATCGTCATCGAGCTGAACGTGTGCTAAGAACTCGGAGGTGCCGGAGTAACGGTGCTGTGATCGGTCGGATCACGAGGAGAACGTACGACTACTTCCTCTACGTTGAGTCAACGCTTCCGCTTCAGTCTACAAGGGTATGTAGACAGCACTCTCCCCTCTCGTTGCTATGCATCACCATGATCTTGCGTGTGCGTAGGAATTTTTTTGAAATTACTGCGTTCCCCAACAGTGGCATCCGAGCCTAGGTTTTTATGGTTTGATGTTATTTGCACGAGTAGAACACAAGTAAGTTATGGACGATACAAGTCATACTGCCTACCAGCATGTCATACTTTGGTTCAGCGGTATTGTTGGACGAGACGATCCGGACCAACCTTACGCGTACGCTTACGCGAGACCGGTTCCCTCGACGTGCTTTGCACATAGATGGCTTGCGGAAGACTGTCTCTCCAACTTTAGTTGAACCGAGTGTGGCTATGCCCGGTCCTTGAGAAGGTTAAAACGGAGTCTATTTGACAAACTATCGTTGTGGTTTTGATGCGTAGGTAAGATGAGTTCTTGCTTAAGCCCGTAGCAGCCACGTAAAACTTTCAACAACAAAGTAGAGGACGTCTAACTTGTTTTTGCAGGGCATGTTGTGATGTGATGGTCAAGACATGATGCTAAATTTTATTGTATGAGATAATCATGTTTTGTAACCGAGTTATCGGCAACTGGCAGGAGCCATATGGTTGTCGCTTTATTGTATGCAATGCAATCGCGATGTAATGCTTTACTTTATTACTAAGCGGTAGTGATAGTCGTGGAAGCATAAGATTGGCGAGACGACAACGATGCTATGATGGAGATCAAGGTGTCGCGCCGGTGACGATGGTGATCATGACGATGCTTCAGAGATGGAGATCACAAGCACAAGATGATGATGACCATATCATAATCACTTATATTGATTGCATGTGATGTTTATCTTTTTATGCATCTTATCTTGCTTTGATTGACGGTAGCATTATAAGATGATCTCTCACTAAATTATCAAGAAGTGTTCTCCCTGAGTATGCACCGTTGCAAAAGTTCTTCATGCTGAGACACCATGTGATGATCGGGTGTGATAGGCTCTACGTTCAAATACAACGGGTGCAAAACAGTTGCACACGCGGAATACTCAGGTTATACTTGACGAGCTATGCATATAAGATATGACCTCGGAACACAGAGACCGAAAGGTCGAGCGTGAATCATATAGTAGATATGATCAACATAACGATGTTCACCATTGAAAACTACTCCATATCACGTGATGATCGGTTATGGTTTAGTTGATTTGGATCACGTGATCACTTAGAGGATTAGAGGGATGTCTATCTAAGTGGGAGTTCTTAATTAATTTGATTAACTAAACTTAAACTTATCATGAACTTAGTATCTGATAGTATCTTGCTTGTTTATGTTGATTGTAGATAGATGGCTCGTGCTGTTGTTCCGATAAATTTTAATGCGTTCCTTGAGAAAGCAAAGTTGAAAGATGATGGTAGCAATTACACGGACTGGGTCCATAACTTGAGGATTATCCTCATTGCTGCATACAAGAATTACGTCCTGGAAGCACCGCTAGGTGCCAGGCCTGCTGCTAGAGCAACACCAGAAGTTATGAACGTTTGGCAGAGCAAAGCTGATGAGTACTCGATAGTTCAGTGTGCCATGCTTTACGGCTTAGAACCGGGACTTCAACGACGTTTTGAACGTCATGGAGCATATGAGATGTTCCAGGAGTTGAAGTTAATATTTCAAGCAAATGCCCGGATTGAGAGATATGAAGTCTCCAATAAGTTCTATAGCTGCAAGATGGAGGAGAACAGTTCTGTCAGTGAGCATATACTCAAAATGTCTGGGTATAATAATCACTTGATTCAATTGGGAGTTACTCTTCCAGATGATTGCGTCATTGACAGAATTCTCCAATCACTGCCACCAAGCTACAAGAGCTTCATGATGACCAAGACTATTCCCGAGCTCTTCGCAATGCTAAAAGCTGCGGAGGTAGAAATCAAGAAGGAGCATCAAGTGTTGATGGTTAACAAAACCACTAGTTTCAAGAAAAAGGGCAAAGGGAAGAAAAAGGGGAACTTCAAGAAGAACGGCAAGCGAGTTGCTGCTCAAGAGAAGAAACCCAAGTCTGGACCTAAGCCTGAAACTGAGTGCTTCTACTGCAAGCAGACTGGTCACTGGAAGCGGAACTGCCCCAAGTATTTGGCGGATAAGAAGGATGGCAAGGTGAACAAAGGTATATGTGATATACATGTTATTGATGTGTACCTTACTAATGTTCGCAGTAGCACCTGGGTATTTGATACTGGTTCTGTTGCTAATATTTGCAACTCAAAACAGGGACTACAGAATAAGCGGACACTAGCAAAGGACGAGGTGACGATGTGCGTGGGAAATGGTTCCAAAGTCGATGTGATCGCAGTTGGCACGCTACCTCTACATCTACCTTCGGGATTAGTATTAGACCTAAATAATTGTTATTTGGTACCAGCGTTGAGCATGAACATTATATCTGGATCTTGTTTGATGCGAGACGGTTATTCATTTAAATCAGAGAATAATGGTTGTTCTATTTATATGAGTAATATCTTTTATGGTCATGCACCATTGAAGAGTGGTCTATTTTTGATGAATCTCGATAGTAGTAATACACATATTCATAATGTTGAAGCCAAAAGATGCAGAGTTGATAATGATAGTGCAACTTATTTGTGGCACTGCCGTTTAGGTCATATCGGTATAAAGCGCATGAAGAAACTCCATACTGATGGACTTTTGGAGTCACTTGATTATGAATCACTTGGCACTTGCGAACCGTGCCTCATGGGCAAGATGACTAAAACACCGTTCTCCGGAACTATGGAGAGAGCAACAGATTTGTTGGAAATCATACATACGGATGTATGTGGTCCGATGAATGTTGAGGCTCGTGGCGGATATCGTTATTTTCTCACCTTCACAGATGATTTGAGCAGATATGGGTATATCTACTTAATGAAACACAAGTCTGAAACATTTGAAAATTTCAAAGAATTTCAGAGTGAAGTTGAAAATCATCGTAACAAGTAAATAAAGTTTCTACGATCAGATCGTGGAGGAGAATATTTGAGTTACGAGTTTGGTGTACATTTGAAAAATTGTGGAATAGTTTCGCCACTCACGCCACCCGGAACACCACAGCGTAATGGTGTGTCCGAACGTCGTAATCGTACTTTACTAGATATGGTGCGATCTATGATGTCTCTTACTGATTTACCGCTATCGTTCTGGGGATACGCTCTAGAGACGGCCGCATTCACGTTAAATAGGGCACCATCTAAATCCGTTGAGACGACGCCTTATGAACTATGGTTTGGCAAGAAACCAAAGTTGTCGTTTCTTAAAGTTTGGGGCTGCGATGCTTATGTGAAAAAGCTTCAACCAGATAAGCTCGAACCCAAATCGGAGAAATGTGTCTTCATAGGATATCCAAAGGAATTTGTTGGATACACCTTCTATCACAGATCCGAAGGCAAGACTTTTGTTGCTAAGTTCGGAAACTTTCTAGAGAAGGAGTTTCTTTCGAAAGAAGTGAGTGGGAGGAAAGTAGAACTTGACGAGGTAACTGTACCTACTCCTTTATTGAGAAGTAGTACATCACAGAAAACTGTTTCTGCGACACCTACACCAATAAATGAGGAAGCTAATGACGATGATCATGAAACTTTAGATCAAGATACTACTGAACCTCGTAGATCAACCAGAGTGAGATCCGCACCAGAGTGGTACGGTAATCCTATTCTAGAAATCATGTTACTAGACCATGATGAACCTACGAACTATGAAGAAGCAATGGTGAGCCCAGATTCCGCAAAGTGGCTTGAAGCCATGAAATCTGAGATGGGATCCATGTATGAGAACAAAGTATGGACTTTGGTTGACTTGCCTGATGATCGGCAAGCAATTGAGAACAAATGGATCTTTAAGAAGAAGACTGACGCTGATGGTAATGTTACTGTCTACAAAGCTCGACTTGTCGCAAAAGGTTTTCGACAAGTTCAAGGGATTGACTACGATGAGACTTTCTCACCCGTAGCGATGCTTAAGTCTGTCCAAATCATGTTAGCAATTGCCGCATTTTATGATTATGAAATTTGGCAGATGGATGTCAAAACTGCATTCCTGAATGGATTTCTGGAAGAAGAATTGTATATGATGCAACCGAAAGGTTTTGTCGATCCAAAGGGAGCTAACAAAGTGTGCAAGCTCCAGCGATCCATTTATGGACTGGTGCAAGCCTCTCGGAGTTGGAATAAACGCTTTGATAGTGTGATCAAAGCATTTGGTTTTATACAGACTTTCGGAGAAACCTGTATTTACAAGAAAGTGAGTGGGAGCTCTGTAGCATTTCTAATATTATATGTGGATGACATATTACTGATTGGAAATGATATAGAATTTCTGGATAGCATAAAGGGATACTTGAATAAAAGTTTTTCAATGAAAGACCTCGGAGAAGCTGCTTACATATTAGGCATAAAGATCTATAGAGATAGATCAAGACGCTTAATTGGACTTTCACAAAGCACATACCTTGACAAGATTTTGAAGAAGTTCAAAATGGATCAAGCAAAGAAAGGGTTCTTGCCTGTGTTACAAGGTGTGAGATTGAGTAAGACTCAAAGCCCGACCACTGCAGAAGATAGAGAGAAAATGAAAGATGTTCCCTATGCTTCAGCCATAGGCTCTATCATGTATGCAATGCTGTGTACCAGACCTGATGTGTGCCTTGCTATAAGTTTAGCAGGGAGGTACCAAAGTAATCCAGGAGTGGATCACTGGACAGTGGTCAAGAACATCCTGAAATACCTGAAAAGGACTAAGGATATGTTTCTCATATATGGAGGTGACAAAGAGCTCACCGTAAGAGGTTACGTTGATGCAAGCTTTGACACTGATCCGGACGATTCTAAATCGCAAACCGGATATGTGTTTACATTAAACGGTGGAGCTGTCAGTTGGTGCAGTTCTAAACAAAGCGTCGTAGCGGGATCTACATGTGAAGCGGAGTACATAGCTGCTTCGGAAGCAGCAAATGAAGGAGTCTGGATGAAGGAGTTCATATCCGATCTACGTGTCATACCTAGTGCATCGGGTCCAATGAAAATCTTTTGTCACAATACTGGTGCAATTGCCTTGGCAAAGGAATCCAGATTTCACAAAAGGACCAAACACATCAAGAGACGCTTCAACTCCATCCGGGATCTAGTCCAGGTGGGAGACATAGAGATTTGCAAGATACATACGGATCTGAATGTTGCAGACCCGTTGACTAAGCCTCTTCCACGAGCAAAACATGATCAGCACCAAAACTCCATGGGTGTTAGGATCATTACAGTGTAATCTAGATTATTGACTCTAGTGCAAGTGAGAGACTGAAGGAAATATGCCCTAGAGGCAATAATAAAGTTATTATTTATTTCCTTATATCATGATAAAGGTTTATTATTCATGCTAGAATTGTATTAACCGGAAACATAATGCATGTGTGAATACATAGACAAACAGAGTGTCACTAGTATGCCTCTACTAGACTAGTTCGTTAATCAAAGATGGTTATGTTTCCTAACCATGAACAAAGAGTTGTTATTTGATTAACGAGGTCACATCATTGGTTGAATGATCTGATTGACATGACCCATTATATTAGCTTAGCACCCGATCGTTTAGTATGTTGCTATTGCTTTATTCATGACTTATACATGTTCCTACGACTATGAGATTATGCAACTCCCGTTTGCCAGAGGAACACTTTGGGTACTACCAAACGTCACAACGTAACTGGGTGATTATAAAGGAGTATTACAGGTGTCTCCAATGGTAGATGTTGGGTTGGCGTATTTCGAGATTAGGATTTGTCACTCCGATTGTCGGAGAGGTATCTCTGGGCCCTCTCGGTAATGCACATCACTTAAGCCTTGCAAGCATTGCAACTAATGAGTTAGTTGCGGGATGATGTATTACGGAACGAGTAAAGAGACTTGCCGGTAACGAGATTGAACTAAGTATTGGATACTGACGATCGAATCTCGGACAAGTAACATACCGATGACAAAGGGAACAACGTATGTTGTTATGCGGTCTGACCGATAAAGATCTTCGTAGAATATGTAGGAGCCAATATGGGCATCCAGGTCCCGCTATTGGTTATTGACCGGAGACGTGTCTCGGTCATGTCTACATTGTTCTCGAACCGTAGGGTCCGCACGCTTAACGTTACGATGACAGTTATTATGAGTTTATGCATTTTGATGTACTGAAGGTTGTTCGGAGTCCCGGATGTGATCACGGACATGACGAGGAGTCTCGAAATGGTCGAGACATAAAGATTGATATATTGGAAGCCTATGTTTGGACATCGGAAGTGTTCCACGTGAAATCAGGATTTTACCGGAATACCGGGTGGGTTACCGGAACCCCCCGGGAGCGATATGGGCCTTAATGGGCCTTATTGGAAAGGAGAAAGGGGCAGCCCTAGTGGCCGCGCGCCTCCCCCCTTCCCTAGTCCTATTAGGACTAGGAGAAGGTGGCCGGCCCCCCTCTCTCTCTTTCCCCCCTTGAGGAATCCTATTCCAACTAGGATTGGGGGGGGGGGGGAATCCTACTCCCGGAGGGAGTAGGACTCCCTGGCGCGCCACCCCTTGGCCGGCCAGCCCCTCCCCCTTGGCTCCTTTATATACGGGGGCAGGGGAGCACCCTAGGACACACAAGTTGATCTACGGATCGTTCCTTAGCCGTGTGCGGTGCCCCCTTCCACCAAATTCCACCTCGGTCATATCGTTGCAGTGCTTAGGCGAAGCCCTGCGCCGGTAACACATCAAGATCGTCACCACGCCGTCGTGCTGACGGTACTCTTCCCCGACGCTTTGCTGGATCGGAGCCCGGGGATCGTCATCGAGCTGAACGTGTGCTAAGAACTCGGAGGTGCCGGAGTAACGGTGCTGTGATCGGTCGGATCGCGAGGAGAACGTACGACTACTTCCTCTACGTTGAGTCAACGCTTCCGCTTCAGTCTACAAGGGTATGTAGACAACACTCTCCCCTCTCGTTGCTATGCATCACCATGATCTTGCGTGTGCGTAGGAAATTTTTTGAAATTACTGCGTTCCCCAACAGTGGCATCCGAGCCTAGGTTTTTATGGTTCGATGGTGCCAGTAAGATAATTCTGCTCACTACACCAGAGGGAAAAAGGATCAAGTATGTATCCAGGCAAGCGCCAAGGAGAACCCAAGTAAATTCCCTCACAGGTGTTGTTCAGGAGGAAGTGCCTGTAGTGAAGGATTATCCGGACGTATTTCCAGAGGAACTACCAGGTATGACGCCGGATCGAGACATTGAGTTTTTGATAGAGATGTTGCCAGGCACCAGACCAATATTAAAGAGACCATACCGGGTGCCCGCAAATGATGTGGTGGAGATTAAGAAGTAGATTAAGGAGTTATTGGAGAAAGGTTACACTCGACGAAGTTTGTCACCATGGGGAGCCCCAGTTGTCGGAGTAATTGGACACGAATACCCCGAAGACGGCAAGACAATAAATCAAGACATCGGGGCTAGCAAAGCCCCTCAGCCCGACTGCCCGGCCGCTCCTGCCGGCTCCCCGTCCGACTGCTCTACCCGGCCGGCTGCCGGCTGCCGACTGCGCCAGCCAGCCGGCTGCCGGCTGCCGACTGCGCCAGCCAGCCGGCTGCCGACTGCAGCCCGACCCGACGCCGACAAGACCCCGACGTGGCGGCCATACCGCGGACGAGACGGTTGTACCTTGATGCCATCATGTATAGTGTCACTTGTCCCCTGGCACTATTTATGAAGTGACCCAGGAGACAAGCATGGCACCCCACCATGCCCCCTTGTTCCCATGCCACTACCTAGCTTACTTCCTAAGCTACCCACATAGCTTACATATCAAGCTAGCCATGCCTATATAAGCTAGCTCCATCCATCCATCAGGGGATGGATTCACGCACACACACATTGAGCCACTAGCAAGCTAGCTAGTCAGCCACAAGAACACATCCATCCATCCATCTAGCCACAAGGCACCCTGGCTCCCATGCCATACACACACATATGAGGCCAGATGCCTGCGGCACTGACCTCAGATACAACTCCAGGAGCACTCTGTACCAGATATGCCACATATACTCAGACATGCAGGAGTAGGGGTGTTATCTCTCCGGAGAGCCCCGAACCTGGATAAACTAGCGCGTGCTACTCGCATACCCGTCCCTGGATATTCCGGCAGCAGTCTTTCCCTCACACGAAGCCACCTCGTGGCATATGTCGTCTAGCACCCCCCGTGAGAATACCACGACACCAGTGCTCTTGGTTGAGAAGAAGGATGGATCTTTGAGAATGGTTGTTGATTATCGTGCATTTAATGAAGTGACGATCAAGAACAAGTACCCTTTTGCCGATGATCAACGATTTGTTTGACCAGCTGCAAGGAGCTAAAGTATTCTCCAAGATTGATCTGCGATCAGGATACCACCAACTGAAGATTCGAGAACAGGATATACCTAAGACAACCTTCACCACAAGGTTCGGACTATATGAGTACACGGTTATGTCATTTGGACTGACTAATGCCCCTACCTATTTCATGAGTATGATGAATAAGGTGTTCATGGAGTTCTTGGATAAGTTTGTTGTGGTGTTTATTAATGATATTTTGGTGTACTCAAAGAATGAAGAGGAACAGAAGGAGCATTTGCGTTTAGTCCTCGAGAAGCTCAGGGAACATCAGTTATACGCCAAGTTTAGAAAGTGTGAGTTTTGGTTGAAGGAAGTAGGGTTTCTTGGACATGTTATATCAGGAGAAGGTATAGTAGTAGACCCTACCAAGGTCCAGTCCGTAACGGATTGGCTAGCACCCACCTTCGTGGGAGAGATCCGCAGTTTTCTTGGACTCGCGGGATACTACAGGAGATTCATTGAGAATTTCTCTAAGATTGCGAAGCCCATGACGGATTTGTTGAAGAAAGACACCAAGTTCAAATGGACAGATGAATGTGAGGCAAGTTTTCAGGAGCTGAAGAAACGTTTGGTTACAGCCCAGTGCTGATTCTGCTGGATATACGCAAGGACTTCCATGTGTATTGTGACACTTATCGCTTAGGAGTTGGAGGCGTACTTATGCAAGACGGAAGAGTTGTTTCATATGCCTCATGTCAGCTTCGACCACATGAGTTGAATTATGCCACACATGATTTGGAGTTAGCAGCTGTAGTGCATGCGCTCAAAACCTGGAGACATTTCCTTATTGCAAACCGACGTGATGTGTACACGGATCATAAGAGTTTGAAGTACATTTTCACACAGAAGAAGCTGAATCTTCGGCAAAGGAGATGGTTGGAGCTTATAAAAGATTATGACATGAAGTTGCACTATCATCCAGGCAAGGCCAATGTCGTAGCAGACGCTTTGAGCCGGAAGAGTTATGCCAATACCCTCGTAAGCGGAGGATTGCCAAAGGAGTTAGCCGAAGATCTCAGGGAGCTTCATTTGGAGATAGTCCCTAGAGGTTTTGTTGCAGCATTGGAAGTTCAGTTGACATTATTGGGAAAGATTCGCGAAGCTCAGAAGGATGACAAAGAAATTGCCGAGATAAAGGAGAGGATGAGTAAAGGAAAAGCCAAAGGTTTTCGTGAGGATGAGCACAACACCTTGTGGTTTGAGGACCGTGTTCATGTGCCTAGTAACGCAGAGATCAGGAAGTTGATACTTCAGGAAGCTCATGACTCGCCATACTCGATACACCCCAGAAACACCAAGATGTATTTGGATTTAAAGGAGCATTTCTGGTGGACAGGACTGAAGAAGGATATTGCCGAGTATGTAGCCGTATGTGATGTATGTCAAAGAGTGAAGGTAGAACATCAGAGGCCAACAAGATTACTGCAGCCTATGCCGATACCCGAATGGAAGTGGGATAAGCTTGGCATGGATTTTATCACCGGATTAACAAGGAACCGATCGGGATATGATTCTATTTGGGTAGTAGTGGATCGTCTGACCAAAGTAGCTCACTTTATCCGAGTGAAAACCACCTATACAAGTGCGAAGTTGGCTAAGCTATATATGACCAGGATCGTATGTCTACACGGAGTTCCAAGAACCATCGTATAAGATAGAGGAACACAGTTCACTTCAAAGTTTTGGCATCAGTTGCACCAGACTCTGGGAACCAGGCTAGAGTTTAGTACAACCTTTCATCCGCAGACCGATGGACAGACCGAGTCAATCAGATTCTGGAGGACATGTTGAGAGCTTGTGCGCTAGATTATGGATCTAGTTGGGATGATAACTTGCCCTACGCAGAGTTCTCATACAACAGCAGCTACCAGGCCAGTTTGAAGATGGCACCTTTCGAAGCTTTGTATGGAAGGAGGTGCAGAACACCGTTAATGTGGATGAAGTTGGAGACCATCAGTTGTTTGGACCAGATTTGATCAAAGAGTCCGAAGAGAAGGTTAAGTTGATTCGAAATAGACTGAAGGTAGCTCAGTCCAGGTAGAAGAGTTATGCAGACTCAAAGCGCAAGGAGGTAGTTTATGAAATCAGAGATAGAGCATATCTTTGTGTGTCACCTCTGCGAGGATTTAAACGATTTGGAGTTAAGGGAAAGTTAGCCCCGAGATTTGTAGGACCATACCAAGTTCTGGAACGTATGGGAGAAGTGGCCTACAAGTTAGAGTTACCTGAAGGACTGTTAGGAGTTCATGATGTGTTCCACATTTCCCAGTTGAAGAAGTGTCATGCTGAGATGGTCGATATCCCTCTGAGAGATACAGTGCCACTGGAAGAAATTCAGTTGGATAGTGATTTGACTTATGAGGAGAAACCAGTCAAGATTCTCGAGTTTGCCAGCCGAGTCACAGGCAGCAAGGTTATCAAGTTTTGCATAGTTCAGTGAAGCCACCATACCGAGGAGGAAGCCACCTAGGAACGAGAGGATGATCTATGGAAAGACCACCCACACCTATTTTCTACCCAACCCGAATCTCGAGGGCGAGATTCATCTTAAGGGGGGTAGGTTTGTAACATCCGAAATTTTCAATTTGGAATGTTATACATAGGTCATCATATGCATATCATATTTTATTTTGCATTTTGGTTGTGATCCTAAAAATCCTAAGCAACTCAAGGACCCACGGAGAGAGTTGGGGATTTCTTTTATTTTTCATATTTGAATTTTCACGAATATTGAAAAGAGGATCATTTTGGTTTTAATTATTTCTCTCTCCATACTTCATATTAACATATATGAGAGGAGATAAAATGACTTCTCCAAAATAAAACAAATATTGGAGGAAAAATGTTAAAATCAAATAAATAATTTTATTTGGATTTTATCGCTACTTTATTTGAATTAGAAAAATATGCATTTTTCAAAATTGCATTTTTAGGCCAAGAAAATGTTCACCTTGTGCTAAATATTTTATTTAGACGGCGAAAATTGTTTTTGGCATTTTTAGATTTTTTTAATATTTTTATTTAGGAATTTTTCCTTTTCGGCGAAATTTGTTTTTAAGTCACGCGCCCGACTTGGCCAACGGCCCAGCCAAGCGGGACGAAGCCCAGCGCCACCACCGCCTCCCATGTCGTTGTGCCGCGCACAGACGCCGAGGGGAGTCCGAGCCGGACACCTCCCTGGGCCGGCCCCCTCCCCAAGCAACGCCGCCGCCCGCCCCCTTTATAAGCGCGCCCAGGACCCCCTGGAGCCCCAAGCCGCTGCGCCGTCGCCTGCCCTCGCCCGCGCCGCCGCATCGCCTTGCCGTCACAGCCACCTGCCGCCTCGCCTGCGCCGCCGCATCGCCTCGCCGCCGCAGCCACCCGACGCCTCGCCGCTGCCGCGTCGCGCCCCGCAGCCACCCAGCGCGGATCTTGCCGGAGCCGCCACCGTTGACCCCGTTTGATTGGTCGGTTTTTCTCTCTTAAACCCCGAATTTTTTAGTTTTCCTGTTTAATTTCTTAGACCAGTTTTCGTCGGTTTATTTTATTTACCGGACGTTCGTCCGTTCGTTCGTTTTAACGAACATTGTTCGCCGGTTAGGTTCACACAGCGAACGTTCGTTCATTAGTCTTTTCTTTTTATTTTGTTTTTAGCCAGGGACCTATTCGCAATTATTTTTATTGCAGATTAGCCCCTGATCTTCAAACCCTCGCCGTTTCTTAACCGTTTGTCCAAATCCAGTGAAACCAACACCAAAATCTTTGTCTCGAGCCCCTCTTTCTGTTTAATCAACTTGAACAAGGTTTTGACAATTTAATATTTGGTTTCAAGCAGACTTGAATTCAAAGTTCTTTTGACCATAGTTTCAGTTCGGTCGCTCCGATTTGATTGATTCTTTTTTCATATATATTCTCTTCAGTTGAATTTTCAGATTTGATATTTTTTATTTGAGTTTTACTCATGCATCTTGCTTGAGTGCTTATATATGGTATTGATTATTTGCGATCAAATTCCCGGAGTGCGAAGCGTGCTACTACGAGTCTTTAGGATTTGCGGATCGTCAGCAAGGAAAGTAACACATTCATCATACTCTTTTCATACCTAGTTTTTATGCATTAGTTACAATCCTCAAACATTGCATGAGTAGGATCTCTTAACTTGTGGGTTTTGGGAAGTGGATGATGAGGTAGAACCTATTGCCCTTTTATTATCAAACCCTTGGGAGTTACTTCTACGTTATGCTTAAATTGCCATGCTATGCTCATAGACGTGGATTGGGTTTTAGTGTATCCATGGCAGATGTGAGATTATTGTTTAATGGTTAAGTTAAGGTGGCTACTTAAATACACATCTGGGTGGATTGGTTGCGGGCACCTGGAGAATCCAGTGTTGTCCTAGGATATCCCGGAGTACCCGTGTGATCATCCTATGGTTCGCCACCCGGGCTCAAAGGGATCATAAGATTATTCATGCTAGAAACTTCCGTGTGCAGCCACAAGCTATTATGGGCTCTAGCATAGTTGAGTATGTTGCATGACCTCTTTCAATGGTGGGCTAGCAGATGTAGGGGAAAGTAGGTGTAACTATCCACCCAGAGTAAAGAGTTAATGTTTCTGAAAGATTGTGTCTCGGTCATCCGATTCTCAAACACCATGTAGTGCGAGAAATCCAACGGAGGAGATCGAGTCTTGTGGGGAAAAGTGCGCAAACCTCTGCAGAGTGTACAAACTAATCATGATTAGCCATGTCCCCGGTTATGGACATCTTGAGTATCTGGTTCTTGGATTGTCATGTTGATCTCATCACTCTAAATTAATTTGTTGGGTTATTAATACTGCTTAATTGGGATTGAGTTGGAGGAACCTTCTCAATGTTTAACAACTACCATGATAGTTAAACAAAATATATTCCTTTGTTGTAGGAAAAAATTGGCTTTTTCGCAAAACATTATAACCATAGAGCCTCCACCAGCAATATATGCATGTAGTGATAGCATTTATCCTATTCATTGTTCTACTGTGTTACATTGCCAGCATATTCCATGTGTTGACCCGTTTCGGGCTGCAACATATCATGTTGCAGACTTTTCAGACGAAGAGTAAGGTGCGCTAGGTCGTTGCATGCACTCAGCTATGCCGTTGGAGTTGATGGACTCACTTTATCTTCCAAGTCTTCCGATGTTATCTTATTTAGTTGGCCTTAAGCCATATTTATTGTAATAAGTTCTCTCTTGAGACTATCAATGTAATAAGTGTGTGATTGCTACTCTGTTATAAATCCTTCAAGTACTGTGTGTGTCAGCATTACCGATCCAGGGATGACACTTAAGCACAGAGATTTGACCGTCTGAGGTCGGATCGCTACAACAAACCACATGACTGGTGACAAGAATCTATTGATGGATGCTCCCTTGTATCCATCGCATCTGAAGCATATCACCTACGCTGACAAAGGAAAAAAGCAAGGTATTGGGTCTAGGTAAGGTTGCGATCTCAAAGGATCGACACATGGACAAAGTCATGCTTGTCGAGTCCTTAGGATTCAATCTCATGTCAGTCTCAATGCTTTGTGATCTTGATATGGTTGTTATCTTTGGCAATTATCGTTGTGTTGTGATCATGGAAGCTGACCATTCCAAAGTCTTCGAAGGCTTTGGGAGAGGAGACTTGCATATTGTTGATTTCTCTACAGGACCACAACTAAAAGTACGTTAAGTCGACTAGAGGGGGGTTGAATAGGCGATTTTTATGAATTCTTCACTGTGGGATTTCTGGGTGAGGAAATTCCTAAGAGAAGAACTACTTGCAGCGGAATAAGTACTCAGATGCAAACATAACAGAACATAAGCATGGTCATCATGATTAAATGAAAACAAGCATAGAGTACAGAAAGCGTAAACACAGAATACACAGGATGAAGACAAACAGACTGAAGAAAGTAAACTGAGGAAATTGAGAAAGTCTTCAGTCAAAGAACTTCATTTTTAGGGATCGACTTTCTCTGTAAATATCAAACTCCTCATAGACTTATAGACTTGTGTACACTCACAAACGCATCAGTCTCTTAACCTATAAGTCTTCAATACACTAAAATCAGTAAGGGGCACTAGATGCACTTACAATCTCCCCCTTTTTGGTGATTGATGACAATATATGTTAAGTTTTCAACGGGGATAAATATATGAAGTGTAAATGCTGATATTGAGGAATTTGATTGCAAGATATAGAAGAACTCCCCTGAAGATGTGCATAGTGAGGAATTTGCTTTTGAGGCAATGCACACTTGAAGAGTAGAATCATGGAGATTGATGCGTCTCCATCGTATCTACTTTTCCAAACACTTTTGCCCTTGTTTTGGACTCTAACTTGTACGATTTGAATGGAACTAACCCGGACTGACGTTGTTTTCAGCAGAATTGCCATGGTGTTGTTTTATGTGCAGAAAGCAAATATTCTCGGAATGACCTGAAACTCCACGGAACATCTTAGAAAAAACAATAAAAAATCCTCGCCAAAGATGAAGACCATGGGGCCCACACCCTGTCCACGAGGGTGGGGGCGCCCCCCTCTAGGGCGCGCACCCCTACCCCGTGGGCCCCCTAGATGCCCTCCGACGCCAACTCCAACTCTATATATCTGCTTTCGGAGAGAAAAAAAATAAGAGAGAAGAAATCATCGCGTTTTACGATATGGAGCCGCCGCCAAGCCCTAAAACCTCTCGAGAGGGCTGATCTGGAGTCCGTTCGGGGCTCCGGAGAGGGGGATTCGTCGCCGTCGTCATCATCAACCATCCTCCATCACCAATTTCATGATGCTCACCGCCGTGCGTGAGTAATTCCATCGTAGGCTTGCTGGACGGTGATGGGTTGGATGAGATTTATCATGTAATTGAGTTAGTTTTGTTAGGGTTTGATCCCTAGTATCCACTATGTTCTGAGATTGATGTTGCTATGACTTTGCTATGCTTAATGCTTGTCACTAGGGCCCGAGTGCCATGATTTCAGATCTGAACCTATTATGTTTTCATGAATATATGTGAGTTCTTGATCCTATCTTGCAAGTCTATAGTCACCTACTATGTGTTATGATCCGGCAACCCCGAAGTGACAATAATCGGAACCACTCCCGGTGATGACCTTAGTTTGAGGAGTTCATGTATTCATTACGTGCTAATGCTTTGTTCCAGTTCTCTATTAAAAGGAGGCCTTAATATCCCGTAGTTTCCAATAGGACCCCGCTGCCACGGGAGGGTAGGACAAAAGATGTCATGCAAGTTCTTTTCCATAAGCACGTGTGACTATTTACGGAATACATGCCTACATTACATTGCTGAATTGGAGTTAGTTCTGTGTCACCCTATGTTATGACTGTTACATGATGAACCGCATCCGGCATAATTATCCATCACTGATCCGGTGCCTACGAGTTTTCCATATACTGGTTCTCGCTTATTTACTTTCCCGCTGCTACTGTTACAATCACTACAAAATACCAAAAACATTACTTTTACTGTCTTTACTTTTGTTGCCGTTACCACCACTATCATATTACTGTGCTACTAAACACTTTGCTGCAGATACTAAGTTTCCAGGTGTGGTTGAATTGACAACTCAGCTGCTAATACTTGAGAATATTCTTTGGCTCCCCTGGTGTCGAATCAATAAATTTGGGTTAAATATTCCACCCTCGAAAACTGTTGCGATCCCCTATACTTGTGGGTTATCAAGACCTTTTTCTGGCGCCGTTGCCGGGGAGCATAGCTCTATTCTTTGAGTCACTTGGGATTTATATCTGCTGGACACTATGAAGAACTTGAAAGACGCTAAGACAACAATTTATCCCTCAACTACGAGGGGAGGTAAGGAACTGCCATCTAGCTCTGCACTTGATTCACCTTCTGTTATGAGTAAGCTAGCGACACCTAAACCTGCTTCTGCTATTCGTTCCGATATGTCGCATGTTATTGATGATGCCACTTCTGCTATGCATGATACTTATGATGAAACTGCTTCTATGCCTGATACTACTGTGCCCCTTAGTGAATTTCTTGAAGAACAAATTGCAAGGGCTAGAGAAAGAGAAATTGATGAAACTGAATACGATGATGAAAGTGATGATGAAAATATGCCTGTTATTCCTGAAGGGTATCTTTTTGACAAAGATTCTACTTTAGCTATTTTAGCCTGCAGAGATAGATATGAGCTCAAGATTATGACTCCATGGCCTCACATCATTTTGTTGAGCGACCCGAATCACCTCTTTTATATCGTTTATTTTTTAACAAACGACATGTTGTCCGTATTACTCTCCCTGCTCATGCCCTTTTTGATTCACAGACAAAAGGAAGATATACTATTACTAGAGAGGAGGCGGATGAGTACGAGAGGAGAGCGGAGGCATCCCGACTCCACGCTGCAGCTCAGCAGGCGATAACTGCTGTGTCGCAGTACGACCCCAGCTACACCTACGGGTATCCGCCAGGCTATCCCTGGCAATAGACCAACTTAGGCCAAAAGCCTAAGCTTGGGGGAGTATGTATTTCTCACCGACTTTACATTTATGTTCACACACACTCATTGCTAGATGTCCGTGCTCATACTCTTTCATTGTAATATCCATGCTAGTTCATTTTCTTTTTCTTGCTTTCTTCTTGTGTGTTTGATAAACCTTAAGAAAACAAAAAAAGTAGTAATTTACTTTCTTGTTGTAGTAGTAACTAAAAAGAAAACCCAAAAATATTTCCCGTTCTTCTTTTGCTTGTTGGGAGCTTTCCCGTGTAAATAGTTTTATTTCTTTTCTTTTCTTTGGGGGTCAGTAGGAGAAGACCATAATTAAATTATTGTAGTGGCTCTCACATGCATTATTGTTGATTTAACCCAGAGCCCATATTGCCTTGTCTTCTCCTGTTTATTGAATGCTCGCAGATTCCAGCTTAGTCCAATGCACGTGCACTTTTATTATTATTCACACCGTTCGGTCATGCAAGTGAAAGGCAATTATGATGACATATATGATGGACTGACTGAGATGACAAAAGCTGGTATAAACTCGACCTCTTCTGTTTTTGTAAATATGATGAGCCTGTCGCTCCTAATTCAGCTTATTATGAATAAACATGTTTGCAATAACAATTAGAGATCATAGTTGCTTGTGCCATGCTTGATTAGCTATGAGCTATAATGATTTACCTTGTGTGCCAACATGCTATTGAGATGATTATGATGTGATATGATGGGGTGGTATCCTCCTTTGAATGATTTGAGTGACTTGACTTGGCACATGTTCACGCATGTAGTTGAAACAAAATCAACATAGCCTTCACGATATTTATGTTCATGGTGGATTATATCCTACTCATGCTTGCATCTAATGTTTATTAATTTTAATGCTTGTACATGGCTGTTGTCGCTCTCTAGTTGGTCGCTTCCCAGTCTTTTGCTAGCCTTCACCTGTACTAAGCGGGAATACTGCTTGTGCATCCAATCCCTTAAACCCCAAAGTTATTCCAGATGAGTCCACTATATCTTCCTATATGCGGTATCTACCTGCCGTTCCAAGTAAATTTGTATGTGCCAAACTCTAAACCTTCAAATAAATATTCTGTTTTGTATGCTCGAATAGCTCATGTATCAACCAAGGCTGTCCTTATCTTCCGTGTTAGGCGGGTTATTCTCAAGAGGAGTGGACTCCGCTCCTCACTCACGAGAAAATGGCTGGTCTCCGGGATGCCCAGTCCCATGATTTATGCAAACTAAATCAAAATTAATTGCAAACAAAACTCCCCCTGGGACCTGATGTATGTTGGAGACACTCGTTGTTTCGAGCAAGTCATGGATTGATGCTTGTTGATGGAGGGGGAGTATAAACTTTACCATTCTGTTTGGGAACCGCCTATAATGTGTTTAGCATGGAAGATATCGCCATCTCTTAGTTGCTACGTTGACAATGAAAGTATACCGCTCAAAATACAATTTATCTCTATTTCAAAACTGAGCTCTGGCACCTCTACAAATCCTGCTTCCCTCTGCGAAGGGCCTATCCATTTACTTTTATGTTGAGTCATCACCCTCTTATTAAAAAGTACTAGCTGGAGAGCACATCTGTTATTTGCACAAAAACATATAATGCTTTCAACTTTCAGCTTCCTTTCTCTGTTTCTTACATTGCATGTGTATCTCATTCCTACATTTGTGTCATTGGCAGAAGATCACTATGAACGAGCTCTGCTCAATTAAGCATACAAAAACAATGAATTTCTAAAACCATAGAAGGTGGAATCAACTAAAATAAAAGTTTGGTTGAAGTTGCCAAGGACAATACTGGTAAGCAGATGCATAGGTTGCAGCATATTTTCAATAAATGATGGCCACACCAGCTTAATTACTCATAGTGCATTGCTATCAGTAAAAATATGCTACATTTGTGTCTGCTGAAGCACTTAATAACACCAGAATGAAGTGTTGAGTGATATCTCCGAAGCTCGCATTAAACCAAACACCAAACATGTTTGCTCTAGTTGAATGAGCATGGCAGGAAAAATAATAACTGGGATCATGCATTGTATTCTTACTGACCATTGACTGTAGCACTTGATGCACATGTCATGGCTGCAGTTGGGCATCGCAACCTTGTTGTTCCACTCAATGTAGATTCTTCATCTATTTCAGCATTGATCTTGGAGGCCGGCCTCTTGCTCTCTTCTTGTACTTCTTCGAGCAAATAACCCTCTACCTCCGGTCGTCGGAGTTGCTGGTCCCCTGTTCCAGTTACACGAGGGAAGGAAATATCACAGCTGTAGTAGATAAACAGTGGGAATTTTTCAGTATCACATATCCAAACCACAAATGCTTTTTTGTCCTGTTTTTCTACATTCTGCAGGACGTTTGTTTAGTTACCATAGAACTCCCTGATGTTGGTTTCCCTTTTTTGGGTGGACATGGTAGTGGTTCCTTCCAGCTAAACATGCCGAAACAATGTAATCAGAGGATGGATTTCACGAGAACACAAGTAGTCACCAGAATATGCCTGTCAGGGAGTCTCGCCATTCCCCAGCGCACACACCGGCCGTCTCACCGCACTAAACTGCTGCCGCCACCGACAACGCGTTGTTACAAAAAAAATGTATGTCCAGATAACTAAACCAAATAAAATATTTTAGATGTGTCATTATCAGTACAAACTCATATGCCCTGCTCCCTTTTATCTTCCACGCACAACAACAACAACAAGTACAAATGCACACATTAGACAATGCAGAAAATTCTGAAGATAAGTACTTAGTATATAATTATGTGTGTTCTAGCATCAATCATAACATGGCTACCTGTACATACATTTTATAATTTATCTATTGCTGAGAATGGCAGGAGAAGAATGAAATACAGCTTACTTATAAAAACAAACCTCCATTTCCAGACCTTATCCTTAACCAAATATGCCAACAATTTCTCAGTGCTAGCGTCTCCACAAAAGATGTAATTTCACACCGCTAATACTACTTCTATAACTGACTAAGATAGTTACCAATTTACACAAAGTCCCCAAGAGAGCGGGCATCCTGAAGGGAGAGGTCGAAGCCTTCCTTGGGGCTTTCGCAACGTGGGCAGGCGCGAGATTTAGAGCTTAGATAATGTGGGCAGTTGGGATTATATCTCTTTACCCCCATCCCCTCCTTTAATATTGTGCGCACACTCGTGTGTATTCGAGGAAAAAAATTAACAACCATGTGTGCATTTGTAGTATCACTCAGAGTTAGTGCATGCCTGAATCAGTATGTACATTTGCTAAAGCTCTATAGGTGCAGAGATAAACAACATAAGGAATAGAGCACCATTTGCTAAAGCTCTATAGATGCAGAGACAAACAACATAAGGAACAGAGCACCATCAGTGATCTAGCAGTACTCACGGCTGGCAAATCCAATATATTAATTTCACACATCCACCCACCCTACATTACTTTTCAATTCAGCAATTTCAAGCATGCCAGACACAAGACAAAAAGTTTTTGGGAACACACCTCTTTGTCCATCATGGCGCTTGTGGGTTCATCTTGCCGGTGGACAGCTCAGGCAGCTAGAGCTAGGTCTCCCATCTTCCATCCATGTTGCATGTTGCTTCCCCACAGATCTGCGCGTCTGTGATCACGGATCACACCCACGGTTCTTCCGCTGCCCCTAGAGACGCCGCGACTGAGTTAATTGAACTGCAACAAAAGAATGGTTGGTTTCAGACTGACAGTTAAGCCAACTGATTGTTCCTAAATCTTGAACTGAAGATATTTTCTAACAACTGAACTGAAGTTGGTGCTGTTAGAAGAAACTTTAATTATTATTTTTTAATAACTTCAACTTGTTACAGCAGAAATCATAACAACAGTTTAGCTTATTGTATTGTCAAGTCACTACTGCCTATTATGTTCTTGGCACTTTCTCGTTCTAGGTGTGCTACCGAATCTGTATGTTCTCGTGTAGATAAAAAATCTGCCGTTGTGTCATTTAGTCGTGAGAAAAATCATAACAATCCTTTTACTCTCTTAAGATTGATTACCCATCAAAATTCTTAGCACATAAGTACCTACTGTGTATGCTCTCAAAAACTGAAGCCGGTCATCGAAAAATCATCAGAGATACACACTAAAAGGGACAACAAAAACAAGCACCAATTGGCATAGATATTTGACGCACCTCTGCCTTTGAACTGCATGTCTATGGCGCACACGACGCCCATCGGAAGTTTGGCGAAGTTCCTATAGGCAGAGGGGAAGCAAAGAGTAAGCCCAATTTGAGCGATTTCAAGAGGAAATTCATCGTCTCTTTCTTTTTCTGATGGAGCGAGACTCAAAAGAACAAAATCTTGCACTCACTGTGTCACGAGGTCGTGCGTGGATGCCATCCGCGGCGACCAACGCATCCACCTTCCGAAGCGTCGCGCCCGGAGCGTGCCCATGTAGGCGGCCGCGTCGAAGCCCGCGTCCCCGCTGGCGTCGAGCGCGAGGGAGACGGCGAGCTCGCCCCCTCCCTCCCCCGCCCTCCATCTAGATCCGCCAGAGTGATCGGGCCCTGACCACAACACCACGACTTCAGCAAGAGGTAGGCCAAAAGATGGGGCGCGGATCTGGATCGGGGAGAGGGCGGCGACGCTCGACGGGGATGGAGGAACGAGAGGTAGGGAGGGTTCGACATAGGGTCTCCCTCCACTGTCAGGTCCGCGGCGGCGAGAGGAGCGTGCGTCGAGGGGATCGAGAGGAGCGTAGGTTTTTTTTAGTGCGTGGGTAAAGGAAGGACGGCGAAAAAAACCAGCGAAAAAAACCCGGACGGAAATGGTGGGACGAAAATAAAACCCGGAACGCGACCTACCAACTGAGACATTAGGAGTAGAGATATATACACATTTGGGCTATTCTGTTACGCGTAACAGAATATTATTCTGTTACTCTCATTGTACTGATTGTTTGTTTGTACTTGAACCGTCTATTATGAGAGCAGCGTTTCGGTGCCCGGGTGCATCTGCACCGGGTCAAAACAAAATTCGTAAAAAAATCAGAAAACTTTAAAAAATTCCAAAAAAAATTAGGGTGGTAGACAATTTGATGCGTGAGGTACGCTCCAATTTTTAAAACATTTGGACTTATGTACAGCTCTCAGCAAAAAAGATAAATCAGACTAGAACAGTATATGAACAGTACACATTTTTACAGACCTCCGATTTGTCTTTTTTGCTGAGAGCTGCAGAGAAGTCCAAATGTTTTGAAAATTGGAGCGTACCTCACTCATCAAATTGTCTAACACCTAATTTTTTTTTAAATTTTTTGAATTTTTCTAGTATTTATTTTGATTTTTTTGTGAGCGCAGGTGCAGATGAGCTCGGCTCAGATTCGAATTTTCGGTCTATTATGCTCTTTTCGACCTTATATAAATTTTCCTCACAGAAGGGTTAGTGGCAGGAGCCGGGGCGCACTCGCCGTGGTTCTCCGGCGTGCTCCGTAGGTGCGGAGGACGCAGCGGTGATCTGCACCAGATTCCGCAGGTGCGGCAATCCAGAAGTCGGGCGGGCGGCGACGGAGGTCTGGCTTGTTGAGGTCATCCTCAGGTCCGTCGTCGTGCTCCCGACGACGCCCGTGGAGTTGGTCTTGGTCCAGGATAGCACAAGGGCCTTGAGGGCCGTCCTCGGGAATCACAGGCCCCCTAATTCGACAGGGATAGCGGTCAATTTTAAGATTGTGCTCGTCAACTGGAGTTCGTCGGAGCTCGTCGCTGCTGTCATGGCCGGGCTATCTATCTTGTTATATGGAGCATCGTTCTCAAATTTGTGGGGCACATCTTTAATTGAGTGTGTGAGGAAGCTTTCGGCGTTGTTTTTTGGTGCCAGTGTATAGGTTTGATCCAGGCGCGAATCGATGGCGGCCGCATATGCGCGATGGGAGCCTGCGTCCGTGTTCTGCGACATGTGATGAGCGGCCATGCAAATACGATCCACACGACCCTGCAATCCCCATTGGGATATGGTGTTTTGATGTGGGACATGGCGCATAATTTTTGATTCACGGCAGTGACATTCAGAGGAAGCCGCGGCTCACTAGCCTGTTCGGGTCGCTGAGGATCGATGTTTGAACTTGCATATGTAGAGCATATAGAACGTCCATCAGTCCATGTGCAGTGATCTGAGCTATTTCACGGCTGTAACAAACTGAATCAATCATTGTGTACGTGGTCGCTTGTGATTTTTGAAGAAACAGAACTAGTCGAACTTTAGCTTTCATTAGAAGTGAACATCACCGCTAAGTGAGAATAGATACAGTTTTCTGCAAATTTGGTCACACTGCAAATTTGGACAGAGGAAGGCTGGGCTAAGAAGGCTGACCATGTTTTTTTTTGAAACAAGAAGGCTGACCATGTTGCTTTTTTTATTATAGTTTTTCTGGCAGTATGCGCCTTTTTTAATTAGTGAAGCTCAACTCGTTCCGTGCATGTTATTTATCCTTTTTCTGTTTTCTTCAAATATAATTTGGCACATATTGTTCTAAATAGTAAAAATGTGTATAATTTGTTTCCCTAAATTTCAACTTTTTGTGTGGTTGTGGCCATGGGGTAGGTGTGTGTGAGAGAGGGGGGGGGGGGGGGGGTTGGGGACAACATTTTTTTAAACAATAAAGTTTTTCGTCAAGGTACATTTTTTAACACCATTTTTTCTGAACCTTCGAACTATTCCACCTAAAGAATTTGGACTTTTGTATAGTCAGACACTGAACTGATAGACGCCCACCCCTTGATACGACACGGTAGTCTCTGAATGTTTTTGGTTTTACCTTTAAATTTGTTTTATCATTCAAAGTGTCTGTGTTATCGTCTCCGAACTTGCATGGCTTATATCGTTGAATTGACTGAATTTTTATGTTGAACTTTCTTTAAATTCATTATGATTAAATTCTAGTTTTGAATGCAGTAAGAATGCATCATTTTTTTTGTTTATTAGGAATTCTCAAACGTTTTCAGAATTGAGCAAAAATCTTTTTTCAAAGGTTTCAGATTGAATCTTTTTTTATTTTGAACTTACTGGACTTTTGCATTAAAATCTTTTCAAAACACCGGACCGATCATTTTTTTAATTCAAACTTTTGTGTTTCTATTTTCTAGAACCGGTTTTTTTGTTTTTAATTTGAACAGATCTTTAATTCAAAATGTTTTTTAATTCGAACTGGCCATTGTTTTTAATTTGAACTGATTATTCTCTTTAATTCAAAACAAAATTTAATCCAGACTAATTATTCTCTCTAATTTAAACTAATTATTCATTTTTTTAATTCAAACTAATCATGGGCTTTAATTCAGACTCTCTATTTCTGTTATTTCGAACTGACCATTGTTTTTAATTCGTACTGATCAATGTTTTTAATTCAAACCAGTTTGTTCATTCTTGCACGCACATCAAACTGTCATGTATACCTTTTTTTGATGAAGTAGCAATCATATCATCATAGACAGAAAATTTTCCACATATAATACTTGTACAAGAATGACATATACACCACACTGACCGCACATTTTCATACATGAATGACACAAAACGCTCCCTACTGTTCAGATTGATGTGGAATTTGATGCACCATAGTGTACATGACGCACCTTCCCTACTATTCAGATTGGGTAGATCTTCAGTTCCATAACACCATCGACGCAGCACACGGAGGCAGACACATTTGGTCACCTGGAAGGCAGAGCAGATGCAGCCGTGCAAGGTGGAGCTCCGGAGGCCGCCGCGCCCGGCGGACTGTTGGACGGCGCGTCGTGGGGGGCGGTGTGGTGGTGCGTCGCGGGTGCCGGCAAGTGCGGCTGCATGTGGCTTCTAAGGTCTGACCTACCTGCAATAATTAACAATGTATTATTCCTGCACTAATGTATCCACAGTCATATTCTCACGAATTACTGGAGTTCAGCTGCTCCCTTACATAGCAAGACTGCTACTATTACTTCAGCTTACATGTTGTATACATGTACCCTACACTAACATAGAAGAGATTAAACATTGTCACTTTGATGTAATATTTTTGGTTCTCTGTACTGACATCAAGAAAGAGCACACAAAGATATGATCCAGAACACATTTTCCGATAGCCAACAGATAAAGACATGAGTTTTCATGAATAAAATGTTTACTGTCGCCATGGGCAACTAATATTTTCGCAACAATATGATGGATGAGCAGCAATATAAGGCAAGACATTTGAAGGATTGCCCACGTTAAAATAAGAAATTGTATTGAACTTAAAATATGATTTGCACTGAACTAAAACTAGAATTTGAACTGAACTAAAATAGATCTTTGTTTAGGCATTTAAGCAAACACCTGACGGCGAATAAAAGTGACTACGACATTTAGAAATAGACACAATGGTATATAAAAAATTCATGCAAGAATGAGAACTACGACTATGACATTTTAGCAACAAACAAATGACTAGGGTAGCAAATGTTCGAATTGAAGCACTTGAACTTGCAGCACATGTGGATAGCACACACTAGAACATTGTGTTTTGTGCACCCGCTCGAACTGAAACAATTACTTGCAGCACATATGAATGTGGACATGGAGGCAGGGGATCCTGTGGGTGGCAACAAAACCTCAGCGTCACCACAACAATTCAGGGATAAGGAAGCATCATGAACTAATAGAGCTAGAGAGGTTTCAGAGGAGCAGCAACATCATGCAAGAGAGAGAAAGCAGAGGAGAGCAGCAACCGTGCACATGCTGAAGGAGTACAGGAAGCCCGTGAGCCACACTGGCAGCCGGGGCGGAGGCCTACTAGGGGCACTGGCAACATGCACATGTTGGACCTTTTACATTCTTCTTTCATATTTGAACCACTGAGTTTTTGCACAGTCAACTTATATATTGCTAAATAAACAAGAACTTGTTGCAGTTTACTTTTCAAACTTGCCTAGAATTAATACTTGAAATCCAGTCCCCAATTCAAGTATCATGCCGAGAATCTGTAAACAGAAAAAATGCAGAGTTTAGAAACAAAAAGGTTAAAACGAAAGTTGAAACAGCAGGCAAACTCTGAAGTAAATAGCATCAGTGATCTAACTGAAGCACCATGTTGAACTGATATTTTTTTGTCAATGAACTTTTGTAATATACATAGTAGAACGCATTGATGCTATTTACTCTTTGTTTTTAAGGCATTTTCAGTACCTTTTCTTCAGCTAGCTACTACATTGAGCATGCAACGTGAACTTGTGATAAGCAAGCATAAGATCATGTAGACAAGAAACGAAATTGTTGTGACTTTTTCATGTACAGGCATACAGGAAATCATAAAAAGCACGGCGGTCTACCTATGATACGATGTCGTTGGTTCGTTGTCCTTGCCATCAGTGGCAATGCTCCTGAACTTGGCTTAGACTGGTAGTAGAACTTACCGGCCTCCACACTTGCACTGAAGACATTTAAACGAACACAAAATGAACCTCCTAGCATTTATTCTGTGAACTTTCCTCAAGGTACACATGTTTCCCTATATTTGCAAGTTGATTTTCTTCTTTCTTTTCTCAGATAACTTACACATATATATCTTATTTACAAAATTATATAAACGACACAACACATGTGTACTGGTTTATTTGAACATCCCACAAGTATAAAATCCATATAATTAGAATAAAAGTGCTTTTTAGGAGTACTTAGGGAGTGAATACAAGCTTATTTAGAACATGCTATCAAGAATTCAGCGAGGGGAATGGATGTTCTTCAAGAGATTCAGGGGAGAGAGCGAGGGGAAACCTTGGCGTCAGCAATATGAGGTTATGGCGACTAATATGACAGTGGGCTTGACCTCATCAGAGCATAGGAAGCAGGCCAACAAACTTACCACGACCATGTCGGCATAGGCGATCAGACATTGGCATGGAGATGTAGGCCTTAGCAGCTTGAGACGTCTGGACCTGCAAAAAAATGGTGAATGGACTGCTAACCTAGGCACATGAACGCATTGGTTTACCAGTTAATACATCCGTCTCATTATTTAGTTTTACCACATAATTCAAACAAACCAGAAGTGAAGCTTAGTTGCGAGCACTTGAATACGAGGAAGTCCAACTCTGATGCAATCATAAGGTCCACTAGAGCTTCAGAAAAATGTAATCGTCCAAGAGTTCTAGTACTGAGAATGTATAACACTGAATTTGTTTCTTCAAACTTACCAGTTTTCAGGGTCAGAACTTATTTCTGCATTTTGCCTGTCCTAATGAGGGCTTGCAAATGTCAGCTTGGAAAACATACCCTCCTTTTAGCATTCCCTTCATTGTTTATGGAAGAACGCCAAGAGTGATTGAATGCCAAGCCACATCATAATAGCCAGAGAAGTATTCAAGTGACAGAATGAATAAGTACAGAGATCAAGACAGAGATCAACTTTTGTAGTTATAACCAAACTAGTGAGCGTAAAATAAATCCTTGCTCATGATGTTTTCTTCAAACCCTCCTGATGCTCATTTTGGATCATTTTTTCCTGAACTCCCAGATTCCAGAACTACCGGGTGTTCTGGTTTTTTTATGAACTTTTTTGTTATATCTTATTCAGAACTTAAACCAATATATACAATACGCACATGTACTACACAAGAATGTACATCTGTACTGTCCATAACAACGAGTTAACCAAAAGACAACTAATTTATGAAGGAAGCAGTTCTTGAACTTTGGTTTAAGCTTTATTTGTTGAGATTTTCAAACTTCTACAGTGGTTATACCTGCAGTTGTGGGACACACTTTCTACTCAGTTGAGAGTGTCCGATATTTTTGCAGAATATGCTACATGAAAAGGGGAAGGGGGAAGGCCAGACTTCGTCGTTGCGTCGTTGAACGACCTCGGGTGTCGGCAGTGAACGTACTGTGGTGCCGGCGGTGAACGGCCTGAGCGCTATGGTGGCGCAAGGGTGGCCAGGGACATAGCAGGGAGGGTAGGACGGTGGCGAGGTTGTGCGAGGTGGGGAGGCGGCAGTGCGGGATGGAGGGATGCCGCCGGAGTTGAGGAGTAGGAATTGTTCAACAATACTATTGATCTAATTCGCATGTGCACAGTACCATCAATGTTGAACTTGTTGAGTTCTGGTTTTTGAACCTTTCCAGTAGTAATGTGTATATGTACATGTACTTTTTTTGCACCTCAACCATTGACATGCAAAAATGATTTTATTTACAGAAGTGTTGTATATAAGCATCACAAATCATATGAATCTTTTCTGCCAAATGGATCATACAAGATATTAACCAAAAATCACACACAATAAGAAATCGCAAGTACCTAAGTTAGTAATTCAACATAAAGGGCTGACCTTGTGAACAAACTGTCATTCATCTTTTTTGCTCGCTTCTTTGTCCCTGCCTCAAGCCAAACCTGATTTTACATTAGCTACAAACGAACATGAACACATCAAAACTAGTAGGCGAGTGCAAAGAGACATTTTAGCAAACACATGGCGTGCACTCAGAAAAACCTTATGTAATGAAGAACAAAGAGGAGGGACGATGGGCAGGGACGTGTGCACCAGCTGAGGCAGGGGACGCATACGGGAGCCCAAGGTGCAGCCGGAAGGTGGCTCGACACAGTCGGCCTGGGAGCTGCGACGGTGAACGGCCTGGGGCGGCCGGGTTGGACTGCTGGTCGCAGCGGCGGCGAACCCAACGCCCTGGCCACACCGGGATGAGAGGCAACCAGAAGGAGGTGGAGGGGCGTGTCCATGGTGGAGAGATTGAACGGCCTGTGGTTGGAGCGTTGAACTGCCTGTACATGGTGGTAGAGTGGTAGCAGCGCATGAATATGGTGCGGGGCGATAGCCGCGGTGCCGGTTATGTTGCGGGGCGGTGGCAGGATCTAGGAAGGAAGCGGCGTTCGGCGGGGCGAGGAAAGGAGGCGGCGACCGTCGGCGCGGGGGAGGGAGGCGGCCTCCGGCACGCGGGGGAGGGAGGTGGCCGGCGCGGGGGAAGGAGGAGGGTGGCGCGCGGTGGAGGGAGGCGGTCGGCGTGAGGGAAGGATGGGGCGGCGCGCGGGGCAGGGAGGTGGCCGGCGCGGGGAAGGAGAGGGGCGGCGCGCGGTGGAGGGATGCCGCCGGCGCGGTGGAAGGAGGCGGCGATGGTGGTCACAGTGGAGGGCCGTGGGCGCGGGAGGTAAGGGAAGGGTTGGCACTGGGGGTGTGTTTGGTTTGAGCCCCAGCTAGCCCTACCAAAATTTTGGTATGACCAAATCAAGGGCATGATCAGTATATTGGTAAGTTTTTGTTTGGATTGCAGCCCAGTTGCTGTCCAAAATTTTGGCAAGACTTCCGTTTGGTTTGCACCGCTGACATGAATGACTACACTAGACTTTGGAATATTTCATGCCGCCGGAAGTTTTTAGTACACTGGTCCTCGCGCACCGCAGGAAAATATCACGCTGCATGCACTTTGTTTTTTTTAAGCACCAAACTGCATGCCCTCACTAATCGTTGCGACTAAACGACTAATTACAGGCCAAAAGATGCAAAACGCCCGGCTGCATGCACCGCATCAGTAACATTACATGGGCCCCACCAGGAGTAAGAGGACAAAGTCACGACGCCAATTTATTGGCGGAGTTTTTCTCCGCCCACGGCTCGCCCGTGTGTTGGCGCGATTTACACGGACGCGCGGCGGCTGTGCTGGGCACCCTAATTTTTTGGTAATGATCCAAACAGTTACCAAATGCCATGGGCTAGCCAATTTTTTGGTGTGGTCAAGTTTGGTGGTCATCCAAACACACCCTGGGTGCCTATTTTGTTTTTCTTGAGTGGTGCCGGTTTGGACTGATGGGCTCAATTTGGAAATTTTCCGATCGCTTCTTATATAGGGGGCCGAGAGGTAACAAAATAATATTCTGTTACTAATAGCAGAATAGTCCCGTCCTATATATATAGCCAATGAAGAACAACAGCGGAAAGGGTGAAGACATAAAAAAGTTGAAGAAAATGAATAACTGAGGAATTTCAAGACAAAAAAACTCAAATTGAAGTTTTTCAACTTTTGGTGGTGGCGTGACCCACCGTATAAGAATGATGATTTTAGACATCGCGTACAATTGTCGTAGGGCTCTGAGAATCAAATTCTTCGTTAATTTCTTCACACTTAGAGTGTTAGTCTTTATTGATTGAAGAAAAACATTTCTTCGCGTGTTGCACATCTAAGTCATCAATTTCGCATAAGTGTTAGGATGTGTGTCCTTTTCAAAGGACATTTGAAGATTCTAGGATATTTAGCTCACACCTCAACTTGCTAAATCTTTTCTCATCCAAGGGCTTTGTGAAGATATCGGCTAGCTGTTCTTTAGTCCTTATATGCTCAATAGAGATGTCGCCCTTCCACACATGATCACGAAGAAAATGATGACGAATCTGAATGTGCTTTGTCTTCGAGTGCTGAACTGAGTTATGAGCAATCTTGATGGCACTCTTATTGTCATAGTAGAGAGGCGCATTTTTCATGTTGACGCCGTAGTCCTTGAGAGTTTGCTTCATCCACAACAATTGAGCACAGCAAAAACCAGCAGCAATATACTCGGCTTCAGCAGTAGACAGTGATACGCTGTCTTGTTTCTTCGAGGACAAACAGACCAAGGATCATCCGAAGAAATGGCATGTGCCTGATGTTGACTTGCGGTCCACACGATCACCAGCATAGTCAGAGTCTGAATATCCAATGAGATCAAAAGCCGAGCCCTTGGGGTACCATAGTCCAAGTGTTGGTGTGTGAGCTAGATATCGAAGAATATGCTTCACAGCCTTATGGTGTGATTCCTTCGGTGTAGCTTGAAATCGGGCACACATGCAAACACTAAGCATAATATCTGGCCTAGATGAACATAAATACAATAAAGAACCAATCATGGAGCGGTATACCTTTTGATCAAAGTCAATACCATTTTCATCAGTGCATAGATGGCCATTTGTGGGCATAGGAATTTTGACCCCGTTGCAATCTTGCATGCCGAATTTTCTTTGTACATCCTTGAGGTATTTCTCCTGAGATATGAATATGACATTGCGTTGTTGACGAATTTGAAGACCTAAGAAGAATTTCAATTCTCCCATCATAGACATTTGATATTCTTCACTCATCATATAAGCAAATTCATCACTGTAACGTTGGTCAGTATAGCCAAAAATGATATCATCAACATATATTTGGCACACAAATAATTCACCATCATAAGATTTAGTGAAAAGAGTTGGGTCAAGTGAACCGGGTTTGAAGCCTTTCTTCATGAGGAATTCCTTCAAAGTATCATACCACGCCCGAGGGGCCTACTTGAGGCCATAGAGAGCCTTATTGAGTCTGGAGACTTCGTCGGGATGCTTTGGATCTTCAAAACCTAGGGGTTGAGCAACATATACTTCTTCCTCAAGCTTACCATTGAGGAATGCACTTTTCACATCCATTTGATATAAAGTGATATCATGATGGTTATCATAAGCAAGTAATATGCGAATAGCCTCAAGTCTAGCAACAGGTGCAAAAGTTTCCTCGAAATCAATTCCTTCAACCTGTTTGTAGCCTTGAGCTACAAGACGTGCCTTATTCCTCACCACAAGGCCATTTTCATCTTGCTTGTTGCGGTAGACCCACTTTGTGCCAATGATATTGTGCTTGCAAGGATCTGGACGTTTGACCAGTTCTCAGACGTTGTTGAGCTCGAATTGATGTAATTCCTCTTGCATAGCTTGAATCCACTCAGGCTCCAGAAATGCTTCATCTACCTTAGAGGGCTCTGTGATAGAGACAAAAACAAAGTGTCCACAAAAGTTAGACAAAGTGAAGCTCTTGAGCGTGTGAGAGGACCTGGAATGTTGATGTCGCTGATGATTTTTTCAATTTGCACTTTGTTTGCAACACGAGGATGAGCGGGTTGTCTTCGAGGAATTTGATCAGCATTTTCTTCAGCATCATTTTCTTCAGGTGCATCAGCATGACGTTCTTCACATTCTGGAATGACTTCTTCAGCAGATTCTTTCGTATGAATGACATCCTTAGTGGCTTTGAACTTGATGGATTCCTCAGGTGATTTTTCATCTAGCACAGGAGGTAGGTGCTCTCTTTGCGAGCCATTAGTTTCATCGAACCACACATCTACAGTTTCAACAACCTTGTGGTGAACGTTGTTGAAGACACTATAGGTGTGTGAGTCCTTTCCATAACCAAGCGTAAAACCTTCATGTGCTTTCGGTGCAAATTTAGAATTGTGATGAGGATCTCTAATCCAACATTTAGCACCGAAGACTTTGACATAACTCACATTGGGTTTCTTGTCAGTGAGGAGTTCATATGCAGTCTTCTTGAAGAATTTGTGAAGATATACCCTGTTGATGATGTGGCACGCAGTATCAATTGCCTCAATCCAGAAACAACGAGGTGTCTTGTATTCATCAAGCATAGTGTGAGCCATATCAACAAGAGTCATGTTCTTGCGCTTCACGACGCCATTCTGCAGAGGAGTATAAGGAGCAGATAACTCATGAGTAGTGCCAAGCTCATCAAGATAGTCATCAAGACCAGAATTCTTGAACTCAGTTCCATTGTCACTTCTGATGTGCTTGATCTTCACACCAAAGTTGGTTGAAGCCCTCGAGGAAAATCGTTTGAAGACTTCCTGCACCTCATGTTTGTAAGTGACAATATGCACCCAAGTGTAACGAGAGTAATCATCAACAATAACAAAGCCATATAGAGATGCTTCATTTGTAAATGCAGAATAGTGATAAGTACCAAAGAGATTCATGTGAAGCAATTCAAATGGTCAAGTGGTAGTCATGATAGTATTTGCTGGATGTTTGGCCTTAGTCATCTTTCCAGCTTCACAGGCTCCGCACAAATGATCCTTGATGAATTTGACATTCTCAATGCCAATGACATGCTTCTTCTTTGCGAGCGTGTGCAAGCTCCTCATGCTAGCATGACCTAGTCGTCGATGCCATAGCCAGCCTTCTGAAGCTTTTGCAAGTAGACATACAGCTGGCACGATAGAAAATTATGATCTATGTTCGTATTTAGCAAATAAATATAAATTTCTCTCGTTTTCCCATCTTCCTTGGTCACGGTGCACAATCTAAGATGACTTATTCACTAGATGGAGGGAGTACATAAAATCTTACCAATAGTCAAAACCAAGTGTTACTACTACACCAAACAAGTTCAAAACGAGAAACTGGACCCACTCATGGCACGACACGCCTGTCTCGTTTGGTCCATCGGTCAAAGCGATTCCTCTTCTTAGCATAACAATAGAGTACAGTAAGTTTTTTAGAATGCTCTTGGCATGTTGCTAACATGCGATGAGTTAACCGACCTCAATAGACGGCAAAAATGCCAGCCCACCGCACTTTGAGTGAGACGAGGAGCGAGAAGCGATACGGGCTGGTGGATTACTAGAGCTAGGTGTCGCACGGAGGCCAAGAAATATGATGATAGCATGGGTTGGCTGATACGTCTCCAACGTATCTATAATTTTTGATTGTTCCATGCTATTATATTATCTGTTTTGGATGTTTATGAGCTTTATTAAACACTTTTATATTATTTTTGGGACTAACCTATTGACCCAGAGCCCAGTGCCAGTTCCTGTTTTTTTACCTTGTTTTAGTGTTTCGAAGAAAAGGAATATCAAACGGAGTTGAAACGGAATGAAACCTTATGGAGAAGTTATTTTTAGAAGGAAAGCAAACCGGGAGACTTGGAGTCCATGTCAACAAAGCAACGAGGGAGCCACGAGGTAGGGGGGCGCGCCCTCCACCCTCATGGGCCCCTCATGGCTCCCCTGACGTGCTTCTTCCTCCTATATAAACCCATATACCCTAAAACGATCGGGGAACAGAATAGATCGGGAGTTCCGCCGCCGCAAGCCTCTGTAGCCACCAAAAGTCAATCGCGACCCTGTTTCGGCACCCTGCCGGAGGGGGGAACCCTCACCGGTGGCCATCTTCATCATTCCGGCGATCTCCATGACGAGGAGGGAGTAGTTCACCCTCGGGGCTGAGGGTATGTACCAGTAGCTATGTGTTTGATCTCTCTCTCTCTCTCTCTCTCTCTCTCTCTCTTGTTCTTGATTTGGCATGATCTTGATGTATCGCGAGCTTTGCTATTATAGTTGGATCTTATGTTTCTTCTCCCCCTCTACTCTCTTGTAATGGATTGAGTTTTCCCTTTGAAGTAATCTTATCGGATTGAGTCTTTAATGACTTGAGAACACTTGATGTATGTCTTGCCGTGCGTCTCTGTGGGGACAATGGGATATCATGTGATTCACTTGATGTATGTCTTGGTGATCAACTTGCCGGTTCTGCCCATGAACCTATGCATAGGGGTTGGCACACGTTTTTGTCTTGATTCTCCGGTAGAAACTTTGGGGCACTCTTTGAGGTTCTATGTGTTGGTTGAATAGATGAATCTGAGATTGTGTGATGCATATCGTATAATCATACCCACGGATACTTGAGGTGACATTGGAGTATCTATGTGACATTAGGGTTTTGGTTGATTTGTGTCTTAAGGTGTTATTCTAGTATGAACTCTAGGGTTGTTTGTGACACTTATAGGAATAGCCCAATGGATTGATTGGAAAGAATAAATTTGAGGTGGTTTCGTACCCTACCATAATCTCTTCGTTTGTTCTCCGCTATTAGTGTCTTTGGAGTGACTCTTTGTTGCATGTTGAGGGATAGTTATATGATCCAATTATGTTGTTATTGTCGAGAGAACTTGCACTAGTGAAAGTATGAACCCTAGGCCTTGTTTCAACGCATTGCAATACCATTTACGCTCACTTTTACATTAGTTACCTTGCTATTTTTATATTTTCAGATTACAAAAACCTATATCTACCATCCATATTGCACTCGTATCACTATCTCTTCGCTTAACTAGTGCACCTATACAATTTACCATTGTATTGGGTGTGTTGGGGACACAAGAGACTCTTTGTTATTTGGTTGCAGGGTTGTTTGAGAGAGACCATCTTCATCCTACGCCTCCCACGGATTGATAAACCTTAGGTCATCCACTTGAGGGAAATTTTCTACTGTCCTACAAACCTCTGCACTTGGAGGCCCAACAACGTCTACAAGAAGAAGGTTGCGTAGTAGACATCAAGCAGTTTCTGGCGTCGTTGCCGGGGAGGTGAGTGCTTGAAGGTATATCTTTAGATCTTGCAATCGAATCTTTTTGTTTCTTGTTTTAGCACTAGTTTAGTTTATAAAAGAAAACTACCAAAAAAATGGAATTGAGTCTGCCTCATACGCTTCATCTTTTTAATATCTTTCGTAAGTATGATGGAAAAGAAAATTGTGTCAAAGTGTTAGAAGAATAATGCATTAAAATGTTTGGCACTAAATCTTTGAATGATGAGCATGATTGCAATGTTGTTAGTATGAACTCCTTGAATATCCATAGTACTAATGATGATTGCACTAGTTATGATGAAAATGTCACCTATAAACATGTCAATTTTCGTGGAGTGCATTGGATTTGTAAGTACACACCAAATAGGGAAGATAGATATTGCAAGAGGCATAAGTACTTAGAAACTAAATTGTTGCAAGAGAGGCTAGATGACTGCGCTGAAAGATTCAATATTTATCGCGCCCCTTGTGAACTTTGCAATGAACATGGTCATTTAAAACTCCAATGCTATTTGTTTCACGATCAAGTCGTGTCCAAAAATTGTGATAACTTGATTACTCTTGAGCATCATAAAGAGCTTAGTCTTCTTTTGGGTTATGAAGAAATGAAACGTATAACTGAGGGTATTCCAAAGTTTAATCTTGATAGATTTCTTGATTTTGATCTAGAGAAAATTTATATGTATTGTGTGGTGAATTGCATTGAAAATCCTTATATTGCCAATTACATAAAGAAAAGAAAACAAATAGAAGATGAAGATAATGCTAACGAAAGGGAATAGACTTCCCAATATCCTCCTATTATTTCTTATGATGAATGAGGTAACGAGGAGGAGCCTTCTATTCAACCAATCTCATTAATAAGGAGCTCCAAAAAGAGGATTGAACCCACACATGATGTGGTGAAGAAGAAGAAAAGAAAAATGAAGAGAGGTAAAAAGATATCTCTGCCAAATAATGTTGCTCCTATTATTGTTGTGCCTCATGAAAATGAATCAAAAATAATTGTGGAAGATGATGTACTTGATGATGATCTCGTTATGCCTATTGCTTGTTGTGATGATTATGATTGGGAAGATAATGATACTTCTTATGATCTTGAAAATCTTTTTGGCACTTGGTTGGAAGAATATGATAATTGCTATACTATTGGTGCTATCCATACTATCAATGATGAGAGTGATTATGCTTATGATATGAAAAGGCCCAAGCTTGGGGAAGCTATGTTTGATGAAGATGATGTTTTTGAGAATATATTTGCTGCAATTAATGTTTGTCCCAAGCTTGGGGATGCTACGTTTAATGAAGATGATATTTAGTCTCCCAAGTTTTGATATGCAAATGTATAGTGATGATAGCATGCCTCCTACTTATGATGATTATATTGATGAAAGTGGGTTTGGAAGAGTGTAAACTTTAGGAAGTAATGATCCCACTATTTTGGAGGATGTTGAATCTTATAATATTTATGAAAGTGGATTTGGAGAGTTCATGACTTTATTTAGTGATGTATCCACTATTTCGGAAGAGGTTTCAATTGATTATGATGAGAACAAAGTTGCTACTTATGATGATTATTGTGATAAAACTTATGCTATAAAAAGTAGTGATGATTATATTTATAAAACTTGTCATGACTATGATTTCCCTTTTTCTTAACATTACTCTTTTAATATGGAAACAATTTATAGTATTCAAGTCTCTTATGATACTCCCACTATTCCGAATGAGAAGATTGCTTATGTGGAGAGTAGTAAATTTTCTATGCAAGTAGATCATGAAAAAAATGCTTTAGGTGCTGGTTATATTGTTGAATTCATTCATGATGCTACTGAAAATTATTATGAGGGAGGAAATATGCTTGTAGGAATTGCAATAATATCAAATTTCCTCCCTATGTGCTTAAAGTTTTGAAGTTATGCTTGTTTCGCCTTCCTATGCTAGTTGATTATTGTTCCCATAAGTTGTTTGCTCACAAAATCCCTATGCATAGGAAGTGGGTTAGACTTAAATGTGCTAGTCATATTCTTCATGATGGTCTTTTTATGTTTCAAATCCTATCTTTTATGTGAGCATCATTGAGATCATCATGCCTAGCTAGGGGCGTTAACGTTAGCGCTTGTTGGGAGGCAACCCAATTTTATTTTAGTTTCTTGCTTTTTGGTTCTGTTTAGTAATAAATAATCCATCTAGATTCTGTTTATATGTGGTTTTATGTTTCAATTAGTGTTTGTGCCAAGTAGAACCTTTGGGAAGACTTGGGTGAAGTCTTTATGATCATGCTGTAAAAAACAGAAACTTTAGCGCTCACGAGATTAGCTAAAACTTTTTACTGGGAGTGCTATTTAGTTGATTCTTTTTGCATACGATTACTATACAAATTCCTCAGGTCCACCAATTTATTTTAGAATTTTTGGAGTTCCTGGAGTTTGCGTTAGTTACAGATTACTACAGACTGTTCTGTTTTTGACAGATTCTGTTTTTCGTGTGTTGTTTGCTTATTTTGATGAATCTATGGCTAGTAAAAGAGTTTATAAACCATAGAGAAGTTGGAATACAATAAGTTTAACACCAATATAAATAAATAATGAGTTCATTACAGTACCTTGAAGTGGTGTTTTGTTTTCTTTCGCTAACGGAGCTCACGAGTTTTCTGTTAAGTTTTGTGTTGTGAAATTTTCAAGTTTTGGGTAAAGATTCGATGGACTATGGAATAAGGAGTGGAAAGAGCCTAATCTTGGGGATTCCCAAGGCACCCCAAGGTAATATTCAAGGATAACCAAGCGTCTAAGCTTGGGGATGCCCCGGATGGCATCCCCTCTTTCATCTTTGTTCATCGGTAACTTTACTTGGAGCTATATTTTTATTCACCACATGATATGTGTTTTGCTTGGAGCGTCATGTCATTTTATTTTGCTTTGCTTGCTGTTTGAATAAAGTACCAAGATCTGAAATTCTTAAATGAGAGAGAGTCTTCACATAGCTACATAATTATTTAACTACTCATTGATCTTCACTTATATCCTTTGGAGTAGTTTGTTATTGCTCTAGTGCTTCACTTGCATCTTTTAGAGCACGACAGTGATTTTATTTTGTAGAAATAGATGAACTCTCATGCTTCACTTATATTATTTTGAGAGTCTTTAGAACAGCATGGTAATTTGCTTTGGTCATGAATTTAGTCCTAATATGATGGGCATCCAAGAGAGATATAATAAAAACTTTCATATAAAGTGCATTGAATACTATGAGAAGTTTGATTCTTTATGATTGTTTTCAGATATGAAGATGGTGATATTAGAGTCATGCTAGTGGAGTAGTTGTGAATTTGAGAGATACTTATGCTAAAGTTTGTGATTCCCGTAGCATGCACGTATGATGAACCGTTATGTGATGAAGTCGGAGCATGATTTATTTATTGATTGTCTTCCTGATAAGTGGCGGTCGGGGACGAGTGATGGTCTTTTCCTACCAATCTATCCCCCTAGGAGCATGCGCGTAATACTTTGTTTCGATAACTAATAGATTTTTGCAATAAGTATGTGAGTTCTTTATGACTAATGTTGAGTCCATGGATTATACGCACTATCATCCTTCCACCATTGCTAGCCTCTCTAATACCGCGCACTTTTCGCCGGTATCATACACCCACCATATACCTTCCTCAAAACAGCCACCATACCTACCTATCATGACACTTCCATAGCCATTCCGAGATATATTGCCATGCAACTTACCACCGTTCTGTTTATTATGACACGCTCCATCATGGTCATATTGCTTTGCATGATCATGTAGTTGACATCGTATTTGTGGCAAAGCCACCATTCATAATTCTTTCATACATGTCACTCATGAGTCATTGCCAATCCCAGTACACTGCCGGAGGCATTCATATAGAGTCATATTTTGTTCTAAGTATCGAGTTGTAATTCTTGAGTTGTAAGTAAATAAAAGTGTGATGATCATCATTAGAGCATTGTCCTAGTGAGGAAAGGATGATGGAGACTATGATTCCCCTACAAGTCGGGATGAGACTCCGGACGGAAAAATAGAAAAATAAAAAAAATAAAATAGGCCAAAGAAGCCCAAAAAAAGGGAGAAAAAAGAGGCCATAAAAAAGAGAAGGCCAAAAAAAATGTGAGAAAAAGAGAGAAGGGACAATGCTACTATCCTTTTACCACACTTGTGCTTCAAAGTAGCACCATGATCTTCATGATAGAGAGTCTCCTATGTTGTCACTTTCATATACTAGTGGGAATTTTACATTATAGAACTTGGTTTGTATATTCCAATGATGGGCTTCCTCAAAATGCCCTAGGTCTTCGTGAGCAAGCGAGTTGGATGCACACCCACTTAGTTTCTTGTTGAGCTTTCATACACTTATATCTCTAGTGCATCCGTTGCATGGCAATCCCTACTCACTCACATTGATATCTACTGGTGGGCATCTCCATAGCCCGTTGATACGCCTAGTCGATGTGAGACTATCTTCTCCCTTTTTGTCTTCTCCACAACCACCATTCTATTCCACATATAGTGATATATCCATGGCTCACGCTCATGTATTGCGTGAAGATTGAAAAAGTTTGAGAACATCAAAAGTATGAAACAATTGCTTGGCTTGTCATCGGGGTTGTGCATGATTTAAATATTTTGTGTGGTGAAGATAGAGCATAGCCAGACTATATGATTTTGTAGGGATAACTTTCTTTGGCCATGTTATTTTGAGAAGACATGATTGCTTTGTTAGTATGCTTGAAGTATTATTGTTTTCATGTCAATATTAAACTTTTGTTTTGAATCTTATGGATCTGAATATTCTTGCCACAATAAAGAAGATATCATTGATAAATATGTTAGGTAGCATTCCACATCAAAAATTCTGTTTTTATCATTTACCTACTCGAGGACGAGCAGGAATTAAGCTTGGGGATGCTGATACGTCTCCAACGTATCTATAATTTTTGATTGTTCCATGCTATTGTATTATCTGTTTTGGATGTTTATGGGCTTTATTAAACACTTTTATATTATTTTTGGGACTAACCTATTGACCCAGAGCCCAGTGCCAGTTCTTGTTTTTTTACCTTGTTCCAGTGTTTCGAAGAAAAGGAATATCAAACGGAGTCGAAACGGAATGAAACCTTCTGAAAAAGTTATTTTTAGAAGGAAAGCAACCCGGGAGACTCGGAGTCTACGTCAAGAAAGCAACAAGGGAGCCACGAGGTAGGGGGGCGCGCCCAACCCCCTAGGGCGCGCCCTCCACCCTCGTGGGCCCCTCATGGCTCCCCTGACATACTTCTTCCTCCTATATATACCCATATACCCTAAAACGACCGGGGAACAGAATAGATCGGGAGTTCCACCGCTGCAAGCCTCTGTAGCCACTAAAAGTCAATCGCGACCCTGTTCCGGCACCCTGCCGGAGGGGGGAACCCTCACCGGTGGCCATCTTCATCATCCCGGCGATCTCCATGACGAGGAGGGAGTAGTTCACCCTCGGGGCTGAGGTTATGTACCAGTAGCTATGTGTTTGATCTCTCTCTCTCTCTCTCTCTCTCTCTCTCTCTCTCTCTCTCGTGTTCTTGATTTGGCACGATCTTGATGTATCGCGAGCTTTGCTATTATAGTTGGATATTATGTTTCTTCTCCCCCTCCACTCTCTTTCAATGGATTGAGTTTTCCCTTTGAAGTAATCTTATCGGATTGAGTCTTTAATGACTTGAGAGCACTTGATGTATGTCTTGCCGTGCGTATCTATGGTGACAATGGGATATCACATGATTCACTTGATGTATGTCTTGGTGATCAACTTGCGGATTTCGCCCATGAACCTATGCATAGGGGTTGGCACACGTTTTCGTCTTGATTCTCCGGTAGAAACTTTGGGGCACTCTTTGAGGTTCTATGTGTTGGTTGAATAGATGAATCTGAGATTGTGTGATGCATATCGTATAATCATACCCACGGATACTTGAGGTGACATTGGAGTATCTATGTGACATTAGGGTTTTGGTTGATTTGTGTCTTAAGGTGTTATTCTAGTACGAACTCTAGGGCTGTTTGTGACACTTATAGGAATAGCCCAATGGATTGATTGGAAAGAATAACTTTGAGGTGGTTTCGTACCCTACCATAATCTCTTCGTTTGTTCTCCGCTATTAGTGTCTTTGGAGTGACTCTTTGTTGTATGTTGAGGGATAGTTATATGATCCAATTATGTTGTTATTGTTGAGAGAACTTGCACTAGTGAAAGTATGAACCATAGGCCTTGTTTCAACGCATTGCAATACCATTTACACTCACTTTTATCATTAGTTACCTTGCTGTTTTTATATTTTCAGATTACAGAAACCTATATCTACCATCCATATTGCACTTGTATCACTATCTCTTCGCCTAACTAGTGCACCTATACAATTTACCATTGTATTGGGTGTGTTGGGGACACAAGAGACTCTTTGTTATTTGGTTGCAGGGTTGTTTGAGAGAGACCATCTTCATCCTACGCCTCCCACGGATTGATAAACCTTAGATCATCCACTTGAGGGAAATTTGCTACTGTCCTACAAACCTCTGCACTTGGAGGCCCAACAACGTCTACAAGAAGAAGGTTGCGTAGTAGACCTCATTGGCCACGTACAGTATGGTGTAACTACACTGGGCTGCCGTGTTTCGTACTCTTTAGGTCTACTGTGCAGATGATTGGTTGATTTTATATCGCTAAATAATATAAAACATTATGAGTGCAGACGCTCCACCACGAGGTTCCTTGCTCCTTCTCGATCGTCGGGAATCTATGTTCTTCCACTCTCTTGTTTAACATGAGCTTTGTTCATCCTTTTGCCAACACGTGGGACATCTAGCATCAAGGTGCACGTGTCATGCAAGAAAATGGAGATAAGCAATGCATAAGTGAGTCATGCACGATGGCACCTAGTACTACGTAATATTTTTCCTCCTCGATGGCACGTGAATAGTGCACGTACTCAATGACGGAGCACGGGATGGTATCCATGGACATGGTCGGCCCTTTTTGGAGAGAGTACTAAATACGTATTAAATTTGATGTGTCCCGTCAACTCAAAGAACGACGAGAAGCACACACTGAATGACGGAGCACGGGATGGTAGCCATGGATATGGTCAACCCTTTTTGGAGACTAATGCACTACTTTTGATGTGTCCGGTCTACTCGCAAACGAGGAGAAGCTTTGCTTACTAGTAGTACACTATAGACTGTAGTACCATCATCATTGTTCGACTTTCGGAAGAGGCGAAAAGCCAAGCGCATGGTCACCTACTCACAGTATAATCGGTTGTGTTTGCTCAAATTTTTTAACGTAGTACCTGAGTGTATTGCTCCAGTGGTCATCACATGTGAGCCAATCGATTCGCACCCTCCCACGCTCCATTTTGTCTTGCGTTCCTTCCTCCGTCCAGCACGCTGACAAGTGGGCCCAATGATCATGTACGCCAACGTGGTAGTTAATTATTTTGCAAGAGTCAGCTATCACACCATTTCGATGCCACGTCAATGTACCCACTAGAAACAAGTTACACTTGTTCGGTTCAACCACCTCCCTAGGTGTTCGGAGAGGAATTGGCCTACGCCGCCTGCCCACCTATAGAACTGCCTCGCACTTAATGTTTATTTACTAATTAATAGCATTGCATGCAATGAACTAACCACTACATGTCGTGTTTGCTAGTCTCAAGTCATTAAAAGCATGCACACCCACATCTCTTATTGGTTGATATGTCAAGAAACAAGAAACGAGGTAGAAGTTAATGCACTGCGCCTAAGTATTTTGGGATTATTTGGTTTTCATGAGATGACACCTAGACGGAGTGAGTATTATACTTGAAGGCTACAAGGTTGGCTATAGATGACGTGGCAGTGTCATGTAGCCATCAGCTGGTTATACTATTAACCATGCTCTTATAATACTCCTATATTTAGGAACGGAGGGAGTAGTTGGCATGCATGATACTACCTATAATACTCCCATTACAACCAACCTGGTAGAATTAAAATACCTAATCTAAATGGTCACCGACCGATCTCTTTGTCCTCCTCCAGCATCCAGCAGAAGAAGAAGAATCGAGCAAGACACCGGCTGTATTCGCCGGCGTCGCATCGGCGGTGGCCTTCATGGGATACAATCGGTGGCGGCCTCCCATGTTCTACTTTTCCTCGATAATGGTGGCGGGCGGGGACGTGCTGCCCGTCGCCTCGTCCACATCCGCGTAGCCACATCACCTCGTCGACATCCGCAGTGGCTTCTTTCTCTGCTTACATGTCGCGGTTACACGCGCGTCGACGGCGGATGGCGCAGTGGCAGACACTGGAGGCGTCGTACGACGCGGCGGCGTCGAGGGCAGCGACGATGCCCGTGCCGCTGTGCTACCCGACAAGCCGGCGTGGAGCAAGCCGACACTCTTCCTTGAGTTGTATTGGAGAGGCCAGCTGCGGAACCACGCGCTGGCTTAGTGCGGCAACTGCCTCCGACGGGCTAGGCGAGGTAGGTGGAGAAGCGAGCTGTCGGGCTCGGCGGGCCACCCAGACGGCTTTTATGCCGGAGAACTATTCTTCCTGCTCGTCGGATGCCGCCGAAAGAGTGGACAAAATGGTGGAAGGAGGAGCGTTGCCGGCGTCCTGCTCCTGAACGGACGTGTGTGGCCGGAGTTGGTTTCTTGCATTCCACGCGGGTTTCTATATCTATACTATCTTCTTCTTCTTCTATTCTTCTATTTCTATATATAGTGTACCAATTTTAAGTAGGACTAAGAACATCAATCATAACCATTGATCTTCTAAGTCCAACGGCCAATATCAGTAGGATTCGCATGAACAGTACACTGCTGCTACCTCACCTGTGTTCTAGAACAATCATGTACCCTTTCTATAAAAAATAAGCCCATAACTAGCTCCAATGGGCTATGTTGCCACATGACCACCACATGGTTTGATTGAGCCCAGTCGAGATGGTTTCGAGAATGTGGATATTTCTCAAAAAAAAAGAACACGTGGAAAAAGTGAAGCAACATGCAGTTCTTGTTAAATGAACGTACAGTTTTATGGCATGAATACTACTTCCTTCTTTTACAATATTAAACTAATATCAGCATTTATACATCACTATAATTTCTTTTTCTTTGAATCTTTTAGCACATATAGTACTTCTTTTCCCTTTTACCAAAATTACTATGTTATATTAAGACGTGCCTTGCACGTGTATACATACTAGTAAATGTAGGTTTTTGAATGCGGCGAGGAGGCGGGTACACCTGGGAGTGCAGCGGCGGCGCCCTGGGTCGACGCGCCGCTTCAAATGTTGGACGCAGTGAGAGGTCGCGTCCGCCCTGACCCCCTTGACCGTTGACCTTGATGATGTACGTCACCTTGTCTCCAGATATGAGATGCCATGTGTACCAGATGAATGACTCCAAGCTCGACCACCGTGACGCAAGAGGTGCGAGCCGAGGAACACTGTTGGAGACACATCCCCATAATTTTCCTCGTCATCATCTGAGTCCTAGAAGATCTCACCCACATCATCATTAGGCATGCAACCGCCTTCATAGACAACGTGCGCAGAAGGAGTAGAGGCAACTGGGGACGCACCACGTCGTGGGCACTCCGTACGTGCTCGTGTGCGTGCAGCATGCGTGCTTTTCCATCGGTGCTAGCTCTAAGGCCGAGGCTGCGGTCGTCTTTGTCTCCGGCTAGTCGTTGAGCAACGACGGCAAAGAGGTGCTGCAAGAGATGCGTAGGCGCCGTTGTGTGCGAGCTTCGCCATAGCACGACGAACCGAACGTCACCGCAGATGGCGCACGCCTCCATGCAGCCGCGTGTGTGCGCATGCATGTGTTATTCACGTGCATTCTGCGGCCGAGTGTGTGTGCATGCATGTGTTTTGTACTTGCGTTGTGTGCTTCATGCCGTGCGCATTTATGCATCAGTTGGATCGGCATGAGTTAGTGCGTCGACGTGTGTACATGCGTGGCTACATGCATCCTGTACATGCGTGGCTTCTTGCGTGGTTATCAATACTTCCTCTGTCTCGGTTTATAAGACATGCACGTCGTTCTAGGTTGACAATTTAACTAGCTAAATATGTATCATATTGGATGAAAAATATATGTTCAGAAACTACATCCACTTAAGAATCTAATGGTATACTTTTGGTGACATATAACTCATATTTAGTTAGTCAAATCGATGACCTAGAACTACGCGCACGCCCTATAAACCAAGACAGAGGGAGTATAAACTAATAAAATATCTTCAACTTAGCATCCTGATGTATCGTCTCTAGTGGTTAGCGAAGAGTTCATGTTTTTTTTGTTTATAGGTGGGCAGGAGGCAAAAAATAGGGGAAAACGCTAAAGGTTCCTTGCAGACACTCCACCGCGAGGTTCCTTGCTCCTTCTCGGTCGTCGGGAATCTGTGTTCTTCCACTCTCTTTTTTTACGTGAACTTTGTTCATCCTTTTGCCAACACGCGAGACATCTAGCATCAAGGTGCACGTGTCATGCAAGAAAATTGAGATAATCAGATAAGCAATGCGTAAGTGAGTCATGCACTTCGATGGCACCTACTCCTACTACGCAATACTTTTTCTCCTCGATGGCACATGAATAGTGCACGTACTCAACTACGGAGCATATGATTGTAGCCATGACATGGTCAGCCCTTTTTTTGGAGAGAGTGCGTACTAAATAACTTTGATGTGTCCCGTTAACTCGCAGAACAACGAGAAGCTTGCTTACTACGCCTTCTCCCTCGCCAACGCGTGCGCGGTGGCTCGCAGCACGAGGAGAAACTTTTGCTAACAAGCGGTGGACGTGCAGCAGTTCATTTGGTGTCAGATTGCCAAAAGTACTACTGTAGTACCACCATTGTTGTTTGACTTCCGGAAGAGGTGAAGAGCCAAGCGCAAGGCTAGCCATAGTGGGAGTAACATAAGTAGGAGTACCTCCTTTTTTTATTCTAGAAACAACCACACGCAAATATTGGACGGTATCAGCACATTAACTGAATCAAAAATCAAAACCTTCCCACCCGGCGCCACCTGAGCCCGCCGCCCAGATTGATGGCAAGTCATGGCGACGCGACCTCTCACTGCTTCCGCCATTGAAGCGGCACGCCGACCGAGGGCACCGCCCGCTGCACGCCCGACATTTCAGACTACACATACTTTGTGAGACAAAAGGTGGGGCTATTACTAATGATATAGCATTATACTAAAGGGACTAACTATTGTAAGCAAGCTACGTATTAGGTTGGCTCTAGATGATGTGTCAACTTCATATAGCCGGATGTTGGCTATACTATTAACCATGCTCTAAGTGTGGTGTGAGTCGAAAAATTTATTAAGTCATTAATTATAATTAACGGACGCCTTAATTACTCAGCCGTTTCTGATTCTTTTGGATAGTGGGGCTATTATTGACTTTGACGTGGGGTTTGGGCCAAAGGCCTACTATTATGTACTTGGTCTTACTCGCATGACCGACCTGACAGGCCCTACCCTAGCCGCCGCTGTATCATATGGTTTCGCACCATTCCAGATCTTAGCGCTGCCACACAATTCTTCTCCATCCCTCCTCCCGGCGTGCACCGCGAGAAGGGACGGCAGTCCTCTGAACCCCGCCTTTCCTGATCCTGTACGGGAGAGGGGCGGTCAGGTTTTTGGGGAGCACACTCCTGTGACTGTTGCCGGCGACGACTTCCTTAACGACAGCCTTCTTCCCCGACCTCGGTAACCTCTTCATCAACGACATGAGTGACAACATCAACCACAACGGTTCTGCTCTCGTTGTACATTATGTGATTCTATCCTCCTGGTTTAGTCCACATCATTACTTTGATCTTTGCAATTGTCGTCTTGATCTATTTACTGTTGATTCAGATTACATCTCATAGTAAATTGCTCATATATTCAACAATCCAATCTAAAAACCAGATTAAAGGCAATTTACTCCAAGTGGTTTTGCTGCGCTTTTGAAGCCGCCTACTTTGAAGGGGGTGCAATATAAAAGGTGGCGCACAAGAGCAGTATATTGGTTTCAGATCATGTACTACTATGATGCCACTAAGGGTAAGCCTGAGGGTGATCTTAATCCTACACAGCAGGAAGCTTTTGAGAACATGGATACCCTCTTCAAAGCTGCCCTGCTGAGTGTTCTTGACGATTCCATTGTGGATTCATATATGTCATTTGACAGCGGCAAAGACATGTGGGCTGCGCTCGAGGCCACGTTTGGGGCGTCGGGCGCTGGCAACGAGTTGTACACCATGGAGCAATTCTGTGAGTACAAGATGACTGATGAGCACTCTGTTGTTCAGCAGACTCATGAGATACAACCACTCGCTAAGTAACTTGAGTACTTCAAGTGTGTGTTGCCGGACAAATTTGTTGCTGGGACCATCATTGCCAAGCTTCCACCTTCGTGGAATGATTTTGCTACTTCTCTAAAAAACAAGAGACATGAGTTTTCCGTTTCGGATCTCATTAGCACTCTTCATTTTGAAGAGAAGGCGAGAGCAAAAGACACACGTGCTTGGGTCGCTGAGGGAGCCTCTAGTGCCCACATGGTACAGGAGAAGAACTTCCAGCCCAACCAGCCCCAAAACAACAAGAACAAATCTCAGGGGAAAGGCAAGTTTGATGCAAAGAACAAGCCGTCACATTCTACCAACTTCAAGAAGAATTCTCATAACGGGAAGGGATACAAACCTCAATTTTGGTAGCACCGCACAAAACTTATATGGCTGCATCTACCTGCTGTCAGCTAACCTCATGGTTCTCCAGGTATTCCTACATTCGTAACTAGGTACAATCTCCACCGCAAGATGAAATAAGCTTATTCGTACGTTGACTTGCTAATTGCAGTGCGGAACGATCCTGTCATGTGTGGAGTAGCAAACAAGCAGTGCAACCGAAGGTGGATATCAACCAAGGACTTATGAAATTATATATAATCTTCCGCAGGCAGGTCAGTATCCCCTTCGTCCAGATGGTCATGTTTTGTCATTCCGAGCTATTGATATGTGCTACTGTCTTGCAACACCGTTTAAGTATAGCTATTGTTTTCCTATGTTTTCAGATTCAGGGCAATGAAGATGATTTCAGGGGAACTGCACAATATGGACTCATGTTGAGTCATATCTATTCCCTCATGTGTTTGCTGCAAATGTGTCAGCATCAATTGCAAGATGAGGTAGCTAGCTAGCTGTGGAGTTGCCAACATGCTCAAAGTGCTCGCAACATTGAGAAGAAACAAGCATGCCCACAAAATTAATGCGTGAGCAGGGAGGCCCTTTGCTCAGAGAAGCATCGACCGATTTTCTTTATTTCCACACCTTATCACAACTTTGTATTGGTTATAGTATGGTGAATCATTGAGATGGATAAACATGCTGAACTTTTGTTCTTCTGAATGTTAGTATGCATACCGTATCTTCTGAAGCTTAGTTTAATGTAACGCTATGTTTGGATGTCTGTATTGAAGGGCTCTGTATTGAATTGGTTGCAATAACAATTCAGCAAGGAAACTGAAATGGGAATGAATACGAATTCGCTTGTTTGGTTGTTCACTGAATTGGCTCATGGAATCTCACAGAGGTTTCAATACCAAGTCTTGTTTGGATGCCAAACTATGGAATTGTATATTTACATAAGTATGAAGATTATGCTTTGTTCTTTATGGCTCAATTTTTTTATACAAACTAGAATATAACTAAATGATTATATAGCAATAAAAATGACAAAAAATATACAGTCTGTGGCTTATGCTTTGCTCTTCATGCAAAATGAAATTTGCACAACAAATTGGAGTAAAAGCTATCATGTATTGTTTACTTCACAAATCACAAGTTTCATATCATGAATACATTTTTTTGGAATCACAATACAGCAAGCTAGTGAATGAGGAGAAATTCAGAGGAAGAAGCAAACTCGATCTGGACCATCCACCGTCTGCCTTGGCTACAACGAACTGAAAGTATTGCTTCCTAGTGAATGGGGAGAAGTTCAGAGGACGAAGCAGACTCAACTAGCTAGGATCAGAGGACGAAGCAGACCCCGTAGAGGGACTGGAGCTGAGTCCGTGTGCCGTGCGCCACCCGCTCAGCCTGCCGTCAGGAGCGTCTCCGCCCGCGCCGAGGATGCGAACAACGGCTGATGGCGCGGATATGAATTTCCGCCCGCGCGCTAGCTCTGGGCCGCCGCCGCCTCCTCCACCCGCTGCAGTCGCCGCCACCGCCACCAGCTACTCCGCGATGTAGCGGTCGCCGCCACCGCCGGAAGGAACGGTCGAGAAGGTCGGCCAAGGCTCTATGGAGAGGATCCAAACGCCACCGCCGCGAGGAACGCTGCGGTTGCTGCTATGTTGCCGGGATGCGGGAGTAGCCATTGCGCAGAGAAGCATGACGCAGTGCTGCTGGAGCTTCTTCGCTCCGCCTCTGTTTTCTTTTTCTGGTCGCGGGGGGAAGAGAGGGGTCGAAGCGGTACGTTTTGCGGGTGACGGCAAATCCAGCGAAATCGGAGCCGGAGGGGTCTGTATTGTGGGAGGGGAGCCCGCGTGAGAGCGAATATGGTGCTGTATTCGGTCCCATTTCCATTTGCTGTTTCAGTGCGCATCCAAATAGCTGAATTGGCGGTTCTGGAATACCAAAACCAATTCGAGGCTGCAATACAGACATCCAAACACAGTGTAAATGTTGACTAGCATGTGAACCTTCACAATCTAGTAAGTATATTTTAGGCCTGTTATTTGACACCTCACTTTGCCGCGCTACGCGACCAGTGTGAGTGTCTGCATCCAGTACCGCATCCTCTAATTTGGTGGATGCCAAGTTGAAAAAGGTTACCGATGAGTAGCCATAAGCTGGAGGCGTCTCTTTTTTCTTTCGAATGGGCAATAAGATGGAGAGTGTCTCGGGCTGCCTCTAGCACAAGGCCCTCCAGTACGAAACACGGGCAGCCGACTACTACCTCTTGAGCACTGCGTTGGATTTCCCCGAAGAGGAGAGGATGATGCAGCAAAGTAGCGTAAGTATTTCCCTCAGTTTTTGAGAACCAAGGTATCAATCCAGTAGGAGGCTACACGCAAGTCCCTCGTACCTACACAAAAACGATAGCTCCTCGCAACCAATGCGATTAGGGGTTGTCAATCCCTTCGCGGTCACTTACGAGAGTGAGATTTGATAGAGATGATAGATAATATTTTTGGTATTTTTGATATAGAGATGCAAAGTGAAAAGTACTTGATCATAAACCCACAATTCATCGGTCTCAACAAACACACCGCAAAAAGAAGATTACATCGAATACATCTCCACGAGAGAGGGGGAGAACATTGTATTGAGATCCAAAAAGAGGGAAGAAGCCGTCTAGCTAATAACTATGGACCCGAAGGTCTGAGGTAAACTACTCACACTTCATCGGAGAGGCTATGATGATGTAGAAGCCCCCTGTGATGATGGCCCTCTCCGGCGGAGCTCCGGAACAGGCCCCAAGATGGGATCTCATGGATACAGAAAGTTGCGGCGGTGGAATTAGGTTTTTGGCTCCATATCTGATCTTTTGGGGGTACGTAGGTATATATAGGAGGAAGGAGTACGTCGGTGGAGCACCGAGTGGCCCACGAGGCAGGGGGCGTGCCCTAGGTGGGGGGCGCGCCCCCCACCCTCGTGACCGCCTCTTTGACTCCTTGGAGTAGGGTCCAAGTCTCCTGGATCACGTTCGGTGAGAAAATCACGTTCCCGAAGGTTTTATTCCGTTTGGACTCCGTTTGATATTCCGTTTCTTCGAAACACTGAAATAGGCAAAAAAACAACAATTCTGGGCTGGGCCTCCGATTAATAGGTTAGTCCCAAAACTAATATCAAAGTGGAAAATAAAGCCCAATATAGTCCAAAACAGTAGATAATATAGCATGGAGCAATCAAAAATTATAGATACGTTGGAGACGTATCACCGACTGGGCTGATACAAAAGCCTATCCATCTTAAAGCCCATTTGTTTTTGTTTTTTGCGAGGAGAAGCCCATATTTCTTGAAGAGGGGGCGATCCCAGGAAAACCCTCCTTCCTCCTCGCTTCCACTTACGCTTCCATCTCGCCCCAATTCCCCCCGATCCCCATCTTCCTCACTCTTCCAAAAAAAACCGCTCACCTTCTTCCTCACTCGTACAGAAAAGCCTGCTCCTCTTCTTCCACTCCTACAGAAAACCCCAGCCCTCCTTCTTCCCCACTCGCACTGCCACTAGGCTCGTCTCTAGCTACTCTTCTCAAACCCGTGAGCTTGGCGTGACGCCCACAAGGAAAATGGAGTCGGCTGGCCCCAGCGCCAAGAAGATGAGGCTCCTGCCAGCGGCGACGCCGATTGTAGATCCTGCACCCGGCATTGCGGGGAGAAGCGGCGAGCCCCCCCACCCGGTTCTGAGGAACTGGTAGAATCTATGGTGGACCGCATCAGCGATCTCCCGGACGTCATCCTTGAGGAGATCATCTCGCTTCTCCCCACCAAGGATTGTTGCCGCACACAAGTCTTCTCAAATCGGTGGCGCCCTCTATGGTGCACCGCGCCCCTCAATCTTGATTGTCGTCAGATATCTGTCCTTCCTGAATTTGATCTCCTCAGAGCCATCGTCTCCTCTCACCAGTAGGGCCCCGTTCAACGCATTTGCATCCCAACACGCTACCTGTTATCCATACCCGGCACGATGGACGCTTGGCTGACATCCCCTGAATTCAGAAAACTCCAGTAGTTTGAGTTCTACCATTACCACGAAAGTTTCATACCATGAACATACCAAGAATTCGTGCCCACACCACCGTTGTCCATCTCGCGGTTTTCCTCCTCTCTCCACACCGCCACCTTCGCCCGGTTCCATCTACCAGACGATCTGGTACAAATGCTTCGACTCCCACTACAAAAAAAACTTTTGCTTGTGGTGGTTTATCTGTCGGAGGCCTCACTGCACAACATCATCCACTCCAGTTGCCCTGCCATGGAGCGCTTGCTGATTGTTTTGCGAATAGAAATCCCTATTAGTTTGTCTCCAAATAAAGTTGCCGCACCTTAAAAGCATTGGAATTTGTTTTGAAGGACAACAACTCATCATCGAAGATGCCCCTTCACTTGAAAGGTTGCTCCTTGATAATTGTTATAAACCTTCGCAAATAATTGTCGTCTCTACACCCAAACTGGAGACCTTGGCTGTAATTCGTGATCCGTTTAATGATCACAAGAAGTTGGTGTTTGGCTCCTCAGTTTTCAGGTACCGTATATTATCATCTACACATTTGTAATCATAAGCTGCATTTTTCATTTGTGCGCATAAGTTTTATATCATCTTGGAGTAAACTTTGGGTACTTATGTTATATGCTCAATGAAGAGTTCGTCCATGGATAGCCTATCAATGCTGCTGGATTCTGTCAAGATCTTATATATCGAAATGTATAGTTATGATCCGAACATAATTATTGGCTTGCTACGATGCTTTTGGTCTCTGGATAATTTATATATGGAGGTGATGATTTCATGCTCATTGAAAGACTATATATATTGTACTAGAATTAACTGTTCAGCTGTTGCTCTTTCGACATACTCTTTTTTCAGACCATAACTGTTTTCAAATTTCATGTCTACTTAGGTACTGCAAGCACATGGACAAAAACGTATAACCAATCGGTGGCATAATAAGCACCAGGATTTTCTCAGTTCTCATGACATTCGTTTGAGGACAATAATGATGGAACTATATGCACCCAACCAGGCAAACAGAAGCTTTGTCGCATTCTTCTTGTTGAATGCGAGGTTACTATTGTCCCTGAGGCTTAAGTTTTACCGCAAGAGATTTCTCACGGACGGACACGTTGAAGAGCAAAAAAAGAAGTTTCTGGTGGACAAATGGGCTTCTAAACATGCTCCACTTCTATTTACAACAAGTTGTAGTCATCGTGCAATAATTTTTTATGCACAGGATGTTGATTTTATGGATCAGACCGATCCATTTGTTTGTGACTGCAAAAAAGAGTGGTTGGGTTAGATGTTACTGCCATGTTTAGTCTGGGTTTTGTCTAAAAATTTGATGAACAATTAATCCTTGGGCTTTTTGTACCGTTTGTAAGCTTGAGTTGCATGTTGTTGCGCTCGTACTCCCCTCCACCTGCCACTACACTGCCACATCTTCCACGGCTGTTGTTCCTTCCCGCCCGAGAACTGGCCGTCGTTCTCCACCTTGGTTCGCTCACTGTGCCCGTCTCCATCTGGCGTTGCCAACATGGTCAACAAAAAAGAGGAATCATGAGATGACTGTACATGGAGAGGCTGACGGTAGGGACCCACCAAGGTCATTGCATTACGCAAGCAGGTGCCTCGTTATTATAAGCCAAAAAGTACTTCCTCCTAATTCCTCACTACTAGAAAATCATTTACATGTCTTAAAAGGTCAGATGACCCCTGGAATTTTCCAAAATTTGACATGACAGTTGTATTAGTACTACAAAATTTCTTGTTCATTTACAACACCATCTGTTGCCACTTTATTCCAAATTCGTCTTTCACAGCTAATAAAAAATATGTACAACATCACACACAGTTGTTTTCTAGGAACCGTTTGCGATGAAAATATCTGGGTCTATTTAAGTCTCCCTCCTTAAGCTTCGCCGGCTCGTCTACTCTAGTGCCGGCAACCCCTGAATCCATGAATCCCAATCCCCATTCCCGCACTCCCTTCTTGCAAAGATGACACCGTGGAAACACTTCGTGAAGGCCCATACGATGGCCGCGTCCCCCCCGAGCGTCGCCGCCTGCGCCGAGAGTGCCGCCACATCCGCATTGAGCGTCGTCGCTTCCGCCAAGAGGGCGTCTGCGGCAGCCGACAGGGCAGCCGCGGTAGCTGAGACGGCTGCAGCTGCTGCTGCGATGGCGGCTGCAAACGCCGAGAGCACTCAAGCTGCCGTCCGTGCCGCCGATGTCACCCTGGCCCGGGTAGAGGTCATCCACGCCAAGATCGAGGATGCACACGCCAAGGTATTCTAGGCCACCTCGGACTCCAGCATGCAACCCATGTCTGAAAAGGCGGCAATGGCCATGGAGCACCTGCTTCCTCACGAGGTCGTCGAGCGGGAGCTGGAGATGCAGGAGGCGGCGGAGATCGAGGAGCGCCGGGAGGAGGAGTTGCGCGTGGCCGAGGTCGAGGTAGAGAAGAGTCTGTCTGTCGAGGAATCGGCGGTGGATTACCAACGCGAGCTCTGGCGCAGCCACTACTACGAGTGCTACAACCTTGAGGGCGGCGCCGAGGACGAGGACAAGGTTTCGAGGACGAGGACATGGTCGACTTCAGCAAGGGGGACGCGGAGTCCACCAATGGCGGCATGTCACCAGGACAAGTCATAGACGTCTCATCTCACACCGGCGATGCACAGGCCGGCGCGGCGGCGGATTTGTTAAAATTACACAACAAGCGGATAACACCAGGGGCCCAGCAGCTCGCCCAGTTGGTTTTTTAGTTTCAGAGACGGAGCTCAACTGTGCGTCGTGCGGGGGCTGTGGCCCGTCTAGCGCATGCTTACGCTTTTATTTAAGCACATGACGAGCCCATTTGATATCTTTTTTCTTTCTGAAAATGGCTAGCCCAGTTCTTTTTTTTGGAGAACACCAAAACCGAGGCCTACTTGCTTTTCTCAGCCCTGCTGGGCAGCAAATCTTTCAAGACGAGGAGGAAGGGATGTAAAGTAGTAAGAAATGGGCTTCCCGAGAAAATGGGCTATAAGTTGTAAGAAATGGGCTGTAAATTTTTAAACCAAAGCCAACCGACAATTACATTAAAATATCATTTTTTTTCTGGATTTCTCTACTCTCTACTCTTGTAAAAACAAAAGCCAACTGGCAATTACATTAAAAGATCGTCTTTTCTCCCACAAGATAAACTACTCATACAAATGCATCTTCATGTTCTGCGCAACGCATGGGCATCTTGCTAGTTAAGATTTTAAATTTCATTCATTTTTTGCGGAGAATTGTTTTTGAATGTTATTTTGATATATTTTTAAAAAAATTATTTTTAACGTGACTCGAAATTTCATGAATAAAAGAGTTCGGACCCCACCGAAATTTGAAAAATTTCGTTGAATTTTTTAGCAGTGCTCATAATATATGGTCTGTAATGCTAATAAAAAGAATATGGGCTTAAAATATCCTTAAGAATTAGCAAATGGGCTATAAATTATTGAAAATAATGGCTAATGGGTTGTATGTTGTTTTCCGCAGATTTGGAGGCTGACTTCTGGGCCTACTAGCTTTATAGATGGTCACATTACCATCCGCGTCTGTCTTCTTCTTAAAGATCCATTTATTTTCTATGGCTCGCCGTTCAACGGGCAAGTCAGTCAAAGTCCATACTTCGTTTTCATACATGGATCCTATCTCGGATTTCATGGCTTCCAGCCATTTGTCGGAATCCGGGCCCGCCATTGCTTCCTCATAGTTCGAAGGTTCACCGTTGTCTAACAACATGATTTCCAAGACAGGGTTGCCGTACCACTCTGGTGCGGAACGTGTCCTTGTGGACCTTCGAATTTCAGTAGGAGCTTGATCAGAAGTATCTTGATCATAATCATTAATTTCCTCTCTAGTCGGTGCAGGCACCTCAGGAACGATTTCTTGAGTTTCGCCATTTTCCGGTTCAAGAGTTAACACTTCATCAAGTTCTACTTTCCTCCCACTTACTTCCTTCGAGAGAAACTCTTTCTCTAGAAAGGATCCATTCTTGGCAACAAAGATCTTGCCTTCGGATCTGAGGTAGAAGGTATACCCAATAGTTTCTTTAGGGTATCCTATGAAGACGCATTTTTCCGACTTGGGTTCGAGCTATTCAGGTTGAAGTTTCTTCACATAAGCATCGCATCCCCAAACTTTTAGAAACGACAGCTTAGGTTTCTTCCCAAACCATAATTCATACGGTGTCGTCTCAATGGATTTCGACGGAGCCCTATTTAAAGTGAATGCGGCAGTCTCTAAAGCATAGCCCCAAAAAGATAGCGGTAAATCGGTAAGAGACATCATAAATCGCACCATATCTAATAGAGTGCGATTACGACGTTCGGACACACCATTACGCTGAGGTGTTCCAGGCGGCGTGAGTTGTGAAACTATTCCACATTTTCTTAAGTGTGTGCCAAATTCGTGACTCAAGTATTCTCCTCCACGATCTGATCGTAGAAACTTGATCTTTCTATCACGTTGATTCTCAACCTCATTCTGAAATTCCTTGAACTTTTCAAAGGTCTCAGACTTGTGTTTCATTAAGTAGATATACCCATATCTACTCAAGTCATCAGTGAGGGTGAGAACATAACGATAGCCACCGCGAGCCTCAACACTCATTGGACCGCACACATCGGTATGTATGATTTCCAATAAGTTGGTAGCTCGCTCCATTGTTCCTGAGAACGGAGTCTTGGTCATTTTACCCATGAGGCATGGTTCGCACGTGTCAAATGATTCATAATCAAGAGACTCTAAAAGTCCATCTGCATGGAGCTTCTTCATGCGTGTGACACCTATGTGACCAAGGCGGCAGTGCCACAAATATGTGGGACTATTGTTATCAACTTTAACTCTTTTGGTACTCACACTATGAATATGTGTATCATCACGTACGAGATTCATCAAGAATAAACCATTAACCATCGGAGCATGACCATAAAACATATCTCTCATATAAATAGAACAACCATTATTCTCGGATTTAAATGAGTAGCCATCTCGAATCAAGCGAGATCCGGATACAATGTTCATGCTCAAACTTGGTACTAAATAACAATTATTGAGGTTTAAAACTAATCCCGTAGGTAAATGTAGAGGCAGCGTGCCGACGGCGATCACATCGACCTTGGAACCATTCCCGACGCGCATCGTCACCTCGTCCTTCGCCAATCTCCGTTTATTCCGCAGCTCCTTTGGTTTTGCCGGCCTTCTTGTCCGCTAAGTATTTGGGGCAGTTCCGCTTCCAGTGACCACTTCCCTTGCAATAAAAGCACTCAGTTTCGGGCTTGGGTCCATTCTTTGGCTTCTTCCCGGCAACTTGCTTACCGGGCGCGGCAACTTCCTTGCCGTCCTTCTTGAAGTTCTTTTTACCCTTGCTCCTTTTGAACTTAGTGGTTTTATTCACCATCAGCACTTGATGCTCTTTCTTGATTTCTACCTCTGCTGATTTCAGCATAGCATACACCTCAGGAATGGTCTTTACCATCCCCTGCATATTGTAGTTCATCACAAAGCTCTTGTAGCTAGGTGGAAGCGACTGGAGGATTCTGTCAATGACCACTTCTTCCGGAAGATTAACTTCCAGTTGAGTCAAGCGGTTGTGCAATCCAGACATTCTGAGTATGTGCTCACTGACAGAGCTATTTTCCTCCATCTTACAGCCAAAGAATTTGTTGGAGATCTCATATCTCTCAACCCGGGCATGAGCTTGGAAAACCATTTTCAGCTCTTCGAACATCTCATATGCTCCATGTCTCTCAAAACGCTTTTGGAGCCCCGGCTCTAAGCTGTAAAGCATGCCGCACTGAACGAGGGAGTAATCGTCGCATCGCGACTGCCAAGCGTTCATAACGTCTTGTTGTGCGGGGAGAACAGGTGAGTCACCCAGCGGTGCTCGTAGGACATAATCTTTCTTGGCAGCTATGAGGATGATCCTCAGGTTCCGGACCCAGTCCGTATAGTTGCTACCATCGTCTTTCAGCTTGGTTTTCTCTAGGAACGCGTTGAAGTTGAGGACTACGTTGGCCATTTGATCTACAAGACATATTGTAAATATTTAGACTAAGTTCATGATAATAAAGTTCATTTAATCAAATTATTTAATGAACTCCCACTTAGATAGACATCCCTCTTCCAGTCATCTAAGTATTACATGATCCGAGTCAACTAGGCCGTGTCCGATCATCACGTGAGACGGACTAGTCAACATCGGTGAACATCTTCATGTTGATCGTATCTTCTATACGACTCATGCTCGACCTTTCGGTCTTCCGTGTTCCGAGGCCATGTCTGTACATGCTAGGCTCGTCAAGTCAACCTAAGTGTTTGCGTGTGTAAATCTGTCTTACACCCGTTGTATGTGAACGTTAGAATCTATCACACCCGATCATCACGTGGTGCTTGGAAACAACGAACTGTCGCAACGGTGCACAGTTAGGGTGAACACTTTCTTGAAATTATTATGAGGGATCATCTTATTTACTACCGTCGTTCTAAGTAAACAAGATGCAAAACATGATAAACATCACATGCAATCAAATAATAAACGTGACATGATATGGCCAATATCACATAGCTCCTTCGATCTCCATCTTGGGGCTCCATGATCATCTTGTCACCGGCTTGACACCATGATCTTCATCATCATGATCTTCATCATCGTGTCTCCATGAAGTTGCTCGCCAACTATTACTTCTACTACTATGGCTAACGTGTTTAGCAATAAAGTAAAGTAATTTACATGGCGATTCTCAATGACACGCATGTCATACAAAAATAAAGACAACTCCTATGGCTCCTGCCGGTTGTCATACTCATCGACATGCAAGTCGTGATTCCTATTACAATAGCATGAACATCTCATACATCACATATAGATCATTCATCATACATCACAACTTTGGCCATATCATATCACAAAGCACTTGCTGCAAAAACAAGTTAGACGTCCTCTAATTGTTGTTGCAAATTTTACGTGGCTGAATTAGGGTTCTAGCAAGAACGTTTTCTTACCTACGTTAAAACCACCACAACGTGATTTGTCAACTTCTATTTACCCTTCATAAGGACCCTTTTCATCGAATCCGCTCCAACTAAAGTAGGAGAGACAGACACCCGCCAGCCACCTTATGCAACTAGTGCATGTTCGTCGGTGGAACCGGTCTCACGTAAGCGTACGTGTAAGGTTGGTCCGGGCCGCTTCATCCCACAATACCGTTGAAGCAAGATAAGACTAGTAGCGGCAAGAAGAGTTGACAACATCTACGCCCACAACAAATTGTGTTCTACTCGCGCAAGAAGAACTACGCATAGACCTAGCTCTGATACCACACTTTGTAGAACGTTGCAGAAAATTAAAATTTTTCCTACGGTTTCACCAAGATCCATCTAGGAGTTCATCAAGCAACGAGTATTCAGATTAGATAGCATCTACATACCACTTTGTAGATCGCAACGGAAGCGTTCGAGTGAACGTGGATGAGGTAGTCGTACTTGCCGCGATCCAATTCACCGATGACCTAGTGCCGAACGGACGGCACCTCCGCGTTCAACACACGTACGGAAAGCGTGACGTCTCCTCCTTCTTGATCCAGCAAGGCAAAGGAGAGGTTGGGGATGAAGGCTCCAGCAACAGCACGACGGCGTGGTGATGGTGGAACTGCAGTACTCCGGCAGGGCTTCGCCGTGCTCAATGGAGGAGGAGGAGGTGTTGGAGAGGGAGAGGGAGGCGCCAGGGCAATGGGTGATCAGCCCCCTCTCTCCCCCCCTTTATATAAGCCCCTAAGGGGGGCGCCTGCCCTAGGAGATGAGATCTCCTAGGGGGGGCGGCGGCCAGGGCAGGGGGGCTTGCCCCCCAAGCAAGGGGGGCGCCCCCTTTAGGGTTTCCCTCCCCCCAAAACCCTAGGCGCATGGGGCCCATGGGGGGGAGGCACACCAGCCCACTATGGGCTGGTTCCCTCCCTCATACAGCCCATGGGGCCCTCCGGGATAGGTGGCCCCACCCGGTGGACCCCCCGGGACCTTCCGGTGGTCCCGGTACAATACCGATAACCCCGAAACTTGTCCCGATGTCCGTATGATGACTTTCCATATATAAATCTTTACCTCCGGACCATTCCGAAACTCCTCGTGACGTCCGGGATCTCATCCGGGACTCCGAACAACATTCGGGTTACTGCACATACATATCCCTATAACCCTAGCGTCACCGAACCTTAAGTGTGTAGACCCTACGGGTTCGGGAGACATGCAGACATGACCGAGATGGCTCTCGGGCAATAACCAACAGCGGGATCTGGATACCCATGTTGGCTCCCACATGCTCCACGATGATCTCATCGGATGAACCACGATGTCAAGGATTCAATTAATCCCGTATACGATTCCCTTTGTCAATCGGTATTTTACTTGCCCGAGATTCGATCGTCGGTATACCAATACCTCGTTCAATCTCGTTACCGGCAAGTCACTTTTCTCGTTCCGTAATGCATGATCCCGTGATCAAACACTTTGGTCACATTGAGCTCATTGTGATGATGCATTACCGAGAGGGCCCGGTGATACCTCTCCGTCAAGCGGAGTGACAAATCCCAGTCTCGATCCATGTCAACCCAACAGACACTTTCAGAGATACCCGTAGCATACCTTTATAGTCACCCAGTTACGTTGTGACGTTTGGCACACCCAAAGCACTCCTACGGTATCCGGGAGTTACACGGTCTCATGGTCTAAGGAAAGGATACTTGACATTGGAAAACTCTAGCAAACGAACTATGCGATCTTATGCTATGTTTAGGATTGGGTCTTGTCCATCACATCATTCTCCTAATGATGTGATCCCGTTATCGATGACATCCAATGTCCATAGTCAGGAAATCATGACTATCTGTCGATCAACGAGCTAGTCAACTAGAGGCTCACTAGGGACATGTTGTTGTCTGTTATTCACACATGTATTACGATTTCCGGTTAACACAATTATAGCACGAATAAAGACAATTATCATGAATAAGGAAATATAATAATAATGCTTTTATTATTGCCTCTAGGGCATAATTCCAACAGTCAGCCTCACCCCGCAGCTGACGAGTCAGCGCTCGTACACCCCTCAGTGTGGGCATCCGCTGAAGTGGCTTCGCCGGCTTTGGGTCGTTCCCTTCCTGGGCCTCGCCCTCGTCCATCGCGTTTGTGCTCTCGGCGTGGTGAGGTCAACATGGTCAACAAACAACAGCCATCGGAAGAGGCTGATAGTAGGGGTCCACACAAGGAAATGCCTCCTTATTACGCGCAAAATAATGATTCCTCCACCTGACAGCTGGGACCCACCGGATGGGCCTCTGTATTTCTTGGAAAAAATGTTCCCCCCGTTGTCAGCTTGGACCCACCACCTATATCTTCGCACACAAGGAAGTGCCTCCTTATTACACATAAAAAATGAATACCCCCTGCTAGCTGGGACCCACCATTGTGGGAGGCTGACTTGTGGGCCTACTAAGATGACGGGGATGGAGGGATTTGTCAACTTAGTCAATATGAACGATTCTAGCTCCAGTGACCGTACGATGTCCATCCAACGGTCGTAGTGCTTCTTCAACCTATGGTCTTCTTGCTCCAGCCGCCCAAACAAGCGTCGTCCGTGCTGCCGGCTCCTGCCTCCCGTGTCCGGCTGTGCTGCCACCGCTGGCCATGCCATCCCTCTATACTCACACACACCTCCTGTTATTCTCCGGCGACGACAGCCTCACACCATAGCCGAAGCAGTCGACCCACATACTCCCTTCCGCGTGGGCATCCACTGCCGCGTCTTCCCCGGCTCCGCGTCGTCCCCTTCCTAGGCCTCGCCGTCATCCACCGCCATGTTGCTCTCGGCGCGGCGTGGTCAACGTGGTCAACGAACGACTTCGATCGGAAGAGTACTTTACATGGAGAGGCTGACAGCTGGGTCCACGGCCACAGCAAGGAAGAGCCTCCTTATTACGCGGAAAATAATGATTCCTCCACCTGACAGTAGGGACCCACCGGACCGGCCACCGTATTTCACGAAAAAAATGTTTCCCCCTGACTGTTCGGACCCACCAGCTACATCTTCACATGCAAGGAAGTGCCTGATAGTCGGGACCCACCCGGTCGAAGCGTATGTAGCGTTGTCATTCTGCTCGCGAACGTGTAAGTACATACGACCGGTCTGTCTGCAGGCTGCAGCGATGAACCCTGGCCGTGTAAGGAAGGGCACGTGTTGTAGTAGAGGCACGCACGTAGCATGTACACGTATGTACAACGGCCAGGGTGCAAGAAAGAAAATACGGCCACGTACGTACATACGGGCGGGGTCTCGAGCGCCTACTCACGCATACGTACGGCCAGGGCTCGTGTACATGGCTGAGTCGGAACGGAGAAACTGCAACGTTGTCGTCTTCATGGGGAGGCAACGGAATGCGTCGTGTTCATCGGGAGGCAACGGAACGCGTGCTGTTCCTCGGGAGCCAACCGGCTTGGACGGGACAACCGATGGAAACGAGGCCTGGCGTACTGCAGAATGGAGGAAACGACCTTGTGTTCGACCGGCCAGGGTCGAAACGAGATCCTGTTCATCGGGAGGGGTCTGGCATACCGCAAAACGGAGGAAATGGACCTCCTACGGTCGAAACGGGGTCCTGTTGATCGGGAGGGGTGTGGCGTACCGCAAAACGGAGGAAACAGACTTGTGTTGGAGCACTACAGTCGAAACGGGGGTCCTGTTCATCGGGAGGGGTGTGGCGTACCGCAAAATGGGACTCCACGGGATACTGTACATCTCCACCGTCAACCTCCTCCAGCCTCCAAGAGCTCCTGTTCATCCACCGTCAACCTCCTCCAGCCTCCACTTGCGATAGTTCATCCACGGGCTCCTATTCATCCAACCTTCGCCGCCTACTGTTCAACCAGCCCTCTCCATGTGGTCCTGTTCAACCACCCCTCCACGGGCTACTGTTCATCCAGCCCTCCACGGTCTACTGTTCAACCAGCCCTCCACCGGCTACTGTTCATCCAGCCCTCCACGGGGTCCTGTTCATCCACCGTCTCGATCGATCGGGGTCCTGTTCATCCAGCGGCAACGGCCTCTACTACCACGGGGTCCTGTTCATCCAACCCCCCACCAGGAACTATTCATCCAAACTCCCCAACAACACTCATTGTTCATCTAGAGGCAGCATCGATTGGCTTCAGTTAGCAGCAGTAGCGAAGGAATCACACTCGGGTTCAGCTAACAGCAAGGGATCGATCGGGGTTCAGTAATGTAGCTAGTGCAATTACCCGGGTTCAGTTAGAGGCTGCAGTGCAATCGTTCGGGTTCAGTTAGAGTGCAACGCCTCGCACACACGCGCGTACGTACTAGAGAAACGCGCATTGCTCGGCCCCCGACCACCCACCATAAACGGGAACTCCCCCGAAATTTTCCTCGCCCTCGCTTCTACCACGGTTTTCTCCGTCATGGACGGCCCAAAGAATGTCATGCAGTTGCGTCTCCGGCCCGCCCAAGACGAAAAGCCCATTTTCTGTCATGATTTTTTGTCATAGAAGTAGGATCCCACCACATCTATGATGATACCGGGTTTTGTCACAATTATCGTCATAGAAGTGTCACAAGCATGACAGAAAAAATCGTTCGGCCCAAAATGTCACAGATGTGTCTTTTTTTTGTAGTGAAACCCCCACCAAGCTCTTTCTAAGGATCATCGCCAAGATGCCACTGCTCCACCTCATTGCACCCAAGTCACTTATCAATGTCGTGTCAAGGTACTAAACAACCAGGTGGATCCTATCAGGCACGTGGCATCATCAAAGAGAAGGGATTAGCTTTATTGACACCCGTCCAGGAGGCGTGTCAAGTTGATGAGAATAGGCAGATAAGCGGTGCAACAAGCTTGTCGGGATTCACCCTCGACACGACACCTAGTAGTGCATTTAATGCACTTTGTCCTAACTGCCAGAGTTAGGTATGATAGCACTGTAGCTATCTAATCACACCCAGATGACTGTTTTGCCACTGTGGTCGCCCCTTAACCTATAAAAGAGGTCCGAGGCAACCTAGCAAAGGGTTCGAACACTTTGACCCCCAACATTTGTAAGATCACGTTGCTCTTCCCTAGGCACCCTTGCCGGGACAGAGCGCATCTAGCCTTCGTCCACCTCCAAAGCGGGAGTACGGTTTTACGCTGCAAAGCGGCCCGAACCTGGGTAAAAAGAGAGAGTCCATCACCGTGACATCTCCTATTGCTTCTGCTCTTCGTGCAACGCGACCGTCCCCATGCCGAACCACAAAGGGGAGTCCTTGCCCCATAGGTGATCGTGTTTCCACGCAGACAGAGGGGGTGGTGGTTAAAGGAAATATGCCCTAGAGGCAATAATAAAGCTATTATTTATATTTCCTTATATCATGATAAATGTTTATTATTCATGCTAGAATTGTATTAGCCGGAAACTTATTACATGTGTGAATACATAGACAAACAGAGTGTCACTAGTATGCCTCTACTTGACTAGCTCGTTAATCAAGTATGGTTAAGTTTCCTAGCCATGGACAAGAGTTGTCATTTGATTAACGGGATCACATCATTAGAGAATGATGTGATTGACTTGAACCATCCGTTAGCTTAGCACTATGATCGTTGAGTATTATTACTATTACTTTCTTCATGACATATACATGTTCCTCTGACTATGAGATTATGCAACTCCCGAATACCGGAGGAACACCTTGTGTGCTATCAAACATCACAATATAACTGGGTGATTATAAAGATGCTCTACAGGTGTCTCCGAAGGTGTTTGTTGGGTTGGCATAGATCAAGATTAGGATCTGTCACTTCATGTATCGAAGAGGTATCTCTGGGCCCTCTCGGTAATGCACATCACTATAAGCCTTGCAAGCAATGTGACTAATGAGTTAGTTGCAGGATGATGCATTATGGAACGAGTAAAGAGACTTGCCGGTAACGAGATTGACCTAAGTATGATGATACCGATGATCGAATCTCGGGAAAGTAACATACCGATGACAAAGGGAACAACGTATGTTGTTATGCAGTTTGACCGATAAAGATCTTCATAGAATATGTAGGAGCCAATATGAGCATCCAGGTTCCGCTATTGGTTATTGACCAGCGATGTGTCTCGGTCATGTCTACATGGTTCTCGAACCCGTAGGATCCGCACGCTTAACGTTCAATGACGATTGGTATTATGAGTTTATGTGATTTGATGCACCGAAGGTTGTTCGGAGTCCCATATGTGATCACGGACATGACGAGGAGTCTCGAAATGGTCGGGACATGAATATTGATATATTGGAAGGTTATGTTTGGACACCGGAATGGTTTTAGATAAGTTCGGGCATTTACCGGAGTACCGGGGGGTTACCGGAACCCCCCCGGGGAGTTAATGGGCCTTGATGGGCCATGGTGGAAGAGAGGAGGAGGCGGCCAAGTGGTGGGGCGCGCCCCCCAAGCCCAATCCGAATTGGGGAGGGGGGGGGGCGGCACCCCTTTCCTTCCTCTCCCTCTTCCCTTCCTTCCCCCTCCTAGTTGGACTAGGAAAGGGGGAAACCTACTCCTAGTAGGAGTAGGAATCCTCCCTTGAGGTGCGCCATAGGAGGCCGGCCCTCCTCCTCCTCCCCTCCTTTATATATGGAGGAGGGGGCACCCCATAAACACACAATTTGATCTTTAGCCGTGTGCGGTACCCCCCTCCACAGTTTTACACCTCGGTTATATTGTCGTAGTGCTTAGGCGAAGCCCTGTGCCGGTAACTTCATCATCACCGTCACCACGCCGTCATGCTGACGAAACTCTCCCTCGGCCTCAACTGGATAAAGAGTTCGAGGGACGTTACCAAGCTAAACGTGTGCAGATCGCGGAGGTGCCGTGCGTTCGGTACTTGGATCGGTTGGATCGCGAAGACGTTCAACTACATCAACCGCGTTACTAAACGCTTCCGCTTTCGGTCTACGAGGGTACGTGGACACACTCTCCCCGCTCGTTGCTATGCTTCTCCTAGATAGATCTTGCGTGATCCTAGGCAAAATTTTGAAATACTACGTTCCCCAACAATGGTATCTACTGCCGTGGAGCTCTTGAGTCAATTGGAGCATCAGCAACTGACCGAGGGCGAGGAGGCTTGATTCCTTTTGGTTTGCTAGCTCTAGCCTTAGCCTTTTGGCGTTTCTCTTCTTTTATTCTTCGTCGAGCAAGTTTTGCCTGACGTTCAATCTCTTAGTTCCTTCGGTCACACAGCTGTGAAACTTCCATTTTCAGCTGTGAATGCCACTCAATTTTATCATTCCTCATCACACTGAGAGCTTTTGTGATTTCAATAATTTCTTTGCTCAGCTCCTTCCTTTCAGATTCAGTGCTGGGATCTCATCTCATTTGCTCGATGGTTTTGATATGGCTTGTTAAGAAGAGCATGCTGATCATACAATGGTATTTCATTGCGAGCATCTCCATCGGAGGATTCATCAGATGAGGCAGAAGTTGCCTTCTCGGATTTTCTGGCAACATGTTTCTTTCGTGACACTCGAGGGGAATCAGTCTTTCCTGCCTTCCTTTCCTTTAGTGCAGAGGCACGATCTTTCTTCTCATGTACGTCTTGCTGGGTCAGCGTGACATTTCTTTGTTCCACTTGATTTTCTTCGCAGTCTTGGCTTCGTTCTTGGCTTTGGCCTTGGCTCTCTTTTCCACTTCTTTGGGAAAATCAGCAGTTGTTTTCAGTGAATCTGAATGAGCATTTGCGGGAGGAGGTGGCCTGACTTTTTCATCATCTGGGCCGAGGCAATTTTCAGTTATGCAGTCATTCCGTGGAGTGAAATCAAATAGAATTTGATATTTCCTTCAGACATTCTCATAGTTGAACCATTTCTTCGCCCAGTGATGGTGAATCCTCTGCAGCCTGCTATTTCTCAAAGTTGTGGTTTCAACTCCAGGAGGATTTTTATAACTTTAGAGATTAGTCATTTCTGTTGTTGAATTCTTCTCTCTGCCACGACCACCCTTCTTGGGATTTCCATCAGAAAATAGACTCACTGCATCGGTGACTTGTTCATCCTCGGGCTGACTGTGAGCCGAGGGAATATCATCTTCCTCTTCTTCAGATTCAGATTCTGACTTCTTCTTCGGTATCTTTGGTGGTTTTGATGGCTTTACTCCACCAGTCAATCTCTTTTGTTCTGCCACTGGAGGCACCTGAGGGATTTCTTCTTCAGAACCAGACTGCTCTTCCGAACTGTGAGCCATGACCAACCTGTGAAGTAGAATAGATGCGAGGGAAAATAAGTTGGGGTCACAAACATGCACAAAAGCATTTTTGACTGAAAACAAAAAGGTTTTCGAAAGCAATGAAGGATTCCAAGGTATATATATTTGAAAGATATCATCGGCAGAATTGCAACATGCCCTAAGGTAGAGTAATAACTATCTAATCTTTTGAAATAATACACATGAAGGATAGCTAGTACGAGGGAAAAACTATAAACCCTACCAGTCATATCTTAGAGAACCCTGAAGATCTACCACAGGGAATAAATTAGGAGAAATTGCGTCGGCAAGAACAACCCTAGAACAGAGAAGTAAAAAGGGCTAGTTTCAGATCCAAGCACCCTAACTTGGCAGCAAGGATCGACTACGACAATGCGGAGGAGAGGATATACCGCACTGGCGCGACCAGTGCCGGCAAGGCTTCACCAGAGTTGCATGGCGAGGCACTTCGATGGTGTTGCTTCAAGCTCTGGGTTGGGAGGTGAGCGGGAGAGAGCTTGAGGAATAACTGAGGAGGAGGAAGCCGGGAGGGGTATTTATAGCCCGTAGGCGACACCACCTCTTCCAAAATTTACGGCCGACAGACACGGGACGTTCGACATCTAACAGACGAGATCACGATCATGGAGATCGTGGGCATGTGGCAACTGTTTCCTGCGAAAATCTCAGAAACTGAATGGAAGACCGAAGGGTTTGAGGAATGGCAACCGCCAAAAATAAATTAAAGTTCAAAGTTGATTTCATTCGCGACCAAAGACGTCAGACTGAAATCTTCTTCAGGTCAAATTGCATGTTTATGACGGAAAGCAGAGATTGGACGAGAAAATAATAGAGGGCTAACAGGGTCCAAATCAATACACTCAGCCAAACGAGAGAATAGCACAAAAACCACGGAGCTCTGAGTGAGTTGATATACGAACAGAACACAAACACAATAAGAAGCAAAGAGCACCACAAAAAAAAGACACATCCGTGACATTTTGGGCCGAACGAATTTTTTTTGTCATACTTATGACACTTCTATGACGATAATTGTGACAAAACCCGGTATCATCATAGATGTGGTGGGGTCCTATTTCTATGACAAAAAATCATGACAGAAAATGGGCTTTTCATCCTGGGCGGGCCGGAGACGCAACAACATGACATTCTTTGGGCCGTCCATGACGGAAAAACCGTGGTAGAAGCGAGGGCGAGGAAAATATCGGGGAGTTCCCGGTTACGATGGGTGGTCGGGGGCCGAGCGATGCGTGTTTCTCTCGTACGTGCGCACATGTGTGTGAGGCGTTGGGCTCTAACTAAACCTGAGCGAGGCATTGGGCTCTAACTGAACCCGAGCGATTGCACTACAGGCTACGCGTTACTGAACCGGAGCGAACGACCGATCCTTTGCTGTTAACTGAACCCGAGTGTGATTCCTTCGCTACTGCTGCTAACTGAAGCCGATCGAACACTGCTACCTCCTTCCATGGATGAACAATGAGCGTTGTTGAGGGGGTTTGGATGAACAGTTCCTAGTGGGGGGTTGGATGAACAGGACCCCGTGGTAGTAGAGGCCGTTGCCGCTTGATGAACAGTACCCCGATCGATCGAGCCGGTGGATGAACAGGACCCCCGTGGAGGGCTGGATGAACAGGACCCCATGGAGGGCTGGATGAACAGGAGCCGGTGGAGGGCTGGTTGAACAGTAGACGGTGGAGGGCTGGATGAATAGTAGCCCGTGGAGGAGTGGTTGAACAGGACCCCGTGGAGAGGGCTGGTTGAACAGTAGCCGATGGAGGAGCGCGCGGTGGAGGCTGGATGAACAGGAGCCAGTGGATGAACAGTCGCAGGTAGAGGCTGGAGGAGGTCAACGGTGGATGAACAGGAGCCCGTGGAGGCTGGAGGAGGTCGACGGTGGAGATGAACAGTATCCCATGGAGTCCCGTTTTGCAGTACGCCACACCCCTCCCGATGAACAGGACCCCCCTTTCGACCGTAGCACTCCAACACAAGTCCGTTTCCTCCATTTTGCGGTACGCCACACCCCTCCCGATCAACAGGACCCCGTTTCGACCGTAGGAGGTCCGTTTCCTCAGTTTTGCGGTACGCCAGGCCCCTCCTGCTGAACAGGATCCCATTTCCACCGTGGCCAGTCGAACACAAGGCCGTTTCCTCCATTCTGCGGTACGCTAGGCCTCGTTTCCATCGCCTGTTCCGTCCAAGCCGATTGGATCCCGATGAACAACACGCGTTCCATTGCCTCCCGATGAACATGACGCATTTCGTTGCCTCCCCATGAACGCGAGATGACGCAATTTCTCTGTTCCGACCCAGCAACAACCATGTACACGAGCCCTGGCCGTACGTATGCGTGAGTAGGCGTTCGAGACAGCGCCCGTATGTACGTACATGGCCGTATTTACTTTCTTGCAACATAGCCGCTGTATGTAAGTGTACATGCTACGTGCGCGCCTCTACTACGACACGTGCGCGCCTCTACTATGACACGTGCCCTTCCTTACATGGCCACGGTTCATCGCTGCAGCCTGCAGACAGGCCGATCGTATGTACGTACACGTTCGCGACCAGAATGACAACGCTACGTACGCTTCGACCAGGTGGGTCCTGACTGTCAGGCACTTCCTTGCGTGCGAAGATGTAGCTGGTGGGTCCCAGCAGTCAGGGGGTGAAAGAACAAGTGCTCCCCAGGTGGTTTTGATAATTAATGACAACATATCTCTTGTTGGACTGACATTTTTATCTAGTATGTTTCAGATAAGTTCAACAATGGAGTGGCATGGACTAAAGGATGTGGGAACTCCTTCAAGATGCTAAGGACAAAGGATTGGCTAAAGCTTCAAGCTCAAGACTCTTCATTTTACATTTTAGTGATCCAAGATCACATTGAGTCCATAGGAAAAGCCAATACTATCAAGGAGGGATGAGGTGTTGCTTAATGAGCCTCTTGCTTCATGTGCTTGGTGATATGCTCCAAAACCCTCAGCTACTTTCCCACTTCCACATATGACCTAAACCTAAAGTCAAACTCGGCCCCAACGATTCTTTCAATCCGGCGCCACCAATTTTCATATGTCATAGCCACTGCCAAACCCTAAGCAAATCGGTTCTACCGATAGGGATCTCGGTCTCACCGAGATGGGATTGTAATCTCTCTGTGTATGTCCATTACCAAAATCGGTCTCACCGAGTTTAGGCAATCGGTACTACCGAGATTACAATGCAAACTCTCTGGTTAACTTATTACCAAAATCGGTCCAACCGAGTTTAGTAATCGGTCCCACCGAGTTTGCCTGACCAACTCTCTGGTTAGCTAATTACCAAAATCGGTCTCACCGAGTTTGTGTAATCGGTCTCACCGAGATTACGTTATGCCCTAACCCTAACCATATCGGTCCTACCGAGTTGCATGTCGGTCCCACCGAAAATCACTAACGGTCACTAGGTTTACTAAATCGGTCCGACCGAGTTTGTTGATTCGGTCCCACCGAGATTGGTAAATTGTGTGTAATGGTTAGATTTTGTGTGGAGGCTATATATACCCCTCCACCTCCTCTTCATTCGAGGAGAGAGCCATCAGAACACATCTACACTTCGAACTCATATGTTCTGAGAGAGAACCACCTACCCTTGTGTTGAGGCCAAGATATTCCATTCCTACCATATGAATCTTGATCTCTAGTCTTCCCCAAGTTGCTTTCCACTCAAATCTTCTTTCGACCAAATCCAAATCCTATGAGAGAGAGTTGAGTGTTGGGGAGACTATCATTTGAAGCACAAGAGCAAGGAGTTCATCATCAACACACCATTTGTTACTTCTTGGAGAGTGGTGTCTCCTAGATTGGCTAGGTGTCACTTGGGAGCCTCCGACAAGATTGTGGAGTTGAACCAATGAGTTTGTAAGGGCAAGGAGATCTCCTACTTCGTGAAGATCTACCGCTAGTGAGGCAAGTCCTTCGTGGGCGACGGCCATGGTGGGATAGACAAGGTTGCTTCTTCGTGGACACTTCGTGGGTGGAGCCCTCCGTGGACTCGCGCAACCGTTACCCTTCGTGGGTTGAAGTCTCCATCAACGTGGATGTAGGATAGCACCACCTATCCGAACCACGCCAAAAACATCTGTGTCTCCAATTGCGTTTGAATTCTCCAAACCCTTCCCTTTACATTCTTGCAAGATGCATGCTTTAGTTTCCGCTACTCATATACTCTTTGCATGCTTGCTTGATATGTATTATGAATGTTGAAATTGTGCCTAAACTTCACTTAAACCGAAAAAGTTTAAAAACTGCAACTTTAGCACTAAGTGTCTAATCACCCCCCCTGTAGACACATCTTCCCAAGATCCCACAAGTGGTATCAGAGCTTTGGTCTCCATTGCCTTGGTTTAATCACCATTGGAGGAAGATGGATGAGTCTACTTTGGGAGTCTTAGACATAGAGTGCCTATTCTTGATGGAGAGTATTTTCATGAGTGGAAAAATGAGATGCTTGTAATTTTCAATCAATATCATTTGAACAAGTACATTGCTAGCCCTTGTGCACCTCATGTTGATCCTATGCATCCTACCCTAGATGAAGATATTGACATGATTCGCAATCTTAGAACTGTTGAGCTCATGATTAGAGGATTGCCCAAAAATTTGATTGCTAGCTTGCCTACTCTTAAGTGTGCCTATGCTATATGGAAATTTCTTGAGGAACGATTTCCCAATTATTCCTTGAAAAATTTAGACGAAATTCTCCATAAATCTATTGCCTTGAGCGAGATGAACTCTAGTGATCCTAGTTTTGGTGATTGTCTATTTGAGCTTACCAATCTCATGCATGCTAAAGGAAATGTTGGAATCATTAGTGATATCATATCCGAAGCTATAAGAATTCATAAAGGTAACCACTTTGATGATCATGTACCTAATGAATTACCCTCTCTAGGATTTGATCAATCACAAGATGATGTTGAGCATGGATACTATGATGAGGATGATGATAGTGACTTCGATCTTGATGATGCAATGAGACACTTTGGTCTTATGGCAAATCTTCGGGGATATGTGTCAGGAGGAAAGGAATGGGTTCTTGACAGTGGATGTACTGATCACATGACCGGAGATGAAGAGATGTTCCGTGAGCTTGCTGAAAATGACGGCCCTCGAAAATATGTCACCTTTGGTGATAATTCAAAGGGTAAGGTGGTTGGCCTTGGTAAGGTGGCCATCTCACATGATAGCTCCATTCAAAATGTCATGCTCGTTGAATCTCTCGGCTACAACTTACTTTAAGTATCTAGACTTGCTGATTTCGGTTTCAATGTCCTATTTACTGAAATTGATTGCCAAGTGTTTCGTCGAGACAATCATAAAATGGTCTTTACCGGTATACGTAGAGGTGATCCTTACATTATCGATTTCTCTAAAAAGGCACAACCTAAAACTTGCTTTATTGCTAAATCCTCAAAAGGTTGGTTGTGGCATAGACGATTAGGTCACGTTGGCACGAGAAACCTTGACAAGCTTATTGAAGGAAATCATATCCTTGGAGTTAACGATGTCATATTTGATAAGGATAGACTTTGCAGTGCTTGTCAAGCAGGTAAATAGGTTGGAGGAAGGCATCTCGTGAAGAACATCATGACCACAAGGAGGCCACTCGAGCTACTTCATATGGATCTTTTTGGTCACAACTCCTACAAGAGTCTCGGTGGAAATTCTTTTGGTCTAGTTATAGTTGATGATTTTTCAAGATTTACGTGGGTGTTCTTTCTTGATGATAAATTGCAGGTCCAAAAGATCTTCAAAAACTTCGCTAGGAAGGCCCAAAATCAATTTGAAGTGAAGATCAAGAAGGTTCGCAGCGACAACGGAACGGAGTTCAAGAATGCAAATGTGGACACCTTTCTTGATGAAGAAGGGATTTCACACGAGTTGTCGACTATGTACACACCTCAACAAAATGGAGTTGTTGAGAGGAAGAACCGGACGCTCATCGAAATGGCGAGAATGATGCTTGATGAGTACAAGACGCCGAAGCACTTTTGGGCAGAAGCGGTTGAGACAGCTTGTCATGCAACAAATCGCTTGTATCTTCACAAGCTACTCGGCAAGACGACATACGAGCTCCTCACCGGTAACAAACCCCAAGTTGGATACTTTTGAGTATTCGGCTCAAAGTGCTACATTCTTGATAAGCATCGTCATTCTAAATTTGCTCCTAAGTCTCATGAAGGTTTTCTACTTGGTTATGGCTCAAACTCTCACACTTACCGTGTCTACAACAATTTCACCCGAAAGGTTGAAGAGACGGTAGATGTGAAGTTTGATGAATCTAATGGCTCGCAAGTAGAGCAATTGCCAATTGATGTAGGAGATAAAGACCCTTCGGAAGCAATTCAAGACTTGTCTATTGGCAAGATTCGTCCAACGGAAATGAAGGAGAGTACCTCATCCGTCTGAGTGGAAGCTTCTACATCACGTCAAGGTGAACCAAGAGTTGATACGGAAGCATCCACAAGTGGGACACGTCAAGATGAAGAAAACGAGGAAGTACACCAAGATGAACATTAACAACCTCCTTCTCCACCACGACAAGAGAACAACAACGTCAACAATGAAGAAGGTCAAGAAGAAGAAGATCAAGAAGAAGAAGAACAAGATGAAGAGGATGTTCCACCCCGACCCAAGCAAAAGCTTACACGAGTTCGAGCAAGAATTGCCAAAGATCATCCCGTCGAGCAAATCTACAAAGATATCCAAACCGGGAGAATCACTCGCTCTAAAACTCATTTAGCTAACTTTTGTGAAAACTATTCATTCATCTCTAGCATTGAACCTATGAAGGTTGAAGAAGCATTGGAAGATCCGGACTGGATAAACACTATGCATGAAGAGCTACACAACTTTGAGGGGAACCAAGTTTGGACATTGGTTGAGAAGCCCGACAACAACCACAACATCATTGGTACCAAATGGGTGTTTCGCAACAAGCAAGATAAAGATGGACAAGTGGTTCGCAACAAAGCACGTCTTGTCGCCCAAGGATACACACAAGTCGAAGGTATGCACTATGGTGAGACATATGCTCCCGTTGCTAGACTTGAGTCCATTCGCATCTTACTTGCCTTTGCTAATCACCAAAATATCACCTTGTACCAAATGGACATTAAAAGTGCTTTTCTAAATGGTGAAATAGAGGAGGAATTTTATGTCAAACAACCTCCCGGCTTTGTCAATCCTAAGAAACCAAATCATGTTTACAAACTTCACAAAGCCCTTTATGGTCTTAAACAAGCTCCTAGAGCATGGTATAAATGCTTGACCAAGTTCCATGTTGCAAGTGGTTTTGAAATTGGAAAAATTGATTCCACACTTTTTACTAAAAGGGTTAATGGAGAACTATTTGTATGCGAAATTTATGTTGATGATATCATATTTGGTTCAACTAACCCTCTTTTTAGTGAAAGGTTTGGAAAGCTATTGTCGAAGAAGTTTGAGATGTCTATGATGAGTGAACTCAAATTCTTTCTCGGTCTGCAAATCAAGCAAACTAAGGAAGGTACATTTGTCTCTCAAACAAAGTACACCAAAGACTTATTCAAGAAGTTCAATATGGAAGAATGCAAAGGTATGCCTACACCCATGCCTACTAGTGGACATCTTGATTTGACCAAAGATGGTGAACCGGTTGATCAAAAGGTTTATCGCTCTATGATTGGTTCATTGTTATACCTATGTGCCTCACGTCCCGATATCATGCTAAGTGTATGCATGTGTGCAAGATATCAAGCTGCTCCTAAAGAATGTCATCTTAAGGCCGTGAAAAGGATAGTGAGATACTTAATTCATACACCAAATTTCGGCATTTGGTATCCTAAGAGGGCATCTTTCGATCTTGTTGGCTACTCCGACTCGGACTACGCCGGAGACAAGGTTGATAGAAAGTCCACTTCGGGTACTTGTCAATTTCTTGGTAGATCTCTTGTGTCTTGGTCCTCCAAGAAACAAAACTCGGTATCCTTATCTACCGCCGAAGCGGAGTACATCGCCGCTGGTTCATGTTGTGCTCAATTACTTTGGATGACCCAAACTCTTAAAGACTATGGGATATATGTGAAACATGTTCCATTGCTTTGTGACAATGAAAGTGCTATCAAAATTGGTCATAATCCTGTACAACATTCTCGAACTAAGCATATTGAAGTTCATCATCATTTCATTCGAGATCATGTTGCTAAGGGTGACATCAATATTAAGCATGTTCGCATCGATAAGCAATTAGCAGATATATTCACTAAACCACTTGATGAGAAAGTGTTTTGCAGGTTGAGAGGTGAATTGAACATTATTGGTGCTTCGAACTTGGAGTAGGAACTCCATTGGATACATGCAAGACATGAGCTTATGACTAATCCATGATATATCTCTTATGATGATTATCTTATGTCTTGGACAAATTTGCATCTTGCATGTTATCTAACCCACGTAGGTACTTGGTTGAATCTAATTCTATGAGATTGCAACTCACTCACATCTTGAGCAATCTCTACATCACCAAGTCTCTACACAATGGTGGTTGAAGACAAGGAAGCACAAAACCATTCAAACATATCCTTTGACAAATTCTATGTTGAGCTTCATGATTGTCATTTTTGGATACACAAGTGCTCTTCCTTGCAAGAACTAACCCATGTAGGTAGATGGACTCAAATTCCAAGTGGTGCTCCCAATTCTTGATAAGCTACATCAACCTTGAGCACCCACACAAGTTCAACTACATGAGCAAGATCCACACCACCACCCAAGGTATGTTATTCCATCTTAGAGAAGCTTTACTCCAAGTCATGAGTCAAAGCAACTCAACAAGATGTGAATACATCAAGATGCTTAAACAAAAAATGGTAACCCCATTTTGAGCTTAAACGATGAGTATGACCCATGATCAAGTGCTCTCACTTGACTCCTAAGTCAATATACTCTAACATAGGTGACTATGTCACCGCCCAACTCTAGATGAAGTTCTCTTGTGTTCTTCTCTGTGTTATTGCATTTGTCTCATGCATATTTGTTTCCCTTTTACAACAAAAAAACTTCATCTAGATCTTTTAGTTTCTTGTCTTTTCTTTTTGTTTTTATTCTGCATCCAATTCATTGCAAATCTTTGTGAGATCTTAATTGTCTAGTGAGCTGAGGTGACAAGTGTTTTTCTCTGTGATGAACTCGGTTTCACCGACTTGTAGTTTTCGGTCCAACCGAAACATGCCACTCGGTGCCACCGATTTCACAACAGGAAAATCAGTTTGCCACTTGTTCTATATTTCTTCTGATCCAACTCCACTCAATGAATCTTGTCCTCTACAAGCATCACAATTTTATCCAGTTGTAACACATTGCCTACTCGGCGTCCTCCGGCTCCTTCTAGCTCGGGTCGGGGCCATGCGCTTGCAGTCCGACATCATGGCAATGATATGGGACCGGCGCATGTCGTTGCACAACGGGACCACCCCCGTCGGCAGCTTGAACAAAGGCCACTTCAGGACCTTGCCGGCCTTCGCGGCGGCCCTCGCGACCTTGACGGTCCGCTCGACCTCGCCGTCGCGGCCCACGTCAAGCTGGAAGAGCCGCTGGCAAAAATGGGCGTGCCCCATCACTGTGAAGTTGTGGTCGAGGTCGGGACGAAGCCGCATGATGTCGGCGGGGTTCGTGAAGAGCCAGGCTGGCCTCCCCTTGTTATGCAGAGGAGCGATCCGGCGACGGATGAAGTCTGCCCCGATCATCTCAAGGGTGAGGCCGGCCTCGGTGAGCCGGAGGATCCTGGTGGTGGCGAGCGTGAGCTTCTTGTCTTCAGCATCGACGTCGCTCCAATCAGTTCTGCGGATCGGTAGCGCCCGGCGAACTTCGCAGAACGCCGGCGGGTCCTCCTCCTTGATCCAGCACCACCGGCCCCGCCATTCTTCCCACCTCTCCTTCGTGGCACCCTCTGGATATGCTCCCTTGGATCTTGAGACCCAGGCGATGCAACCGGAAATGGCGCCCCCTTGTTGGATTTGTGGGGAGAAGTAATGGCGGAAGAGCGCCGTGTTGGGGTGCACCCCGGCGAAGCCCTCGCAAAGATGCGCGAAAAGGGCCATGCACGCCACCGCATTCGGAGTAAAATCCAGGAGGCGGAAGCCAAAGGTATGCATGACGTCACTGAAGGAATCGGAGAAGGGAGGACAAAGCCCGAAGGAAAATAATCGACAAAGAAGGGGTATCGATTTGGGGCAGCCTCGGCGCAGTCAGCGGGGATGACGCGCGTGGCTGCATGCCCCGAATTCCCCCCCGTCTTCACCCCCCACAGGGGCCTGAAGGAGTCTCAAAGCTCGAACACGTCAACTGTCGAGGGGAAGAAGGCGGACTGCGTCCGCTGCACTGTCAGCGCACTCTCCGGCGGCTCCGCGGCTCCGGCGTCCTTGGCCACTCCCTTGCCCTTGGTGGATTTTGGCGCCATGGTGGCTGGGGGAGGAGGGCAGGATAGAGAGCGGCGGAAGCGCAACGGCGGCGAGCAGGAACGAAGCCTGGAGAAGAAGAGGAAGGCGGGCGGAGGTTTCCGGGATTAGGGTTGCGCAAAGGGTAAAAGGAACAGTGCGCCCGCGGTTATCCCTTTTTTTGGGGAAGCCGTGAGTCGTGCTGCCCATTTACTGCGATGTGACGCATGCGTGCGGGAACCACCCCACGCATGCCGCCCACATCACGCACACCCCTCCACGCCGTGCCATGCGCACGGGTCGTGGGAAGCGCCGCGCGCGAAAAGTTTTACCGCGGTAAAAACCACCCAGACTGCCCGCGCACCGTTTTGGGCCTAGCCCAACAACGTGCTGCGCTTATGTGTGGCCCAGGCCCAGGGGCTCCTGTCGGTGTACAAAAAGAGGGATGCGTTTTTGGACCCCTTTACCTGTGCATGAGCAGTCAGAGCCACGCCCGTGGTCACACCAAGCAGAACAGAGGGGGTGAGCCAAGGTAAGACTGAAGCCCAAGACAATTAGAGCAACGCCATGGCCAAGACCACAAAGAGCAGAGGGACGAAGTAGGTTCCCCCAGCAAGACCCATGCCGGGGGCAGCCTCAGCAGCCCCGGCAAGACCCCTGCCGGGGCAGCTCGCCCCACACCAACAGAGCGAGCCACCCTTGAGCCCGCGGTCCCCAACGCCATCATCCACGTGGGGCCAGGGCTCGGGAAGGCACCTCTGTGGTGGCATGCAGATCTTTGTGAAGACATATCCAAGATCAGATGAGGATTAGAAGATGACGATCCTCGGCAATATCCTTGCCGAGGAAGGCCACCAGACCCCCAGCAAGGGCCTTGACGAGGACGACAGCGCGCCACGTCAAGACCCTTGCCGGGCCACCCGGCAAGGCCCTGACCAAGGACGCCAGCAGGGCCACCGCCAGAACCATGCCAATCAAGCTCCCGCCACCGTTCACATGCAGCTGCCAGCCCAACCAGCTGGGCGGGCACCTGCGTGGCAACATGCAGCTCCCAGGCAAACTCATCGGGCGCCTGCGTGGCGGCATGTAGATCTTCGTGAAGGCTCCACCACCGCGCCACCTCAGCTACCTGCCTGCCTACATGGCGCCGCATGCATCGCTGTCCAGGGCGCGTGTCAAAGCGAGGAGGAGCGGCGACGGACGGGACGAGCCTCGCCCCCGTCCCCGATAAAGCAGGGGGACACCTAAGCTACACATTAAATGCGTCTTGTCCTGTAATACGAGCAATAAGCTCAGGGCACTATACGCCTATCCACCTCCTGTGTGCCACTGTGGCAGCCCCTTCCGACTATAAAAGGAGGCCCATGGCATACTGGAGAGGGATTCGGCTCTTTCAAACCATGCACTCACCACAGCTAGTTCGAGAGCTCAAGAATTCTCTGAAATACACCCACCAAAGCAGGACTAGGGTTTTACGCATCCTCGCGGCCCGAACCTGGCTAAACGATTCCTGTGTTGGCTACTGATCCTGCTCTTCTTGCAACCCTGCACCCCGGGAACCATAGTAGGGATTCTTGTGATCCGATAGGTGTCGTTCCACACCGACACCATCATGTATACTTAGACAACATTTATGTGAATTATTTCATCCTAACCTATTTTAGAAAGACATAATATAGTTTTGTCATGTCATCCTATTTAGATACTCATCAAATGTTGAATTATGCCATTATATCCTGTTAAGTTATCCATCATATATCTGAAAATGTGTCATGCTATCCTGTTTAGTTAGGCATCATATATGTGAAACTATGTCATGCTGTCCTGTTTGCTTAGACAACATATATGTGAATTACCACATCTGTCTATCATACAGTGTCTGTACGTTCAATTTCTTTTCTTGTTTATCAGCCATTTGAATTGGAGGGGGTGATGGAAGTATCTAAGGGAGCAAAAACCCGTTCTTCACAAAAGACAGTGCTACTCGTCGATGCAGATAGAACCATGGTTGTACTGGCCCACAAACTTGCCCCACCACACATAATCGAGACTCTTCCAGATTGCACACTGTAACGCCCCAGATGTAACTTGCCATATTTGTAATTCAACTCTTGCCATTTTCGGCTATGTGTTATGATATTTCCTCCGTGGTTGGGTTTCCCTTCGTTTTGTATTTTGGTCATATCATGCATTTCTTTTCATGTCATCATGTGCATCGCATTCGCATACGTGTTCGTCTCTTAAATCCGAGCATTTTTCCCGTTGTCCGTTTTGCAATCCGGCGCTCCTATGTTCCCCGGCGTCCCCTTTTACGTTTCTTCGTGAGCGGGTATTAAACATTCTCGGAATGGACCGAGGTTTGCCAAGCGGCCCTGGTATAGCACCGGTAGACCGCCTGTCAAGTTTCGGGTCAATCGGAGGTCGTTTGGTACTCCAACGGTTAACCGGGTAACCGTGAAGGCCTCGTGTGTGTTGCAGCCCAAAACCCCTCCAAAACAGCCCAATAACCCATCTAAGACGCTTCCATGTCCTCCGCCGTTCGATCACGATCGCGTGGCCGAAAACCGCTCTCCATTTGGAGCTTCCTAGCCCCCTCTATGCCTATATATAGAACCCCCCATTTCAATCCCGGGTCAAAAACCACCCCTAACCCTAGTTTTTCCCCTCCGCCGCCACCGGACGTGTCCACGACGGCCGGACGCGTCCGCCCGCCGCCGCCGAACCAATCAGGGGCCGCCACGTGGGCGCCCCCGCCGCCAGCCGCCACCGGCCCGCCCAGGCCCGTGGCCGGCCCTCCCCGTCGCCACCCGGGCCGCGCCCCGCCTCCGCGCCCCGCGGCCAGCCCCGCCGCCCGCGCCGCCGGCCGCCGCAGCCCCGCGCCGCCCGCGCCGGCGACCGCGTCGCCCCGCGCCGCCCCGCGCCTCCCGCGACGTCGCCGCCGCCCGCACCCGCCAGATCCGGCCACCGGTGCCCCCCCCGCCCTTCTCCGGCGTCCTCCTCGTCAGATCCGGCGAGAGCCACCCCGATCCGCGGCGGACCTCGGTTTCCGCGCCCGAGGGTTGACCTCTTCCCCCCTCGAAAATATTCTAAGTCCTCTAAATTTTGCATCATCATCACCTGTTCATCGTGCCATAACTTTGCGTCCGTAGCTCCGTTTCGCGCGTATAATATGTCAAATTGTTCGTATCGAAGAGTAAATCATTTCATTCCATTGCGTAATTTTCATTTGAGGCCATCTTGATGCCCGAATTTCTGTTAGAAGAGGGCTAGTTGATGTTAGTGGCTGGATCTTATCTGAACATGCACTTTTGTTATTTTTTCCATGATTGATGTATACCTCCTATGAAGTTGAGTCCTACATGAGTTTTGTAATATTCCATGTTACCTTTCCATATAATTATGCCATATATTTTTGTGATCTTTGTGGTGACTAGCACAAGCATGCAAACTAGGGCACTTGATGTTGCTGATTTCAGAGACTTAGTAATTTCACTAAGTCCCTGACTGCTGTTATTTTCATGCCATGTATTCATGTTGTTTCCAAGAGATCTATCCATATTTTGAGCATTATCAGTAAGGGTGTTTTGGACTTGAGTATTTTCTCTATCCATCCATGCCTTTGTTAGTATTTATGGAGTGCAATAGCTTGAGTCAATCGAGCTCTACTTTTACTATAAAATGTTGCTGGCAGATTGTTTACATGTTATTCGATTTTGCCAAGCTTGGTGTAGTTGATCCTTTCATGCTTTGATGTTTTTCTTGCCATGTATAGTTCCTATGCCATGTCTTCTTGATGTATGTATGCTTAGTTTATCATGCAATGCTCTGAAGTGAGTGCATCGAGCTCGCGAACATGCCTACTCGTTATCTGTTTTGACATGTCCAGTTTTCTGCCAAGTCTGAAACCTGTAACGAAACTTGCTTAATTGAAATGGGTGTAATAATATTTTCTGTCCTTTTTGGCTTATGGTCAGTAAGGGATTTTTGTCAAGTCCTTTGAGTAGATTCATGCCATGCCTTACTTTGCTATGTCCTGATCCTGTAGCATGTTGTTTCATAGCTCTAAACATGTCATCCTGATGTTAGTTTCTGGCATGTTGTTATTTTCACTAAGTCTGTGAACCTGTTATCTTTTGCACTTTTGCCATGCTTGTTTGAACCTGTTGTGGTGTGATTTAGCCGTAGCTCAGTGTTCATCTTTTGTCAATCACCTTGAGTAGATTATTGCCGTATGCTTTGTTGATATGTTTGGGTGTAGTATCTTAATTTCTTGTTGCTTGCTAAGTAGCATCATGCTGTTAATGGCAGATTATTGTCATTCTTGTTTTGCTTGTCATTTGCAAACCGTGCATCCGATTTCGGTGATCTTTATATCGATTTCAACCGAAATCACCTCACCTATCCAGTGGCATACTTGGTTTGCCAAGATAATGCTTTGTTCATCTTTGTCCTTCCGGAGCATGCATATGCATTGCATATCACATCTCGCATGCCATGCCATGTTTTTGCATCATGTTGCTTGCGCATTGCATCGTGATTGATGTTGTACCCTTTGCTTGTGTTCTTGCTTTGGGTAGAGCCGGGAGACGAGTACGTGAACGAGGAACCTGTTGAGAACGCTTTCGAGGACCAAACTTTCGACAACTCTGAGAACCTTGCAGGCAAGATGACCATACCCTCGAAATCACTTCTATCTTTGCTTGCTAGATGCTCGCTCTTTTGCTATGCCTTTGCTGCGATACCTACCACTTGCTATATCATGCCACCCATATTGCCATGTCAGCCCCTAACCATCCATGTCCTAGCAAACCGTTGATTGGCTATGTTACCGCTTTGCTCAGCCCCTCTTATAGCGTTGCTAGTTGCAGGTGAAGATGAAGTTTGTTCCTTGTTGGAGCATGGACTTGTTGTTCCTTGTTGGAACATGGTTACTTGTTGGGATATCACAATACCTCTTATTTAATTAATGCATCTATATACTTGGTAAAGGGTGGAAGGCTCGGCCTTTTGCCTGGTGTTTTGTTCCACTCTTGCCACCCTAGTTTCCGTCATACCGATGTTATGTTTCCGGATTTTTGCGTTCCTTACACGGTTGGGTGATTTATGGGACCCCCTTGACAGTTCGCTTCGAATAAGACTTTTCTAGCAAGGCCCAACATTGGTTTTACCATTTGCCACCTAAGCCTTTTTCCCTTGGGTTCTGCATACTCAAGGTTCATCTTTATTTTTAACTCCCCGGGCCAGTTCTCCTTCGATTGCTGGTCCAAACTAGAGCCCTTTGCAGCGCCACCTCGGGGCAACTCGAGGGCTGGTTTTAGTTGTATGGAGTGTTCATCCGGATGTGCCCTGAGACCGAGATATGTGCAGGTCCTATCAGGATTTGTCGGCACAATCGGGCGGCTTTGCTGGACTTGTTTTATTACTGCCGAGATGTCTTGTAGTCCGGGATTCCGAGGCTGATCGGGTCTTCCCGGTAGAAGGAATATCCTTCGTTGACCGTGAGAGCTTATAATGGGCTAAGTTGGGACACCCCTGCAGGGTATTACCTTTCGAAAGCCGTGCCCGCGGTTATGAGGCAGATGGGAATTTGTTGATGTCCGGTTGTAGAAAACCCGAAGTTGACCTTAACTAAAACACATCAACCGCGTGTGTAACCGTGATGGTCTCTTCTCGGCGGGGTCCGGGAAGTGAACACGGTGTTGGAGTAATGTTTGACGTAGGTTGTTTCAGGATCACTTCTTGATCACTTCTAGCTTCACGACCGTGCTTTGCCTTCTCTTCTCGCTCTCTTTTGCGTTGCAGCCACCATATATGCTAGCCGCTTGGTGCAGCTCCACCTCACTATCCTTTTCCTACCTATAAGCTTAAATAGTCTTGATCTCGCGGGTGTGAGATTGCTGAGTCCCCGTGACTCACAGATATTATCACAACAGTTGCAGGTACCAACGACGCCAGTGCAGATGACGCAACCGAGCTCACGTGGGAGTTCGATGAGGAACGTGGCCGTTACTATGTTTCTTTTGCAGATGATCAGTAGTGGAGCCCAGTTGGGGTGATCCGGGGATCTATGTAGCATTTGGGGTAGTCTTCTTTCATTTTGGTACCGTAGTCGGACCCTGTGTGTACTCTGTATGATGGATGTTTATTATGTATTGTGTGAAGTGGCGACTGTAAGCCAACTATGTATCTTTCCCCTTATTTATTACATGGATTGTGTGAAGATTACCTCACTTGCGACATTGCTCTCAATGTGGTTATGCCTCTAAGCTGTGCCTCGACACGTGGGAGATATAGCCGCATCGAGGGTGTGACACACACTTAGACCGTTGGGCAGAGAACCATCTACAACCCATCTAACCCCAACCCCAGTGGATAGTAACCCACTTCTAGTTGACAAAGCACCATGTCCACCACAGAGTACCCCCACACGAGCAGTTTATAAAGCAACTGCAGTGCCCAAAGCACGAAGACCACCACAGCGAACCCAAACTCCACGTTTAAAGTACAAGAGCAATTGTTCTCAGGTCAGATTCCGTAGCTATGGTCCATACTCCTTTGCTGTTGCATCACTGTATTTACTCATACCAACTACTTCCGAATATGAAGGATCCAATTGGAACTCCAATGGCGCAACAGGTATGTTTTAAACCTATTTCTTTAACTGGATTACTGTTCTAACTTCTTGCTCTATATTGATTTCAGTTCCAGTTGTATAAACAGTTCTGTTCTCATGTGATGCACATTACAAGTGTTGCTAATGCTGTGTAGTTTCTCACACTTATATTCTGTCTATGTTGTTGTGTCTTCGAAATATATGAGTTGAACTGTGTCTCTATCTTGATTTGGCAACTTAAACTAGAATGATATGGACAATACAGTGACCATACTACATAGATATATGTTTGTTTCATGTTGTTATCCTGTCCACCTTACTACTGAACCGGTTTACCAAAATGAGTTTGGTATACTATACATGTTAAACCTGTGACGTGTCTGCTTGTTTCTCTTGTAGTATGCGAACAGAATATTGGAGAAGAGCACTGCACTATGCAATGGTAGAAAAGGTAATGCAGATAAGGTTCAAGATAGTGAGACAACCCTGTTGGTCTTCAAGAAAGGTGATAAAAACGATCTTGTAGATAGTGAGAAAACCCCACAGTCCCACGTTGATGTAGTGTTCGAGTTACTGGCCAGTACCGCTTGCACAAGCTCTTCGACCTCACTGCCTGGATGACTTTGGCTTCTTCAGTCTCAGCTACAAGCTGAAAGGCATCAGTCAGCTGTGCTGCAGCTAGAAGCCGAAGGACTAAGGAAGTCCCTGCAGAATTCAGATGCATACTTTCTTGTACAACAGCAAGCGCTGGAGGATTTAAGCGCCAAACAAGAGAAAGTTAATAAGCTTGCTAAGCATCTTGCCAGCATTATGGGTACCCAGGATATTGTTTCTTGAGCTCTTCTGAAGTGGTTTCAGTTCTGGACTTGTTTTGCTGGGCGTTTATTTGCACTGGTCGCCAACTTTGACGACAAGTGTATGTGATATGCTGCTTTGTTCCCTATATTTGCACTAGTTGCGAACTTTGATGCCCAGTGGATGTAATATGTGTAATAGTCATGATAGCCTAGAGTAAGTTGCTTGTTTATTTAGTTCCTTGTTGTCTTGTTTATTTGTTTGCTTGTAGTCAGTGCAGTTCTTTTTCCGTGGCTGCAATAACCTATTTTTTAAAACTAGGCCACAATAACCGTGGGATATTTACTGTAGTTACCATGGGCCTCCTGCGGGTCGTAGAAACAATGGGCCTTCTACGGGCCATAGAAACAATGGGCCTTCTACGGGCCATAGCATGAATGGGCCTTCTACGTGCCGTATGATCGGTAGGCCAAACATGGGCCAATAATAGACGCCATTATGGGCCGTAAACTGGCTAGATTTTGAATCGTCCGTTCATGGGCCGACAATAACAGGTCGTCGTTAATCGGACGTATTGGATGACGCTATGAAAACGGCCCAACGAATTAACGGGCTGCAAACGGGCCGATTGTAACCGCAGGCTGAATTTGCCCCACAAGCAGAAAAGGCCAATAACGGGCCGTAAGTAACCGAATGCTGGAAATGAGCCCAAGAATAAATGGGCCCTGAGAAGGCCGAAAGATAACACATGTTAGAAACGGACCAAATGAATAATGGGCCGTTAGGGTATAAAGGGGTACACTGTTCATTGCGGGCCAGATTCACCACGGGCCGTTAATGGGCCAAGAGTTACAAATGGCCTTGTATGGGCCGAAAGACATCATGGGCCAAACATGGGCCGGAAGTTACAACAGTCTGGAATCATATTGGATGGCCCAGATGAAGCTAGTAGGCTTAATTTCGATAGGCCGTAACAGGCCGTGAGTTAGCGGGCCATAAATGGGCTATATAGGAACAGGCTTTCCGTGGGTCGGCCAGTTACCTTTTGGACAAGTCAAACGGGCCGGCCTTTTCACCGGAATGGGCCTCTGTTGGGCTGTGCCACGTGTCGACGTATCATAGGCGCCTCCTGTCCAATGAATGTATGACATCAGTCCCGACGGTGGGCCAACACGTGTTTCCTCCGGCCAATGAGAATTTTACACGTGGAAAATCCTCATTGGTCCGGGTTGTTAGCGGGTTTTCGGATCCAAAACCGGACCCGATAGCTTAACGGCATTCCGTTACGGTGGATGCCACATGTCGGTCACCCTTGACGAAAGCACTTCCATGACGCGTGATTTATTGTCATGGAAGTGGACACTTCCGTGATGATAATTTTGGTAATGTCATGGAACACTTCTACGACAACACAAGTATGACTATCTTGATTCTGTCATAAATTTGTCATGGATGTACATGCATGACAGAAAACGTGACCTACTATGACAAACACGTATCATCACATAAGTGTATTTTTTTGTAGTGGAGAACAAATGAAAAACACAAGGAACTAGCACCAACAATATAGATCTCAGGATAAAGAATAAGTGTGTGAAATTCCTGAGATAATATCTGCAAGAGCAGATTAGTTCTTTTTCACAACCCACACTTGCGTGGGTGACGAGGATCTCATTTTCTTCGTCTGAGCAGGAGTCCTCGATTAGATGGACTGGATAGGTCTATATCCCATTAAATATAATTTAGCTCGAACAACCAGGGCAAATCCAAGTGGTAAAAAAACTTGAGTGAGCTGAGCCATTTCTTGCCTCCACTTGTTCTGCTTAGAGGGGACACATGTGTTTCTCTTAAAATGTCCCATTTGGGCATTTCTTGAACAACACCTTTTTGAATCATAAAAATGGCCTTGCCCAAATACTAGGTAGAGTATTCAACAAATTTCTACCCTCCATAAGCTCTTCACATGCACATACCTCTGGTTCATGTAACATCTATAATTGATGAATTCCAATGATTTTACATTGTAGAATTTATTAATTCAAAATTTTCTTTACTTGCCACGGGTAACACTTATATGTTATAGGGTAGACCACTCCTGATTGTATTAAGTCACTATATGTCATTACATTTATACTACTCCCTCTGATCCAAAATAAGTGTCATGGTTTTACTTCAAACCGGTGTACCATTTTTGAGATAAGGGGTATTTTTGGACCTACTATGTCATCATCTCTTTATATTCTTATATTTTTCGACGAGAAAATAATAGAGGGCTAACAGGGTGCAAATCAATACACTCAGCCAAATGAGAGAATAGCACAAAAACCACAAAGCTCTGAGTGAGTTGATATACGAACAGAACACAAACACAATGAGAAGCAAAGAGAACAAATGAAAAACACAAGGAACTAGCACCAACAATATAGATCTCAGGATAAAGAATAAGCGTGTGAAATTCCTGAGATAATATCTGCAAGAGTAGATTAGTTATTTTTCGCAACCCACACTTGAGTGGGCGACGAGGATCTCATTTTCTTTGTCTGAGCAGGTGTATTCTTTCGGTGAGATCCGCAAGGTACCTGTGCACTTCGAGGGTAATCATATGAATATGCATTGAAATTGTTTCCAGAGACATGAGGAGATGCACATGTATTCCTTCTGTCGAGAGTTCGATCGATACCCATTTGAGAAACTTCCTGAGCCATTCTGTGAATGATAATTATTGTCTTGAGGAGAATTACTCTGCCTGTTCAAGTTAGCAGTGACAGACATATTTTCAATAATGCACTTCTTCACCCAGATTTGCTTTTTGGGTGAACCGGACCTATAGTTAGTACCAACATATCGAGTGAAAACCTTACCATTCTGTTGTTTGAAGAATTTGTAGTTCGAGTCATCAGACTCATCAGAAACAATAGTAATGGGAGTATCAAATCCTGACAGAATTGCAGGTTTGAGTGTTTGACCCAACTTGTTTGAGGATACTGTTCGGGAGTCGAGTAGGTTCCATCAACATTGAGTTTTCTTTTGAAACCCAATACTTTCTTTCAAGGATTTTTGTGCAATATTGACTTCTTGAGCACATCACAGAGCCTTTGATGCCCTTTGAGGCTCTTAAGCATTCCTGTCTCAAGCAAGTTCTTTAATCTGCAATTGTCATCAGAAATAGCAACAAATTCCTCGGGAGAGGGGCTAGAGATATCATTCATAGTAGTTGCAATATTCTTGATGTTAGCACTGGAAGTTTCAGCATGAGAATCAGCATTGCTACGTTCTAGGCATTTTAAGCATGGAGGCACAAAATCATCAGGAAGTTGAACAGATTGCTTAGCAAAGAGAGAAGCTTTTTCTTTGGCAAGTGCGTTATGAGATTCTTTCAGAGACTCAAGTTCTTGATTCCTGTTAAGGAGTTCATCAGATAAACTCTCAAAGTTTACTGAAAGAGAATCATATTTGTTGGAAAGATCATCAATAGTTGAAGGAAAAGCGTCATGCTCTTCCATCAACTTTTGATTCTTCTCCATCTCTTCGACCAGTAATCCTTCGGTTTTCCTAAGATTCTCTTCAAGCATTTCAAGTTCATCATGTTGAGATTTTGCAATCTTGACCAGTTTATCATAGGAAATGTATTTGGGAGAATATCCATTCATGGATTTTTGGTGTTTTGCTGATACCTGATCCTTAGATGATTTTGCCATGAGATAGAATGTGATTGGTTCATCATCAATTGAGGAATCATCATCGGAGTCTGAGTCGAGTGAATTTTCTAAGGATTCATAGGCAATGAAGGCATTGCTCCTTCCTATCCTTCTGTGAAATTCTTCATCATCTGATTCAGATTTTGTCACCTCTTCTTCAGATTCCAGGGTCATATCAGCACATGCTCTATTCAGCTGTGATATTCTCTTCATATTTGACTTGACGGTTGCTCTGGCTTTCACATCAGTGACTGGTCTCGTGGAAGAAGATGAGGAAGATTCATTTTCCTTCGAGAGCTTAGTATGACGATCCGTTCATGTGAATCAATTGTAGTGAAGATATTTCCATCTATTGCTAGGTTTTCCTTCCCAGCAGGGACAGTCTGCTATGAGATGAACGAATTTTTTGCACTTGAAGCACTTCATTTCTTTTGGAGGTAACCTTCTTGATAATTTAGGCAAGTCAAATTCGTCATCATTCGCGACGCATAGATTTTATCTTTTCAGATCACTTAGCCTTTCTGTTAGCATTGCTAGTTCTCTGGTGACGGTGTGTTGATTCTCAATATCTTCTTCATGTGAACTGCCATAGTTTGTGAGAATTTCTCCTTCACCTTCCAAAGAAGATTCTTGATATGCATTTTCTAGTTCCATCTTTTCTTCATGAATCGATAACAGCACCATGATCTCTACATAGTGAAGTTCTTCATAGTCTGGTCTTTGCTTGATTTGTTCTATGATGGAATTGAAAGTTGGATCAAGAGTGCTTAGCAACTTGTCAACCACATCTCTATCAGTGATATCAGTTACTCCTCGTTGATGAAGTCTTTAGACAATGTTCGTCAATCGAACAGTGAGTTCCATAGCACTTTCCTTACGTAGACTTCTGAAGCTAGCAAACATAGCATGAAGCATTTGAGTGTCAGGATCTGATCTGGCAATGAGTTATTGATGAGAATTTTTGATAGCATCCCAAAGTTGCTTTGTGGTGCTGAGCATTTGGAACCTAAAGAAAATGCCTTTCGAGAGACAGCTACAGATGATATCTATTGCTTGAGCATCTAACTATAGATTGGCTTTGTCATCGAAATTTGGATCATTCGGTTGCTGAATAGTGTAGCCACTTTCCACAATCTGCCACCGATCATAGTTGATAGCTTGAATTCTGATTCTCACCCTTTCCTTCCAGTAGAGATAGTCATTTCCATCAAAGATAGGAAATCTTCCAGAGTGTGAGGTTCTACCTACATACGACATACTCAAAACTCCAAGGATGTTAAACCTTTAATAAACAGAGACAAAGAGTACCCGCTCTAATACCAATTGTTAGGACCGAGAGTATATCTACCAGGGGGGTGAATGGGAGATTCAAAAATTCTTTCAAATATTTTGAACGGATCCCTAAACACAACAGCGGAAATAAAGTATGATGGAAAGTAGCTCAATCAAGCATGATGTTGGGGAGCATATCCATCGATGTAGGAAGCAATTATGGCACGAGCTTGCAATAACACAGGTTTGATCACAATGATAGTAATGCTACAGGCAATCACATGAAGTAACATGAGATAAAACATGACATGAATAGTGAAGGAAAACTATAGCAAGTTAACACAGAAGTACCGTGGAATATGACGGAGATGATGATGACAGTGATGATAATGCAACAGGGTGAACACAATGATATGTGAAGTGAGCGACAAAGATGATCAATGCGAATGAATGATACAACAGGTGATACTGATCGGATAAACTGTCAACACAGAGCACAAGAGTAAATTGCTGAAAGAAATGCAGTAAAGTAGAATGAATCAGTGGTGCTCGATGACGACAGTTTAATTTGGTAGACCAGTTCACCCTTCTTCCAAAGGGCTACGTCTGGTTGGAGGGGTTGTGACTTAACACATAAGATAAACTCTCTTCACCCTATTCTCCTTTAACACAGAGCTGATCAGACTCTTGTTGATTTCACCCGTGGTAGATACTTGTCGGTGATATCCAAACCTGCGGTCGACCTTCGCGAACCACAATCACTCTTGGTTGGTTGGAAGGCAACAATTAGAGTCAAAAGGAGGAAGAATGGGAGTTTTGTGATAGAAACGGTTGAGCTCAACCACAATCACAAGATGCTAGAAAGCCCTGGGATGCTTTTTCACATGCACTCACACAAAAGAGACGATCCTTTGATTGACTAGTTGATGAAGGACCTGAAGCTGGACAACCACACACACGCACAGATGATGTCAACGTTGTCACATATGTCCGGTGTTCTACAGTTCATGGGATATACTAGCCGCAACTGGATCAACAAGTAAGCACATCACAGAACATATCGCTTGAGCATATTGTGGGTCATTATTTCCTGTTCCATAAGATGAGTTTGCATTGCATTTGAAATGCAGGAAATAGAAGTTTGCTAGAGAAGAGTCTAAAGATGACGTCAAGAAACTTCTGGATTTCTTTGACAAGATGCAGAAGATCAACCCAGAGTTCTTCTATGATCACGACGTCGATGCAGATAATCATGTAAGAAATGTCTTTTGGGCCAACGCAAGTTGCAGAGGATCGTATGAAGATTTTGGAGATGCATTACATTTGACACGACATATAAAACTAACAAATTCCACATGTCACTGGGAGTCTTCATGGGAGTGAACAATCATCTACAGAGCACCATATTTTCTGTCTCCCTTGTGTGAGATAAAACGATACCGTCTTTCAAGTGGGTTTTCTACAAGCCGCCAATCTGCATGCTCACAGGTATAATACGACACCTGTATACTTACATTTGTTTGGTACAATTCTATTTCTTCTGTATTTCTTACACATAAACAACTTAATAAAAATACACTACTTGTGCCTCTCTAACCAATGTTCTTCGATGAAGGAAGCATTAAAAACTAGCCTCCTAGATACATTGCATAAGTTGTGTCGGTGGCACATCATGAAGAACTACAAAGACCACCTCGCCTTGTAGTATAAGGCGCCCAAGAAACTCAAGGGTGAACTCACTGCGGTGCTGAACCACCCACTAATGCCAACATAATTTGAACAGGCATGGAAGAACCTCATGCGGAAATACAACTTGCAAAACTATGAGGTGATGAATTGGCTGTGGGATGACAGGCACGAGTGGATCTCAACTTACTACAAGGAAACTTTCTGTGCTCGGATGACTTCCACACAGAGAAGCGAGAGCATGAACCGTATATTGAAGAAAAATTTCATCAAAGAGAAGCATGATCTCCATCTGTTTGCTCAGCAGGTGGATAAGTGCATTTAGACTAGGAAGGTCGTCGAGCATGCAGAGACAGTTGGAAATGAGGTAAATAAAATGTCCATAAAAACTACTAAATAACTACAAAAAAACAATATTTTCAATTCTTTGATTCGTAATGCTGCATTTCTGATCATGCAGTCAGAAGTAAAGACAATGACCCAGTTTGGGTTTGAAGTTCAGCTTTCGGAAGTATACGCAAGGGTAGTTTTTGCAGATTTCAAAGAAACACCCTACCACAGCACTGCATTCAAAGCAGAACAGTGCCCTGACAAAGTACCTTGTACACCACTACAACAGATCAGATGCATTTGATTGGGCAAGGCATGATTTCCAAGTGGTCGCCGATGAAAAGAAGGGTGTCTACGAATGTGAGTGCAGACTCTGGACACACACAGGTGCGGCTCGCTAGCAAGAAATCCTAATTTCTGAATTTATGCATGAAGCTCACTTACTGGAATTTAAAAGTCCACTTGCACAAGTAACTGACAAAACCAAGTGAAGTTCACTTCCTTAAAATGAACAAATAAAAAAATATCTATGTTTGTTAATTTCATGCAGTTCACTTACAAAACAAAGAAACGTGTGTTGTCTGCAGGGCTCTTTTGCGTCCATATAGTATGCTTGCTGCTTCACCTGAGAGTAGACAAGATTCTTGAGGTGTACATCATGAAAAGATACACCCAGAAAGCAAGATCAAATCCAATGTTTGATAGAAGAGACTACGAACAAACAACACCAGATGGAAGTTCACTATTTTGCCATAGAAAATTGCTATCAGAAACATCAATGGACCTTGCAAAACAGAGGGACAAGGTCCGACGCCGGGTACCACAGGGCGTTGTTTGGTATGACGGCACTGATTGAGGAAGTTAATGTGCTGAACAAAGAACAAGAAGAAGAAGCAGCAAAAATAAAACAAGCAGAGAATTCCTAGCTTTACCAGAATACCGAGAAAGTAGAAAATGCCGAACATAGCGCTACTGGTGCATCAAAAAAGAAACAATTCCACCTCCTATTTCAAACACTAGAGGGAGGAAGAAAGGGGGCGATGTAACTCAAGAAAAGGCTGCATGCAAGGAGAAAAATGATGACAAAAACAGTAAGCCACAACCTGAGCTGGACAGTGATGATCAGCCACTAGGAATAAGAAGGTGCAAGACATCTAATGCCATCAATAGCCACAATTCTAGGACATGTAAAAGAAAACATGAAAAGAAAACCATGGCCATGGCGATGCACAACCAAACGGAGATTTCGCTGACAACACTAAGAAATGGACGAAACCAAGACTTTGCAGCATCTGCAACAGGAGGGACAGACACAATTCAAGTACTTGCCCCAAAAGAACAAGATCACGAAACAAAGAAGACAAAGAAGATGAAATCATAGAAGAAGATGGTGATATAACTGAAGAAGAAGTGGCTTATCAAGAAGCAGATGAAGAAGAGGAGGAGGAACAAGAAGAGAGTGAAGAGGATGGAGAACATGAAGAAACAATGCTCACAAGACCACCAAACAAAAGACAGAAAACAAAAGGGAATGTTGTTGTACAGAAACAACTAAGAACGACACCACATACAAAAAACAGGGTAGGAGCGCGAAAGGATGCAGTTCACAGCGCTAGAAAATAAAAACTGCCATCAACCATCACGCGAGGAGCAAAGAAGATTGAAGTTCACATCGCTGGAAAACAAAACCGCCATCAACCAGCACGCGAGGAGCAAAGAAGATTGCACTTCACAGCGCTGGAAAACAAAAACCGCCATCGACCAACACGCGAGGGGCTACAAACACAACGGTGCAAAGACAAAAAGCGGCAACACCGCCACGGAAAACAAGACAAAGTGCAACATTAGACGTACTCCAGTCACCACAAAGAAGCAACGGGTTAACGGCCAAATAGATACAGTTCAATAAATTAATCATATATATAGCAGTTTGCATATCTGTATTACTTATGTAGCAGTTTGAATTTTGTGTAAACATGAATTTCCCGCTGACTTTGAGTTCTTCCACTAAACCATACGAGATAAATGATGTATAGAGAAAACCATATATATATATACATACATACATACACACACACATATATATATATATATATATATATATATATATATATATATATATATATATATATATATATATATATATATAGCAGTCTAGAGTAAACATTGACGCACTTTGATCCATAACCCATAAGAAAATGCAGTTAGCTCATAGACAGCAGGAAGTTCTGCCCAGGCGGTTCAGATCACAAAAGTACTTATTACAATCACGTCAAAGATGAAGCATTCGATACGAAAAAGTACTTACTATAATCAACCTCATAACCTTAACCAATCACGTCAAACGTGATTTTAAACATACGATCCTCAAGTTCAAAAAAGTTGAGGACAACAACTTGCTGAGACTTCAGGACACTCTTAGTGAAGAATTCCTTCTAGCCTTTCTTCAGATACAGCTGCCCATCAACGCCTACACGGTACTTAACTGGTTTCGGGTGTCCATTACCGAGAACAACTTGGAAAATACCCTTATTCTTGAGCCAGAGATACCTAAAAGCTCATTGGGGAATTTTCTGCAAAAAATAATAAAACTATTAGAGGACAATATTAGAATTACAATTCTCGTACTATGCACACAGCAAAAACAAACCTACACAGATTACATACGCGACCCAAATGAAGTGCATAACAGACCAACAAGCAGTACAGATAAAACACACATACAATTCATGAACCTCTTATGCAAGGGAGATACATGTAGTACGGAACATGCTAATATGCAGTACGCTTCTAACTGTCATGCAGTTCATAAAAAAGTTAAATAGTACACATATAGCACAGACTGGCGAGATACTAAATTGTGCGAGTCACGACCCGATCTTTCACGGTATTTGCGAGACAGCAATGAACGGCAGCAGCAGCAACAGTCGCAGAAAATTGAACAAATGTAGAAGGAGAATCTTCGGATCAAACGAGATGTAAGAAGCCAAAGAAAAATACTTGCACCAGAGCTAATACGAGATCAGGCGCACAGCAACATCGAATCCCTAGGATTCGCAGAAACACATCTTGGTGCCTCCCGATGTAGGCGTTTTCTGGTATTTTCTTATTCAACTAAACTTTGGCAAAGAAACTAACTCCCATGCATCGGCCGTAGCCAGCCCCTTTTATAGGTGACGCAGATCTGATCAAACTGACTCCAGCTAACAGAACAGATACAGACTCTATCTCTTCTATTCAAACTAATTAGGCATTTATACTAATTAAATATCCGGCAACGTTGATCACTAGAAGCCAAAACTCAACTACTAGTACGGGCGTCTTGACGCTTCTCAGATCGATCTTCATCTCCTGAGCTTGGACACTTTGTTATTAAAGCGACTCTTTATTCATAATTCAATGAGGAGGGATCCAACAAAGATATGTTGCGGAGGTGTTCTAAAATTGGGATTGACCTCATTTGGTTTTGGTTCAGAAGCGGACGCACCTTCCTTGCTTTTAGCTGCCCAATAATCTGAACACACAATATTAGAAGCTGATGATGGCGCAGAACCTAGCAACCCTCTGCCCTTTTTCCTTGCTCTTGCCCTCATGTCTGGGTTAACCTTGAGACAGGGTTGGATCCTCGACGTGGTCGGGTTCGATACATCTCTGACATTTTGTATAGAACTCATGAGTAGTGTATCAACGGTCTCATCATCCCCTCACTCTTGAACTGAAACCGTCCTCTGTTTCGGGGTAGTCTTTGTAACTGCTTTGTTTAATAAAACACAATCATCCACCTTAATTGTGTCAGCAAACATTGGTCGAAACACACGTCTCTTCCCAGCATCCCAAAATGAATATGTGTTGGTCCGACCTTCATGTGTAGTATTATGATCGTATTGCCAAGGTCTTCCGAGTAACAAATGACATGCATCCATTGGCATGACATCATAGATAACCACATCACTATAATCGCCAACAGAAAAATTAACACCGACCTTATGAGTAACCTTCAGCTTCCCTCTATGATACATCCACTCAACACGGTGTGGCTGAGGGTGCTTCCATGTAGGTAACACCAAAGCTTCCACCAATCCCTTGCTGACCGCGTTGGTGTAGCTTCCTCCATCTATAATCAACTTACAATTGGTGTTATTGACTTTGCAGTGAGTCTGAAAAATATTCCAACATTGTCCCTTATTCTCAATGCGATCCTCTGGCACTCGTTGCACCATTAGTGAAGGATATGACTCAATAGCTTCAAAACTCGCAAATACATTTTCAGCATCCTTAGATTTTTCACTAGAAGTGTCAGAAACTGCCTCTTCATCACTAGCGGATGCATAGCCATCTCTCGTGAGCAACACTCTTTTCTCATTAGGACATTCACACTTCATATGTCCCCTTCCTCCATACTTGAAACACTCTATGTCACTAGTGCGTCCGGTCGACTTTGCACTAGGATCAACCATCGATAGTCCTGATTTTGAAAAATCATTTTGCACGGAACCATGAGAGCAATTTGATGATATCACCCTGGAGCTAGGATCGACATCCTCACTCTTATACTGCGAGCGTCGCCATGTGTTCAAAGTGGTACTGGGAACTGTGTTGACTTGGCGCCGCTTAATCTGTTGTTCCGCACGCACATCTTGGTGCACAAGATCTTGTATGTTGTAGTAGACCACCATCTCAACATGATCCTGCACCTCGATATTTAGCCCGTTAAAGAAACGTGCCATGGTCGCCTCCGGATCCTCCGTTGTCCCTGTACGTATCATAAGCAATTCCATCTCCTTGTAATATTCATCAACACTCATATTACCTTGAGAGAGCCACTGCAACTTGCTGTACATATCTCTTTTATAGTGCTTAGGAACAAAACATCGCCTCATGAATTCTTTCATACCTCGCGAAGTCATCGGGCGATGTCTTGAACGACAAATTTGATTCCAGCAAATTAGCGCGTAACCGGTGAACTCAATTCCAGCAAGTTGAACTTTCTTCTCCTCGCTATAATGATGGGCATCAAAAATTTGATCAACATGCATCTCCCACTCCAAATAGCCTTCAAGTTCACACTTGCCAGAGAACGAAGGGATTGAAATTTTTATGCGCCCAATTCCATCATCCAAAGGCATACGCACAGCTTGACCAACTCGGTCATGCACTCCACCATGAACGGATGTTTCGGGACGAGGCTCATAGTGTCGTGGTGATGGCGCGTACCCCGCCTGGTCAACGCCATCATAGAAACCATCATCTCCAGCATGAGGGTGTGCCGCCAAACGGCGATCATGCACGCCTGCATGTCCATCGCGAGCTGGTGGTATATAATGTAGTGGAGCAGCCGGAGCAGTCTGTGGTGGTGCAGAATTCGTTGCCAGCATATTGATGATGTCTGCCAAACCATTAAACCGAGTGATCAGGACATCTATCCTTTTGCCGAGCGCATCATGACATTGCTTGATGTAGTTGCATGTGTGGTCAAAACCATCCCGAATATTTTGCGGAATATCACCCGCATACACTGGACGTACTATTTCCTCAGAATCAGCAGCAACCTCATCACCCTTGTTGACCGAGGTTGACATCTTGATCAACAAAGTACCATGAACAAACTTAGCTCTGATACCACTTGATATAGCACAGACTAGCGAGATACGAAATTGTGCGAGTGACGGCCCGATCTTTGACGGTATTTGCGAGACAGCAATGAACGGCAGCAGCAACAGTCGCAGAAAATTGAACAAACGTAGAAGGAGAATCTTCGGATCAAACGAGATGTAAGAAGCCAAAGAAAAATACTTGCACCAGACCTAATACGAGATCAGGCGCACAGCAGCATCGAATCCCTGGGATTCGCAGAAACACATCTTGGTGCCTCCCGATGTAGGCGTTTTCTGGTATTTTCTTATTCAACTAAACTTCGGCAAAGAAACTAACTCCCGTGCATCGGCCGTAGCTGCCCCTTTTATAGGCGACGCAGACCTGACCAAACCGACTCCAACTAACAAAACAGATACGAACTCTATCTCTTCTATTCAAACTAATTAAGGTGTTTATACTAATTAAATATCTGGCAACATTGATCACTAGAAGCCAAACTCAACTACTAGTACGGGCGTCCTGACGCTTCTCAGATCGATCTTCATCTCCTGAGCTTGGACACTTTGTTATCAAAGGGACTCTTTATTCATAATTCAACGAGGAGGGATCCAACAAAGATATGTTGCGGAGGTGTTCTAAAATTGGGATTGACCTCATCTGGTTTTGGTTTAGAAGCGGACGCACCTTCCTTGCTTTTAGCTCCCCAATAATCTGAACACACAATATTAGAAGCTCATGATGGCGTAGAACCTAGCAACCATCTGCCATTTTTCCTTGCTCTTGCCCTCATGTCTGGGTTAACCTTGAGACAGGGTTGGATCCTTGATGTGGTCGGGTTCGATACATCTCTGACATTTTGTATAGAACTCACGAGAAGTGTATCAGCGGTCTCATCACCATACACGAGGGGAAAATTGTGCAAACTAGTAGTGCTCATCTCATACCTATGCAGTTCACATCTTGTAACCATGTAGTACGAACTCTATATTCATGGAGCATCATTATAGTACATGCAAACAAACACGAGCTCCATACACTCAAGGAAAAAATAAAAACAAGATACAAGAACACCGTGCAATACACTTCAATAAACAAAAGAAGCGTGCTCCTAAAGTAATAGAAGTTCAAACTAGTATGGAATTATACAAAATCATAAAAGTCACAAAGAAAAATCAGATCGAATGACAATTACCATCTGGTAGTGGGTCTCCACGTCTGTGGGCGTAAGCTGATGGATAAAAGGACTTGTGTGGCCAAGGCCACGGCGAAGCAGGGCGGAATAGAACGCAACAACCTTGATATGGTCCAGATCCAATCCCTTAGTGAAATATGTGCCATACGCAAGCTACTCCGCTCGCCCAGCTCAGCACTAGACCTTGCCCTCCGGCGAGCGCGATGGGCTTGCAAGCAAGCTAAGCAATCGCAATGCATCAGCACACCACAACCATGGCCGCAGCAGGAGAGATTTGTGCAGGGGCTTAGAGCCATCGCAAAAACTCTAGAAAATGAAAAGAAAGAAAGGGAGGTTGGAGGAAGGAGAGTAGTTGTGGCTACAAGGGAAATGAACTGCAAAGGTTAGAAGTTGGCCTAAATATATAGAAGAGGAATACAAAAGGTCTAGCCACGCAAAAAATAAAAGTGAAAATTAAATGAGAGTTAATAAAACATATCTTATGTTACCAAGAATGAAGGACAATTAATAAAACTTATGTTACCAAGAAAAAGGAAGACCATAAAAGGTGTACTTTGACTGCAGCTCCTCCCACCCACTAAGCATAGCTCATTAATATTTATATTTCTAAAAAATTATAATTCGCAAACCGTTCTAAACAAAGGTGAATGCAGTTCATGTAAGTAATATCAGGAAGTCCACAAGGTGTGTACATGCAGTGCATTATGCTTAAAATGAAGCACAAGAGAAAGTGCATGCACTTTTGTGTGCACAAGGCACAGACTTAGTACACGCAGCGCAGTGCACAACGTTGGTACAAGCAGTACAAATGGTGCATACGAAATACACAAATATATGGAGTGCAAAAGAAAAAAAAATACTTGCAATACGAAAAGAAAAAATACTGACCGCCCGGGTGCAACCAGGCCCCAGCCAGTCTCGTACTAAGTTTGCGCCCACAGTTGTATGTGGGCGAGTCCATTCCGAGCCACGGCGCATGGGGCTGGGCACACAAGGGCCCACAGGTCAGGGGTAATAGTGCAGCGAGCGTCGTGTATAAGTGCCCAATCAGTAACTAGAGGAGTTCGAAAGGGTTGCCTCGCCAGGGCTTATAAACCAGTTACGGGCGCTCTCGGCGGGCGAGGTGAGACTAAACCTTAGAGCATACACACAGTGCACCGCGAAGCTGCCGTGTCGGCCGGCAGGCCTACTTGGGCCGAATGCGTCTTCTCACCCAAACACAAGCCCAACACGCGAGAGTGGTTAAAATACCACGACCCACTAAAATAAAACAGTGACTATAGAAAAACAAGAAAAATTAAAAAGGTTTTTTAAATGAATAACCACAACAAAAAATGTGTGTGGGCACTGCCAGAAACTGTAGTTCGCTCTCCTAAATAAATACAGGAAGCCCTAAGTCAATGTGCAAATGTAGTCCACACCCTACAACAATGTAGTTCGTCTTGTTGAAGCATGAAGTATTGTTGCTTCTAGAATGCAGTTCCCTTTCTACTGTATTGCAGTTCGGTTAGAATGAAGAATGCAGCCCGGTTAGTTAAGCAAAGCAGTCCGGTACCCCTACCCACAAAGCCCTCCAGCCCCACAAAAAATTGGATCACTATCATCTATAAAATAAGAAAATAAAAATGCACTCCATTGAAAAAGCAGTGGGATTACATCTGTATGAATCTTGAGATCTGATCTAAAACAATATACAAAGAATAAAAATCAGTTGCATGCAGTACAATTTATGGACATAGGCAGTTCTATCATGATATCCAAGAACTGCACTTAGTAAGAAAATTCACCAAAAACATAATCATCTCACTTCTGATAGTTGCGTGCCTATCTGAAGTTGTCACGAAAAAAGAGGCGATGCCATTTCGGATTTCGAATGCACTAACACAGCCTCCACATCACAGAACCTCTCTGCAGTTGCCACGTAACTGAAACCACAACCCTGCCACGCTTACACCGCCCTCCACCAGTCCCGCGTCCTGTCAGAAACCGCCATAAAAAGAGCAAAATCAGAACTGCTTCGTCCCCAAAAACCTCATTGCAGCTTCTTCTCCCCACTTCCTTTCATTAACCTCTCTCTCCAAAACAAACAAGAGAGAGAAAAGGAGAGCCATGGCAGATGCACCTCTGTACAAGCAGCGCCGCAGGTACACCAGGGAGTTCCACGACATCGAGCTCCACGGCAACCACAGCTCCATGTCGTTTGCACAAGCAAGGGTCGAGACGTGGACAAGATGATGTCCACGCTCAAGAGGAAGCTCGACGGAATGCCCATCAAACTAGTCGGCGTTGATGTCGAGTACACGCACTACATGAAGCCATAGCGGGCAGCAGTGCTCTAGCTATGCGTAGAACAAGAGTGCCTTGTCTACCACATCTCTACGGCTAAAGACATGTGACAACTACTATCAATCTGTATTCTTGGTTGTCAATATGGATTTTTAATTTTCATAAATGCAAATGCCCTTATATAAACTTGGGTTCTCTGTTTAAAAAAGCATGGCATAGCAATTCGTTGACAATTTTTGGCTGGCTCCATGTAACTCATGTGTTCAATTCTTCAATTAGGTGATCTAGGGATCCACACAGTTTCATTTTGTTTTACCAAATACAAATTATCTACCTAAATAATAGAAAACTGCACTATTACTGCCTACTTCCAATCCTGTATGAATTTGGAGGTAAAAAGATCATAGTCCAATCTATCCGAATCCTGTATGAATTTCAATTCAAGACAACAAGCATGCATTTGTTTCTTGAATCTATTATGAGATTTACTAGTCATGCTGTACAAAGTATTAGCAGCTACTCATTGCAACAGATTCAGGGTTTCATAGTGTAGTTTAGTTCAGAAAATCAAAAAAACATTGGGTGGTACTCAATAATTGGTACTGTCTCACTATATTCAATCTATACAAACAACTTGCAAGCCAATGGTACTGGAAAAATTCCTCATGAATGATGAATACACCTTCGCCAGATTCGCCATCGAAGGAGACAAAAACAAGTTGCAGCTATTTGGCTTGGAGATCAACTCCCACAACTACATCTACTACCCTATAAAAGCACGAAGTGCGGAGATCCAAAACTTAATCCTACCCATCTAATCACACTTATACGGTTCAGATTAGCCACTAAAACATGTTTTGTCTAAAACATGGTTTAGCAGCAAAGCTAACACCCCCATGCAAAAAAAAAAGCAAAGCTTCCACCCACGTAAGCGCCCCATGCACGCACGCAGGCCATTTCCATACTGAACCACCACACGCCCAGTCTGCTCCCCGACAGTCCGAGACCCATGCGAGCGCCGCCCCCGCCCAGTGGCAACCACTCGCTGTCGGAGTCTGCCGCGCCCTCGCCCGCTCGCTCGTCCGCCGCCGCCCCTGCCCCGACCCGCCGCCCGCCCAGCTGCCGGAGACTGCCGACCTCATCCTTGCGCCGCCGATCAAGGAAAACGGATTCGCAGCAACCTTGCGCCGATCCTGCCTTCTCCTCCTGTGCCCCGAGTCCACCCTTCCTTCGGTTGCCGCCCGCGCTCAGCAGCCGCCGGCCTCCTCTGCCGGTCAGCCGTACCCAGCGCCCTCCTCCTCCCTTCTCTCTCCCTCTCCTTCCTTCTCTCTCCCTGTGCTGCAGGATGCCATGGCCATGGACCAAAGCTCGAAGTGGATGTTGGTGATAGCTTCCCTCGTGACTGCCTGGAGGTGGGATGAGCAAATCCCGAATCACCTTACTGCCTGGACTAGAGAGTTGCATCTAATCAGGCCTCCCTCCTCTCCACTAAGTGCATCTGAGCACATTAGTTCTTGCACGGTATGTGTTAGACAGTTTTTCTCTTAAGGCAGAAGTTGTATGCTGCTATGTTGTTTCAACCCTTGGGCAGTGTGCTTATGAAAATGATTTCGTTCTTTCAATCTATGTGTTCTGATGAAAGTGCAGGTGGATCATAGGAGCATACAACTGATTCTTTGGAACACCTGATTCCACTACACATGCAATCATTTGTAGTGTTTGCTTACTGTTTTTTGGAACACCTGATTCCACTACACGTGCAATCATTTGTAGGTACTTTCTGGATCAGCAAACACCCAGATTTTGGGGATTTATAATATGAGTGTGTTCATGTGTTACTAGAATTGTTGTACCTAATTTGGTTTTGTTGGGGCTTAATTTTGCTCAAGAAAATATGGGACATTGGGCATCAAATAGTTTAATCTTGTTCATATTTTAGTATTGCGTTTCACATGAACTATTGAAATTGTTTTGTACACACAAAACATTTTCTTATCAGGATCTAAGTTGTTATTCTTCATGTGGAATTTATAATTCAGCATCTTGAGAACTATGACATGTGTAGTCAAGTGCAAGAAGATTTAAATTCCTAGAACTTAATCAACTTATAAAGTCAGAAGAATATGGTTCCGATAATGTGACCGAGGAGAAAATTTGGCCTCTTTTTTAACCTGCACCAACATTAATAATGGTGAAGATTTACATTAGGAGCCTATCTTGGTCGGTTTATCTTTTATATAAATGATATGCGCTGCCTAGAACTTATGCTATAAATTATCAATACCATGTTTCTAGATAGTACCAAATTTTGTTAAATTATGAGGCTTTTCTTTTCTAAAATCAATCATTCATGCATTTGGAATGTCTCAATCCTGAATATACTTTGGATGTAATTGCTACTGTCGAGTTGGATTAGATTTGGATTTAATTTCTAAGTCTCAAACTCTCATTTGACTGGCCTTAGCAGCCATATAAGCATTGGGTCTCAGTTGATCAGCCGTAGCCATGAGATAGTACCAAACTAGAGGCTAAAACCACATTCTCCGACTAAATGAGCTATGAAACTACCATACTTCTAAACAGTGTTTGTCAGCATGCTTATACTCACCTACTGTAACGATTACAACCACATACTAGGGGCTTCATCAGAAGAAACGCCTTCCATTTTTTTACTAACATAATCATGATACTTTACTACTAGAAGCAGTACTACTTTAATTAACACAAGTTTTTAACAATACTTGTGAGTTTGCGCCTTTCTCCGCAAATAAAAATAGATTGCTTCAATGATTTATTATCAATGCCAATGACAAAGTTTATTTCTTCTAACCTTATAATCCAGTATTTCGTATGCCAGGTGATGCAATGATTGACAGTCTTCACAGAAAAAATGGCACATGCCCTTTCAGGAAAACCAACAGAAGATTTACCGTTGAACCTCACTTTTAAGGCAACTTCATTGGATGACTACCATATATTTAGCTAACTTTTGGTTGTTCTGATGAAGTTGGATGGGAGATGGCCATCTGATGACAACATGTACCTAGGGTAGGGCAATAGACCTGATCTAAGCACCCTACCTAAGGACACTACCCTGCAATCAAGGACATTCAAAGGACAACAGATTCTACCGACTGAAATCACCACAGGACTCAACCCACTCGACTGAGTGTTCACTTGGATATCCCAATTCCATTTGACCATATCAGGATACACTCGGAGAACAGAAGGTCTAAAGTCACTCTAAAGGACAACGGTCGGGCATTCACTCTGTAGTCTTAATGATCATTTATGTCACTTTAATGCTGGCGTTACCAGTAATGTTCCTACCTTTATGTACATTGAACCCTGTGTAACTGAGGGCTGGAGGGGTCTGGCGAACTCTATATAAGCCACCCCCTCCTCAGGCACAAGGGTTCGCACCCCCTGTAACTACACACTCATAATCCAATCGACCGAGCTCCCGAGCGCCGAGACGTAGGGCTATTACTTCCACCGTGAAGGACCTGAACTCGTAAATCTTGTGTGTACAACTTCACCATGGCTAGGATCTTGCCTCCTCATACCTACCCTCCATTCTACTGTCAGTATTAGAACCACGACAGTTGGCGCCCACTGTGGGGCAGGTGTCTTAGCGACTTTCTGGTGAGGTTGCAGTTTTTTTCCGATTCCCATCATCATGGTTTCTGGCGGTGCATTGGCGGAGGGCCGCGAGATCCGTCTTGGCACGCTCGTCTTCGTCGCCGATGACTCCGCCTGGCTCCAGGAGGCCCCCCTCGACGTCGAGACACTCCCCGTCCGCGGGGCGACGCACTTCCCCGCGTGCGTTCGCGGCGTCCTTCCGCGGCAGCCGTCGACTCAGTATCGGTCGGTGTAACGCCCTCGATGCGGCTATATCTCCCACGCGTCGAAGCACGACTTAGAGGCATAACCGCATGGAAAGCAATGTCGCAAGTGAGGTAATCTTCACACAACCCATGTAATACATAAGGGGAAGAGATACATAGTTGGCTTACTGTCGCCACTTCACACAATACATAAATAAACATCCATCATCCAGATTACACTCAAGGTCCGACAACGGAACCAAAATGAAAGAAGACTATCCCAAATGCTACACAGATCCCCGATCGTCCCAACTGGGCTCCACTACTGATCATCAGGAAAAGACACATAGTAACGACCACGTTCCTCGTCGAACTCCCACTTGAGCTCGGATGCGTCATCTGCACTGGCATCGTCGGCACCTGCAACTGTTTTGGTAGAATCTGTGAGTCACGGGGACTCAGCAATCTCACACCCGCGAGATCAAGACTATTTAAGCTTAAAGGTAGGATAGGGTTGTGAGGTGGAGCTGCAGCAAGCGACTAGCATATATGGTGGCTAACACGCAAAAGAGAGCGAGAAGAGAAGCAAAGCACGATCGTGAAGCTAGAAGTGATCAAGAAGTGATCCTAGAACAACCTACATCAAACATAACTCAAACACCGTGTTCACTTCCCGGACTCCGCCGAGAAGAGACCATCACGGTTACACACGCGGTTGATGTGTTTTAATTGAGATCAACTTCGGGTTTTCTACAACCGGACATTAACAAATTCCCATCTACCTCGTAACCGCGGGCACGGCTTTCGAAAGATAATACCCTGCAAGGGTGTCCCAACTTAGCCCATTATAAGCTCTCACGGTCAATGAAGGATATTCCTTCTACCGGGAAGACCCGATCAGTCTCGGAATCCCGGACTACAAGACATTTCGACAGTAATAAAACAAGACCAGCAAAGCCGCCCGAATGTGCCGACAAATCCCGATAGGAGCTGCACATATCTCGTTCTCAGGGCACACCGGATGAGCAAGACGTCGAGTTGGCATAGACCCTGGTTGCCCAAGGGGCGCCGGACATCGCTCGGTTTGGACCAGCAATCGAAGGAGAACTGGCCCGGGGGTTAAAATAAAGATGACCCTCGAGCTCGCGAAAACCCGGGGGGAAAAGGCTTAGGTGGTAAATGGTAAAACCAAAGTTGGGCCTTGCTGGAGGAGTCTTATTCAAGGCGAACTATCAAGGGGGTCCCATAAATCACCCAACCGTGTAAGGAACGCAAAATCAAGGAACATAACACCGGTATGACGGAAACTAGGATGGCAAGAGTGGAACAAAACACCAGGCATAAGGCCGAGCCTTCCACCCTTTACCAAGTATATAGATGCATTAATTAAATAAGAGATATTGTGATATCCCAACATAATCATGTTCCAACAAGGAACAAACTTCATCTTCACCTGCAACTAGCAACGCTATAAGAGGGGCTGAGCAAAGCGGTAACATAGCCAATCAACGGTTTGCTAGGAAAGGATGGTTAGAGGTTTGACATGGAAATATGGGTGGCATGATATAGCAAGTGGTAGGTATCGCAGCATAGGCATAGCAAAAGAGTGAGCATCTAGCAAGCAAAGATAGAAGTGATTTCGAGGGTATGGTCATCTTGCCTGCAAGTTTCTCAGAGTTGTCGAAAGCTTGATCCTCGTAAGTGTTCTCAACAAGTTCCTCGTTCACGTACTTGTCTCCCGGCTCTACCCAAGGCAAGAACACAAGCAAAGGGGACAAACATCAATCACGATGCAATGCGCAAGCAACATGATGCAAAACATGGCATGATATGCGAGATGTGGTATGCAATGCATATGCGTGCTCCGGAAGGAAAAGATGAACAAGGCATAATCTTGGCAAACCAAGTATGCCACTGGATAGGTGAGGTGATTTCGGTTGGAATCGATATAAAGATCACCGGAATCGGATGCACGGTTTGCAAATGACAAGCAAAACAAGAATGACATACTTCTGCGTTTAACAGCATGATGCCACTTAGCATGCAACAAGAAATTAAGCTACTGCATCCAAACATATCAGAAAAGCATATGACAGTGATCTACTCAAGATGTTCGACAAAAGATGAACACTGAGCTACGGCTAAATCACACCACAACAGGTTCAAACAAGCATGGCAAAAGAGCAAAAGACAACAGGTTCACAGACTTGGTGAAAATACTGTCATGCCAGAAATTAACATCAGGATGATATGTTTAGAGCAAGGAAACAACATGCTACAGGAACAGTACATAGCAAAATAAGGCATCGCGTGAATCTACTCAAAACATGCAACAAAAGTCCCTTACTGACCATGAGCCAAAACGGACAATAAAATACAATAGCACCCATGTCAAATAAGCAAGTTTCGTTACAGGTTTCAGACTTAGCAGAAAACTGGACATGTCAAAAACAGATAACAAGTATGCATGTTTACGAGCTCGATGCACTCACTACAGAGCATTACATGATAAACTAAGCATACACCCACCAAGAAGACATGGCATAGAAGCTAATCATGGCAAGAACAACAACATAGCATGCAAGGATCAAATACAACAAGCTTGACAAAATCGAATAACATGTAAACAATCTGCCAGTAATATTTTATAGTAAAAGTAGAGCTCAATTGACTCAAGCTATGGCACTCCATAATTACAAACAAAGGCATGTATGGATGGAGCACATTCATATTTTCAAAACATACTTACTGGTCATGCTCAAAAGAGGCATAGATCTCTCTCAAACAACATGAACTCATGGCATAAAAATAACAGCAGGGAATAACTTAGTGAAATTACTAAGTCTCTGAAATCAGCAACATTATGATCCCTAGTTTGCATGCTTGTGCTAGTCACCACAAAGATCACAAAAATACATGGCATACACCCCTGTAAAGAGGGCATGTCATATTACAAAACACATGTAGGACTCCAGTTCATAGGATGCACACATTAATAATGGCAAAAATGACAAAAGTGCATCTACTGAAACAGATCTGAAACTAACATCATATAGCCCTCTTCCAACAGCATTTCGGGCACCACGATGATCTCAAATGAAAATGATGCAATGAGAGTAAATGATTTACTCATCGAGATGAACAATTCGATATATTACACGCACGAAACGGAGCAGTATTGTAGGAGATATGGCAGGGCAAACAGGGCAAGAAAATGCAAGAAACTGAGGACTTAGAAAAATATCGGGGTTAACCTTCAGATCCAGATCCGGATCGGGCACGGGTCGAGGCGGGACCGGGCTCGCCGGAGCTGGCGAGGGAGCAGGAGCCGGAGATGGGGAGGAGGAGGCCGGGCACGGAGCGGCGGGGACGGGCGGCGCCGGCGGGAGGCGCGGGTCGCCGGCGGGCGACGGCGACCGGAGCAGGCGCCGGCCGATGGCGCGCTGGGCGGCGAGGGGCGGCGCCGGCGGGAGAACTCCGGCAGGAGCTCGGGCGGCGCGCGGGCGCGGGACGCGCGGGCGGACGGCGGCGGGGGCGCGGGCTCACGCGGGCCCGCAATGGGCCCCGCGGGCCGCGCGGTGGCGGAGCGGCGGCGGCGACAGGTGGCGGCCACGGGTTGGCTAGCGGCGGCGGCGGGGTGACGTGGCGCGCCCTGATTCGTCGGGGTGACGCGGTCGGCGGACGCGTCCGGTGCGGGCGGACACGTCCGGCGGCGGAGTGGGAAGCGGGGCTAGGGTTTCATCTGCGCGAAAAATCCGGGAGGGACACATATTTATAGGTAGGAGGGGCTAGGAGGCTCCAAATTGAGCACGATTTTCGGCCACGCGATCGTGATCGAACGGCGATGGACATGGGAGTGTCTTAGATGGGTTATTGGGCTGTTTTGGGATGCAACACACACGAGGCCTTCACGGTTACCCGGTTAACCGTTGGAGTATCAAACGACCTCCGAATGACCCGAAACTTGACAGGCGGTCTACCGGTGCTATACCAAGGCCGCTTGACAAACCTCGGTCCATACCGAGAAAGTTTAATACCCGCTCACGGAAAAAGGTAAAAGGGGACGCCGGGGAACATAGGAGCGCCGGATTGCAAAACGGACAACGGGGAAAAAGCTCGGATTCATAAGACGAACACGTATGTGAATGCGATGCACATGATGACATGATATGAAATGCATGACAAGGACAAAATGCAAAAAGAAGGGAAACCCAACCACGGAGGGAATATCATATCACATTGCCGAAAATGTCAAGAGTTGGAGTTACAAATATGGCAAGTTACCTCCGGGGTGTTACAACACTCCACCACTACGAGAGGATCTCGTCCCGAGATCTAGGACTGAAAGAACTCCGGATATTCGGAACGGAGGTGGTCCTCGCGCTCCCAGGTGGCTTCTCGGTCTGAATGGTGAGACCACTTCACTTTCAGGAATTTGATGGACTTGTTGCGAGTCTTGCGCTCAGTTTCTTCAAGAATAGCAACGGGATGCTCATGATAGGACAAATCTTCTTGAAGATCAATCTCTTCGAAGTTGATGGTGCGCTCTGGCGTCTTGGAGCACTTGCGAAGCTGTGACACGTGGAACACATCGTGCACATTTGCAAAGTTTGGGGGAAGCTCAAGTTGATAGGCGAGATCGCCTCGTTTGCCGATGATCTTGAAAGGACCGACGTATCTAGGGGCAAGTTTCCCTTTGATAGCGAAGCGACGAGTGCCTTTGAGAGACGCGGAGGTAGACATGATCTCCGATCTCTAATGCCAAATCACGGTGTTTGCTATCGTAATAGCTCTTCTGGCGCGATTGCGCGGCTTTGAGATTCTCACGAATGACTTTACACATATCTTCAGCCTCTGTGATCAAGTCGTTGCCAAGAAGTTGGCGTTCGCCCGTCTCTGACCAATTGAGAGGAGTACGACACTTTCTGCCATAGAGAATCTCAAATGGGGCTTTGCCCGAGCTCGCTTGAAAGCTGTTGTTGTAAGAGAACTCAGCATATGGAAGACAATCCTCCCACTTCATGCCTAAAAAGATAACACAAGCCCTGAGCATATCTTCAAGAATTTGGTTAACACGCTCGACTTGTCCACTAGTTTGAGGATGGAAAGCTGTGCTGAAGTGAATGTTTGTGCCCATGGCCTTCTGAAAAGAATCCCAAAACTTGGAGGTAAAGATGCTGCCACGGTCTGAAGAGATCAATTGTGGAATGCCATGCAAGGAGACAATTCTGGAGGTGTAAAGCTCTGCCAGCTGCGCTGCTGTGATAGACTCTTTGATAGGAAGAAAATGAGCCACTTTGGTGAGCTTGTCGATGACGACGAAGATAGCATCATTTCCACGCTTGGACTTAGGAAATCCAGTCACGAAGTCCATTTCGATATGATCAAACTTCCATTCTGGAATAGCAAGAGGTTGGAGTAGACCAGCTGGTCGTTGGTGTTCTGCTTTCACCCTTCGACATACATCACATTCATTCACGAATTGAGCAATTTCTCGCTTCATTCGAGTCCACCAGTACGACTGCTTGAGGTCATGGTACATCTTCGTACTTCCAGGATGAATGGACAGAAGAGAATTGTGAGCCTCGTTCATAATGACTTTCCGTAGATCACCCTTTGGAACCACAATCTGGTCCTCGAAGAAAAGTGTATCTCTGTCATCAACGCGATAGCACTTGTATTTGGAAATGCCCTTGTCAATACCACGTTTCACCTTCTTCACCATGGTATCCATCAGTTGTGCCTCACGAATCTGATCTTCCAAAGTAGGAGAGACTATAAGGTTGGCAAGAAAACCTTGAGGAACAACTTGGAGATTCAACTTGCGGAAAGCTTCACAAAGATCCAGTTGAAAGGGCTTGAGGATTAGGCTGTTGCAATAAGCCTTCCTGCTCAAAGCGTCAGCAATCACATTGGCCTTGCCTGGAGTATATTCAATACTCGGATTATACTCTTGAATAATTTCGACCCATCGAGTTTGCCTGAGGTTGAGGTTGGACTGAGTGAAGATGTACTTGAGACTCTTGTGATCGGTGAAAATGTCCACTTTCCTTCCCAACAAGAGATGTCTCCATGTTATCAATGCATGGACAACTGGCGCCAACTCAAGATCGTGAGTGGGGTAGTTCTTTTCGTTGGGCTTCAACTGACGAGAGGTATAGGCCACAACCTTCTTCTCTTGCATTAACACAGCACCGAGACCTTGAAGAGAAGCATCACAGAAAACTTCATAAGGCTTGGATTCGTCAGGAGGAGTCAAAACCGGAGCAGTGACGAGTTTCTCTTTGATAGCGTTGAAAGCAACGTCACACTCAGGAGACCAGACATACTTCACATGCTTCTGGAGGAGGTTGGAAAGAGGCTTTGCAATCTTTGAGAAATTCTCAATGAATCTTCGGCAATAGCTTGCAAGTCCAAGAAAACTACGAAGCTGCTTGACATTCTGAGGAGGTTCCCAATTCAAAACTATAGACACCCTCTCGGGATTAATAGCAATGCCCTTGGCAGAGATGATATGGCCAAGGTAAAGAACTTCATCAAGCCAGAATTCACATTTGGAGAACTTCGCATAGAATTTATACTCTCTGAGCTTGTCGAGCACCAATCGCAAATGCTTGGCATGATCCTTCTTATTCTTGGAGAAGACCAATATATCATCGAGATAGACCAAGACGAATTCATTGGTGTAGGGGTTGAAGATGAAGTTCATCATTCGAGAGAAAGTTTGAGGAGCATTGACAAGGCCGAAAGACATGACAGTATATTCATAAGAACCAAAGCTTGTTCTGAATGCTGTCTTGGGAATATCTTCTTCACGAATGCAAATCTGATGATAACCCATACAAAGGTCAAGCTTGGAGAACACTTTAGCACCTTTAAGTTGCTCGAATAGCTCATTGATGTTGGGAAGTGGGTACTTGTTCTTGATAGTCTTCTTGTTCAATGGACGGTAATCGACACAAAGTCGGTCCGTGCCATCCTTCTTCTGGACAAAAAGAACACCACAACCCCAAGGAGAAGAACTCGGTCTGATCAGACCCAGACGCTCTTGTTCATCGAGTTGTTTCTTCAATTCCTTCAACTCTTTTGGCCCAAGCTTGTATGGACGCTTGCAAACGGGTTCCGTGCCTGGCTCAAGATCAATAACGAATTCAACTCGCCAGTGAGGAGGCATACCCGGAAGCTCTTCTGGAAAGACATCTTGGTACTCACAAACCACTGGAATCTGAGAGATAGCATCCAATTCACCCTTCTCATTGAGAGAAAACAACCGAATGGTATCATCATGAGCGGCATAAATGATCACATCGTCAGAAGAGTGAGTCAATTGAATTTCCCTGGCAGCACAATCAAGCTGAGCCTTGTGCTTAGAAAGCCAGTCCATCCCGAGAATAAGATCAATATCAGAGTCACCAAGGACAATTGGTTTAGATAGAAATCTATAGTCGCCCATCTTGATAGAAACATCCGGAGCCATCATCTTGGTATTCATGAACAAACCCGGAGAGCAAACCGCTATTGGCTTAGGCAGATCGACAGTATGCAAATTGTTCATGGATGCAAAAGGTCTTGAGATGAAACAATGCGAAGCACCAGTATCAAATAAGACTTTTGCAGGAATATCATTAACTGAGAGATTACCCATGATCACTTCTGAAGAATCCTCTGCTTGAGCTGCATTCATCATGTTCACTTTGGCATGTTTAGGATTATGCTTGACCACTGCATTGCTGGAAGATTTCACAGGAGGAGGAGGCGGAAGGCGCCTTTGGCTGAAGCACTTGTTCGCATAGTGTCCCTTTTGCTGACACTTGTTGCAAGTCACCTCTGAGAGCGGACGATGATAAGGAACATTTGGCCTTGGAGCTTGGTTCTGAGACTTGTTCTGATAGCCAGGGTTGGGTGGGTGGGAAGATCCACGACCACCTGAGTTCTTCTGCTGATAAGGCTGACAGAACGGAGGAGGAGGAGGCAACCAGAACTTCTGTTGCTTGGCCGCCACTAGTGAGGAAGAAGAGGACTGAACTGCGTCCCTGACTCTCTTCTTAGATGCCTCACACTTGAGCTGAGCAGCTTCTTGTTTCAGTGCCATGTTGTAGAATTCATCATACTTTAATGGCTCAAAAAGCACGAGAGCTAGTTGCAGATCTTCTCTGAGGCCACGCCTGAACTGGTAAATCACGCTCTTCTCATCAGGGATGTCTTGCTTAGCAAAACGAGAGAGCTTCTGGAACTGAGTGTTGTATTGATACACAGACATGTTGCCTTGCTTGAGATTGCGGAACTCCTCACGCTTACTCTCAACAACACTTTCTGGAATGTGATGAGCTTTGAAGTCACGGCGGAAATCATCCCAGGTAATCACACGACCTCCTCTGGAATCTTTGTATTGTTGGTACCACTCAGCAGCTTGATCCTTGAGTTGAAAAGAGGCAAACTTGACAAAGTCCTCAGGTCTGACATTGCTACATTCGAAGTGCTTGTTGATGTCCACGAGCCAATCCTCGGCGTCTGTGGCCTCGACACAGTAGCTGAAGGTCTTTGGCTGATTTGCAAGGAACTGATTGAGGGTAGCAAAATGCGGCTGATTGTTGCCTTGGCCTTGATTTCCCTGATTACCTTGCCCTTGGTTGCGATCTTGCAAGAGCTGAATCAGAATCTAAGCGTTGGCATTGGTGGCTGTCATCAAGGCTTGCCATGCCTCCGGAGGCGGAGGTGGTGGTAGAGGGTTAGCCTGACTTCCTTCATTGCGTTCTGGATTCTGACGCGTTGGCGGAGCCATCCTGAAGAGGGTGACATCCATTAGCATCTTGAAAGATATATATTCAAGCTGAATCAAAGGATCGAAATTGCAACATATAGTCTTCACAATAAACATTCGAACAAGAATGAACGAATGAATTCCAAAGTAAAGCATCACACTTCCATAAGTTGAGAAGCCATTTAGATAAAGATATGGAAATCACCATCTGCCTCAAAACAACTCGAATATCACAACTGAAAACAAAACAAAGGATTGGCTTGCAGAATAAGCCGGAACAAATACATATGATAGAGATTTACCCAATCCCATATCATGCATCTGTCAGAAAGATATTCTAGGAGCTACTTGAATTCCCACTTATAAACTCCCGAAACTTTCTGGTTATGCAATCAGGTGTTGGGGATACAGGGGACACAAAATATATCACCCAAACTAACAATACCTAGATCCAGCTGTATCCGTCCTTCAACACATAACCAAGAAACCTTCGGAAATCGTCTACCTCAACCTTCGAAAAGCATCCGTTATACGAGTTATGGCAATACTCCCGCACTCGCCTCAGTAGTGGGCTATCAGGGTTATCTCACCAACAACTGTACAAAAGAGATTTTCGATGTCGGCGTACTAAACTCAGGTATTCCAGAACTGCAACGATAAGATTATGACGACAACACCTCAGAGCTCAACTCCCCGGGACACCTCCACTAAACCCCTGCTGACAGGAGGCACCAAGACAATGTTGTCATCATAAAACCATCGGAACGATTCTAAGATACCCGCGTGATCCTAAATTTTTTTTAGTGAAATTTGAGAAGAGAAGAGTCAAAACTCTACGTCAGGATGCCTTACCAGAGCGATGAGGAGACTGGGAAGTAAAAAGAATTCCTAAAATCTCCGATACATAATTCCTAAATGACTCAAAACATTTTTTCTAGACACAACTCGGCCGCTAAAAACGATCAATCAGTGGGGGCTCCTAAGGTCGGGGATGGCTCTGATTACCAACTTGTAACGCCCTCGATGCGGCTATATCTCCCACGTGGCGAAGCACGACTTAGAGGCATAACCGCATTGAAAGCAATGTCGCAAGTGAGGTAATCTTCACACAACCCATGTAATACATAAGGGAAAGAGATACATAGTTGGCTTACAGTCGCCACTTCACACAATACATAAATAAACATCCATCATCCAGATTACACTCAAGGTCGGACAACGGAAAAAAAATGAAAGAAGACTACCCCAAATGCTACACAGATCCCCGATCGTCCCAACTGGGCTCCACTACTGATCATCAGGAAAAGACACATAGTAACGACCACGTTCCTCGTCGAACTCCCACTTGAGCTCGGATGCGTCATCTGCACTGGCATCGTCGGCACCTGCAACTGTTTTGGTAGAATCTGTGAGTCACGGGGACTCAGCAATCTCACACCCGCGAGATCAAGACTATTTAAGCTTAAAGGTAGGATAGGGTTGTGAGGTGGAGCTGCAGCAAGCGACTAGCATATATGGTGGCTAACACGCAAAAGAGAGCGAGAAGAGAAGCAAAGCACGGTCGTGAAGCTAGAAGTGATCAAGAAGTGATCCTAGAACAACCTACGTCAAACATAACTCAAACACCGTGTTCACTTCCCGGACTCCGCCGAGAAGAGACCATCACGGTTACACACGCGGTTGATGTGTTTTAATTGAGATCAACTTCGGGTTTTCTACAACCGGACATTAACAAATTCCCATCTACCTCGTAACCGCGGGCACGGCTTTCGAAAGATAATACCCTGCAAGGGTGTCCCAACTTAGCCCATTATAAGCTCTCACGGTCAATGAAGGATATTCCTTCTACCGGGAAGACCCGATCAGTCTCGGAATCCCGGACTACAAGACATTTTGACAGTAATAAAACAAGACCAGCAAAGCCGCCCGAATGTGCCGACAAATCCCGATAGGAGCTGCACATATCTCGTTCTCAGGGCACACCGGATGAGCAAGACGTCGGGTTGGCATAGACCCTGGTTGCCCAAGGGGCGCCGGACATCGCTCGGTTTGGACCAGCAATCAAAGGAGAACTGGCCCAGGGGTTAAAATAAAGATGACCCTCGGGCTCGCGAAAACCCGGGGGAAAAAGGCTTAGGTGGCAAATGGTAAAACCAAAGTTGGGCCTTGCTGGAGGAGTCTTATTCAAGGCGAACTGTCAAGGGGGTCCCATAAATCACCCAATCGTGTAAGGAACGCAAAATCAAGGAACATAACACCGGTATGACGGAAACTAGGGTGGCAAGAGTGGAACAAAACACCAGGCATAAGGCCGAGCCTTCCACCCTTTACCAAGTATATAGATGCATTAATTAAATAAGAGATATTGTGATATCCCAACATAATCATGTTCCAACAAGGAACAAACTTCATCTTCACCTGCAACTAGCAACGCTATAAGAGGGGCTGAGCAAAGCGGTAACATAGCCAATCAACGGTTTGCTAGGAAAGGATGGTTAGAGGTTTGACATGGCAATATGGGTGGCATGATATAGCAAGTGGTAGGTATCGCAGCATAGGCATAGCAAAAGAGCGAGCATCTAGCAAGCAAAGATAGAAGTGATTTCGAGGGTATGGTCATCTTGCCTGCAAGTTTCTCAGAGTTGTCGAAAGCTTTATCCTCGTAAGTGTTCTCAACAGGTTCCTCATTCACGTACTCGTCTCCCGGCTCTACCCAAGGCAAGAACACAAGCAAAGGGGACAAACATCAATCACGATGCAATGCGCAAGCAACATGATGCAAAACATGGCATGATATGCGAGATGTGGTATGCAATGCATATGCGTGCTCCGGAAGGAAAAGATGAACAAGGCATAATCTTGGCAAACCAAGTATGCCACTGGATAGGTGAGGTGATTTCGGTTGGAATCGATATAAAGATCACCGGAATCGGATGCACGGTTTGCAAATGACAAGCAAAACAAGAATGACATACTTCTGTGTTTAACAGCATGATGCCACTTAGCATGCAACAAGAAATTAAGCTACTGCATCCAAACATATCAGAAAAGCATATGACAGTGATCTACTCAAGATGCTCGACAAAAGATGAACACTGAGCTATGGCTAAATCACACCACAACAGGTTCAAACAAGCATGGTAAAAGAGCAAAAGACAACAGGTTCACAGACTTAGTGAAAATACTGTCATGCCAGAAATTAACATCAGGATGATATGTTTAGAGCAAGGAAACAACATGCTACAGGAACATGACATAGCAAAATAAGGCATGGAATGAATCTAATCAAAACATGCAACAAAAGTCCCTTACTGGACATGAGCCAAAACGGACAATAAAATACAATAGCACCCATGTCAAATAAGCAAGTTTCGTTACAGGTTTCAGACTTAGCAGAAAACTGGACATGTCAAAAACAGATAACAAGTAGGCATGTTTACGAGCTCGATGCACTAACTACAGAGCATTAAATGATAAACTAAGAATACATCCACCAAGAATACATGGCATAGAAGCTAATCATGGCAAGAACATCAACATAGCATGCAAGGATCAACTACAATAAGCTTGACAAAATCGAATAACATGTAAACAATCTGCCAGTAATATTTTATAGCAAAAGTAGAGCTCAATTGACTCAAGCTATGGCACTCCATAATTACAAACAAAGGCATGTATGGATGGAGCACATTCATATTTTCAAAACATACTTACTGATCATGCTCAAAAGAGGCATAGATCTCTCTGAAACAACATGAACTCATGGCATAAAAATAACAGCAGGGAATAACTTAGTGAAATTACTAAGTCTCTGAAATCAGCAACATTATGATCCCTAGTTTGCATGCTTGTGATAGTCACCACAAAGATCACAAAAATACATGGCATACACCCCTGTAAAGATGGCATGGCATATTACAAAACACATGTAGGACTCCAGTTCATAGGATGCACACATTAATAATGGCAAAAATGACAAAAGTGCATCTACTGAAACAGATCTGAAACTAACATCACATAGCCCTCTTCCAACAGCATTTCGGGCACCACGATGATCTCAAATGAAAATGATGCAATGAGAGTAAATGATTTACTCGTCGAGATGAACAATTCGATATATTACACGCACGAAACGGAGCAGTATTGTAGGAGATATGGCAGGGCAAACAGGGCAAGAAAATGCAAGAAACTGAGGACTTAGAAAAATATCGGGGTTAACCTTCAGATCCAGATCCGGATCGGGCACGGGTCGAGGCGGGACCGGGCTCGCCGGAGCTGGCGAGGGAGTAGGAGCCGGAGATGGGGAGGAGAGGCCGGGCACGGAGCGGCGGGGACGGGCGGCGCCGGCGGGAGGCGCGGGTCGCCGGCGGGCGACGGCGACCGGAGCAGGCGCTGGCCGATGGCGCGCTGGGCGGCGAGGGGCGGCGCGGGACGGGCGGCTCCGGCGGGAGAACTCCGGCAGGAGCTCGGGCGGCGCGCGGGCGTGGGACGCGCGGGCGGACGGCGGCGGGGGCGCGGGCTCGCGCGGGCTCGCAATGGGCTCCGCGGGCCGCGCGGTGGCGGAGCGGCGGCGGCGACAGGTGGCGGCCACGGGTTGGCTAGCGGCGGCGGCGGGGTGACGTGGCGCGCCCTGGTTCGTCGGGGTGACGCGGTCGGCGGACGCGTCCGGTGCGGGCGGACACGTCCGGTGCGGGCGGACACGTCCGGCGGCGGAGTGGGAAGCGGGGCTAGGGTTTCATCTGCGCGAAAAATCCGGGAGGGACACATATTTATAGGTAGGAGGGGCTAGGAGGCTCCAAATTGAGCACGGTTTTCGGCCACGCGATCGTAATCGAACGGCGATGGACATGGGAGTGTCTTAGATGGGTTATTGGGCTGTTTTGGAGGGGTTTTGGGCTGCAACACACACGAGGCCTTCACGGTTACCCGGTTAACCGTTGGAGTATCAAACGACCTCCGAATGACCCGAAACTTGACAGGCGGTCTACCGGTGCTATACCAAGGCCGCTTGACAAACCTCGGTCCATTCCGAGAAAGTTTAATACCCGCTCACGGAAAAAGGTAAAAGGGGACGCCGGGGAACATAGGAGTGCCGGATTGCAAAACGGACAACGGGGAAAAAGCTCGGATTCATAAGACGAACACGTATGCGAATGCGATGCACATGATGACATGATATGAAATGCATGACAAGGACAAAATGCAAAAATAAGGGAAACCCAACCACGGAGGAAATATCATATCACATTGCCGAAAATGGCAAGAGTTGGAGTTACAAATATGGCAAGTTACCTCCGGGGTGTTACAGTCGGCTCCCGCAGTTTCGCTCAGCATCAAGCAGTTTGTGCCTTCAAGGAAGGCGTTGGGTATCGAGAGCTTAACCTGAAATTCGGTCGGACAGGAGATATGTCTCTGACTCGGATGATGGAAATAGCCACTCGGTATGCTAACGGAGAAGAAGAAGAAGATCGACTCCGTAGTGGAAAGAGTAAACCAGTCGGTCAGGACATCGGCGGAGGCAATTCCAATCGGAAACAGAAGCGTAAAGTTGAGCCTGCAGGACCTGGTGAAACTGTGGCAGTGATCCAAGGGAAGTTTAAAGGGAAACCCAAGGGGCCCTGGACCCCCAAGAAAATGAACGATCAAGCAGGAAATGATGTGTTGGATTTGCCATGTCACATTCACACCAAGAAGGATGAAGAGGGTAATCTGATTTATCCTAAACACACCACTCGACAGTGTCGGCTCCCGATCCAACAATTTCGAGAGAAGCAGCCCAGTGAAAAGGAAAAGGAGTCAGACAATGATGAGGACAAGGAAGAAGGTGATGATGGTTTTCCCAACGTCAATTCCATTCTGGTGATTTTTGCTGACATCGAAAGCAAAAGCCGACTGAAAGTGATAAACAAAGAAGTGAACATGGTTGCCCCGACAACGACGACATATTTCAAGTGGTCGCAAACTGCGATCACATTCGACCCGGCATGTGTTGCCACTCCAGGGCGACAAGCACTGGTAGTCAACCCAGTGGTTGGAGGCACTCGACTAACCAAAGTGTTGATGGATGGCGGCAGTGGTCTGAATACTCTGAAAGGGATGGGCATTCCAATGTCCAAACTTAGTGAGAGCAACATGAGCTTTCACGGCGTCATCCCTGGAAAGAAGGCTGAATCACTCGGCCAGATAACTCTTAACGTGGTTTTCGGTGATTCGAAGAATTACCATAAGGAAAGTTGACATTTGAAGTGGTAGATTTTCAAAGTTCTTATCATGCTATTCTGGGCAGGCCTGCATATGCTTGTTTCATGGCTCGACCGTGTTATGTCTATCTTAAGTTGAAGATGCCTGGTCCCAGAGGTGTGATCATAGTTACTGGTAATCGGAAGAAGGTAGAGGAGTGCCGTCAGAAGGTCTAAAAAATTGCTCATGAACAGATGGCAACAGTTGAAATGCAGGAATATCAGAAGAATGCTGATCCGAGTGAATTGCTGCGGGCTAAGAAGCCTGCCTCAGAGACCGCATTTCAGTCGTCCGGTGAAACAAAGTCGGTTCATATTCACCCGACCGATCCCAATGCTACTCTAACTCATATCTCGACGACGCTCGACAGCAAATAGGAAGAAGCGCTCATCCAGTTCCTCCGTGAGAACTGGGACATCTTCGCATGGAAAGCTTCTAACATGCCAGGTGTTCCCAAGGAGCTGGTTGAGCACCGTTTGCGAGTCGACCCAAAGGTAAAACCGGTCAAAGAGCATCTTTGGCGGTCCGCCGTCTAGAGGAGAAAGGCAATTGGCGAGGAAGTAGCTTGGCTTCTTGCAGCTGAGTTCATCCGGGAGATTTACCACTCCGAGTAGCTCGCCAATGTCGTCATGGTTCCCAACAAAGATGATTCACTCTGTATGTGTATCGACTTCAAGCATATCAATCGGGCCTGCCCGAAGGATCACTTCCCTCTTCCTCGCATCGATCAGATAGTTGACTCAACTGCGGGATGTGAGCGGTTGTCTTTCCTGAATGCATATTCCGGGTACCATCAGATCCGACTGTATGGTCCCGATGAAATAAAAACAGCTTTCATCACCCCATTCGGGTGCTTTTGCTATGTCACCATGCCCTTTGGTCTCAAGAATGCAGGCACCACATTCATGCGCATGATACAGAAGTGCCTGCTCACTCAAATCAATCAGAATGTGGAAGCATACATGGATGACATTGTGGTTAAGTCACGCAAAGGTTCCATCCTACTGACTGACCTCGCTGAAACCTTTGCCAATCTAAGGAGATATGATATCAAGCTCAACCCGTCGAAATGTACATTTGGAGTTCCCGGTGGCAAGTTGTTCGGTTTCCTCATTTTCGAACGTGGAATTGATGCAAACCAGGAGAAGGTTGGTGCAGTCCTCCGAATGAAACGCCCCGTGCGTGTACATGACGTTCAGAAGCTTACTAGTTGTTTGGCCGCTCTGAGTCGATTCATCTCTCGCCTCAGTGAAAAGGCATTGCCTCTTTACCAACTGATGAAGAAGTCTGACAAGTTCGAGTGGACTCCTAAAGCCGATGCAGCATTTGCAGAGCTAAAAACCCTGCTTTCCACCCAACCGGTGCTTGCTGCTCCAATCAGCAATGAGCCTTTACTGCTTTATATTGCAGCCACTGGACAAGTTGTCAGTACAATACTCACGGTCGAGCGGGAAGAAGAAGGCAAGGCATACAAGGTTCAACGCCCAGTGTACTATATTTCTGAAGTCTTAACCCCATCCAAGCAAAGATACCCGCATTATCAGAAGCTTGTCTATGGGATTTATTTGACCACAAAGAAGGTTGCACATTACTTCTCAGATCATTCAATTACAGTCGTCAGTGATGCTCCATTATCAGAAATATTGAATAACAGAGATGCAACTGGTCGAGTGGCGAAATGGGCGATTGAACTCCTCCCGCTAGATATCAAGTTTGAGGCAAACAAAGCTATCAAATCTCAGGCAATAGCAGATTTTCTCGTCGAGTGGATTGAACAACAGCTGCCGACTCAAGTTCAGTCAGAACATTGGACTATGTTCTTCGACGGGTCCAAGATGATGAATGGTTCAGGTGCTGGGGTGGTCTTGGTATCTCCGCGAGGCGACAAGCTCAGACATGTTCTCCAGATTCACTTTGACTCCTCCAATAATGAAGCTTAATATGAGGCACTTTTGTACGGGTTGCATATGACCATTTCACTCGGCGTCCGGTGCCTAATGGTCTACGGCGACTCGGATTTCGTAGTCAATCAAGTGATGAAGGAATGGGATGTGAGGAGTCCAGCTATGACTCGGTATTGCAATGCAGTAAGAAAGTTGGAGAAGAAGTTTGAGGGGTTAGAGCTTCACCATATACCCCGACTGAAAAATCAAGCAGCCGATGACTTAGAAAAGATAGGTTCCAAGAGAGAGACCATTCCCCGTAATGTGTTTTTGGAGCATATTCACGCACCTTCGGTCCAAGAAGATCCTTTCACCGAAGAGCCCCCGCATCCTAAGAGCTCCACTGATCTGACTGAAGTTGAAATCCCGGCTGTGGTCGACTTGGACATGGAGATTTTGGTCGTCATTCCCGATTGTACAGTGCCGTACATTGCGTATATCCTCAGGAAGGAACTCCCAGAGGATGAAGAAGAGGCTCATCATATCATCCGTCGATCCAAAGCCTTTACTGTGATGGGTGAACAGCTTTACAGAGAGAGTGTCACTAGAGTCAGTCAGAAATGCATCACACCGGAAGAAGGCCGAATGATCCTCAATGATATCCACTCGGGAACCTGTGGTCACCATGCGTCCTCTCAGACCATCGTGGCCAAAGCATACCGAGCCAGGTTTTACTGGACACACGCCAACGAGATGGCGAAAGAAATAGTCGACAAGTGTGAGGGTTGTCAGTTCTACTCCAACATGTCCCACAAACCTGCTTCAGCATTGAAGACAATCCTAGTCGTCTGGCCATTTGTAGTTTGGGGATTAGATATGGTTGGACCTTTGAGTAGTGGCAGGAGCGGTTTCATCCATGTGCTCGTAGCAGTCGACAAGTTCACTAAATAGATTGAAGCTAAGCCTATCAAGAACCTCGAAGCAAGCACTGCAGTCAGCTTCATCAGAGAGTTAACATTCAGATATGGAGTTCCGCACAGCATCATCACAGATAATGGGTCAAACTTTGATTCAGATGAATTCAGAGCTTTCTGCGCTTCCCAAGGCACTCGGGTCGATTATGCTTCAGTGCCCACCCACAGTCGAATGGGCAAGCAGAAAGAGCAAATGGTTTGATCCTCAAAGGGCTGAAGCCTTGATTGATGCGTGATCCCAAGCATGCGGCATGAGCTTGGGTTGATGAGCTGCCATCAGTACTTTGCAGATTGAGAACAACTCCAAATCGGTCAACTGGTCGCACTCCGTTCTTCGTAGTCTACGGGGCTGAAGCTGTGCTTCCGAGTGACTTGCTTCACAATGCACCCCGAGTGGAACTCTTCTTAGAAGCCGAAGCAAAACAAGCTCGACAAGATGATGTTGATCTTTTGGAAGAGGAAAGGGAGATGGCATTAATCCGGTCGACCATTTATCAGCAAGACCTTCGTCGATACCACGCCAGAGACATGAGAGGTTGAGCATTTCAAGAGGGAGACCTAGTTCTCCGAGTGGAATAACAACAACCACACAAGCTTGTGCCCGCATGGGAAGGTCCCTTCATCATCACCAAGGTGCTTCACAATGGAGTGTATTGCCTCTATAATGTGGAGCACAATAAAGATGAGCCGCACGCTTGGAATGCAGAGTTGCTCCGTCGTTTTTATACTTAAGCATTCAGACTATTGAGATGTAATAAGAAATACCTTTTTAGTTTGATTATCAAAGACACAGTTTTTCAGTCTTCTAAATGATCGTTGTCGCTTATACATGCGTTTGAAATCCCCCAGTGGGTGGCTTAGCCGTGAATCCATTTCGCCTAGGTTTTAAAAAAATCCTACCGAGTGAAGAGCAACCCTCTCACTCGGGGCTTACCTGCGAATCCGTTTCGCCTAAGTTTGAAAAATCCTACCGAGTGAAGAGCAACCCTCTCACTCGGGGGCTTAGTTGCAGTCCAGTACTCGCCTAAGTTCTAAAAATCCTACCGAGTGAAGGCCAACCCTCTCACTTGGGGGCTTAGCTGTTGGGGAACGCAGTAATTTCAAAAAAATTCCTACGCACACGCAAGATCATGGTGATGCATAGCAACGAGAGGGGAGAGTGTTGTCTACATACCCTTGTAGACTGAAGCAGAAGCGTTGACTCAACATAGAGGAAGTAGTCGTACGTTCTCCTCGCGATCCGACCGATCACAACACCGTTACTCCGGCACCTCTGAGTTCTTAGCACACGTACAGCTCGATGACGATCCCCGGTCTCCGATCCAGCAAAGCGTCGGGGAAGAGTACCGTCAGCACGACGGCGTGGTGACGATCTTGATGTGTTACCGGCGCAGGGCTTCGCCTAAGCACTGCAACGATATGACCGAGGTGGAATTTGGTGGAAGGGGGCACCGCACACGGCTAAGGAACGATCCGTAGATCAACTTGTGTGTCCTAGGGTGCTCCCCTGCCCCCGTATATAAAGGAGCCAAGGGGGAGGGGCTGGCCGGCCAAGGGGTGGCATGCCAGGGAGTCCTACTCCCTCCGGGAGTAGGATTCCCCCCCCCCCCCAATAATAGTTGGAATAGGATTCCTCAAGGGGGGAAAGAGAGAGAGGGGGGCTGGCCACCTTCTCCTAGTCCTAATAGGACTAGGGAAGGGGGAGGCACGCGGCCACTAGGGCTGCCCCTTTCTCCTTTCCACTAAGGCCCATTAAGGCCCATATCGCTCCCGGGGGGTTCCGGTAACCCACCCGGTATTCCGGTAAAATCCTGATTTCACCTGGAACACTTCCGATGTCCAAACATAGGCTTCCAATATATCAATCTTTATGTCTCGACCATTTCGAGACTCCTCGTCATGTCCGTGATCACATCCGGGACTCCGAACAACCTTCGGTACATCAAAATGCATAAACTCATAATAACTGTCATCGTAACGTTAAGCGTGCGGACCCTACGGTTCGAGAACAATGTAGACATGACCGAGACACGTCTCCGGTCAATAACCAATAGAGGGACCTGGATGCCCATATTGGCTCCTACATATTCTACGAAGATCTTTATCGGTCAGACCGCATAACAACATACGTTGTTCCCTTTGTCATCGGTATGTTACTTGTCCGAGATTCGATCGTCAGTATCCAATACTTAGTTCAATCTCGTTACCGGCAAGTCTCTTTACTCGTTCCGTAATACATCATCCCGCAACTAACTCATTAGTTGCAATGCTTGCAAGGCTTAAGTGATGTGCATTACCGAGAGGGCCCAGAGATACCTCTCCGACAATCGGAGTGACAAATCCTAATCTCGAAATACGCCAACCCAACATCTACCATTGGAGACACCTGTAATACTCCTTTATAATCACCCAGTTACGTTGTGACGTTTGGTAGTACCCAAAGTGTTCCTCTGGCAAACAGGAGTTGCATAATCTCATAGTCATAGGAACATGTATAAGTCATGAATAAAGCAATAGCAACATACTAAACGATCGGGTGCTAAGCTAATATAATGGGTCATGTCAATCAGATCATTCACCCAATGATGTGACCTCGTTAATCAAATAACAACTCTTTGTTCATGGTTAGGAAACATAACCATCTTTGATTAACGAACTAGTCTAGTAGAGGCATACTAGTGACACTCTGTTTGTCTATGTATTCACACATGCATTATGTTTCCGGTTAATACAATTCTAGCATGAATAATAAACCTTTATCATGATATAAGGAAATAAATAATAACTTTATTATTGCCTCTAGGGCATATTTCCTTCAGTCTCCCACTTGCACTAGAGTCAATAATCTAGATTACACTGTAATGATCCTAACACCCATGGAGTTTTGGTGCTGATCATGTTTTGCTCGTGGAAGAGGCTTAGTCAACGGGTCTGCAACATTCAGATCCGTATGTATCTGGCAAATCTCTATGTCTCCCACCTGGACTAGATCCCGGATGGAGTTGAAGCGTCTCTTGATGTGTTTGGTCCTTTTGTGAAATCTGGATTCCTTTGCCAAGGCAATTGCACCAGTATTGTCACAAAAGATTTTCATTGGACCCGATGCACTAGGTATGACACCTAGATTGGATATGAACTCCTTCATCCAGACTCCTTCATTTGCTGCTTTCCGAAGCAGCTATGTACTCCGCTTCACATGTAGATCCCGCTACGACGCTTTGTTTAGAACTGCACCAACTGACAGCTCCGCCGTTTAATGTAAACACGTATCCGGTTTGCGATTTAGAATCGTCTGGATCAGTGTCAAAGCTTGCATCAACGTAACCTCTTACGGTGAGCTCTTTGTCACCTCCATATATGAGAAACATATCCTTAGTCCTTTTCAGGTATTTCAGGATGTTCTTGACCGATGTCCAGTGATCCACTCCTGGATTACTTTGGTACCGCCCTGCTAAACTTATAGCAAGGCACACATCAGGTCTGGTACACAGCATTGCATACATGATAGAGCCTATGGCTGAAGCATAGGGAACATCTTTCATTTTCTCTCTATCTTCTGCAGTGGTCGGGCTTTGAGTCTTACTCAATCTCACACCTTGTAACACAGGCAAGAACCCTTTCTTTGCTTGATCCATTTTGAACTTCTTCAAAATCTTGTCAAGGTATGTGCTTTGTGAAAGTCCAATTAAGCGTCTTGATCTATCTCTATAGATCTTTATGCCTAATATGTAAGCAGCTTCTCCGAGGTCTTTCATTGAAAAACTTTTATTCAAGTATCCCTTTATGCTATCCAGAAATTCTATATCATTTCCAATCAGTAATATGTCATCCACATATAATATTAGAAATGCTACAGAGCTCCCACTCACTTTCTTGTAAATACAGGCTTCTCCGAAAGTCTGTATAAAACCAAATGCTTTGATCACACTATCAAAGCGTTTATTCCAACTCCGAGAGGCTTGCACCAGTCCATAAATGGATCGCTGGAGCTTGCACACTTTGTTAGCTCCCTTTGGATCGACAAAACCTTCCGGTTGCATCATATACAATTCTTCTTCCAGAAATCCATTCAGGAATGCAGTTTTGACATCCATCTGCCAAATTTCATAATCATAAAATGCGGCAATTGCTAACATGATTCGGACAGACTTAAGCATCGCTACGGGTGAGAAAGTCTCATCGTAGTCAATCCCTTGAACTTGTCGAAAACCTTTTGCGACAAGTCGAGCTTTGTAGACAGTAACATTACCATCAGCGTCAGTCTTCTTCTTAAAGATCCATTTGTTCTCAATTGCTTGCCGATCATCAGGCAAGTCAACCAAAGTCCATACTTTGTTCTCATACATGGATCCCATCTCAGATTTCATGGCTTCAAGCCACTTTGCGGAATCTGGGCTCACCATTGCTTCTTCATAGTTCGTAGGTTCATCATGGTCTAGTAACATGATTTCCAGAATAGGATTACCGTACCACTCTGGTGCGGATCTCACTCTGGTTGATCTACGAGGTTCAGTAGTATCTTGATCTAAAGTTTCATGATCATCATCATTAGCTTCCTCATTTATTGGTGTAGGTGTCGCAGAAACAGTTTTCTGTGATGTACTACTTCTCAATAAAGGAGTAGGTACAGTTACCTCGTCAAGTTCTACTTTCCTCCCACTCACTTCTTTCGAAAGAAACTCCTTCTCTAGAAAGTTTCCGAACTTAGCAACAAAAGTCTTGCCTTCGGATCTGTGATAGAAGGTGTATCCAACAGTTTCCTTTGGATATCCTATGAAGACACATTTCTTCGATTTGGGTTCGAGCTTATCTGGTTGAAGCTTTTTCACATAAGCATCGCAGCCCCAAACTTTAAGAAACGACAACTTTGGTTTCTTGCCAAACAATAGTTCATAAGGCGTCGTCTCAACGGATTTAGATGGTGCCCTATTTAACGTGAATGCGGCCGTCTCTAGAGCGTATCCCCAGAACGATAGCGGTAAATCAGTAAGAGACATCATAGATCGCACCATATCTAGTAAAGTACGATTACGACGTTCGGACACACCATTACGCTGTGGTGTTCCGGGTGGCGTGAGTTGCGAAACTATTCCACAATTTTTCAAATGTCACTACTAGAATCAGCTAATTTGCCATCTGCCAGCTCTTTGCCGTCCGCTAGCTGACGGCAAAGCAGCTCTTTGCCATCAGCTACCAAAAAGCCGACGGCAAAGAACTGGCAGACGGCAAAGAAGCTCTTTGCCGTCCGCCAGATCTTTGCCGTCGGCTGGCAGATGGCAAAGAATCTTTGCCGTCCGCTGGCGGACGGCAAAGAGAGAGGTGGCCCCCACCCCCCGCCCGTTTGGGAAAAACTTAACGGGCCACCTCTTTGCCGTCCGCCAGCGGACGGCAAAGAGCCAAAGTGGCGGACGGCAAAGACAGGCGGACGGCAAAGAGGGCAGTATCTAACGGCCCGTACCCCCCGCCCGCCTCTGTTCTCAACGCCCCATCCCGCCCCGCGCCCCACCACGCACCCCCGCCGCCGCCGCCCGCCACCCGCCGCCGACTCTTGCCCCCGCCGCCGCCCGCCGCGCGCCGCCGCCCCGGCCCCCACCGCCCCGTTGCCCCCCACCCGCCGCCCCGGTGCCCCAGCCCCCCGCCGCCCGGGCGCCCCAGCCCCCCGCCGCCCCGGCGCCCTGCCGCCCCGCGCCCCACCGCGCCGGGCCCGGCCCCCCGCCGCCCCAGGCCGCCCCGCGCCCCGGCCAGCTCCTCCACCGCCCCGCCCCCTCCTCCACCGGCGCTGGTAAAGGTGAGCCCGGCCTCCTTTTTCTGTTTTTTTCTATTTTTTTTCTTTTTAGTTTTAGTTTAGATTTAGTGTTAGGTTTAGTTTTAGGTTTAGTTTTAGTTTAGATTTAGTTTTAGGTTTAGTTTTAGGTTTAGTTTAGATTTAGTTTTAGGTTTAGTTTTAGAGAAAAAGAGGAGAGGAGGAGAAGAAGAAGAGGAAGAAGAAGAAGAGGAGGAGGAGAAGAAAAAAGAAGAAGAGGAAAAAGAAGAAGAAAAAAGAGGAGAGGAGGAGCAGAAGAAGAGGAAAAAGGAAAGGAGGAAGAAGAAGAAGAAGAAGAAGGAAAAAAAGGAAGAAAAGGAAGAAAAGGAAGAAGAAGAAAAGGAAAAAAAAGGAAAAACCCCCGACACGGCACCCCGACCCGACACGGCACCCCGACCCGACACCGCACCCCGACCCCGACCCGGCACCCCGACCCCTAGACCCCGACCCCGACACCCCGACCCCGACCCCGACACCCCGACCCCGACCCCGACACCCCGACTCCGAGCCTGACCCGACACCCCGACCCCGACACGGACACGGCACCCCGACCCCAACCCGACACCCTGACCCCGAGACCCCGACACCGACACGACAACCCGACACCGACACCCTGACACCACACCCACCTTTACCCCGACACCGACACGGCACCCCGACCCCGACCCGGCACCCCGACCAGACACCCCGACCCCGAGACCCCGACCCCGAGACCCCGGGCCTGACCCGACACCCCGACCCCGACACTGACACGGCACCCCGACCCCGACCCGGCACCCCGACCCGACACCCCGACCCCGAGACCCTGACCCCGACCGCGAGTCGGACCCGACACCCCGACCCCGACACCGACACGGCACCCCGACCCCGACCCGGCACCCCGACCCAACACCCCGACCCCGAGACCCCGACCCCGACACGGCACCCCGACACCGACAGGGCACCCCGACCACCGACACCTCCCGAAAATTAAGGTGTTCTTTGGCCTTCCAGAGGCCGACGGGGTCATATATTTGTGAATTATTAGTTAGGTCATATATTTTTCGATTTTGTTATGAAAAACATCATATATAATTGTGTTGATCGTGTAGTTTTAAATGTGCAGTTGTTTCATCGCTGCGAGGTTTGGTGTTCGACGACCTCACCGTGCGTTTGACGAGCTCTGCCCCTTCGTTCGTGGGTGAGCACAAATGACAAGTCCTCCTCCCCCATTAATTATTTGATCTATTCCGATGAAACTTGATAGCTAGCTATATATGTGTCTGGAATCATCAGTATGCGTAACCAATATGTGTCTCCCGTTCGAAAGCGTCATAGTTATAAATATGCATGCATTTGCATATTTATAACCTTGATTCTTTCGAATTGTCCAACGCTATCCATGGACAGCCCGAGTATGTGTAGATTGGGTTCGTTTTCCCATATGCTTTGCTCCGGATCCGACGCATAAATTTCGTCAGTGCCTCCCCTGTTGTTCTCCGGGTACACATCCTCTCTGTTTATTGCAGAGACGTGTATCAGGAGAACAGCGGGGAGGTGCTGCCGAAATTTTGCGTCGGATCCGGAGCATAGCATGGGAAAATGAACCCAATCTACACATACACGGGTGGGATTAGGATCTATCATTACCTATTAGAGTGTAGGTTGCATGGACGTAATAAAATTGACAAAGTAGATCAACTGATGAATATATACATGGTGAATTACATATATAATTGTTGTGTGTCCAGTAGCTCTGAAAGTCAAGATGAGTGACCGTGCTTGGATGTATACCGGTCACACTGGTCAGAACAAATGGAGCGCTGAATGGTTCACAAAAACTAAGGGGTTTGTGCAAGCCGCATTTGCAAATGGCCAAAAGAAAACCTGGTGCCCCTGTTTCCGGTGCGGCAATTGGGAAAAGAAGACAGAGGCTGAAATGGGCAAACACCTGCAGAAGAGTGGTTTTACGCCCGATTATACGGTGTGGACATTTCATGGTGAGTCTGCCCAACGTGACCGAGCTGAGGTGGATCGTCGTCGCACTGACGAGCATGGTACCGGGATGGAAAACATGGTGCAAGGCTATGATGATGCTCGGGATTCGGACGAGGAGATGGAGGAATCTGCAAAGGCCTTCAATGAAATGTTGGAGTCTTCGAAACGTCCGCTACACGAGCACACTGAGCTTTGTCAGTTGGATGCCATCTCACAAGTAATGGCTCTGAAGGCTCAGTTCAACTTGGGCAGAGAATGCTATGACGCAATTATGACAGTATTTGGACGCTTTCTACCCAAAGGCCATGTAATGCCTGCAAACCTGTACCAGTCGGACAAAATCCTCCGTGCACTGAAGATGCCCTATGAGAAGATACATGCCTGTGAGAAAGGATGTGCCTTATTTAGGCTTGGCTATGCGGACTTGAACTATTGTCCCATTTGCAAGTCTTCCAGGTATATTGTGGTAGACAACGGTATGGGTGAGAAGACACAGACCAAAATCCCCGTTAGTGTTCTTCGGTATATGCCAATCATACCAAGACTTCAACGTCTTTTCATGGTCGAAGAGACGGCCAGACAGATGACATGGCACAAAACAGGCAAAAGAACCGAACTAGATGCAGATGGGAATCTGATGATGGTACACACATCGGATGGTGTTGCGTGGAAAAAGTTTGATGAATTACATGCTGACAAAGCGGCAGATCCGAGGCATCCTCGAGTCGGCATCAGCACGGATGGGTTCAGTGTGTTTGGTATGACGGCAGCCCAATACAGTTGTTGGCCCGTATTTGTCTTTCCACTCAATCTCCCCCCCGGACAGATTATGCAAAGAAAGAACATTTTCCTGACGTTGATAATTCCAGGACCCAACTATCCGGGCAAAAATATGAATGTGTACATGCAGCCGCTTAAGGACGAATTGCAAGAAGCCTGGGATAATGGGTTCAAGACATACGACGCCTTTAGCAAACGGAACTTCATAATGCGTGTCTGGTACATGTACTCAACGCATGACTTGCCGGCGTATGCGCTATTCGTTGGCTGGTGTGTGCATGGAAGGTTCCCGTGCCCCACATGCAAGGGAGCTCTTGAGTTTCGTTGGCTTCAGGACGGTCGCAAGTTTTCTTGCTTCGACATGCATAGACAGTTCCTGGATCCTCGCCATAAGTTCAGGAAAGACAAGAAGAACTTCATCAGGGATAAAGTTGTCAAAAACTCTGCACCACCTGCATTGACAGGCCAACAGACCCTGGATCAGTTAAACGCTCTCGAGCCAGATCCACAACGTTCAGGGTACTTCAAGGGGTATAATACTAAGCACGCGTGGACTCACAAAACATGCTTATGGGATCTGCCTTACTTCAAAGACCTCCTTTGCCCACACAACATCGACGTGATGCACACTGAGAAGAATATCGCTGAGGCACTTTTTGGTACATTGTTCGGCATAGATGGGAAGTCAAAGGATAATACTAAGGCTAGAGTCGATCTGGAGGCGCTATGTGATAGGCCGTTACAAAACATGAAAGAACCGAAAGGAAAGCAGAACTGGACAAAGCCAAAGGCATGGTTCAATCTTGGAAGGCCAGCTATGAGGGAAATTCTCTTGTGGGTGCAACAACGGTTGATGTTCCCCGATGGGTATGCAGCGAATCTAAAGAGGGGAGCGAATCTTGATAAACTGAAGATATTTGGTCTCAAGAGTCATGATTGGCACATATGGATTGAGCGGGTAATGCCGGTGATGTTGCGTGGCTTCATCCCTGAGGATGAATGGCTAGTACTGGCAGAACTCAGCTATTTCTTCCGTGTTCTTTGTGCGAAAGAACTATCGCCTGGCGTGCTAGAAGAAATGGAAGAGTTGGCGCCGGAGTTGATCTGCAAGTTAGAGAAGATCTTTCCACCGGGCTTCTTTAATCCAATGCAGCATTTGATTTTGCATCTCCCGACCGAGGCAAGATTGGGCGGGCCTGTGCAAAATCGTTGGTGCTACCCAACTGAGAGGATGCAGAAGACGCTTCGAGAAAAATGTAAAAATAAACGTAGAATTGAAGCATCGATGGCTGAGGCATTCATCACAGAGGAGGCGGCAAACTTCGTAACAGCGCACTACGAAGCCAAAAATCGTCATTTGCATAATCCGAAGCCTCGGTACAATGCTGACGAGCCTAAAAAAGGTGGATCCAACCTCAGCCTATTCAAAGGGAATCTCGCAGCAGCTAGTGTTTCACATCCAGTATCTTTGGATAACGAAGAATGGCGGAGCATTTCGTTGTATATCTTCAACAACCTGATAGAAGTGCGACCGTACATCGAGTAAGTTCTCGGTACATTGTTTCGCAACTTCTATTTCCTTTGAACTACTCTTATTCCTGGATATGTCATACAGTCGATACGTCACCATATTCTCGGTTTCATCTCTTGGTTCAAACAAACGGTAACTTCTATTAGACAGTTTCATTTCATTCGCTAATTTGTGCATAGTGCAACAATCCTTTCATATTAAACTTGTAGGCTAATTCAGAGTCTATGGACGCCGAATTGAGACAAGTCGCTAATGGTTTTGACTATAAGGTTCGTTCATTTGACAAGTACGACATCAACGGGTATCGCTTTCGTACCTATGGCAAAGAGCTATCTATGGCCGACCGAAAGTCAACAAATTGTTGTGTATCTGCTATCGGCGAAGGAGGTACCGAGTATTATGGGAGAGTTGAAGCAATTTATGAACTTCTGTTCTATGGTGAAAATCCACCGAATGTCGTAGTCTTCAAATGTTATTGGTTTCAGCCGAAGGAGACTAGAAGGACTCATGAACATGTAGGGCTAGTTGAAATCAACCAAAGCACTCATTTAGATGTTCCAGATGTCTATATTATGGCTCAACAGGCGACCCAAGTATTCTATCTACCGTGGGCCTGCCAAACTAATCCAAATCTGAAAGGTTGGGATGTCGTTTATGAAGTGCCGCCACGTGCTAGACTTTCTCCCCCAAAGGAAGAAGATTATGAACCTCACATTAACCCAGACACATATGAAGGAGAATTCTTCCAAGAGACACGTCTTTCCAAAAAGCGTTTCAAGAACCGCTATTCTTCACCCCAAAACATTGAAGTAGACAGCGACAATGAATCCGACATCACCCCAGAGGAGGAACAAGAAGAGCCGGAACAAGAAGAGGTTACTGCTGCGGATGACCTGTCAATGCTTGACCGATTACGTCAAGGTGGCCTTGCACATGTTGATGCCAATGAACCCTATGAGCCCGTCATTGATTATAGTGATGATGATGATTATGCATTTATTGATGATACTGATCGAGATTATTAGTAGTGTCAGGTATTACATTTTTTTATGTTGTACTTGATGATGATACACTTAAGTGATACAAATATTATTATTCATGTCGGTCTTTTTTTATGTTGTACTAATTTCGTTTACTGTTTGTCATGGCAGGTGTTGAAAGATGGTGGGCGCTGGTCGGGAGCGTGGTCTGAGGTCTTCCATTCCAGACGCACCTCTCCGCCGAGCGTTGCTGGACAGTATGGCCACACCGCCGGGCCCTTCTTCGTCGACCGCGGTGCCCAGCAGGGGACGAGGTAGGAAGAAAGGAGGTGGGGCACGTGGTCGTGGGAGAGGAAGTAGGGTGACTGCTACGGCGCCTTCCTCGTCGCCACCCCCAGCCGTTTCACCCGAGCACGTGACTGCTAGGGTGGACTCGTCAGAGGAGGAGGCTACACGGACTCCGGTCCACGAGCCTCCGGTCCACGGGTCTTGGGCCCACGAGCCTCGGGTCGACTGGCCTTCGGCCCCCGAGAGTTCGGCCCACGTGACCCCGGAGGAGCACACGTCCGGATGGGGTACCTGGCCGGATCAGCCCGAGGAGCCGAGTGGCCATGCTGATGATGGCGGGGAGCCGACTGATCTTGAGGAGGAGGGGGGCACCGTCTACCAGTGTGGTGCTACACGGCTCCCGTCCGTGCCGGTGACCCGTGAGCAGAGGTGGTTGATTTTCCCTGATGGGGAGAGGTACGTAAGTGCATTTAATATTTTTGTACCTTGTGCATTCACGTTTTTTCAAATAACTAATGCGTTGGCCTTGTCATGCTGCAGGGGTTGGGACCACCATCATAGTGTCCGCCGGCCCAACTCCGTCCTTGGAGTTCTTTGCCGGCAAAACTTCCCGGGGTTTGTCACGTTGCCTGGTGAGGGTCGGCTTCCAGAGCTTGGATTGAGCTGGGAGCACTACGTGGCTGCCCCGGCCCCGCCGGATGAGATTATCGATGGTGTCGTGTGCGACACGAGGGCAGACATGGTGATCAGAAAGTTCTGGGTAATTTCTCCTTTACACATTTAAAAATCTTCAACTAGCTAGTTATTAATTGTACTAATCAATATTGTCTCATTTGATCGCAGACATTCTACAGGTGTGAGGAGGGATACGAGGAGGACGCGGCACATGTTATCGAGAACGTCTGCAAGCGCCTACTCCAGAACTTACGGCACGAGGCTCGGGTGCAGGCTGTTCGAGACTACTACGCCTTGCGTGGTATCAAGAAGACCAAGCCGGCGTGCCGCGATAAGTTTCTGAGTAAGGAGCAGTACATGAAGGTAATTCTTAAGGCCTTCTCTACTTAAGTTCCTTCATTTAGTAATTGTTAGCGGTAGCGCTCAAGTTTCTATTTGCTAACTTAGGCGCCTCCGAGATGGTGTGCGGATCGGATGGATTGTTGGGAGGTGTTGGTCGATGAGTGGTGCTCACAACGATGGCTCGCCCTCCACAAGGAGGCCAAGGACAAACGTGCCCAAATGGAAGGTGTGCCACACCATCAAGGCAGCTCCAACTTATATCAGTTCGGGCGCAACTGGGTATGTGGTTTGCTTCATGATTCATGCAATTCATTCATCATGCTAGCTTGAGCCCTTTAATTACTAATTTTCATTGTTTCTCTTTTTCAGGCACGCTACAATAAGGCGGATAAGGTGCCAGAGGTGTACGACCTGTATGCCATGGCCCACATTGCCTCTTTCAAGAAAGTCAAGGCTTTCTCTCAGTCTGACCTCGATGATGCAAACAACTTCACCAACATCTCCTCCCACAACAAGCTCGTGAGATATAGAGATGAGGGGAAGGCGAGGAAAGGGGAGGACTTTAACCCGAGCCAGGGTCCCATTGATCCAGAGCTGTTGATGATATCTGGTGGCGGGAGGTCCCATGGCTCCATAGCCATTGGAGATGGACTTATCCGTTGTCCTAGCACTCTCCCGGAGATCAAGGCGCGTCAGTCGAGCTCCGCTCCTGAGATAAGGCCTCGTGAACGGCCAGTGCAACTCGCCATCAAGGTTAGTGATACCTACTCAGTTATCTTTCTCCATTACATTGTGTGCGCTTCCATCAATGATTACAAATTGTCATGTGAGTGGTGTTGCAGGCTGCTATACAGAGTGAGAGAGATAGAACAGAGAAACTTCTGGCGGAGGCGGCGGAGAGGCAGCGGGAGTTGGAGGAGAGGACGGCAAAGATGATGGAGGAGGAGAGGGCACGGAATGACATGCAGGCAAGGGCCATGTACGAGCTCCTTGTGGTAAGTTTCTTCTGCAGATTAGCCAAAACATTCATGTAGTGTTTGTCTCATTACTAACTAGTATGACTGAGTCGTCAAAACCAAATGTGCAGTCTGTGTGCGAGAAGGCAGGTCAGACCGCTCCGCCGATGCCAGTGATTGCTCCTGGGACCACGGTGAGTTTTATTTGAAAGGACATTACTTGCTAGTCTTAACATTTGAGTGTCATCATGCTAACAAGACATTGGAAATGATCTTTGGTGCAGCGTAACTCCAGACAAGCATCGCACGATCCTTCTCCAGCTACCGACACGAGCCACCACGCTCCTACACCTCCTGGATCTTGGTAAGTTTATCTAGTGTTTTGCTTAACACATGCATAAAGACCTAGACTTAGCTTTATTTCCTCCAATGCTTACCATAATGACCTAGACTTAGCTTCTTCTCCTCCAAAATGACTTAATAAGCTTACTGACCTCCAAAACCATCCATTTTACCTAAGTTAGCTCTAAAACGATCTGTACTTAGCTTACTTATGTCAAAAATTGCATAATTAGCTTAGTTAGCTCATAGACGATCCATTTTACCTAAGTTAGCTCTAAAATGACCCATTTCAACTAGGTTAACTCCAAAATGACCAATCTTACCTAGGTTATCTCATAAACGATCCATTTCAACTAATTTAGCTCATAAACGATCCATTTCACCTAGGTTACCTAAAAAACGATCCATTTCACCTAAATTAGCTCTTAAATGATCCATTTCACCCAAGTTAGCTCAAAAAGATCCATTTCAACTAAATTAGCTCATAAATGATCCATTTCACCTAAGTTAGCTCAAAAACGATCCATTTCAACTAAATTAGCTCAAAAATGATCCATTTCAACAAAGTTAGCTCAAAAACGATCCATTTCAACTAAGTTAGCTCAAAAACGATCCATTTCAACTAAGTTAGCTCAAAAACGATCCATTTGACCTAAGTGAGCTAAAAAACGATCCATTTCACCTTAGTTGCCTCAAAAACGATCCATTTCACCTAAGTGAGCTAAAAAAGATCCATTTCTAACTTTCTTATTTTGCCATTTTGCAGATTTCATTATGTGCTGGATGGAGTGCTTGTTCTACTCTTCTTGTTCTTGTCTTCTCATTCTAGTCACCTTAGCTATGGAGTGCTTGTTTATGTATGGATGGAACTTCTTTATGTATGAAATGATGGATGGAACTTGTTTATGTATGAAATGATGGATGGAACTTGCTTATGTAATATGTACGGATGGAACTTGCTTATGGACTTGCTTATGAATGCCTGTGAAATACATGAACTTGCTTATTAATGCCTGTGAAATATATCTATATGTCATATATATTTTCTGTGCAAATTGTGGGATTTAATAAAAAACAGAAAAAAAAACCCAATATGCAGCCTCTTTGCCGTCCGCTGCTGACGGCAAAGAGCTCTTTGCCGTCGGTGGCAGACGGCAAAGAGCTCTTTGCCGTCAGCAGCGGACGGCAAAGAGGCCACGTGGCAGGCAGCTGTGCTTCCTGGGAGGCTGACCCATTTGGCCAGTTTGCCATCAGTGGCAGACGGCAAAGACTTTGCCATCAGTGGCGGACGGCAAAGACTTTGCCATCAGTGGCAGACGGCAAAGACGTTGCCATCAGTAGCAGACGGCAAAGACTTTGCCATCAGTGGCAGACGGCAAAGAGCTGCCGTTAGCCACTTAACGGACTGACAGCGCAATTATTGCCGTCCGCTGCCTTTGCCGTCAGCCCTGCTCTCTTTGCCGTCTGCGGCGGACGGCAAAGACTTTGCCATCAGTGGCAGACGGCAAAGTAGCTGTTTACCGTAGCCAACGTTGCCGGAGCCTTTTGCCGTCCGCAGCTGACGGCAAAGGCCTTTGCCGTCCGCTGTTCATGCCTTTGCCGTACGCCATGGCAGACGACAAAGTAGCCGATTCCTGTAGTGTGTACACCAAACTCGTAACTCAAATATTCTCCTCCACGATCTGATCGTAGAAACTTTATTTTCTTGTTACGATGATTTTCAACTTCACTCTGAAATTCTTTGAACTTTTCAAATGTTTCAGACTTGTGTTTCATTAAGTAGATATACCCATATCTGCTCAAATCATTTGTGAAGGTGAGAAAATAACGATATCCGCCATGAGCCTCAACATTCATCGGACCACATACATCTGTATGTATGATTTCCAACAAATCTGTTGCTCTCTCCATAGTTCCGGAGAACGGTGTTTTAGTCATCTTGCCCATGAGGCACGGTTCGCAAGTGCCAAGTGATTCATAGTCAAGTGACTCCAAAAGTCCATCAGTATGGAGTTTCTTTATGCGCTTTATACCGATATGACCTAAACGGCAGTGCCACAAATAAGTTGCACTATCATTATCAACTCTGCATCTTTTGGCTTCAACATTATGAATATGTGTATTACTACTATCGAGATTCATCAAAAATAGACCACTCTTCAATGGTGCATGACCATAAAAGATATTACTCATATAAATAGAACAACCATTATTCTCTGATTTAAATGAATAATCGTCTCGCATCAAACAAGATCCAGATATAATGTTCATGCTCAACGTTGGTACCAAATAACAATTATTTAGGTCTAATACTAATCCCGAAGGTAGATGTAGAGGTAGCGTGCCAACTGCGATCACATCGACTTTGGAACCATTTCCCACGCGCATCGTCACCTCGTCCTTTGCTAGTGTCCGCTTATTCTGTAGTCCCTGTTTTGAGTTGCAAATATTAGTAACAGAACCAGTATCAAATACCCAGGTGCTACTGCGAACATTAGTAAGGTACACATCAATAACATGTATATCACATATACCTTTGTTCACCTTGCCATCCTTCTTATCCGCCAAATACTTGGGGCAGTTCCGCTTCCAGTGACCAGTCTGCTTGCAGTAGAAGCACTCAGTTTCAGGCTTAGGTCCAGACTTGGGTTTCTTCTCTTGAGCAGCAACTCGCTTGCCGTTCTTCTTGAAGTTCCCCTTTTTCTTCCCTTTGCCCTTTTTCTTGAAACTAGTGGTTTTGTTAACCATCAACACTTGATGCTCCTTCTTGATTTCTACCTCCGCAGCTTTTAGCATTGCGAAGAGCTCGGGAATAGTCTTGGTCATCCCTTGCATATTATAGTTCATCACGAAGCTCTTGTAGCTTGGTGGCAGTGATTGGAGAATTCTGTCAATGACGCAATCATCTGGAAGAGTAACTCCCAATTGAATCAAGTGATTATTATACCCAGACATTTTGAGTATATGCTCACTGACAGAACTGTTCTCCTCCATCTTGTAGCTATAGAACTTATTGGAGACTTCATATCTCTCAATCCGGGCATTTGCTTGAAATATTAACTTCAACTCCTGGAACATCTCATATGCTCCATGACGTTCAAAACGTCGTTGAAGCCCCGGTTCTAAGCCGTAAAGCATGGCACACTGAACTATCGAGTAGTCATCAGCTTTGCTCTGCCAAACGTTCATAACTTCTGGTGTTGCTCTAGCAGCAGGCCTGGCACCTAGCGGTGCTTCCAGGACGTAATTCTTCTGTGCAGCAATGAGGATAATCCTCAAGTTACGGACCCAGTCCGTGTAATTGCTACCATCATCTTTCAACTTTGCTTTCTCAAGGAACGCATTAAAATTTAACGGAACAACAGCACGAGCCATCTATCTACAATCAACATAAACAAGCAAGATACTATCAGATACTAAGTTCATGATAAGTTTAAGTTCAGTTAATCAAATTAATTAAGAACTCCCACTTAGATAGACATCCCTCTAATCCTCTAAGTGATCACGTGATCCAAATCAACTAAACCATAACCGATCATCACGTGATATGGAGTAGTTTTCAATGGTGAACATCGTTATGTTGATCATATCTACTATATGATTCACGCTCGACCTTTCGGTCTCTGTGTTCCGAGGTCATATCTTATATGCATAGCTCGTCAAGTATAACCTGAGTATTCCGCGTGTGCAACTGTTTTGCACCCGTTGTATTTGAACGTAGAGCCTATCACACCCGATCATCACGTGGTGTCTCAGCACGAAGAACTTTTGCAACGGTGCATACTCAGGGAGAACACTTCTTGATAATTTAGTGAGAGATCATCTTATAATGCTACCGTCAATCAAAGCAAGATAAGATGCATAAAAAGATAAACATCACATGCAATCAATATAAGTGATTATGATATGGTCATCATCATCTTGTGCTTGTGATCTCCATCTCTGAAGCATCGTCATGATCACCATCGTCACCGGCGCGACACCTTGATCTCCATCATAGCATCGTTGTCGTCTCGCCAATCTTATGCTTCCACGACTATCACTACCGCTTAGTAATAAAGTAAAGCATTACATCGCGATTGCATTGCATACAATAAAGCGACAACCATATGGCTCCTGCCAGTTGCCGATAACTCGGTTACAAAACATGATCATCTCATACAATAAAATTTAGCATCATGTCTTGACCATATCACATCACAACATGCCCTGCAAAAACAAGTTAGACGTCCTCTACTTTGTTGTTGCAAGTTTTACGTGGCTGCTACAGGCTTAAGCAAGAACTCATCTTACCTACGCATCAAAACCACAACGATAGTTTGTCAAATAGACTCCGTTTTAACCTTCTCAAGGACCGGGCGTAGCCACACTCGGTTCAACTAAAGTTGGAGAGACAGTCTTCCGCAAGCCATCTATGTGCAAAGCACGTCGAGGGAACCGGTCTCGCGTAAGCGTACGCGTAAGGTTGGTCCGGATCGTCTCGTCCAACAATACCGCTGAACCAAAATATGACATGCTGGTAGGCAGTATGACTTGTATCGTACACAACTTACTTGTGTTCTACTCGTGCAAATAACATCAAACCATAAAAACCTAGGCTCTGACACCACTGTTGGGGAACGCAGTAATTTCAAAAAAAATCCTACGCACACGCAAGATCCTGGTGATGCATAGCAACGAGAGGGGAGAGTGTTGTCTACATACCCTTGTAGACTGAAGCGGAAGCGTTGACTAAACATAGAGGAAGTAGTCGTACGTTCTCCTCGCGATCCGACCGATCACAGCACCGTTACTCCGGCACCTCCGAGTTCTTAGCACACGTTCAGCTCGATGACGATCCCCGGGCTCCGATCCAGCAAAGCGTCGGGGAAGAGTACCGTCAGCACGACGGCGTGGTGACGATCTTGATGTGTTACCGGCGCAGGGCTTCGCCTAAGCACTGCAACAATATGACCGAGGTGGAATTTGGTGGAAGGGGGCACCGCACACGGCTAAGGAACGATCCGTAGATCAACTTGTGTGTCCTAGGGTGCTCCCCTGCCCCCGTATATAAAGGAGCCAAGGGGGAGGGACTGGCTGGCCAAGGGGTGGCGCGCCAGGGAGTCCTACTCCCTCCGGGAGTAGGATTCCCCCCCCCCCCCCAATCCTAGTTGGAATAGGATTCCTCAAGGGGGGGAAAGAGAGAGAGGGGGGCCGGCCACCTTCTCCTAATAGGACTAGGGAAGGGGGGAGGCGCGCGGCCACTAGGGCTGCCCCTTTCTCCTTTCCACTAAGGCCCATTAAGGCCCATATCGCTCCCGGGGGGTTCCGGTAACCCACCCGGTATTCCGGTAAAATCCTGATTTCACCTGGAACACTTTCGATGTCCAAACATAGGCTTCCAATATATCAATCTTTATGTCTCGACCATTTCGAGACTCCTCGTCATGTCCGTGATCACATCCGGGACTCCGAACAACCTTCGGTACATCAAAATGCATAAACTCATAATAACTGTCATCGTAACGTTAAGCGTGCGGACCCTACGGTTCGAGAACAATGTAGACATGACCGAGACACGTCTCCGGTCAATAACCAATAGCGGGACCTGGATGCCCATATTGGCTCCTACATATTCTACGAAGATCTTTATCGGTCAGACCGCATAACAACATACGTTGTTCCCTTTGTCATCGGTATGTTACTTGTCCGAGATTCGATCGTCAGTATCCAATACTTAGTTCAATCTCGTTACCGGCAAGTCTCTTTACTCGTTCCATAATACATCATCCCGCAAATGCTTGCAAGGCTTAAGTGATGTGCATTACCGAGAGGGCCCAGAGATACCTCTCCGACAATCGGAGTGACAAATCCTAATCTCGAAATACGCCAACCCAACATCTACCATTGGAGACACCTGTAATACTCCTTTATAATCACCCAGTTACGTTGTGACGTTTGGTAGTACCCAAAGTGTTCCTCTGGCAAACAGGAGTTGCATAATCTCATAGTCATAGGAACATGTATAAGTCATGAATAAAGCAATAGCAACATACTAAACGATCGGGTGCTAAGCTAATATAATGGGTCATGTCAATCAGATCATTCAACCAATGATGTGACCTCGTTAATCAAATAACAACTCTTTGTTCATGGTTAGGAAACATAACCATCTTTGATTAACGAACTAGTCTAGTAGAGGCATACTAGTGACACTCTGTTTGTCTATGTATTCACACATGCATTATGTTTCCGGTTAATACAATTCTAGCATGAATAATAAACCTTTATCATGATATAAGGAAATAAATAATAACTTTATTATTGCCTCTAGGGCATATTTCCTTCATTAGCTGCTATCCAGTACTCTCCTAAGTTCTAAATATCCTATCGAGTGAAGAGCAAACCTCTCACTTGGGGCTTAGCTGCAGTCCAGTACTCACCTAAGTTCAAAAAATCCTACCGTGTGAAGAGAAACCCTCTCACTCAAGGGCTTAGCTGCAGTCCAGTACTCGCGTAAGTTCTAAAAATCTCACCGAGTGAAGAGCAACCCTCTCACTCGGGGGCTTAGCTGCAGTCCAGTACTCGCCTAAGTTCTAAAAATCCCAGCGAGTGAAGAGCAACCCTCTCACTCGGGGGCTTAGCTGCGAATTCGTTTTGCCTAAGTTTGAAAAAAATCCTACCAAGTGAAGAGCAACCCTCTCACTCGGGGGCTTAGTTGCAGTTCAGTACTCGCCTAAGTTCTAAAAATCCTACCGAGTGAAGAGCAACCCTCTCACTCGGGGGCTTAGCTGCAGTCCAATACTCGCCTAAGTTCTAAAAATCCTACCGAGTGAAGAGCAACCGTCTCACTCGGGGGCTTAGCTGCAGTCCAGTACTCGCCTATCAGTGAAGAGCAACCCTCTCACTCGGGGGATTAGCTGCAGTCTAGTACTCGCCTAAGTTCTAAAAATCCCAACAAGTGGAGAGCAAGCCTCTCACTCGGGGGCTTAGCTGCAGTCCAGTACTTGCCTAAGTTCTAAAAATCCTACCGAGTGAAGAGCAACCCTCTCACTCCAGGGCTTAGCTGCGGTCCAGTAGTCGCCTAAGTTCTAAAAATCCTACCGAGTGAAGAGCAACCCTCTCACTCGGGGGCTTAGCTGCAGTCCAGTACTCGCCTAAGTTCTAAAAATCCCACCGAGTGAAGAGCAACCCTCTCACTCGGGGGCTTAGCTGCAGTCCAGTACTCGCCTAAGTTCAAAACCATACGCTATGTCCTAATCCGCAAGGATGACAAGGTGCAGTTTGACTGCGACCTTCTCCTCGGAGCTACGCCACAAATACAATGTGTGCTCCGTCCTAATCCGCAAGGACGATGAGGTGGAGGTCGACTGCGACCTTCTCCTCAGAGTTGAGCCATAAATACAATGTGCGCTCCCTCTTAGTCCGCAAGGATGACGAGGTGCAGGTCGACCGCGACCTTCTCCTCGGAGCTGCATCACAAATACAAAGACTATTTCGAGTGAAGAAACAAGTTCCACTCGAAGGCAAACACAAGCATATTCTGAGAAAGACCAAGGTCAGATAAATCTTGCAAAGTTCCGGACCGTGAATAAAAGTGCTCAGGCATCAGTCCCGAAGGAGTTTAACGGTTACAAAATCACTCGGCATTCCGAGGCAAATTTAAGGCAAAGCATAAAGTTTGTTCACTCCACAGGAGAAGGCTAGCAGGTTCGACAAACTCGTCTAGGTCGATTCCATCAGCAATCCGAGTGGCAGCAGCGATGAAGGTTTCCATGAAAGATTGGAAGTCGTGCCTTTTGGTGTTGGCAACTTTGATCGCCGCCTGTCGGTGTCAAAATCGGCGGATCTCGGGTAGGGGGTCCCAAACTGTGCGTCTAGGATCGATGGTTACAGGAGACGGGGGACATGATGTTTACCCAGGTTCGGGCCCTCTCTATGGAGGTAATACCCTACTTCCTGCTTGATTGATCTTGATGAATATGAGTATTACAAGAGTTGATCTACCACGTGATCGTAATGGCTAAACCCTAGAAGTCTAGTCTGTATGACTATGGTCATGAATATCTGCCATCCGGACTACGCCCTCCGGTTTATATAGACACCAGAGGGATCTAGGGTTACATAGGGTTAGTTACATAAGAAGGAATCTTCATAATTGATCGCCAAGCTTGCCTTCCACGCCAAGGAGAGTCCAATCCGGACACGGGTATAGTCTTCGGCCTTCACTACTTCACAGCCCATCAGCCCGGCCCATGTATAACAGGCCGGACGCCCGAGGACCTCTTAGTCCAGGACTCCCTCAATAACCCGTTAACCTGGCTTCAATGACGAGGTGTCCCGCGCGCAGATTGTCTTCGGCATTGCAAGGCGGGTTCCCTTCTTTCCGAACTCCAAGATAGTCTTCAGATGTAATGATTGTATCCGAACTTGTATACACAACTGCAGAGGATATAATATTTCACGAGTTCAGTCCACTGACAACATTTTGGTAATATAACATCACGCCTGCTCGGCCATTATTTTTGAACCGTAAGCTGGCTCGTCATCCCACGTCTCAAGACGTGGTTTTATTGGCATGTCTTATCCAAGCGGAGATCGTGTCTCCCCCTTTTCTAAGGGATTCTTGTCAACCCAGACATGGGTAACCCAACCGTCGTTTGGGTACAACTCCTTGGGAATAGGCAAGTTTTGAGGCCCAGGAGGAGACACTTGATATTCGCAGCCTTTATATAGGGGTACAGACCTATCTTTTTTCTTCACGCTTGCTTCCTCCTCAACCCTTACTCCTCCGACTTCCAACACCCGTGTTTTAGTTGCCACAAACCCCAATCATGTCCGGATCCAGCCGTCAAGGCCGGTGGGTAGCTTCTTCTGTCACGGAGGGAGATATTGCAAAGCTTCGGCGGCGAGGTATCTGACCGCACAAATCCATCAACGGCTTCCTCCCAAGGGGCAGGTTATTCCCACCCCCAGATCCGGTGAGAGGGTTGTGTTCGTGTCCCACTTCCTCTGCGGGTTAGGGTTTGCACTTAACCCCTTCGTCCGAGGGCTCATGTTCTATTACGGGCTAGATTTTCATGATCTGGCCCCGAACTCTATTCTTCTTATCTCGGCGTTTATCATCACGTGTGAAGTCTTCCACCGAACTCCTCCGCACTTTGGCTTGTGGATCAAGACCTTCGATGTGAAGCCGCAAGTGATAGAGGGGGAGCAAGCTGAGTGCGGCGGTGCTACAGTGAGCAAGCTTGCTAGCGCTGTTTGTCTGAAAGGATCTTCCGCCAAATCTTCCGATTTGTGGCAGCAGGGGTGGTTCTATATCACCGAGCCCTGTGGCTCCAAGTGGGCAGCTGCGCCTGCATTTCGATCCAGACCCCCAATTCAGCTTGCATCATGGATTAATAAGGGGCTAGACTGGGGATCAACGGACGAGGTGCGAACTCTGCAAAGTCGCATCCGAAGCCTCATTGAGAGGAACATCAATATCGTTAACGTAGTTCAAGTAATGGTAGTTCGTCAGACCCTGCCGTGCCAGCGACGCCCTCTCCGTCTGTGGGAGTTCAATCCAGAAGGGCCGCAGACTCTTCAACACTTCTTTGGCATCGCATGAAGGAATGTGGAGATTATTCTTCAGGAAACGAAGGCAATGGCCGGACACCACCGAAGATGTCGGCCTAGACTATAACCATCTGGATACCCCGGTAAGTACCCATTTGTCGAATACCTCATAATCAGATACCCCATGGCAAGATACTGACAGAATCATCCTTTTTCAGGGCTAGATAAAGAAGGTGGAACGAATTAGGTGTTCGGCTCCCCTTCCCGAAGACTCAGCTACTCCTGTGCTAACAAGGATGCTGGCCTCGGCACCATAACAGGCGTCGACAAGGGAGGGCAAAGAGGAGAGCGAGAAGACCCGGGATGACCTTTGTTCCGGAAGTAAGTCGGATACTGAGTCCGGAGAAATCGACCTTTCCTTGCCTGAAGATAGAGGCGAAAGAGGAGCCAGCATTCCTTCACCGAGTAGGAGGAAAAGGGCCGCCTCCGAAGGTTGGGAGGGGCGATCCCCCAAAAGGGGCAAGATGCCACCATTGAGCGGCTTGGGTTTGGAGAGCGACGCTGTTAAACAGCTCCGGCAAGGGGACAAGCCCTCGGCCAAACCATAAGTGAATCCAGAATACTTTGATATCATCCCGCTCCTTTGCCGTTACCGAAAATATACGTAACGTGTCCGCGCATTTTTATAGGTCGGCGCAGAGTGTTTCTGGGCAATCCTCTTCTTCGGGAGGTCTCCTCCCCGAGAAGATGGAGAGCGAGACGCCTCCCCTAACCTCCTCACCTAATAAGGCGGACGACTCTGAAGTGTCATCACGGAGGGTTCTTCTTGATCAACAAGCTATGCAGGGGATAAAAGAGGAAGTACCCGAAGGTGGATCTCCGACCGTCCAAGATTATGGGGCTGATAATAAAGGCCCCGGACTGTCTGGCTCGCAGCCGACGGTGATTCTGGAGACGGGTGAACAGATTCCTTCAAAGGATGGTGGTGCTCCTAGAGCAGCTTCCGGAGACCCGGAGGCTCCGGATATATTGCGGGACATGTTGCGAAAAGCATCTGTCTCGGGGGAACAGCGTACCTTGATGGGTACAGTGGTTGAGAAGATTTTGTCTGCGAAGAGCGGATTGAATGAAGCCTTCATGAGCCTGCTAGAAGGCTTTGAGGTTTGTGATATAGTATTTTCAGCTATCTTTTATTTGCAAAGATGCACCTGTGTATAGGTAGTAGCCCCTGAGACTCGGGTTGGCTTCCACTGGGAAGCAAATTGGGGGATCAAAAAGGATTACTCAAAGACTGATCTGATGAACTTGAACGCAGGCTATTTCCCCCTTAGCTACTTCCCAGACTATGGATATTGCCGAGCTGCAGCGGAAGCTTGATGTAGCAGGGGATGACCTTGCGTTAATCAATATGCGTCTTGACGAGTCGCAAGGTATGTATTTGGGGTAGTCCTCATACATTTTTGTGGTATAAGCATGATGCTAAAATCTGTATGCTGGAATATGTGTGGCTGCAGATGGTGCTGCCGCCGTTGAAGTTCTTCGAGCGGAGCTGGCCCGGGCCAAGGAGCAGGCCCGGTGTAGCGATGCGGCTGCCGAAAAGGCATCGGCTGAGTTAAAAGTAGAACAAGCTGCGCGGCGCCAAGACGAGGAGAAGATATCCACGATGACGCTCGAACTAGAGAATGCTACTGGCCATTGTGAATTTCTGGAGAAGGAGAATAAAGCCTTAACGGCTAAACTGGACAAGGCCTTACAAGAGGCGGGAGAAGCGCGGTCGGAATCCAGAGCACCCGTGAGGAGGTTCGGCAGGCGAGGGAGATTGCAGCTGGAAAGCCCTTTCTGCTGCAAACTAAGTTCGGTGACCCGAACTATGCTCAGCTTAACCAAGTGTGGAGTTCTCTGGACGAGTTCTTGGACTTGCCGAAGAGTTCTTCCGATGCGACGCAGTATTACCAAGCGTGAGATGGGTATGCAATGGAGAAGCTTTTTTGGTCGCAGTTTGGCGCATCAAAGCACCCTCTGTTGCTCAATGAACAGATGTCCCAATGGGCCGAACTTCATAGGATATCCGGCGCTGCCATGAAGGATGTCATAATCCAGTTGTGGCCAACCGAGCCTGTTTTGAATACCTATCTCGGTTTGGTGCAAAGGCTTGTTGACGCGGTGTCGCGTATCGACGCTGTGAAGCGGCCAACGTGCATTCAGGGTGCACGGATGGCTTTTGCCCGAGTCAAGACATTCTGGGGGAAGATGAAGGCCATCGATGTTGCGACAAAGAGTCCACCCAAAGGCAAGGACCGTCCGGAACCGGAGCATTATTATGAAGACGTCCTAGAGGCCGCCCGCTTGATAGAGGGTCAGTGCTTGAAAGACATAATGTTCAAGTGAGGTGTATGAGAATTGTAAAAGACAATTTTATAGTTAATCTATTTTTATGTTTTGCTCGAAAGCTTGAGTTCCTCCTGTGCGGCCGTTTTAATATAATCTGAAAGTTTTCCAATCGTCAGCTTCAGCCCCCTCGTAGGAAGTATGGGGGTGTTCGGAAAAGCATTTAATCACTCTTTATCCAATGTCTTGGTCGATGAAGGAGGTGATAATGCGGCGAACCAGGCAATCGGACTATAGGGCGTTAACACTTTCAGTTAGCCATAGGAGTTTTATGGTGGGACTAAGACATAGCCCCTGGTATGTATGTGGCGTATGGTGCCTTACATATTTGATCTGAAAAAGATCCCTCGTGTGACACGTAGAATCTCTAAAGATTCCAATAAGTCGTCAAGTGGTTGACCAGCTCTCGCCGCATCATGACAGTCAGTTTTCAGCTTTCTCTATTGAGGTACTTGACCAGATGAACCGGAAGTACAATCGCAGTAGTTCTCCCTTTACTACCCTAGACGATAGAGCGGAATGTAGGGTAGCAAGCACAGCAGCCGGGCAACCCAACTATTAACCCAATACAATGATTCGGAGCTGATGCATATAAGGCCAAACTTGTGACGCCGAAGTACGATGTAGAGTTGTTTGGGCTTTTGCTAGAGACTCATTTGTTCCCATACCGAGCCCTTGGCAGGTTATGCCAAGGTATATCTGTGAAACAACCATGGGAGCCGTTTTTAATGGCGAAACAACACGGATGATTAATTCAGATATTGTTTATTGGGAGCTGAGCGATATGCCAATGATTAATTATTATATATAGAAGCCGCCCTCCCGGCTATTTGACATGCTCGGGGTCGGGGGCGGAGGAACAGGCATAGTACAAGCTCAAAATAGAGAGTGCGGTCTACAAAAAGTTAATTTGGACCTCATGTCGCACGTCTGCTTCGCCAGTCCTCGGTGGGGGTAATCCTTAATGGAAATAGCCCCTTAGGTGAGTGTACGGATCCGAACTCCGATATAGCCAGTTTCAGATGTTTGTCCTGTTCGTCACCTGTTTCTAAGGCATAGTGAAGGAAGAAATAAAAAATAAAATGGATAAAAAATGTTACGGGGATGCTTGCAGGTTTGTCCGTAGTGTGCTTCCGCCAATGCCCTTGGTATTTTGAGTGCATAGTGATGTATGCGCGGCACAAATTTTGCAGGTGTACGAGGTGGCGGCGGAAGCCGGACTGCTATTTTCGCCCCGGGAGTAGTTGATCCTCGGGTGGAAATTGCTTCTGACCCCCGGTATTTCGTTGGTGAACCTCTCCGTCATCCCTGTCGCCTGGCGGCTTCCTCCCCTTATGTTCGGCGTTGAGCCTCCCAGCCTGTTTAAAGACCCAGCAGTTTCTGTTAGTATGATTAGCTGGTTTATTGGGGTGGCCATGAATCTAGCAGGGTCGGTCCAATATCTTGTCTAGGTTGGATGGTTCGTCTCGTTTCGCCTTGAATGGCTTCTTCCATTGGTCGGACTTGGGATTGCTGAATCCGGCGTTGACCACTGTGTCGCGTGATCTTTCATTATCATTGCGACTGTTGTATTTGCGTCGTCGTGGCTTGTTGTTGCCGTCTTGGATTTCGGAAGTGCCCGGGTCACTAGGGATGTTGCTTCTACGAGCGAGCCAGCTGTCTTCTCCCGCGCAAAAGCGGGTCATCAGAGTAGTGAGGGCTATCATGGATTTAGGTCCTTCTTGGTCGAGGTGGCGTGAAGCCATTTGAGGGAGTCCTGGATTAGGCGGTGTTCGGATAGCCGGACTACATCTCCCGCCGGACTCCAGGACTATGAAGATACAAGATTGAAGACTCCGTCCCGTGTCCGGAAGGTTCTTTCCTTGGCATAGAAGGCAAGCTAGGTGTGCAGATATTCGAGATCTCCTACCAATGTAACCGACTCTGTGTAACCCTAACCCTATCCGGTGTCTATATAAACCGGAGGGTTGTAGTCCGTAGGGCAGAATCGTCTTCATACACAATCAAACCATAGGCTAGCTTCTAGGGTTTAGCCTCCTTGATCTCGTGGTAGATCCACTCTTGTACTACCCATATCATCAATATTAATCTAGCAGGAGTAGGGTTTTACCTCCACCGAGAGGGCCCGAACCTAGGTAAAACAAAGTGTCCCCTGTCTCCTGTTACCATCCGACCTTGACGCACAGTTCGGGACCCCCTACCCGAGATCCACCGGTTTTGACACCGACACTGGTGCTTTCATTGAGAGTTCCTCTGTGTCGTCACCTTTAGGTTCGATGGCTCCTTTGATCATCAACGGTGATGAGGTCCAGGGTGAGACTTTTCTCCCCGGATAGATCTTCGTCTTCGGCGGCTTCGCTCTGCGGGCCAACTCGCTTGGCCATCTAGAGCAGATCGAAAGCTACGCCCCTGGCCATCAAGTCAGGTTTGGAAGCTTAAACTACACGGCGGATATCCGCAGAGACTTGATCTCCGACGGATTTGAGCCACAGCCAAGCGTGCCGCACTGTCAAGAACGGCATGATATAGCTGTGCTCCCGAACAGTGTCCTGGAGGCCGCATACGCGCCGACCCCGATCCTTGATTCGGAGCCCGCTGCGTTCATCGAGGAAGAACGGTTGGACGTCACCTCAGGGACTGCGACGTTAAAAGCGATCGAGCCGAACGCCAGTCCCGCACTCCGCGTTGCCCATGACTCCAAGGAGCCGGATTATTCTCCGAAATCCGGGCTTCCCAAGCCTCCGCCGATCGAATCTGATTGGGCGCCTATAATGGAGTTCACCGCCGCGGACATCTTTCAGTGCTCACCTTTTGGTGACATCCTGAATTCTTTCAAGTCTCTCTCTTTATTAGGAGAGCCCAGACCGGATTATGGTCTGCGAGGTTGGGATTCGGACGATGAAGAAATTCAAAACCCACCCACCACCCACTTGATAGCCACTTTCGAAGATCTGACCAACATGCTTGACTTCGGCTCCGAAGACCTCGACGGTATGGACGACGAATACGGAGACAAACCGGAACCAGCTCCCACAGGGCACTGGTTATCCACCACACACAACGACGTACTCATGGTGGATACACCGGAAAATATTGACAATGAGGAAAAAGGGGGCGAAAAGAAGGGTGAACCCTCCGGGAAGCACTCAAAGCGGCGACGTAAACGCCGAGCTAAACCCCGCCTCGATCAAGACCCCGCTATAGAGCAGGACGAATCGGCAGGTGACGAACATGCCTCAGAACAGCCGTGTGAACATCGCAGCACGGATAAAGAAGACGAACAGTCTTCCCCCTGTCATAACCAAACTCCAGACGATATCACGCCGGATAAAACCATGGAGCAGAAGAATCTCCAAAAAAGACTAGCTGCCACAATACGCAGCCTAAAAAAGCAGAAGCAAAAGCTAAAGACGGCGGAAAATGCACTCAAGACAAGATGGAGCAAAGTAATCAAGACTGCAGACAAATACAGCGGCAGCCGCCGCACCAAAAGCTATCCGAAGAGAAAGCTACTGCCCGAATTCGATCAGGAGGCCCTAGAGCCCCCAAACGTGGAAAATAACAAGGCTGCGCGGTCGGATAGACGACCTACCGGCCACCACAAAATGGCAAACGGCGCCGCACACAATGCGGCATGCGACCCAATTAAAGATTCGCATCATGCCCCAGCCAGATCCATTTACGGACAAAGGAAGCACGCTCCCATGAGCAATGTAGAAAATACACCATCAGAATCCGGCGCAACCAAATACAGGGGTGCCGCACACCCCCTATGCTTCACCGATGAGGTTCTGGAATATGAATTTCCAGAGGGGTTTAAACCCGTTAACATAGAGTCATACGATGGAACAACAGACCCCTGAGTCTGGATCGAGGATTATATCCTCCACATACATATGGCTAGAGGAGACGATCTCCACGCCATAAAATATCTACCTCTTAAGCTCAAAGGGCCAGCTCGGCACTGGCTTAAAAGCCTTCCTGAAAATACAATCGGAAGTTGGAAAGAGCTCGAGGACGCTTTCCGAGCAAATTTTCAAGGGACCTATGTCCGTCCCCCGGATGCAGACGACCTCAGTCACATAACTCAGCAGTCCGGAGAATCAGCGCGGCAGTTATGGAACAGATTCCTCACTAAAAAGAATCAAATAGTGGATTGTCCGGACGTCGAAGCCCTAGCGGCTTTCAGGCATAATGTCCGAGACGAATGGCTAGCCAGACACCTCGGCCAGGAAAAGCCAAGAACAATGGCCGCACTCACAAGCCTCATGACCCGCTTTTGCGCAGGAGAGGACAGCTGGTTAGCACGATGCAGCCCCAGCGACCCAAGTACATCAGAAATTAGAGATGGAAATGAGAAGCCGCGACGACATAAGGATCATCGCCGAATCAAAAAGAATAGTCTGAAGAGCACGGCAGTCAACGCCGGATTCAAAAACTCACAGCACAATCAGACAAAGCCAACCCCTCAGGATAACAGGGAAGATCCGTCCAGCCTAAAAAGAATCATGGACAGGACATGTCAAATACACAGCACTCCTGGGAAACCTACTAATCATACCCACAGAGACTGTTGGGTTTTCAAACAGTCCAGAAGGCTCAACGCCGAACACAAGGGGCTCGACACACCTAGCAAGGAAGAAGACGAGCCCCAAAAGCAGCACACCAGGAAGCAAAAGAACTTCCCACAAGAAGTCAAAACAGTGAACTCACTTCACATAACAAGGCATGAGGCACCCGTAAAGGTCCGCATATTCAAGCCTAAATCTCAGGCGTCTCGCCACTGGTCATTAAAGCCAATAACTTTCAATCAGCTAGACTATTCTCGAAATATCAAGCATGCGGGCCGGACCGCCTTGGTACTCAAACCAATAATAGACGGATTCCAGTTTATCAATGTCCTTATGGACGGGGGCAGTGGACTAAACTTGATATATCAAGATACAATTCGCAGCATGGGCATAAACCCAACAAGAATCCGTCACAGTAAAACCTCCTTTCAAGGGGTAGCACCCGGCTCGGACACCCATTGCATGGGTTTTCTTCGGCTGGCAGTCATATTTGGCTCCGCCAATAACTTTCGTCGCGAGAAGCTGATCTTCCACATAGTCCCGTTTTCAAGCCGCTATCAAGCACTACTGGGACGAGGAGCCTTCGCGCGCTTTAACGCAATACCGCATTACGCATCCCTCACGCTAAAGATGCCCGGTCCTCGAGGCATCATCTCTTTAAAGGGAATGCACTAAAATACGTCTCCTCCAAAAGGAGGATTGCATGGCTGCCTAAACAGCCGCACAATAAAATGGCCTCGCCGTCCAACAGACCTTTTCGATATAAGTCACAGAAGGCCATGGCCCCGGACTCCATGAGTTCGGCAAGAGCCCCCCATCATCGTCGGCTCACTACGCCATACAAGGGGCTGCACACAGAGACAATAAAGCTCGACTTCATTCATTTTTATTTTTTATTATTCTTTTTGTCCCACACGACCCATTTTAAATTTAAATTCCTCTCTTTCACAGATGAATGTCGTACGACGCCCGTCCAGGACACGGCACAGCGGAAACACAGGCGCAGACGTGCAGTAGGGACCCGCCTAAAGGATTCTTTTTTAGATTAAGGCCCTGCGTAAACCTTTTTTACTGTCTCTTGCTGTTATACATCCCCTGGTTCATTTTACCATAACCAAGGAGGAGACTGGCGTCTTGGCATGTGGCCACGCCAGAATTATTGCTCGTACCTGGACACGAAGGGTTTTTTTTCTTTCTTTTTATATAAAAGGGGGAGGGTGTTGTTCCGCACACACCCACAAAGACCAAACACCTTAGGGAGTGTTCGGCGTCGCGAGTTTTGGCACTATATGCATCAGCTCCGAGTCATGATTTTGGTCACATGTTGGGTTGCCCGGCTCCTGTGTTCGGCTACCTTACGTTCCGTTCTGTCGGCTAAGGTAGCTCCAGGAGAACTACTGCAATTGCGCCCCGGTTCGACCGGGCGAGCGCCTTAGTAGAGAAAGCCGAAAACCGACTATCATGATGTAGCGAGAGACTGGTCGCCACTCGATGACTCATAGGGGTTTATCGAACTCCTCCGTTTTGACGAAGGGCCGCTTCCCGGTCAGGCTAGCATGCGTCCCGAATTCGGATGAACGCAGTCGCCATTCCTGGGCTACCTAAAGAGTCCCATTGTCAAGGTCCTATGGCTAAGCGAAAGTGTTAAAGCATTATAGTCCTGATTGCCTAGCCCGCTGCGCTATCACCTCCTTTGTAGGACCAAGACGTTGGGTTAAGTGTGATATTGCGTTTACAGCGTGCACCCCCGCACTATGTGCGTGGGGGCTGAAGCCAACGACTGCAATCTTTCAGAATTTATATATTGAAACGGCCGCATAGGAGAGGTTTTAATACTTGAAGGCTCAAGTCTAAAATACGCCATCTATAAAGATGCTGATCTACGATTACATATGCTGTCATAATCAGCATCTTTCGAACACTGCGTCTCAATTATACGAGCGCCCGCGAGGACCTCCTCAAAAAAGTGTTCGGCAGGATTTCGGCCTTCAGCCGAATCACGAGACGCAACAGCGGTAGGATCCATATCTGCCCAATATGTCTTAACTCGGGCAAGAGCTAGCCGAGCACCCTCTGTGCACGATGACCTCTTCATAGCTTCTACTCGAGGCACCACGTCAAGAAATTGCTGCACCAAGCTAAAATAGCTTGTCGGTTTCGATCCGCCTGGGCATAAGCGATCCATGGCATACATCATGGCGAGTCCGGACAATCTATTCAGCTCGGCCCATTGGGCCAGGCGATCGTCCACCACAAGTGGACGCCTTGGATTGGTGAACTGCGACCAGAGGAGTTTTTCCACTTCATGATTCTCCTTATCCTGAAAGTGTCTGGTCGCATCGGCAGCACTAGCCGCCAAGTCCAGGTAGATGTCCTTCACACTCCACGCTCGGTCCAACAGGGCAAACCTTGAATCACAAAATTGTCTCCGCAGCAAGAAGGGCTTTCCATCCGCAATCAGTCCGGCTTGACGTAGCTCTTCCTTTGTCGCTCTCACCATAGAGCGGGCGTCCTTGAGGTCAGCAACGGCTTTCTCCAAATCCGTCTGCCTGGCTCGGCCTTCCTCCTCAAGATATCTGCAACGGTCAGTAACACTTTTCAACTCTATGGCAATATTAGCCATCTCCTCCCTGCTTCGGCAATGGGCAGCCTGTTCGGCCCGCAGCTCTTCACGGGCTCTCAAGGTAGCTGCATCGCTTCTTCTGGCTTGGCTCTTCGCTTTGGCGAGTTCGGCCCTAAGTCCTTCCACGTCTGTCGCACCATCTGCATCAAGTATACACACGGTAAGATTTTGACCTAGATCTCCTCTTACTAACAATCGCCATGAAAAATCAATACCTTGAGCATCATCAAGCCGCTGGTTAACCAGCACGATGTCTGCCTCTGCCTCGTCAAGTTGCCGCTTCATTTCGGGAAAATCTTGAGTCCGGCTCGACCCCGGACAATTAGCCGCCTACATATACAGACGCCATTTTAAGGACCTGGGATTAAGATCCTCTGCGTGCCGCACATCTTTGCGCCACACAGAGTCTCAGGGGCTACTATCTACACAGGACGCATGTTATTATGCGTAATTAACACTAATGTCCGTTATTTAAAACGTACCTCAAAACCCGCCAATAAACTCTTGACGGCCTCGTTCAGTCCGCCTCCCGCGGCTGCAATTTTTTCAACTACCGTGTGCATCAACACACGATGCTCCTCTGAAATAGAAGCTCGGCCCACCAGAACCTTTAGCTCCCCCGGCCGAACACCAGTTGGCGCCGGACTCGTCCCACGGACCTCTTCGGAGGCCGGGCACGGAGAGCCTTGTGGGGTCATGTGATCGTCTTCTGCCTCTGGCAGAATCGGAGAGATCCTCTGCGATGACACATCGACGTTGTCCGCCTTGTCAGGCGATGCAGAAAGAGGAGGCATCCCGCTCTCCATCATCTCTGGAAGGAGATCCCTCGACGATGAGTTCTGCTGTGAGGGGTCGAGGTCCGAACTACAAGGCAAAGTTTCGGTCAAACACTTTTCAGATATAAAGCAAGGATTTCTCTTAAGAACAATTCCTTTTCTACTTACGGCTCGTTGGAGAGCCGCTCCCCTTGCGGACTCAATTCGGCCGAGGGGCTCCTCGGTGACGGGTCCTCTGACATGGATTCTTTCCCCCGTTTTGAAGCTTGGACTTCCGGGTCGTCAGTGGTGGCCCTCTTCTTTCCCCTAGGAGGGGAACATTCAATTCCCCCCTTCGGAGTAGCCTCTCTCGAAGAGGCCATGGTTTCCTTGTCGGCCCCCTTATCTCCCTCCAAAGGCACTACCTCTAGCATCCTGACTAGCACGGGATCCAGCCTGGTTTCGGGAAGGGGAGCCGGACACCGGATCAGCTTCGCCTTTGCTATCCACTCCTGCTTAAAGGAAGAAATGTTGTTAAAAAGCAAGTAAAACTATGCGGATAGAAGGTCCGAACACAAGGTCACCTACTTGAGTATCCGGGCGATTGCGGCTTAGGCCAGCATCCTCGATCAGGTCCGGACTCGCTTCTTGCGATCCGAAGAACAGTTTATGCATCTCCTTAGGCATTACGCCCATAAAATTTCGGAGAACTTGCGGTCCCTCGGGGTTGAACTCCCATAAGCTAAGGGGGCGACGTTGGCCAGGCATTGTCCGGCGAATCAGCATGACTTGTGTCACCTTGACCAGGTTGAGGCCTCCTTCCAGGAGATCCTTAATGCGACCCTGTAGCAGAGGAAGACCTTTGGGCAAACCCCGATCTAATTCCGTATTGATCCACGATGCTAACCGTGGTGGGGGACCCGAGCGAAAGGCCGGAGGCGCCACCCACGTGGTGCCCCAAGGAGCGGTAATATAGAACCACTCCCGTTGCCATAAGCCGAGCTCTTCTTGAAGAGCGCCTTCGGGCCATGGAGTGTCGGCTTTTCTTTTTATAGTGGCACCTCCGCACTCTGCGTGGCTCCCCTCGATTATCTTCGGTTCTACTTTGAAGGTCTTGAGCCATAGCTCGAAGTGAGGGGTAACATGGAGGAATGCTTCACACATAACTATGAAAGAGGAGATGTGGAGGATGGACTCCAGAGCTAGGTCATGGAATTCCAGCCCGTAATAGAACATCAGCCCCCTTACGAAAGGATCCGTTGGGAAGCCTAATCCACGGAGGAAGTGGGAGATGAATACTACGCTCTCGCCTTGCTGAGGGCTAGGGATCGCTTGTCCTTGAACAGGCAGTCTGTGCGGAATCTCGCTGGTCAGAAATCTAGCTTCCCTCAACTTTGATACATCCTCCTCCGTGACAGAGGAGGGCATCCATCGACCCTGAAGATCAGAACCGGACATTGTTGAAGGTTCGGCGCGCTTGAAATCTGGGAGCCTAGGGTGTTGGAACTTGAGGCGACAAGCGAGCTCGTTTTGGGAATAGAAGAGGGGACGGGGCCTTGGTCTCTTTATAAGAGGCGGAATACCAAGAGCCCTCCCCGTAACCGTCTTGGACTAGCCTTGAGTTAGGCAGGACATGCTAACAGGCACGTTTGGGTTACCCACGTCCGTATTAATGAGAATCCCGTTGAAAGGGGCGCACGATCTCTGCTTCGATAAGACGTGCCAAGGAAACCGCCTCGTTAAACGTGTAGCGGTGGAACAGTAAAAATATTCCGTACAGAAGGCTTGGCCACAGTGTTATGATGCACCGCGGGATACGTCAGCAGATTTGATTTGTGTTAATATTATTCTCTATATGGCAATATGTGGAAACTTGTTTTGCAGAGCCGGACACCTTTTTGGTGTTATTCATCTTCTTGAAGAACTTGGAGGAGGAACCCGCCTTGCAATGCCGAAGACAATTTGCGCGCCGGACTCGTCGTCATTGAAGCCAGGTTCAGGGGCTACTGAGGGAGTCCTGGATTAGGGGTTGTTCGGATAGCCGGACTACATCTCCCGCCGGACTCCAGGACTATGAAGATACAAGATTAAAGACTCTGTCCCGTGTCTGGAAGGTTCTTTCCTTGGCGTAGAAGGCAAGCTAGGCGTGCAGATATTCGAGATCTCCTACCAATGTAACCGACTCTGTGTAACCCTAACCCTATCCGGTGTCTATATAAACCGGAGGGTTGTAGTCCGTAGGGCAGAATTGTCTTCATACACAATCAAACCATAGGCTAGCTTCTAGGGTTTACCCTCCTTGATCTCGTGGTAGATCCACTCTTGTACTACCCATATCATCAATATTAATCTAGCAGGAGTAGGGTTTTACCTCCACCGAGAGGGCCCGAACCTGGGTAAAACAAAGTGTCCCCTGTCTCCTGTTACCATCCGACCTTGACGCACAGTTCGGGACCCCCTACCCGAGATCCGCTGGTTTTGACACCGACACCATTCGTCCCAGACACTGTGTCTGAAAGCCGCAAGGGCTTCCGCGTCCGGACAGTCAATGATTTGGTTCTTTTTGACTAAGAACCGAGTCCAGAGCTTCCTGACTGACTCTCCGGGCTGCTGGACAATGTGGCTTAGGTCATCGGCATCCGGTGGCCGGACATATGTTCCTCGGAAGTTATCGAGGAAGGCCTCTTCCAAGTCCTCCCAGCTACCTATGGAATTTTCAGGTAGGCTGTTTAGCCAGTGCCGAGCTGGCCCTTTTAGCTTTAGTGGGAGGTATTTAATGGCGTGGAGGTTGTCCCCACGAGCCATATGGATGTGGAGGATAAAATCTTCTATCCATACCGCGGGACCGGTTGTTCCGTCGTATGATTCAAAGTTGACGGGTTTGAATCCTTCGGGGAATTCATGATCCATTAATTCATCGGTGAAGCAAAGCGGGTGTGCGGCACCTCTATGTTGGGTCACACTGCGACGTAACTATAAAGGAGTCCATTTGCGGTTTTTAGCTCAGGCGTGGCTAGTTTTGTCATGTTCGAATACGTAGCCATCGTCGCGTGTCGAGGCATGCCTTCGCGATCCATAGATCGGTCTTGCGTGTCCTGCTCTACTGTCCAAATCCCACTGCAGGTCGTCTGGACAATCATGAGCTGCGTTATTCTTGCCTTTACAGCAAGGTGGGGCAGTCTGGTGTTCGGCTTGAGTTGCCTCTTTATCCGGACAGAGTTGTCGGTGACCTGCCACATTGTGTGATGATGGTACGGGCTCCAACGCCTCATCGTCAAATTGATGTAGCAATCTATGCTTCGGGTAGCTTTTGGCTAAGCCGCTAAGGCCATATTCTTCGGCGACCAGGACTTCGGTCCATCTATCGTTGAGTAGGTCTTGGTCATCTTGAAGCTGCTGCTGCTTCTTTTTCAAGCTCCTTGTAGTAGCTATTAGCCTGCGCTTGAAGCGCTCCTGCTCGAGGGGCTCTTCGGGTACGCTGAAGTCTTTGTCTCCGAGGCTTACCTCATCTTCGGAGAGCGGAAGGTAGTTGTCGTCCTCTGAATTGTCGCTGGGCAGGGCCTGTTCATTGGGGCTGGCTTGCCCGTTTTCCTGTTCCTCCTGTTCAGATCTTGCTCCAACAGGGTCTTCATTGTTTTCGGCATCGTCCGGAGTACTATTTTCTCTGGTGCCAACGTTGCTGTGATGTGACTTGGAGCGGTGTTTAGGGCGCCGGTACTTAGACTGTGTCTCAGGAGGTTTATTCTCAACTGGATTTCCTTTGTCATCGTCGCGAGCTTTTTTTAAGTGTATAGACCATGTACACGTCGTATGAATGGGTAGCCGTCCCGCCATCGTTGACTGGCGAGTCTTGGCCTTGCTACTTGTCGGCATCGTCGTCTATGCCGTCAATGTCTTCGGAGCCATAATAAGGCGTGTCGGTTAAGTCCTCGACAGTGGCTATGAAGTGGGTGGCGGGTGGGAAGCGAAATTCTCCATTGTCAGCCTCTAGCTCGAAGCGGACATAATTCGGTTGTGAGTCCCCCGCCAGGGACATGCTTTTTAATGAGTTTAGCACATCGCCGAGGGGCGAGTGTTGGAAGACGTCTGCGGCACTGAACTTGAAGATCGATGACCGATCCAGCTCGGTGTCTGCAGGCATATGTGGTTCGGAATTTATAGCCGGAAACGAGTTCGGAATTCCGTTGACGCAGATATTCCCTGGTGCTAAGTCTGTGTGTGGCTCCAATGCCGCGTACTCTGTGGCTTCGGATGGTGCAATCTGCTCCGGACCTACGGCCGTAGCAGTTACAGGAACCATCTCTTGAATCTGGTAAATGGCAGATTTAAGTCATGTTCATCGGAGCGAGGGGGAGCGATCGCCGCGGTCTCAAATCAATTGAAGGTCAAGTCTCCACGTATATCCGCGATGTAGTTCAAGCTTCCAAATCTGAACTAATGGCCAGGAGCGTAGCTACCGATCTGCTCCAGATGGCCAAGCGAGTTGGCCCGCAGTACGAAGCCGCCGAATACAAAAATCTGTCCCGGGAGGAAGGTTTCTCCTTGGACAGCGTCACTATGGACGATTGAAGGGGCCATCTAACCTTTTGTCGACGGCACAGTGGAACTCGCAATGAAAGCACCAATGTCGGTGTCAAAACCAGCGGATCTCGGGTAGGGGCTCACGAACTGTGCGTCTAGGATCGATGGTTACAGGAGACGGGGGACAGGATGTTTACCCAGGTTCGGGCCCTCTCTATGGAGGTAATACCCTACTTCCTGCTTGATTGATCTTGATGAATATGAGTATTACAAGAGTTGATCTACCACGAGATCGTAATGGCTAAACCCTAGAAGTCTAGCCTGTATGACTATCGTCATGAATATCTGCCATCCGGACTACGCCCTCCGGTTTATATAGACACCGGAGGGATCTAGGGTTACATATGGTCGGTTACATAAGAAGGAATCTTCATAACTGATCCCAAGCTTGCCTTCCACACCAAGGAGAGTCCAATCCGTACACGGGTATAGTGTTCGGCCTTCACGTCTTCACAGCCCATCAGTCCAGCCCATGGATAACAGGCCGAATGCCCGACGACCCCTTAGTCCAGGATTCCCTCACCGCCAGCTTCTCTTCTCGAGCTTCCTTGCAGTGAACACGAACGAGAGACAGAGCCACATCAGCACCACACCTAGCAGAAGACTTATTCCATTCCTGCACTCGACCAGGGACCTCGTTGAGTCGAGTCATCAGAGACTCAAGGTCATTTTGGAGCGTCGCCCCTGGCCAGAGTGCTGTGTCGATTCGCGACACCATGACTTTCAGCCGAGCAAGGTAGTCGACAACGCCAGCAACACGAGATTCCAGTCGGAGCATGTTCATGGCAGCTTCGTCTTTAACAGGTGAGAGGATGGGGTCCAAGCTTGTCTCAATTTGCCCAGTCTCTTCCTCGAAGTTCTGGCAGAATTCTGCACTCGCAATAAAATGATGGGTCAACAACTATATAACGAGTCGACAGCAACAAGTCAGTCGGACAAGGAAAAGCACCTTCAAGCATAATGAACAACTTCTTGGCAAGCCCTCCCAGATAATTCTCCAGCTCGTCTCTTTTGCGGGCGATGTCTTCCATTTTGTCGGTCAGGGTTCTCTTGTCCCTCTTCAGTCGAGTCGCCTCCTTGTTGGCTTCATCAAGAGCAGCCTTCATCTTGGTGTTATCTTCTTCCAGTTTACCGACTGAGGCCAGCTTCTGGTCGGCAAGTGCAGTTTTCTCTTCTGCTGTTTTCTGTGCGGCTGCAAGCTCCGGATCCTTCTGTGCCAAAGCCCGGTTCATCATTTCTAAAAGAAATAACGCTTGGTTCAGAAGAAGCAAATAACACTCAGTTCAGGAATGAATCAGTCAAAAAGTTTTCATACCAGCGGCTTCATCCTTGGCTTTCTGCAAGTTTGTCTTGGCTAGCTCTAGATCAAGATTGAGCTGAATCTGCTTCTGCTCCAGGTCAGCAAAACGAGCTCCAAGTTGACAAGATTTCTGTAGTCAGAGGATGGTCAGTCGACAGATGGGAAGATTGGTTACTTCAAAGCAATAGAGTGATAAATTCAACAATTTTTAAGACTACTGCCGAATCAAACATCCAACAGTAGTCTCAGGGACTGCACCCAGTGGGTGCACTTAGCATGCCCCCACTGGTCCAGTTTCCACTCGACATGGTTCGACCAGACCGAGTAAAAGAATGAAAAGAAGAAGGAAGAAAGTTGTTCTCAGACCACAGTCGACTGCCCGCAGTCGGCTACGGTCTCGGGGACTGCACCCAGTGGGTGCACTTAGTGTGGCCCCACTAGTCTAGTTTCCACTTGATGTGGCAAAGTTCTAATTCTCAGACCATAGCCGACTGCCCGCAGTCAACTATGGTCTCGGGGACTACACCCAGTGGGTGCACTCAGCGTGCCACCACTGGTTCAAAGACTCAATCGACATAACCTAGTCGATTCGATCAAGAAAACATCCACTGGGTGTACAGATGCAAAAGTACAGACTGACAGATAGATGCACAGGAGAAGTTTTCAGGTAGCATACCCTAACAGAACAAGCGACAAGCTAAAGGACCAGTCGGAAATCAACCAACCTGGATGTTAGTCTAGAGAGCTGAGCTGGCGTCATAAGCGGCTTCACTGGCATCCCGGACCACTTTCATCTGCTCCATCATGATGCCTGCCTGGCGTATAGCTTCCTTGGCAGCACCCACTTGGTCCTCTCGGACGTGATGCGCGGTGAAGAGTGAAGACGGTGGATCAGCTGGAGTCCGTGCAGTCAACACTGAAAGTTGAGCACTCGACAATGGCATGGCAAAAGTCACAGAAGCCCAGTTGGCATCGCCGATCTCCTGGATCACCGGTTCCGCCACCGGAGTCGACTGAGGCGTCTTGCCAGTTTATGTTTTCTTGCTCCTCCTTCCAATGGGTCTTAGCGACACATCCTTGTCGTCGTCTGGAAGATCAATGACATTGGGTGGGGCTACAAAAGAATCAATCACAAGAGTTCAGTCGACCAACAAAACGGCTGAGAAAGTAGCAACAAAATCATGAGAGTCATACCAGGATTAGAAGTGACCGCGTCCTCCATTTCCTCATCATCATTTCTGTAAGCAGAAGTCCTAGAAGTAGCGGCACTACCGATTCAAAAACCATTCGGTCGGAACAGGCAAATGAGTCGACTAGATAACAAGCCGTGTCAAACTGAGAAGTCAAGTTCAAGGATTACCCAGAAGCAATAGGTACAACCACTTTGATCTTGGGCAAGGCCTTCCAAGGTTTTTGCGGTGGACCTTTGGGCTGCTTTGGAGCCTTCTCAGTCGGCGCAGGAGAAGCCGTCCAAGTGCACTTTGAAGACTGCCTAGTCTGCGCAGTTGCTTTCCCTCAGATACTGGCTGGGTCGTGGGTATGCTTGGATCACCTTTCCGTGCGAGGAGGAGAACCGACCTCTTCACCATCGCTCAGGTTGTCACTCTCCTCCTCCTCCACTTCGTCAGACTGCAGTCAGCGCTTTCCTCTCCGCTCACCTCTCCCTCCTGCTCCTGCATCTGCTCTCCGTTGGGCATTGAATACATCTCAGTGAAGACTTGCAAGACAACAAGTTGAACAGATGACAGTCGGTTGACAAGAACAGTTACACGATAAATCAACAAGACACTCGGAAATTTGGAGTCGGACCTTGTCTGGTTCATAAGTGTTGTCAAGTGGAGGAATCCTCCTAGATCCCCTGGGTTATCCTTGTTTCCGGTGATGCCCTGCAGCCACTGCACCACCGTATCCTCGTCAACTTCCTCCGGGTGGATCTGAGTGGTGTCGTCAGTGCCCGAATACAGCTACATCGGATGATCACGAGCTTGAAGCGGTTGAATGCGTCATCTTAGAAAGACTTCCAACAGATCCATGATAGTCACGCTGTCGCGGACAAGCTGGACCACTCGCTCGACCAACGCCTTCACCTCTGCTTTCTCCGCCGGAGTCACTTTCAAGGTAGAGGGCTTCTCGACTCGAGCCATGGAAAAGGGGGGAAGTCTAGTCGACTGGCCTGGAGTCGGCTGGTCTTTGTAGTAGAGCCAGGTCGATTGCCACCCTCTAACAGACTCGGGAAGAATCATAGCTGGGAAAGTACTCTTACTCCTCATTTGGATCCCAAGACCCCCGCACATCTGGATCACGTGCGTCCTCTCATCACTCGGGTTGGCCTTTTTTACCGATTGGGAACGACAGGTGAAAATGTGTTTGAAGAGACCCCAGTGCGGTCGACATCCCAGAAAATTGTCACACATGGACACGAACGCGGCGAGGTACGTGATGGTGTTGGGGGAAAAGTGGTGAAGAGCTCCGAAGAAGTTCAGAAAGCCTCGAAAGAAAGGATGGGGGGCAAAGAAAAAATGCGATCAACATGAGCGGCGAGAAGAATGCACTCACCCTCCTGCGGCCGCGGCTCGGTTTCGTCCTTCGGAAGCCGCCAGGATCCATGGGGAATCAGTCCCCCCTCGGCCAAATCATCCACGTCCTCCTGATGGAGCATCGACCGTATCCAGTCGCCCTGGATCCAGCCGGGCGGCAGACCAGATCTCGATGAGGACCCGCCCCGGCTCGTCTTCTTCCCCTTCGCCTTCGCCATCGCCTTCTTCACGCGCTCTAGAGCCACCGTCTTCTCCTTCCCCATTGCAGAGGGTGGAGCTCAAGCAGAGCGGCGACACCGAGGGAGGAGGCGGATGCGAGGGAGAAACAGGGGAGGAGAGAAGAGAATGGGGCGCATTGTGCAGAAAACCCCAGCCACGACGCTTTATATAAGGCCTCCTCCCGAGTTGCTGACCCGTGGGCCCAGGTAATCCTATCAAATCCCGCAACAGTCGCGCGCGCAGTATATGGCAAAAAAGGTGGCATGGAGATCGAGGTGCCTGCCAAATCCACTCCGATTACTGTGGCCTCCTCCGTCCCGTGCGCTTCCCAAAATTTTGAATCCCACAAGATCCGGGAATAGTATAGCAATCTGTCCGACCGAAGATTTTATACCCTGTCAATTACTCGAAGCTTATTGAAGAAAGTTCACTCAACAACTTCTGAATGGCTCAAGGTGATTGAAAATGAAGTTGAAACTTTTTGAGTCGTTCACCAACCTAAGTAAAGTGCTTCTGAAGCAAGACAGTTGAGTCGGAACCTCCTTGAACTTCAATTCCACTCGGACCCATACCCATTCGGGGGCTAATGATGACAACATGTACCTAGGGTAGGGAAATAGACCTGATCTAAGCACCCTACCTAAGGACACTACCCTGCAATCAAGGACATTCAAAGGACAACAGATTCTACCGACTGAAATCACCACGGGACTCAACCCACTCGACTGAGTGTTCACTCGGATATCCCAATTCCATTCGACCATATCAGGATCCACTCGGAGAACAGAAGGTCTAAAGTCACTCTGAAGGACAACGGCCGGGCATTCACTCCGTAGTCGCAATGATCATTTATGTCACTTTAATGCTGGCGTTACCAGTAACGTTCCTACCTTTATGTATATTGAACCCTGTGTAACTGAGGGACGGAGGGGTCTAGTGAACTCTATATAAGCCACCCCCCTCATCAGGCACAAGGGTTCGCACCCCCTGTAACTACACACTCGTAATCCAATCGACCGAGATCTCGAGCGCCGAGACATAGGGCTGTTACTTCCACCGTGAAGGGCCTGGACTCGTAAATCTTGTGTGTACAACTTCACCATGGCTAGGATCTTGCCTCCTCATACCTACCCCCCCCCCCATTCTACTGTCAGTCTTAGAACCACGACACCATCCAAATTTTAGGAGCCATGAGTTTTTCTCGATTGGATGGACTGGATAGGTCTATATCCCATTAAAATATAATATAGCTCGAACAACTAGGGAAAATCCAAGTGGTAAAAAAACTTGAGTGAGCTGAGCCATTTCTTGCCTCCACTTGTTCTGCTTAGAGAGGACACATGTGTTTATTTTAAAATGTCTCATTTGGGCATTTCTTGAACAACACCTTTTTCAATCATAAAAATGGTCTTGCCCAAATACTAGGTAGAGTATTCAACAATTTTCTACCCTCCATAAACTCTTCACACGCACTTACCTCTGGTTCGTGTAACATCTATAATTGATGACTTCCAATGATTTCACACTGTAGAATTTATTAATTCAAAATTTTCTTTACTTGCCACGGGTAACACTTATATGTTATAGGGTAGACCACTCCTGATTGTATTAAGTCACTATATGTCATTACATTTATACTACTCCCTCCGATCCAAAGTAAGTGTCATGGTTTTACTTCAAATCGGGGTACCATTTTTGAGATAAGGAGTATTTTTGGACCTACTATGTCATCATCTCTTTATATTCTTATCAGCTTCTTGAAGTACTATCTGGAATTAGACGCTATTGCAATCAATTTGTCCACCTGCTCTATTTTGTATGCAGAGACAAACCAAACTGTAATGTTGGACATGCTATGAGCACTCTAGGTCCAACAACCTGCACTGTATCTGGACAGAAGAAAACAAAAATGGTTAAGATATCTTCAAGTTTTGGGGAATTCCTCTAAATGAACAGAGATCTCATTCAAACAACATTCTCCATCGAGTCAACTTCATCGTCCTGATTCTTTTAAAACAGAGGATGGCATTTGTCAGTAAAGTGAATATTTTCAAGAAGGACTTCCCTTTTTATTTTATTTTGCGTATTGAGCATAGCCCGAAGTGCTTACTAGATATGCTTACTAGTACCGGTATTGCTTAAAATAACTAAGCTACTGTAAGAAGGGTGGCAGTGCTTTTTTGGAATACAAACATGCTTGATTTGCTGTCAACATTTCTTTGATAAATAGGTTTTGATTGCAAAATCTGGTGTGCGAGAGGCTAGGGAGTTGTGATCTAGGATGTTGAAGAAAAAGATGACAACTAAGGTCTTCAATCCCTATCAAAAATTGGCTTCCAATTAAAAGAAGAATCGGTAGTTCAAGATGGAATTTATTCTGCTTCAAAGTAGATGGAATTTATTCATTTTTTGAGCATTTATGCTTTTGTGTGTATATTGAATTATTTCATGAGTTGTGATATTTATTTCTTAAACAATAAGGAATTCAATGCAAAGGTCCACGCTTATGTGTGAGCAGGTGTCATATTGTGTGACGTTTTTATTTTATCGGCAGTAGCAGTTGCAATAGACATTATATGTACCCAAAATCTTTTGGTCTTGCAATTTTATGTTTGGTTTAGTGACATTGATATTTTAATGTGAGGCAGCTTTTCAATCATGATAGGTTTCAAGCTTCTTTAACAACCAATCAGAGCACCTAATGGAGGAAATAACACATATTATTGTCTATATGCAACAACATGACCACAGTTCTGTGTCACCTTTGAGAATACAAAACTAGAGCGAGACCACAACATTATGTCTCCATGTACCTTTTTGGGAACATTTATGTGAATCTCATTTAGCAAGGAGAACGTTTGAGATGTGTGTTGCACGTGCAAGCTTACTAGTTGATATTCAGGTGGAATGGAGAGACCCATACAAGAAAAAGAAATTTGACTCTTTGGTTGATGTTGCCGACAGGCTGATCGACATTCACTACTGTGGCATGAAGAACAAAATCAATCGCAACAAAGACCATACTTTCTGGGGGTTTCGCCCGCTGCCAGACAAGCTTATCAACTATGCAGCAATAGATGCATTCGCAACCTATGAGTCATGGAGAATCATCTACGATGTCATAATGGGTCTAGACAGGGCGAAAAGAGAAAACGAAGCGAAGAAGAAGAACAAGGTTGTAATTCCATGCAGCAACTAGAAATGAACAGGCTAGGTTTAGTTTCATTTTACTTTAATTGTGTTGTTCCTTGTTTCCCGTTTGCTAGGTTTTGCTTATGTCTGTTGTTTCGTATTGAATGTTTCTTTGTAAAACAATGTCGTTGTACTGGGTTTTGATTGTTGAGTTTGTATTAGAACAAGTATTCAGACAAATTTGAAAAATCTGATGTGTGACACCAAAACACACTACACACACACAAATAGATTCAAAAACATCGTTCAACAAAACTGTTCCAACAACTATTTTGAAACAGCTTTGGGCAGACAGTGAAGAACGAAGGAAAATGCAGTACGCAAACAAAGTACATGAAGTTTTCTTTGTCCAAGTATGTAGTGTGGGAAGTAAAGTACATGGAGTGCAGTACATGCTTAAATGAAGACAAGAGAAACTACATGCAGAGAAAGTACAAGAGAAAGCCGGAGACTTGTACATGCAGTTCGTTCATATAAATAAAATGCAGGACGCTGCAAGTCACATGAGAAATATAGTCCATGGACTCAAGAATTGCAGATCTGTTAAATCTACAATGGAGTTCTTTGACATCTTCAATGCAGTTCAGTTCATTCTGAAAACATAGTGCGGTTCCCTGCATTTCTTAAGTGACTAGCAATTTCCTGAATTAATCCTGGGCCACACCCCTAAGATAGATAGTGGGGTTACGGGGTGCAATGGACTAGCCTCTGCATGCGACGCCGCGACATGCCACGTCGTCCCCTGCCCCTGCTTGTTTCAGGCTCGGCCTCATAGACCCCCTAACCCCTGCTCGGCCTCGCGCTAACGCACATGTGCGCTTGGTTGACAGGCGCAGTGCAGCTATTCTGTTTCCAACCCCAAACACGCACGCAACCCCAGAGCCACACCCCAAAGATAGACAGTGGGGTCATGGGGTGCGACAAACTTGCCTCCGCATGCGACCCCGCGGTACGCCGCGTCGTCGCCTGCTCCAGCTCGTTCCAGGCTCGGCCTCGCAGGGGGAGGGGAGGAGGGGTCACGACCCCCTCCCCCTGCTCGGCCTCGAGCTAGCACATGCAGTGCGCTTGGTTTACAGGCGTACGGCTATTCTATTTCTAACCCCAAACAGGCATGCAACCCCAGAGCCACACCCCTATGATAGATAGTGGGGTCACGGGGTGTGACGGAATCGCTTCCGCATGCGATGCCGCGGCATACCGAGTCGTTGCCTACTCTGGCTCATTCCAGGCTCGACCTCACACCCCCTCCTCCCTGCTCGGCCTCGCGCTAACGCACGCAGTGTGCTTAGTTGACAGGCGCAGTGCGGTTATTCTGTTTCCAACCCCAAACACGCACGCAACCCCAGAGCCGCACCCCTAGCTAAGATAGATAGTGGGGTCATGGGGTGCGATGGACTCGCCTCCGCATGCGATGTCGCGGCATGCAGCATCGTCGCCTGCTACGGCTCGTTCCAGGCTCGGCCTCGCAGGGGGGAGGGGAGGAGGTCACGCCCCCTCCCCCTTCCCGTACTTGGTTGGTAGACATAGTGCGGCTATTTTGTTTCCAACCCCAAGCACGCGTGCAACCCTAGAGGGGCTCCCATATGATAGATAGTGGGGTCACGGGGTGGGACGGACTCGCCTCTGCATGCGACGATGCGGCACACCACATTGTCGCCTGCTCTGGCGCATTCCAGGCCTGGCCTCGTAGGATAAGGGGAGGGGGTCATGACCCCCTCCCCCTGTTCGGCCTCACGCTAACGCATACAGTGTGCTTAGTTCACAGGCGCAGTGTGGCTATTCTGTTTCCAAACCCAAACACGCACGCAACCCCAGAGCAACAACCCTAAGATTGATAGTGGGGTCATGGGGTTTGACGAACTCGCCTCCGCATGCGAAGCCATGGCACGCTGCGTCGTCACCTGCTACGGCTTGTCCTATGCTCGGCCTCGCAGGGGGAGGGGAGGGAGTCACGACCCACCCCCCTGCTCGGCCTCGCGCTAACGCATGCAGTGCCCTTGGTTGGCAGATGCAGTGCAGCTATTTTGTTTCCATCCCCAAACACGCACGCAACCCCCGAGTCACACCCCTATGATAGATAGTGTGGTCACGGGGTTTGACGGACTCGCCTCCGCATGCGACGCTGCGACACATCGCATCGTCGGCTGCTCTAGCTCATTCCAGGCTCGGCCTTGGAGGGGGAGGGGGACCCCCCCTCCCCCTGCTCGGCCTCGCGCTAACGCATGCAGTGCGCTTGGTTAACAGGCGCAGTGCGGCTATTCTGTTTCCAACCCCAAACATGCACGCAACCCCAGAGCCACACCCCTAAGATAGAGAGTGGAGTCATGGGGTGCGAAGGACTCGCCTCCGCATGCAATGCCGCGGCACGCTGCATCGTCGCCTGCTCTGGCTTGTTCTAGGCTCGGCCTCACAGGGGGAGGGAAGAGGTGTTGGATATATGCCCTAGAGGCAATAATAAAGTGGTTATTACTATATTTCCTTGTTCATGACAATCGTTTAGTATCCATGCTATAATTATATTGATCGGAAACTCAAATACATGTGTGGGTACATAGACAACAACATGTCCCTAGTGAGCTTCTACCAGACTAGCTCGTTGATCAAAGATAGCTATGGTTTCCTTGCCATAGATATGAGTTGTCATTTCATAATGGGATCACATCATTAGGAGAATGATGTGATGGGCAAGACCCCAACTATAAACGTAGCATATGATCATATCAAGTTTATTGCTACCGTTTTCTACATCTTAACACTACTAGGGAAAACCCTAGCACTAGCGTGTGTTTAAAGCCTATCAGTAGTGCGGGGTGCAGCGCTACTAGTAAGGTGCTACACCTAAAGGTTAGCAGTAGTGTGGGTTGGACCACACTACTGCTATATCGACTTAGTAGCAGCACTTTGTACTATGAGCGCTACTGGTAATTAGTAGTAGCGCTTCTCCTAGCACGCGCTACTACTATTATTATGTATTTCTTTTTTATTTCATGTTGTATTGATACACCTTTATACAAGTTTTCATACCGCAGCAATTTAGAGAATGATTTTACATCATATTGAGTTATTACATCACTGGGAGAAAGAACCGTGGACTAGTTTCAAGTGGATGGACATCCACTTGAAACTAATCCACGGTTCTTTCACCCAATGATATAATATATCATCATCATCATATCATTAACAACTTACCATCATAATACATCATTGTCATATAACACCTCCTCATGATCATCGTTTTCATCAATGAGACATCACATACAAGTTGGTCACTAGACATAATCACAACTACTCATCATCATCAACTCTCATAAACATATTGTACCTCATAGGACCTACTACATTCTCTTAGGACCTACTATATTATCTTAGGTAAAACAGCATAAAACAAGATAGCCCCCGACTCTCCATTATGGAGAATGGAGATTATCCTGTCTCCAACTCTTGCCCTTCGCACAATGTTGCTTCCAAGAACCTCCTTACGACTGTCCATACATTTTTTCCATTCTAAGATTAGCATGTGTTCACCGGTTTAAGAAATCTGGTATGGACAGGTGAGATTCGTATGACGACCTAGCTATATGTTCAAAACATCAAGGCGACCATTCTGATACATCAAATGAGGCACACAATCCATCGGGGTTTTCTGTTGAAAAACATAGTAATAACTTTGTAGTTAGCAATGTAGTTTAGTTTTAGAAGTATGCAAAAGATGCATGGATGTCGTAATAGTAAAATATCTTACCAGGATTCTCCATGGAAGTTATCGTGGTTCAACACGTGCACTAGTGGCACCTATTGACCATAATTTGGAGGAGTTCGATAAAAGGCATTGTAATTCTCAAGATCAGTACAGTATGCGACCAGATGACTTTTCTCCTAATAAGTTAACTCAGAGCCATCGGTGTAGTTGGTTCTGTCTACCATCTTCCGCACATTCTTTGAAGAATGAAAGTAAGCTATCAATGGAAATAAGCTGTCAACTATTTTGAAATAAACAATATAAATTACTTAATAACTATGTTTGAGGAACTCACATAGCGGTAGAATTTGAAGCGTATCAACAAGGACCCAAATGTCCAAATTGTCTTGGTCGATGTCAGGATCACCAAGATCCATGGTGACAAAGATACCCTCTTGAAAATCATACATCTTGCAAAGTGCTTCCCAACCCGGTCAACCAAAATGAGATATGCTCTCAGAATTGTATAGATTTACCTCAAAATCCATACCATGATGGGTCCTAAGGTCAATTTTCTTTGTTTCATTCCTCTCATGATCTTCAAAACCCATCCTCTCCAAGACATAGTGTCTTGCATGGCATGGGATAAGCTAGTCAAATTGTAAAATACAAAAATTACACATTGAAGTAGTAAAAGTCGAGCTTAATTATGAAAAAAATACTTTGCGTCGTAGCTTACCGTATCACAATTGAAGGCCTCCTCGAGCTTAATGCTGAAGCACCAACCTTCGTCCAGGTGAGGCCTGTCGTAGAAACCCCGGTTGTCGCCGCACCAGGAGCACTCCCCATGACCTTCTTCGTCCGACGACATTTCGTATGTTCATAATTCAAAGATTAAACTTGTACAATTAAAACTCTCAGCTTGTTCATTATTCATCACGGGTTGACAATTAAAAATTGGGCCATTTGCATTTCTGCCCCTAACTCGAACCACCTACTCCGATTTGCCCCTAATTTCAAAGCATGCTCAAATTTGCCCCTCTGCCGTTAAGTCACTACTCAGAAATACCCTTCCGTCCAGTCAAAGGCCTTTGACCGTCAAAGGCCCATGTGTACTTTAGCAGACGGAAAGTGCTACAGTATTGGACGAAAAGTGCTACAGTACTGTACGGAAGGGCATTTCTGAGTAGTGACTTAACAGCGGAGGGGTAAATTTGAGCATGCTTCAAAATTAGGGGCAAATATGAGTAGTGGGTTCGAGTTAGGGGCACAGATGTAAATGTCCCTTAAAACTTGTACAATTATCTTTCTAGAAAATCTAGGCCACTCGATATTGCCTACATATTCTAGCACAAGTCATGCCAAAATTCACGGAAAATTCCGGCATGACCTTTGCTAAAATAGGACATATCGAGCGCCTGAAATTTGCCGGAAGGGAAATTAATCAACACTCCGGCAAAACATAGGCCACTCGGAGGTGTAACCTGAACATGATCGGCCACTTGGGCAACCACATATCCTATTTGAGCAACACAAGATATACATGTTTTTATCTACATCATATCTTATAGGACTCATATTGACATGGAGATTTGGCTGGTCTCACCTCGAGGTCGGAGGGGGTCAGTGACGGGGACGACGGCGGGGATGATGGAGTGGCTCCTTGATTTCTGCAAAAACAAAAACCCTATAAGTTATCACTAATACATCCTGAATAGTATCATACATATAACATCACTAATACAACTAAAATCCTAGTGAACGGCGGGTAACGACGACGAGGATACGGGATAGGCATCATCGACGTCGATGCGGGAATAATTTCTTAAACTAAAAAAATAACAACAAATGTGACATGTTCAACTAGTTCTATTAAGTCAACTAGTTCTTACTAAATATAAACTTACTATAAATAGAAATAAACTAGTTCTTTCTAGAAATAAACTAGTTCAACTAGTTATATTAATTTTCTTACTAAAAATACATTAGTTCTATTAATTCAACTAGTTCTTACTAAAACTAAACTAGTTCAACTAGTTTATTAATTTACTTACTAATTAATTTAAACACTTACTAAAAACAGTAAAAAAAACTACATTATACAATAGTAACAAACTACAGTGAAAAATAGAAGAGAAAAAGATGGAGGGAGGAGGGGAAGGGAGGAAGAAGGAGAGAGGAGGAAGGGGAGGAGGCCGGTGGGATTGGAGGAGGGAGGGGCGGGGGAGGAGGGGGAGGGGCGGCCGGAGGAGGAAGGGGGAGGGCGGGGGTGGAGGGGGAGGGGGCGGTCGAAGGAGGAGGAGGGAGGGGCGGCCGGAGGAGGAGGAGGGGGAGGGGTGGTGGGAGGAGGGTGGCCGGAGGAGGAGGGGGAGGAGGGAGTACCTCGGCGAGGAGCAGCGCGGCAGCGGCGGACGACGTACGGGTTCGGCGCGGGCGAGAGCGAGTGAGAGGGAGTGAGTGTGAGAGGGTGAACCGCTCCAGGATAAGGTAAGTAAGTAGTAGCGCGTTTCAGAGAAACGCGCTACTGCTACGGGCCGTAGCAGTAGCGCTCGTCAGTGGTACGCGCTACTGCTATGTGGGGCTAGCCATCTGCGCCCAGTACAAATATAGCAGTAGCGCGGTCTATTTAAAAACACTACTACTAAGTAGCAGTAGCACCCTGTTTTGTCCAGCGCTACTTCTAAGATGCTGTGTATAAGGCTTTCCCTAGTAGTGCAAGTATTTGTTCCAATAACCATGAGATCATGCAACTAACGGACACCGGAGGAGTACCTTGTGTGTATTAAACGTCGCAACCTAACTGAGTGACAATAAAGATGCTCTACAGGTATCTCCGAGGGTATCTATTGAGTTGGCATGGATCGAGACTGGGTTTTGTCACTCCATATGACGGAGAGGTATCTCGGGGCCCACTCGGTAATACAACATCACAATGATCTTGCAAGCAATGTGACTAAGGAGTTAGCCATGGGATCTTTTATTATGGAACAATTAAAGAGACTTGCCGGTAACGAGATTGAACTAGGTATGGAGATATCGATGATCGAATCTCGGGAAAGTAACATACTAGTGGACAAGGGGAACTGCACACGGTATTAGCTGAATCTTTGACATCGTGGTTCAACCGATAAAGATCTTCGTTGAATACCTAGGAACCAATATGGGCATCTAGGTCCTGCTATTGGTTATTGACCGGAGAGAAGTCCCGGTCATGTCTGCATATTCCGGAACCTGTAGGGTCGCACGCTTAACGTTCGTTAGCACTAGGGTAGTATTGAGATATTAATAGTGGAAATTTCGAAGGTTGTTCGAAGTCCCGGATGGGAATCTGGTGAAGGAAATATGCCCTAGAGACAATAATAAAGTTGTTATTTATATTTCCTTATATCATGATAAATGTTTATTATTCATGCTAGAATTGTATTAATCGGAAACTTGGTACACGTGTGAATACATTAACAAACAGAGTGTCACTAGTATGCCTCTACTTGACTAGCTCGTTAATCAAAGATGGTTAAGTTTCCTAGCCATAGACATGAGTTGTCATGTGATGAACGGGATCACATCATTAGAGAATGATGTGATTGACTTGACCCATCCGTTAGCTTAGCACTATGATCGTTTAGTTTATTGCTATTGCTTTCTTCATAACTTATACATGTTCATAGGACTATGAGATTATGCAACTCCTGAATACCGGAGGAACACTTAGTGTGCTATCAAACGTCACAACATAACTGGGTGACTATAAAGATGCTCTATAGGTGTCTCCGATGGTGTTTGTTGAGTTGGCATAGATCGAGATTAGGATTTGTCACTCCGATTGTCGGAGAGGTATCTTTGGGCCCTCTCGGTAATGCACATCACTATAAGCCTTGCAAGCAATGTGACTAATGACTTAGTTACGGGATGATGCATTACGGAACGAGTAAAGAGACTTGCCAGTAACGAGATTGAACTAGGTATTGAGAAACCGACAATCGAATCTCGGGCAAGTAACATACCGTTGACAAAGGGAACAACATATGTTGTTATGGTGTTTGACCGATAAAGATCTTCGTAGAATATGTAGGTGTTGGGGAACACAGTAATTTCAAAAAAAACTACGCACACGCAAGATCTATCATGGTGATGCATAGCAACGAGAGGGAGAGTGTAGTCCACGTACCCTCGTAGACTGTAAGCGGAAGCGTTATGACAACCCGGTTGATGTAGTCGTACATCTTCACGATCCGATCGATCCTAGTACCAAAAGTAGGGCACCTCCGTGATCTGCACACGTTCAGCTCGGTGACGTCCCACGAACTCTTGATCCAGCTGAGTGTCAACGGAGAGCTTCATTAGCACAACAGTCTGATGACAGTGATGATGAAGCTACCGGCACAGGGATTCGCCTAAGCACCCCAACGATGTGACCGAGGTGGATTATGGTGGAGGGGGGCACCGCACACGGCTAAGAGATCAATCATAAACTTGTGTGTTTATGGGGTGCCCCCTCCCCCGTATATAGAGGAGTGGAGGAGGTCCGGCCCTCTATGGCGCGCCCTGGAGGAGTCCTACTCCCACCGGGAGTAGGATTCCCCCCTTCCCTAGTTGGACTAGGAGAGAAGGACGGGGGAGAGAGGGAGGAAGGAAAGGGGGGGCGCCGCCCGCTCTCCTTCCTAGTCCAATTCGGACCAGAGGGGGAGGGGGGTGTGGCCTACCCTGGCTGCCCCTCTCTCTCTCTCCACTAAAGCCCATTAGGGCCCATATACTCCCCGGGGGATTCCGGTAACCCCCTGGTACTCCGGTATATGCCTGAACTCACTCGGAACCATTCCGATGTCCAAACATAGTCATCCAATATATCGACCTTTATGTCTCGACCATTTTGAGACTCCTCGTCATGTCCGTGATCATATTTGGGACTCCGAACTACCTTCGGTACATCAAAACACAAACTCATAATACCGATCGTCACTGAATGTTAAGCGTGCGGACCCTACGAGTTCGAGAACTATGTAGACATGACCGAGACTCATCTCCGGTCAATAACTAATAGTGGAACCTAGATGTTCATATTAATTCCTACCTATTCTATGAAGATCTTTATCGGTCAAACCGCATAACAACATACGTTGTTCCCTTTGTCATCGGTATGTTACTTGCCCGAGATTCGATCATCGGTATCTCAATACCTAGTTCAATCTTGTTACCGGTAAGTCTATTTACTCATTCCGTAATGCATCATCCTGTAAATAACTCATTAGTTACAATGCTTGTAAGGCTTATAGTGATGTGCATTACCGAGAGGGCCCAGAGATACCTCTCCGACAATCGGAGTGACAAATCCTAATCTCGATCTATGCCAACGCAACAAACACCATCGGAGACACCTGTAGAGCATCTTTATAGTCACCCAGTTACGTTGTGACGTTTGATAGCACACTAAGTGTTCCTCCAATATTCGGGAGTTGCATAATCTCATAGTCATAGGAACATGTATAAGTTCTGAAGAAAGCAACAACAACAAACTAAACGGTCATCGTGCTAAGCTAACGGATGGGTCAAGTCAATCACATCATTCTCTAATGATGTGATCCCGTTCATCAAATGACAACTCTTTGTCCATGGCTAGGAAACTTAACCATCTTTGATTAACGAGCTAGTCAAGTAGAGGCATACTAGTGACACTCTATTTGTCTATATATTCACACATGTACTAAGTTTCCGGTTAATACAATTCTAGTATGAATAATAAACATTTATCATGATATAAGGAAATATAATTAACAACTTTATTATTGCCTCTAGGGCATTTTTCCTTTAGCCTCCCACTTGCACTAGAGTCAATAATCTAGATTACATTGGAATGATTCTAACACCCATGGAGTCTTGGTGCTGATCATGTTTTGCTCATGAGAGATGCTTAGTCAACGGGTCTGCAACATTCAGATCCGTATGTACTTTGCAAATTTCTATGTATCCCTCCTTGACTTGGTCGCGGATGGAATTGAAGTGTCTCTTGATGTGCTTGCTTCTCTTGTGAAATCTGGATTCCTTTGCCAAGGCAATTGCACCAGTATTGTCACAAAAGATTTTCATTGGACCCGATGCACTAGGTATGACACCTAGATCGGATATGAACTCCTTCATCAAAAATCCTTCATTTGCTGCTTCCGAAGCAGCTATGTACTCCTCTTTACACGTAGATCCTGCCACGACGCTCTGCTTGGAACTGCACCAACTGACAGCTCCACCATTCAATAAAAATACGTATCCGGTCTATGACTTAGAGTCATCCTGATCAATGTCAAAGCTTGCATCGACGTAACCATTTACGATGAGCTCTTTGTCACCTCGATAAATGAGAAACATATCCTTAGTCCTTTTCAGGTATTTCAGGATGTTCTTGACCGCTGTTCAATGATCCACTCCTGGATTACTTTGGTACCTCCCTTCTAAACTAATAGCAAGGCACACATCAGGTTTGGTACACAGCATTGCATACATGATAGAACCTATGGCTGAAGCATAGGGAATGACTTTCATTTTCTCTCTATCTTCTGCAGTGGTCGGGCATTGAGTCGGACTCAACTTCACACCTTGTAACATAGGCAAGAACCCTTTCTTTGCTTCATCCATTTTGAACTTCTTCTAAACTTTGTCAAGGTATGTGCTTTGTGAAAGTCCAATTAAGCGTCTTGATCTATCTCTATAGATCTTGATGCCCAATATATAAGCAGCTTCACCGAGGTCTTTCATTGAAAAATTCTTATTCAAGTATCCTTTTATGCCATTTAGAAATTCAGTATCATTTCCGATCAACAATATGTCATCTACATATAATATCAGAGATGCTACAGAGCTCCCACTCACTTTCTTGTAAATACAGGCTTCTCCAAAAGTCTGTATAAATCCATATGCTTTGATCACACTTTCAAAGCGTATATTCCAACTCCGAGAGGCTTGCACCAGTCCATAAATGGATCGTTGGAGCTTGCACACTTTGTTTGCACCTTTTGGATAGGCAAAACCTTCTGTTTGCATCATATACAACTTCGTCTTTAAGATATCCATTAAGGAATATAGTTTTGACATCCGTTTGCCAAATTTCATAATCATAAAATGCGGCAATTGCTAACATGATTCGGACAGACTTAAGCATTGCTATAGGTGAGAAGGTCTCATCGTAGTCAACTCCTTGAACTTGTCGAAAACATTTCACAACAAGTCGAGCTTTGTAGACAGTAACATTACCGTCAGCGTTAGTCTTCTTCTTGAAGATCCATTTATTCTCTATGGCTTGCCGATCATCGAGCAAGTCAACCAAAGTCCACACTTTATTCTCATACATGGATCCCATCTCAGATTTCATGGCCTCAAGCCATTTTGCGGAATCTGGGCTCATCATCGCTTCCTCATAGTTCGTAGGTTCGTCATGGTCAAGTAACATGACTTCCAGAACAGGATTACCGTACCACTCTGGTGCGGATCTTACTCTGGTTGACCTACGAGGTACGGTAGTAACTTGATCAGAAGTTTCATGATCATCATCATTAGCTTCCTCACTTACTGGTGTAGGAATCACTGGAACTGATTTATGTGATGAACTACTTTCCAATAAGGGAGTAGGTACAATTACCTGTCAAGTTCTACTTTCCTCTCACTCACCTCTTTCGAGAGAAACTCCTTCTCTAGAAAGGATCCATTCTTAGCAACGAATAACTTGCCTTCGGATCTGTGATATAAGGTGTACCCAACAGTCTCCTTTGGGTATCCTATGAAGACACATTTCTCCAATTTGGGTTCGAGCTTATTAGGTTGAAGCTTTTTCACATAAGCATCACAGCCCCAAACTTTAAGAAACGGCAACTTGGGTTTCTTGCCAAACCACAGTTCATAAGGCGTCGTCTCAACGGATTTAGATGGTACCCTATTTAACGTGAATGCAGCCGTCTCTAAACCATAACCCCAAAACGATAGCGGTAAATCAGTGAGAGACATCATAGATCGCACCATATCTAGTAAAGTACGATTACGACGTTCGGACACACCATTTCACTATGGTGTTCCAGGTAGCGTGAGTTGCAAACCTATTCCGCATTGTTTCAAATGAAGGCCAAACTCGTAACTCAAATATTCTCCTCCATGGTCAGATCGTAGGAACTTTATTTTCTTGTTACGATGATTTTCCACTTCATTCTAAAATTCTTTGAACTTTTCAAATGTTTCAGACTTATGTTTCATCAAGTAGATATACCCATATCTGCTCAAATCATCTATGAAGGTAAGAAAATAATGATACCCGCCGCGAGCATCAACACTCATCAGACTGCATACATCAGTATGTATTATTTCCAATAAGTCTGTTGTTCGCTCCATTGTTCCGGAGAACGGAGTTTTAGTCATCTTGCCCATGAGGCATGGTTCTAAAGCACCAAGTGATTCCAAAAGTCCATCAGCATGGAGTTTATTCATGCGCTTTACACCAATATGACCTAAATGGCAGTGCCACAAATAAGTTGCACTAGCATTATTAAACGTATATCTTTTGGCTTCAATACTATGAACATGTGTATCACTATTATCAAGATTTAGTAAAAATAGACCACTCATCAAGGGTGCATGGCCATAAAAGATATTATTCATATAAATAGAACAAACATTATTCTCTGATTTAAATGAATAATTGTCTCGCATCAAACAAGATCCAGATATAATGTTCATGCTTAACGCTGGCACCAAATAACAATTATACAGGTCTAAAACTAATCCCGAAGGTAGATGTAGAGGTTGCGTGCCGACGGCGATCACATCAACTTTGGAACCATTTCCCACGCGCATTGTCACCTCATCCTTAGCCAATCTTCGGATAATCTGTAGCCCCTGTTTCGAGTTGCAAATATTAGCAATAGAACCAGTATCAAATACCCAGGCGCTACTGCGAGCATTAGTAAGGTACACATCAATAACATTTATATCACATATACCTTTCACTTTGCCATCCTTCTTCTCTGCCAAATACTTGGGGCAGTTCTGCTTCCAGTGACCAGTCCCTTTGCAGTAAAAGCACTCAGTCTCAGGCTTAGGTCCAGATTTGGGCTTCTTCACTTGAGCAGCAACTTGCTTGCCGTTCTTCTTGAAGTTCCCCTTCTTCCCTTTACCCATTTACTTGAAACTGATGGTCTTGTTGACCATCAACACTTGATGCTCCTTCTTGATTTCTACCTCCGCAGCTTTTAGCATTGCGAAGAGCTCGGGAATCTTTTTATCCATCCCTTGCATATTATAGTTCATCACGAAGCTTTTGTAGCTTAGCGGCAGTGATTGAAGAACTCTGTCAATGACACTATCAATTGGAAGATTAACTCACAGCTGAGTCAAGTGATTGTGGTACCCAGACATTCTGAGTATGTGCTCACTGACAGAACTAGTCTCCTCCATTTTGCAGCTGTAGAACTTATTGGAGACTTCATATCTCTCAATCCGGGCATTTTCTTGAAATATTAACTTCAACTCCTAGAACATCTCATATGCTCCATGATGTTCAAAACATCGTTGAAGTCCCGGTTCTAAGCCGTAAAGCATGGCACACTGAACTATCGAGTAGTCATCAGCTTTGCTCTTCTAGGTGTTCACAACATCTGGCGTTGCTCCTGCAGTGGGTTTGGCACCTAGAGGTGCTTCCAGGACGTAATTCTTCTGTGCAGCAATGAGGATAATCCTCAAGTTACGGACCCAGTCCGTGTAGTTGCTACCATCATCTTTCAACTTAGCTTTCTCTAGGAATGCATTAAAATTCAACGGAACAACAGCACGGGCCATCTATCTACAACAACATAGACATGCAAAATACTATCAGGTACTAAGTTCATGATAAATTATAAGTTCAATTAATCATATTACTTAAGAACTCCCACTTAGATAGACATACCTCTAATCATCTAAGTGATCACGTAATCCATATCAACTAAATCATGTCCGATCATCACGTGAGATGGAGTAGTTTTCAATGGTGAACATCACTATGTTGATCATATCTACTATATGATTCACGCTCGACCTTTCGGTCCCCGTGTTCTGAGTCCATATCTGCATATGCTAGGCTCATCAAGTTTAACCCGAGTATCCTGCATGTGCAAAACTGGCTTGTACCCGTTGTATGTGAACGTAGAGCTTATCACACCCGATCATCACGTGGTGTCTCAGCACGATGAACTGTAGCAATGGTGCATACTCAGGGAGAACACTTATACCTTGAAATTTAGTGAGAGATCATCTTATAATGCTACCGTCTAACTAAGCAAAATAAGATGCATAAAGGATAAACATCACATGCAATCAATATAAGTGATATGATATGGCCATCATCATCTTGTGCCTTTGATCTCCATCTCCAAAGCACTGTAATGATCACCATCGTCACCGGCGTGCCACCTTGATCTCCATCGTAGCATCGTTGTCGTCTCGCCAACTATTTCTTCTACGACTATCGCTATCGCTTAGTGATAAACTAAAGCAATTACATGGCGATTGTATGTCATACAATAAAGCGACAACCATATGGCTCCTGCCAGTTGCCGATATCTGTGTTACAAAACATGATCATCTCATACAATAAAATTCAGCATCATGTCTTGACCATATCACATCAGAACATGCCCTGCAAAAACAAGTTAGACGTCCTCTACTTTGTTGTTGCAAGTTTTACGTGGCTGCTGCAGGATGAGCAAGAACCATTCTTACCTATGCAACAAAACCACAACGATTTTTCGTCAAGTGTGATGTTTTAACCTTCAACAAGGACCGGGCGTAGTCACACTCGATTCAAATAAAGTTGGAGAAACTGACACCCGCCAGCCACCTGTGTGTGAAGCACGTCGGTAGTCTCGCGTAAGCGGACGCGTAATGTTGGTCCGGGCCGCTTCGTCCAACCATACCGCTGAATCAAAGTATGACATGCTAGTAAAAAGTATGACTATTATCGCCCACAACTCTCTGTGTTCTACTCGTGCATATAACATCTACGCATAGACCTGGCTCGGATGCCACTGTTGGGGAACGCAGTAATTTCAAAAAATGACCAACGCGCATGCAAGATCAATCATGGTGATGCATAGCAACGAGAGGGGAGAGTGTAGTCCATGTACCCTTGTAGACCGTAAGCGGAAGCATTATGACAAAGCGGTTGATGTAGTCGTACGTGTTGGTGTCAAAACCGGCGGATCTCGGGTAGAGGGTCCCGAACTGTGCGTCTAGGGTGGATGGTAACAGGAGGCGGGGGACACAATGTTTACCCAGGTTCGGGCCCTCTTGAAGGAGGTAATACCCTACTTCATGCTTGATTGATCTTGATGATATGAGTATTACAAGAATTGATCTACCACGAGATAGTAGAGGCTAAACCCTAGAAGCTAGCCTATGGTATGATTGTTGTTGTCCTACAGACTAAACCCTCCGGTTTATATAGACAACGGAGGGGGCTAGGGTTACACAGAGTCAGTTACAAGGGAGGAGATCTACATATCTATATTGCCAAGCTTGCCTTCCACGCCAAGGAGAGTCCCATCCGGACACAGGACGAAGTCTTCAATCTTGTATCTTCATAGTCCAACAGTCCGGCCAAAGGATATAGTCCGGCTGTTCGGAGACCCCCTAATCCAGGACTCCCTTAGTAGCCCCTGAACCAGGTTTCAATGACGATGAGTCCGGCGCACAGATTTGTCTTCGGCATTGCAAGGCGAGTTCTTCCTCCAAATACTCCATAGAAGATTTTGAACACAAGAATAGTGTCCGGCTCTGCAAAACAAGTTCCACATACCACAGTAGAGAGAATAATATTTCCACACATCTAATCTGCTGACACGTTTGACATCATGACATCATACCATGGCCCGGTCATTATTCGAACCATTTTTCTCAACTAGCCCCCGCACATATCGCGAGGTGGTTTCCTTGGCACGTCTTGTCAAAGCAGAGATCGTGTCCCCTTATCACGGGATTCTCATCAATACGGGTATGGGTAACCCAACCGCGCCATCAATTACGACGCTTGGGGAATAAGCGAGTTTTACTAGGCAGGTGGGGAGGCGTACGCCCCTATAAAGGGACAAGGATTCCTCTTTTTACCCACGCCTTCTTCCTCCTTGCTCACCCATTCTTGTGCACCCGAGCTCCAGCACCCAAGTTTGTGCTTTTCCCCTCAAACCACTCCAAGCATGTCCGGAGCGGGAGGCAAGTGGATGGTCTCCTCCATCACGGAGGAGGACATCAAAAAGCTATGGGGAGCCGGATAGCTGGCTGCGGATATCGCACATCGGTTGCCAAATGAGGGGCAAATCGTCCCGACTCCAGACCCCCATGAGAGGGTGGTTGTTCTTACCCACTTCGTCCACGGACCCGTTTGTCCGCGGGCTCATGTTCTACTACGGGCTGGACTTTCATGATCTGGCCCCCAATTTTATCCTAAACATCTCGGCGTTTATCGTCGTGTGTGAGGCCTTCCTCCGCACCAGGCCCCACTTTGGCCTGTGGCTGAAGACCTTCAATGTTAAACCGAAGGTGGTGGTCGGCCAGCAAGCGGAGTGCGGAGGCGCCATGGTGGGCAAAATGCCTAACGTCACCTGGCTTGAAGGCTCCTATGTGGAGACCATAAAGGGGTGGCAATCGGGGTGGTTCTACATCACCAAGCTGCGCGACACCAACTAGGTGGCGGCCCCGAATTTCGATCCGGAATCCCCACGCGGCTCACCTCCTGGAAAGACAAGGGCTTGTCCTGCGGTTCCCCGGTAGAGCTGACCGGACTCCAGACCTACATCAAGAACATGATGAGCAAGAAAATCAAGCTCGTCAACGTGGTCCAGGTCATGCTCTTCCGCCGGATCCTCCCGTGTCAACGACGGGCATTCAATTTGTGGGAGTTCGACCCAGCAAAGCACCAGACGCTGCGAGAGCTCTTTGACACGACGCACAAGGACGTTTGGAGGGTGATGTTCAAGGGCATCGAGGTGCCTCCTCCTCTTACCGAGGACCGCGGACTCAGCGCACAGCGCCATGCCAGTCCGGTAAATTTTTTACATCTCATAGGGTGTTTTATTTTCCCTAGTTTAATCATGCGTGGGATCTAAGCCTCCATGCCATTAATAGGACTGGGTAGAGACAGCGGAGCAGATCGATTGCCCAGCCCCCCTGCCTGAAGATCCTGCAGATGCTCTCCTAACGGAGATGCTGGTTCCGGCGCCTTACGAGGTGCCAGTGAAGAAGGCCAAGGACCTAAAAGGGTCTCCAGCGTAAGGTTATATCGGACTCATCGTCCGATAACTCCGATGCGCACTCCTCCCATGAAAACGAGGAGGAGGAAGAGGAAAGTTCTCCCCCCCCCCCAGCCGGGGGAGACAAGAAAAGGAAGGCCGCTCCAACCGGGGAGGCCGAAGGGTCCAAGAAGGGGAGGACCCTCCTTCCGGACTGCTCCACGACCGCCACCTATAGCGACGACGAGTGGTTGCCCAGGGACAAGCCCCTGGCGAAGTCGTAAGTATCCGGATACCATAGTAATTCATGGTATGTTTCTATTGCACTACTTTTCCTTACGCCGAATATGATTACGCAGTCCGTCCCGAGCCCGTATCGACGTATCTTCGTCGGACGGTTATCTGGACTCATCGGATATGAATAGCGATTCACTTCCGACTGCCTCCACCCCTTGCCCTACGGACAACGTCGAGGTGTTGTCTCAAAAGGCACCGAGCCGAGGGGAGGTAGTCCTGGAGGCGCCTCAAGGCGACCTTCCGGACCCTGGGCGCAAAGGGAGCAAGACTCCCATGGGCTCCAAGTTCGGCCCTCAGCCGAACACTGCGCCGGAACCTCCAGTGGTTCCGGACTCCGGCAGGCGACCCCCCCGTTAGGAAGGGCAAGCCGCCCGTGCCGATGGCCTCCGTCCATCCAGAGGCACCGGACAACTTGCTGGAAGCGCTTCGCGACGCTTCCATCGACGAAGAGCACCGCACTATCATGGGTGTGGTGATCGAGAAGGTTCAGTCCGCCAAAAACGGACTAACCGAAGCTTGTGCCAGCCTTCTAACAGGCTTTCAGGTAAGTAACCAAAATATAAGAAAATATTACCACATAGACAGTAGCCCCTGATGCTCTGTTTGGCGTTCGCGAAGAAAGGCCGAATAGAGGATCAAATCATGACTCAGGAATCTAATCCGAATATGTCTATGTGTATATACAGGCTTCACTACTGGCTGCCGCCGCATGTACTGCGGAGGTCGCTACACTAAAGCAGGACTTTGAGCGGTCCGAGGAAGAGCTCGGCCTTGCCAGGAAGTAGCTCGAGGAGAGCAAAGGTAAGCAATACCTTGCCTTATGTATTAAAAATAAATTTGGTTGCAAAATAATAGGATCATCATGAATTTGCCAGGGGCCACGAACGAAGTGGCGACCCTAAAGAAGGCACTGTCCGAGGCCAAAGATAAAGCGGCCAAGGAGCGCATTGAGCGAGAAAGGCAAGAAGCCCGGGTAGGCGAGGTGCAGCAAGAGCTCCAGGCTCTCGCCAAAAAACACGAGTCCTTGGAGCTTGACTCTAAGACGCAAGAGTCCGAGCTTGCGAAGGCCCTCGAAAGCGCACAAAACGCCAAGGCTGAAGCCCACAAGGCCCTCCAGGAGATTGATGTGGTGAAGAAGGTGGCACTGGGTAAGGTATTCATTATGCAAAGCAAGCACGTAAAGGAAACTTTCCTTTTACTTACCCGAGTTCGGAGCTCTCCAGGAGCGTTCGCAGATCTTCCTTGCAGTGTGTTGGATGCCGTGGAGTTTTACCGGGCTGAGGAGGGGAGCTCGACGGAAAAGTTGTTCTGGTCTCAGTATACTGGGACCGAACACCCAATGCCCGTGAGTGACCAACTGAAGCAGTTGGTCGAGCTTCACAAGGCGGCCGAGCAGGCCATGAAGGGTCTTATAGTCCGGATGTGGCATGGCGATCCCCTTCCTAACAGCTACTTCGGTCTAGTGAGGCGGCTTATGGATGCTTGCCCACGGTTTGAAGTCATCAAGCGGTCCGTCTGCATCGAGGGTGCGCGCAGGGCTTTTGCCCGGGCGAAGGTGCACTGGGCGAAGCTGGACGCCATGAAGCTGGTGAGGGTGGGGCCGCCGGAGGGCAAGGAGCATCGCCGCCCCGAAATGTACTATGACAGTGTCCTGAAGGGTTCCCGCCTTGTGGTGGAGGAATGTGCTAGAGATGTAATTTTTGAATGAATATGCTCATGCGATCCTGTAATGTGAAACGAGTTCATTTGCGCTATGCAATGCTTTTTTAATTTAAAATATTACCTTCTGTGCGGCCGTTTATAAAATCTGAGAGTTGGCCAGTCGTCGGCTTCTGCCCCATGTAACTACTACTGGGGTGTTCGGGATAAACCTGAGCACTCTTTATCCCAATTTTGGGTCCTTCGAGGGAGGTGTTCAGCACAACGAACCAGGCAATCGGACTATAGGGCTTTATCACTTTCACTTAGCCATAGAAGTCTACAATTTTAAATTTTGGCGAAGCCCCTAGTATTCGGAAGGCCGAATTTGGGGCGATATATACGCCTAAGTCGGGCAAGGCCGACTCCTCGCCCGAAGCGAAAGAAGTCTTTAAGGACTTGAGACCTCTCGAACAGTGACCAGCTCTCGCCTTATCATGACAGTCAGTTTTTGGCTTTCTCTACTGAGGTGCTCGTCCGGAAGAAGCGGGACAAATTCGCAGTAGTTCTCCTAGCGCTACCTTAGCCGATATAGCGGAACGTAAGGTACCAAAACATAGGAGCCGGGCAAACCCAACTATTGACCCAAGACATGATTCGGAGCTGATGCATATAATGCTATAAGTTCGGGGTGCCACACTGTCGAAAGTGTTCGGACTTCTCACGCCGTATTATGGGGTATACGAAAGCCCCTGGCGTACTGGCCGTACCATAATGTGCGGGTGCAAATTGTCGTAAATAAACATATATATAAAAAAAGATTGATAATGCAATAATAGACTAATGCTATGCATTGTTATTTAAATAATACGTCAAAGCGTACTAATACAAGTAGTGCAATAAGCAAAAAATAGGACTATTTGACATGTCCTATCCAAGGGCAGGCTGCGTACGGGTATGAAAAAACGGGTATGTCGATTGTTATTAGAGACCACCTGGGGGTTCCCTTGTACGACTTAGCTTCTTGCCGCCTTGGTTCTTCCTTCCCGTAATGTGTCCGGATATCATACTGCCGGAAAGGGCTTCCAGAGAGTAAGGTCCTGAAAGGGAAAAATGATAAAGGTATGCAGCCCCTAAGGCGGTTGAGCCGCTTTGCGGGACGTGCCCTGATCGTGCCCCCGCCTATGCCCATGGTATTTTTAGTGCGTAATTATGTACGCGCGGCACAGATTTCGTCGCTTGACTGGGACTAGGACGGGGGCCGAATTGCTAGGCAAGCTCTGGATGTGCCAGGCGATCCTGCTGCAGGTTACTCCGAACTCGCTTGACGGTGTCCGGGGGCTGTATCGCCGAATTGGCAGTTTGCCTTAAAAGGCTGCTTTGTGCTTCTGCTGCGAGGGCCGCAGTGTGCTCTTCCGTGTGGAGCGAGCGCTCTATGTTTCCATTGACTGTTATGACCCCCCTAGGTCCTGGCATCTTGAGCTTGAGGTATGCGTAATGTGGTACCGCATTGAATTTTGCAAATGCGGTTCGCCCGAGCAGTGTGTGATAGCCACTGCGGAACGGGACGATATCGAAGATTAACTCCTCACTTTGGAAGTTGTCCGGAGATCCGAAGACCACTTCCAGTGTGATTGAGCCCGTGCAATAGGCCTCTACACTTGGGATGACACCCTTAAAGGTGGTTTTGGTGGGTTTGATCCTCGAGGAATCTATACCCATTTTGTGCACTGTATCCTGATAGAGCAGGTTCAGGCTACTGCCACCGTCCATGAGGACTCGAGTGAGGTGAAATCCGTCAATGATGGGGTCTAGGACCAATGCGGCGGATCCGCCGTGAAGGATACTAGTGGGATGGTCCCTGCGATCGAAGGTGACCGGACAAGAGGACCATGGGTTGAACTTTGGGGCGAGAGAGGGAGGAAGGAAAGGGGAGCGCTGCCCCCCTTCCTAGTCCAATTCATACCAGAGGGGGAGGGCGCGTGCGGCCTGCCCTGGCTGCCCCTATCTCTCTCTCCACTAAAGCCCAATAGGGCCCATATACTCCCTGGGGGGTTCCCGTAACCCCCCGGTACTCCGGTATATGCCCGAACTCACTCGGAACCATTTCAATGTCCAAATATACTCATCCAATATATAGATCTTTATGTCTCGACCATTTGAGACTCCTCGTCATGTCCGTGGTCATATCCGGGACTCCGAACTACCTACGGTACATCAAAACACATAAACTCGTAATACCGATCGTCACCGAACGCTAAGCATGCGGACCCTACGGGTTCGGGAACTATGCAGACATGACCGAGACTCATTCCGGTCAATAACCAATAGCGGAACCTGGATGCTCATATTGGTTCCTACATATTCAACGAAGATCTTTATCAGTCAAATTGCATAACAACGTACGTTGTTCCCTTTGTCATCGGTATGTTACTTGCCTGATATTCGATCGTCGGTCTCTCAATACCTAGTTCAATCTTGTTACCAGCAAGTATCTTTACTTGTTCCATAATGCATCATCCCGTAACTAACTCATTAATTACAATGCTTGCAAGGCTTATAGTGATGTGCATTACCGAGAGGGCCCAAAGATACCTCTCTAACAATCGGAGTGACAAATCCTAATCTCGATCTATGCCAACTCAACAAACACCATCAGAGACACCTGTAGAGCATCTTTATAGTCACCTAGTTACGTTGTAACATTTGATAGCACACTAAGTGTGCCCCCAGTATTCGGGAGTTGCATAATCTCATAGTCATAGGAACATGTATAAGTTATGAAGAAAGCAATAGCAACAAACTAAACGATCATCATGCTAAGCTAACGGATGGGTCAAGTCAATCACATCATTCTCTAATGATGTGATCCCGTTCATAAAATGACAACTCTTTGTCCATGGCTAGGAAACTTAACCATCTTTCTTTGATTAACGAGCTAGTCAAGTAGAGGCATACTAGTGACACTTTGTTTGCCTATATATTCACACATGTACTAAGTTTCCGGTTAATACAATACTAGCATGAACAATAAACATTTATCATGATATAAGGAAATATAAATAACAACTTTATTATTGCCTCTAGGGCATATTTCCTTCAGTCTCCCACTTGCACTAGAGTCAATAATCTAGATTACATTGTAATGATTCTAACACCCATGGAGTCTTGGTGGTGATCATGTTTTGCTCGTCTGAGAGGCTTAGTCAACAGGTCTGCAACATTTAGATCCGTATGTACTTTGCAAATTTCTATGTCTCCCTCCTTGACTTGGTTGCGGATAGAATTGAAGCGTCTCTTGATGTGCTTGCTTCTCTTGTGAAATCTGGATTCCTTTGCCAAGGCAATTGCACCAGTATTGTCACAGAAGATTTTCATTGGACCCGATGCACTAGGTATGACACCTAGCTCGGATATGATATCCTTCATCCACACTCCTTCATTTGCTGCTTCCGAAGCAGCTATGTACTCCGCTTCACACACAGATCCCGCCACGACGCTCTGCTTGGAACTGTACCAACTGACAGGTCCACCATTCAATAAAAATAAGTATCCGGTCTGTGACTTAGAGTCATCCGGATCAGTGTCAAAGCTTGCATCGACGTAACCATCTACAACAAGCTCTTTTTCACCTCCATAAATGAGAAACATATCCTTAGACCTTTTCAGGTATTTCAGGATGTTCTTGACCGCTGTCAAGTGATCCACTCCTGGATTACTTTGGTACTCCCTGCTAAACTAATAGCAAGGCACACATCAAGTTTGGTACACAGCATTGCATACATGATAGAACCTATGGCTGAAGCATAGGGAATGACTTTCATTTTCTCTCTATCTTCCGCAGTGGTCGGGCATTGAGTCTAACTCAACTTCACACCTTGTAACACACGCAAGAACCCTTTCTTTGCTCGATCCATTTTGAACTTCTTCAAAACTTTGTCAAGGTATGTGTTTTGTCAAAGTCCAGTTAAGCGTCTTGATCTATCTCTATAGATCTTGATGCTCAATATATAAGCAGCTTCACCGAGGTCTTTCATTGAAAAACTCTTATTCAATTATCCTTTTATGCCATTCAGAAATTCAGTATCATTTCTGATCAACAATATGTCATCTACATATAATATCAAAAATGCTACAGAGCTCCCACTCACTTTCTTGTAAATACAGGCTTCTCCAAAAGTCTGTATAAATCCATATGCTTTGATCACACTATCAAAGCGTATATTCCAACTCCAAGAGGCTTGCACCAGTCCATAAATGGATCGCTGGAGCTTGCACACATTGTTAGCACATTTTGGATCGACAAAACCTTCTGGTTGCATCATATACAACTTCTTCTTTAAGATATCCATTAAGGAATGCAGTTTTCACATCCATCTGCCAAATTTCATAATCATAAAATGCGGCAATTGCTAACATGATTCGGATAGACTTAAGCATCGCTACAGGTGAGAAGGTCTCATCATAGTCAACTCCTTGAACTTGTCGAAAACCTTTCGCAACAAGTCGAGCTTTGTAAACGGTAACATTACCGTCAGCGTTAGTCTTCTTCTTGAAGATCCATTTATTCTCTATGGCTTGCCGATCATCGATCAAGTCAACCAAAGTCCACACTTTGTTCTCATACATGGATCCCATCTCAGATTTCATGGCCTCAAGCCATTTTGCGGAATCTGGGCTCATCATCGCTTCCTTATAGTTCGTAGGTTCGTCATGGTCAAGTAACATGACTTCCAGAACAGGATTTCCGTACCACACTGGTGCGGATCTCACTCTGGTTGACCTACGAGGTTTGGTAGTAACTTGATCAGAAGTTTCATGATCATCATCATTAGCTTCCTCACTTAATGGTGTAGGAATCACTCGAACTGATTTCTGTGATGAACTACTTTCCAATAAGGGAGTAGGTACAATTACCTCGTCAAGTTCTGCTTTCCTCCCACTCACTTCTTTCGAGAGAAACTCCTTCTCTAGAAAGGATCCATTCTTAGCAACGAATAACTTGCCTTCGGACCTGTGATATAAGGTGTACCCAACAGTCTCCTTTGGGTATCCTATGAAGACACATGTCTCCGATTTGGGTTCGAGCTTATCAGGTTGAAGCGACAACTTGGGTTTCTTGCCAAACCATAGTTCATAAGGCGTCGTCTCAACGGATTTAGATGGTGCCCTATTTAACATGAATGCAGCCGTCTCTAAAGCTTAACCCCCAAACGATAGCGGTAAATCAGTGAGAGACATCATGGATCGCACCATATCTAGTAAAGTATGATTACGATGTTTGGACACACCATTTCGCTGTGGTATTCTTGGTGGCGTGAGTTGCGAAACTATTCCGCATTGTTTCAAATGAAGGCCAAACTCGTAACTCAAATATTCTCCTCCACGATCAGATCGTAGGAACTTTATTTTCTTGTTACGATGATTTTCCACTTCACTCTGAAATTCTTTGAACTTTTCAAATGTTTCAGACTTATGTTTCATCAAGTATATATACCCATATCTGCTCAAACCATCTGTGAAGGTAAGAAAATAACGATACCCATCGCGAGCATCAACACTCATCGGACCGCATACATTAGTATGTATTATTCCCAATAATTTTGTTGCTCGCTCCATTGTTCCGGAGAACGGAGTTTTAGTCATCTTGCCCATGTGTCATGGTTCGCAAGCATCAAGTGATTCATAATCAAGTGATTCCAAAAGTCCATCAGCATGGAGTTTATTTATGCGCTTTACACCAATATGACCTAAACGGCAGTGCCACAAATAAGTTGCACTATCATTATTAAACTTATATCTTTTGGCTTCAATACTATGAACATGTGTATCACTACTATCAAGATTTAGTAAAAATAGACCACTCATCAAGGGTGCATGACCATAAAAGATATTATTCATATAAATAGAACAACCATTATTCTCTGATTTAAATGAATAATCGTCTCATATCAAACAAGATCCAGATATAATGTTCATGCTTAACGCTATCACCAAATAACAATTATTCGGGTCTAAAACTAATCCCAAAGGTAGATGTAGAGCTAGCGTGCCGACGGCGATCACATCGACTTTGGAACCATTTCCCACGCACATTGTCACCTCGTCCTTAGCCAATCTTTGCTTAATCCGTAGCCCCTGTTTCGAGTTGCAAATATTAGCAACAGAACCAGTATCAAATACCCAGGCGCTACTGCATAACATGTATATCACATATAACTTTCACTTTGCCATCCTTCTTCTCCGCCAAGTACTTGGGGCAGTTCCGCTTCCAGTGACCAGTCCCTTTGCAGTAAAAGCACTCAGTCTCAGGCTTAGGTCCAGATTTGGGCTTCTTCACTTGAGCAGCAACTTGCTTGCCGTTCATCTTGAAGTTCCCATTCTTCCCTTTACCCTTTTTCTTGAACTGGTGGTCTTGTTGACCATCAACACTTGATGCTCCTTCTTGATTTCTACCTCCGCATCTTTTAGCATTGCGAAGAGCTCTGGAATCGTCTTATCCATACCTTGCATACTATAGTTCATCAAGAAGCTTTTTTACTTTGGTGGCAGTGATTGAAGAACTCTGTCAATTACACTATCAACTGGAAGATTAACTCCCAGCCGAGTCAAGTGATTGTGGTACCCAGACATTTTGAGTATGTGCTCACTGACAGAACTAGTCTCCTCCATTTTGCAGCTGTAGAACTTATTGGAGACTTCATATCTCTCAATCCTGGCATTTGCTTGAAATATTAACTTCAACTCCTGGAGCATCTCATATGCTCCATGACGTTCAAAACATCATTGAAGTCCCGGTTCTAAGCCGTAAAGCATGGCACACTGTACTATCGAGTATTCATCAGCTTTGCTCTTCCAGGTGTTCACAACATCTGGCATTGCTCCTGTAGCGGGTTTGGCACCTAGCGGTGCTTCCAGGACGTAATTCTTTTGTGCAGCAATGAGGATAATCCTCAAGTTATGGACCCAGTCTGTGTAGTTGCTACCATCAACTTTCAACTTAGCTTTCTCTAGGAACGCATTAAAATTCAACGAAACAACGGCACGGGCCATCTATCTACAACAACATAGACATGCAAAATACTATCAGGTACTAAGTTCATGATAAATTAAAGTTCAATTAATCATATTACTGAAGAACTCCCACTTAGATAGACATCCCTCTAATCATCTAAGTGATCACGTGATCCATATCAACTAAACCATGTCCGATCATCACGTGAGATGGAGTAGTTTTCAAAGGTGAACATCACTATGTTGATCATATCTACACTTTGATTCACACTCGACCTTCGGTGCCCGTGTTCCGATGCCATATCTGCATATGCTAGGCTCGTCAAATTTAACCCGAGTATTCTGCATGTGCAAAACTGGCTTGTACCCGTTGTATGTGAACGTGGAGCTTATCACACCTGATCATCACGTCGTGTCTCGGCACGGCGAACTGAAGCAACGTTGCATACTCAGGGAGAACACTTATACCTTGAAATTTAGTGAGAGATCATCTTATAATGCTACCATCGAACTAAGCAAAATAAGATGCATAAACGATAAGCATCACATGCAATCAGTATAAGTGATATGATATGGCCATCATCATCTTGTGCCTTTGATCTTCATCTCCAAAGCACCGTCATGATCACCATCCTCACCGGCGCGACTGTAACGCCTGGATAATCTTGCTACAGTAATCCCACGCTAATCATGCCACGTCATCCCGATTACTGTTGCCATCCTCGCACTAATTCGAAACCGTTCAAAATTCAAATTCAAATTAATGACAATAATAAAAGTTTTCAAAATTTGAATCAAAAATGTTCGGTGGATGCCGAATATTACAAGGGTAATTATGGTACAACAAACACATTTTTATAAAATGGCTAAATGGTTTAAAATGATTTAAACATCAAAGAAATAATAAAAGAAAACAGAAAACAAACATAAAAAAATGGAAGGAGAGAAAGGCCCCACTGGGCTTCGGCCCAGCAGGCCGGCCCTTTCGGCCGCAGGCCCAACCGGCCTCCCCCCAGTTCTCCTTATCCCCCCACGAACCCAAACCCTAACTTACCCCCACCCCCACTCGCACCACTCCTCCCCCCCGCTGGATCTGGATCGGGAATCCCGATCCCCTCGCCCTTCTCCCTCGCGCGCCCGTCGCTGCCTGGACGCGCCGGCGAACGGAGCTCCCTCGCCGGCCTGCTTCCCCTTCCCCACTGGACTGCTCCTCTCCGCTGCTCGTCCCCGTCGACCTCCCCGACCTCCACCGAGCACGTTGCCCCGTCCCTACTCCGCCCCATGAGCTTCCTCCTCTCCTCCCCTGTCTTCCATGCGCACGCGCGCACGCCCCGCATCCTCGTCCTGCGCTCGCCGCGCCGTTTCGCACGCGCACGCTGCCGCGCACAGCGACTCCCGCCCGCTGTCATCGACCACTGCGCTCGCCGCATTGTGGATGCGCCCGACCCCACCCCGGAGCCGCCCGCGGCCACCTGCCCCCGCGCGCGACCACCGTCGAGCTCCCGCACGCCCTGAACCGCGCTTGGCCGCGCCCGACCGTGGCCGACGGCGCGCGCTCGCGCCCACGCCCCCTATGACCAAGCCCGGCCATGGACGGTCCCCGCTCCCCCTTGCTGTTGCACGCCCGCCGCCGCCGAACCTCATCACCGGCCTTGTTTTCGGCCACCTCCAGCACCAACCACTAGCCCAACTCGATGCGCGCCAACGCGCTCATCCTTCTGATGCTCGTGGGTGACCAAGTGGTCACCGGAACGCAACTCCAGCGAGCCGCTGCCGTGGTTCCCCTCCCCGCATGCCCACACGACCTCCCCTGGACGCATCGCGGGCACGACCCCGCCGGCACCCTCCGTCGCCTCCGTGCGGGTGCGCGGCGCCCGCACCCGATAACGCCCGTGCGCCCATTCGGGCTGGCGCGCGTCGCCCACGCGCCCGAATCCACTAAGGCCCCTATGGGCCAATGACAAGGGGGCCCCACCCCCAGAAGAATTAAAATAATTATTATTATTATTATTAAATAAGTACTGATAATTAAATTAAATTAATTAATTAAGGAATTAATTAAGTTAATTAATCATAATTAGATTAACCTAATTAACTAATTAGTTTGATTAAATAGTAGTTAGATTAGTTAATCATTAATTAGGCTAAACAGTCAATGACCAGTGGGACCCACACGTCAGCGACCCAGTCAACACCTCTGTTGACTGCTGATGTCATGATGACGTCATCAAACACTGTTCTGGATAATGTTGACTTAAAATATTTAAATTAATCTTAAAAATGATTTAAATCTTTTAAAATTAATATAAAATAAACCATAGCTCAGATGAAAATACTTTGTACATGAAAGTTGCTCAAAACGACGAGACGAACCCGGATACACGGCCCGTTCGTCCGCCACACACTCCTAACATATCAAACTCGCAACTTTCCCCCTCCGGCCCCTTTGCTCGAAAACGCGAAACACCGGGGATACTTTCCCGGATGTTTTCCCCCTTCACCGGTATCACCTCATACCACGTTAGGGCACCCCTAACACCGATACTTGTCATGTCATGCATCGCTATGCATCTATTTGCTTAAGTATTTATTGTTTCTTCCCCCTCTTCTCTCGCTAGACACCGAGACCGACGCCGCTGCTACCCAGTACGACTACGGAGTTGACGACCCCTCTCTCTTGCCAGAGCAACCAGGCAAGCCCCCCCCCCTTGATCACCAGATATTGCCTACTCTTCTCTATACTGCTTGCATTAGAGTAGTGTAGCATGTTACTGCTTTCGGTTAATCCTATTCTGATGCATAGCATGTCCTTGTACTATTGTTGTTACCTTTACCTGCAATCCTACATGCTTAGTATAGGATGCTAGTTTTCCATCAGTGGCCCTACATTCTTGTCCGTCTGCTGTGCTATACTATCCGGCCGTGATCACTCGGGAGTTGATCACGGGTATATACTATACTTTATACATGATACATGTGGTGAACAAAGACGGGTCGGCTCGAGTAGTACCCGCGAGTGATTCACGGATTGGGGGCTGAAAGGACCTTTGTCCCGATGGCCCTCTGTGTGGATCTTTGTGGCGGAGCGGTAGGGTAGGTTGAGACTACCTGGGTGAGAGGTGGGTCTAGCCCTGTTGGCGTTTGCGGATATTTAACACGCTTAACGAGATCTTGGTATTTGATCTGAGTCTGGCTACTGGCCTATACGCACTAACCAACTACACGGGGACAGTTATGGGCACTCGACGTCGTGGTATCAGCCGAAGCACTTCGTGACGTCAGTGACTGAGAGGCGCGCGCCAGATTGGGCCGCGTAACGTGACTTCCATTGTACTGGAGGTTGCTAGGTCTGCTTCCGGCCGCCCTCGCAATGTGCAGGTGTGCTCAGGGCGATGGGCCCAGACCCCTGTGCGCTTAGGTTTAGACCGGCGTGGTGGCCTCTCTGTTGTGCCTAGGTGGGGCTGCGACGTGTTGATCTTTCGAGGTCGGGCATGACCTAGGAAAGTGTGTCCGGCCAAATGGGATCAAGCGTGTTGGGTTATGTGGTGCACCCCTGCAGGGAAGTTTATCTATTCGAATAGTCGTGTCCCTCGGTAAAAGGATGACCCGGAGTTGTACCTTGACCTTATGACAACTAGAACCGGGTACTTAATAAAACACACCCTTCCAAGTGCCAGATACAACCCGGTGATCGCTCTCTAACAGGGCATCGAGGAGGGGATTGCCGGGTAGGATTATGCTATGCGTTGCTACTTGGAGGACTTCAGTCTACTCTCTTCTATATGCTGCAAGACGGAGGCTGCCAGAAGCGCAGTCTTCGACAGGATTAGCTATCCCCCTCTTATTCTGGCATTCTGCAGTTCAGTCCACTGATGTGGCCCCTTACACATATAACCATGCATATGTAGTGTAGCTCCTTGCTTGCGAGTACTTTGGATGAGTACTCACGGTTGCCTTGTTTCCCCTTTGCCCCATCTCTGTACCCGATTGCTGCAACCAGATGATGGAGACCAGGATCCAGACGCCACCGTCGTCGACGACTCCTTCTACACTGGAGGTGCCTACTACTACGTGCAGCCCGCTGATGATGACCAGGAGTAGTTAGGAGGATCCCAGGCAGGAGGCATGCGCCTCTTTCGATTGTATCCCAGTTTGTGCTAGCCATCTTATGGCAACCTTGCTTAACTTATGTCTATACTCAGATATTGTTGCTTCCGCTGACTCGTCTATGATCGAGCACTTGTATTCGATCCCTTGAGGCCCCTGGCTTGTATTATGATGCTTGTATGACTTATTTTATTTGTAGAGTTGTGTTGTGATATCTTCCCGTGAGTCCCTAATCTTGATCGTACACATTTGCGTGCATGATTAGTGTACGATTGAATCGGGGGCGTCACAAGTTGGTATCAGAGCCGACTGCCTGTAGGAATCCCCCTTCCACACTCCTTGGCCCAAGTCGAGTCTAGACTTTGCAAAAACTTTTACTAACTTGGCTGTGTGCCTTACGGGCCCACGTCGCCATCGGGTGGTACTAGGATCTTTTACTCCTCGACCTTTACTATGGGACTCTGAACTCTCTTCTACTCGGGTTAAACGAATTTACTAACTCTAACACTAGGGTCCCGTGACGACATTCACCCCAAAGTTGGATAAAAGCCATAGTTATTCCTTATATAGTGTTTTGCACAATTTCCACACTGTCATTTGACTCCTTTGAAACATCTTTGTTTTCAGATGGAACCCACGAGGCAGGTCGTGCACCACACGACGGCCATTGGTGCCTCGGGATCACCGGCCGTGCTAGCTGAGATGATGACCTATCTGGGTTATCGCTGGCACCCCGAGTACATCGTCTCCGAGGAGTACCAGGACTTTAACCAGGAGCAGTACCGTGCCGCCGTCCACCTCTACTCTCGGGAGTATGACTCCACTACTGTGCTGCACACCGCTTATGGTGTTGGAGTGACCATCGATATGGCAGTTCACGATGCTGCCTATGCTACTCTGACACGCCTTCGTTGGGAGTGCCGAGAGTTGGACACCTCCCCCTTCAGGCACATTGCTATCGCATCTGATATTGGTGCGGAGGGTTACTACACTGCTACCTACTCCACTGTCACCCGCGAGCCCTTCTACCATCAGAACCTGGTTCGGCATGCTGATGGGCTGGATCGAGCTAACCGAGCTCTTCGCCACGAGTTGTACACCACTCGTCAGCACCTCTACTGTGCTCTGACGATGTTGCACCCCTTTGTCAGATCTGGGGAGCTGTCGTGTTCTGCTATCTACCCATCCAGGACCGTGATGCCCCAGGGTGTCGGTTGGCCAGAGGTGGGAGGCTACTCTCCCGCACTTGGCCCTCTTCTGCCACTTAAGCGTCGGGTTCAGCACCAGAGTACCCGCGGACCCCAGGTTGCCGACGTGGTGTACCCGATGCCATGCTACCATCTTTTAGGCTACAGCTACCTCCGCAGTGTCGCGTGGGACTGATGTAGACTTGCTTGTTAGTGTTAGATGCATTCGCCGCGAGCCTGCGTGTCGCCTATGATGTATTAGTCTATGTACTAAACTCTGGGTACCGAACTCTATGCATGATCTCTCTTGTAAGATATGTCGACTACTATGTAGTATCTATCGTGTTGCTTTCATTTTGCATGTTTCATCATGAATGATTCTTGTCCTTTGCAAATTTCCCAAATGCTGAACTACCCCTGTTATAAATTAGCAGGATGGTTAGACCAGGTGGTCGTGGTCGTGGTGGCAACTTCCCACCACCGTCTGAGTACATGGCTGGTATGATCCAATAGCTTGAGATGAATCGCCAGTTCATGGAGAACATGATGGCTCAGTTTCCTCGCCCCAATATGAACCAGCAGCCAGCCCCAGTAACTCTGCAGGATTTCATGCGCCTGAACCCAACTATGTACCGCAGCTCAACTCAGCCTCTGGATGCTGATGACTGGCTCCATGACATCACCTATGAGATGGAGTCTGCTGGTGTAGCCCCTACCAGCCATGTCACCTTTGCCCCCTTCTTCCTGAAGGGACCCGCAGCTCAATGGTGGGACAGCCACAGGCGTACTCTGCCAGTTGGAACGATCATCACCTGGCCAGACTTCCAAGCCGCTTTCCGTGCCCGTTTCATTCCTCAGGGAGTCATGGACCGGAAGAAGCGTGAGTTCCGCAACCTCATCCAAGGCAACAAAACTGTTGAAGCTTATCAGCGGGAGTTTCTGGACTTGTCTCGCTATGCTGAAGAAGACATTGCAACTGATGCACGCCGATAGGAGAAGTTTCGTGACGGCCTTCAAGCTGACATCAAGCTCACACTTCTAGTGCACGACTTTGATGATTTCGCCACCTTGGTGAACAAGGCCATCAATGTCGAAACAGGTCTGCAGGAATACCAGAGCTCTCACAGACGCAACCGTGACACGGGCTCATCTTCGGGCCCGTCCTCGCAGAAGCGCAAGATATGGATTCCCAACAGCATGTACCAGCCGAATGCACCTGCCCCAAGGCAGTCCTATGCTACACCTCGTCCGCCTACTGCTCCTGCTAGGCAGCCAAAACTTCTAGCTCCACCACCCGGAGCTCCTGTCCCCACTCCCAATAATGGTCTGTGCTACAAGTGTGGTCAACCAGGTCACCTTGCCAGGAACTGCTATCAGAATCAGAACCAGAATCAACTGGCCCTTTCAGCAGCTAGCCGTGGAAACAACCAGGCCCGCAACAACAATGCCAAGTCCTATGGTCGTGTTCATGCCAACCACGTTGATCTGAACGAAGCTCAAGACCAGCCTGCTACTGTGATGGGTACACTCCTCGTAAATTCAGTACCAGCATCTGTTTTATTCGATACAGGTGCATCGCATTCATTCATGTTAGAAGATTTTGCATTCATGCATGGCATTAGAAGAGAAGACATGAATGCTTCACTATTAGTACACACCCCTGCAGGCCAATGTCGAAACTCCATGATTTGCAACAACGTCCCCGTTGAAATCGAAGGACTGGAATTCCTTGTCTCTCCCATCGTACTGAAGTCCTGTAGCATTGATCTCATTCCGGGAATGAATTGGTTGAAAGCGCATACAGCTTCTATCGTTTGCGCCACCAAGACCGTCCATCTGCTACACCCTTCCGATGAAATAATAAGCTACAATGCTCGTCTGGTGCAAAATGCCAAGGCACGGCTTTATGCATTAAATGTATTGAACTCTGCACCACTCGAGGGCATTGAAAACATCCCCGTCGTGCGTGACTTCCTCGACGTCTTTCCTGAAGAACTTCCAGGGATTCCCCCTGCTAGAGCTGTCGAATTCGTCATCGACTTGAAACCAGGCACCACTCCTATAGCCAAGCGACCCTACAAGATGCCACCACATGAACTCCTCTTGCTTGAGGAGGAAATCGACAAATCTCTTCAAAATGGTTTCATCCGCCCAAGTTGCTCTCCTTGGGGAGCACCTTCTCTCTTTGTCAAGAAGAAGGATGGGACAAACCGACTGGTACAAGACTACCGACCTATCAACCAAGCTACCATTCAGAATAAGTATCCTCTTCCTCGGATCAATGATCTGTATGATCAACTGGCTGGTTCTTCGGTATTATCTAAACTTGACTTGAGGTTGGGTTACCACCAGATCCGTGTTCGTGAAGAGGATATCCCAAAGAACGCCTTTATGACTCGTTATGGTTCATACGAGTACACTGTCATGTCATTCGGCTTAACCAATGCTCCAGCCACCTTCTCTCGCCTGATGAACTATATATTCATGGATTACCTCGACAAGTTCGTCGTGGTTTATCTGGATGATATCCTGGTATTTTCCAAGAACAAAGAAGAACATGCTGAACATCTTCGTCTTGTGCTGGAAAAGCTACGAGAGCATCAGCTATACGCCAAGTTCTCCAAATGTGAGTTCTGGCTTCCTGAAGTAACCTATCTTGGGCATGTCATCTCTAAGGATGGTATTGCCGTTAACCCTGAACGAGTTCAGGCTATTCTTGATTGGACTCCTCCGAAGAATGTCAATCAAGTCAGAAGTTTTCTCGGTCTCGCCAGCTATTGCCGTCGTTTCGTCGAGAACTTCTCCAAGATTGTCAGGCCTCTAACTAACCTGTTGCATAAGGGCGTCAAGTTCCAATGGACAGACAAATCTCAGGAAAGCTTCCAGGCACTCAAGGACAAGTTGACTTCTGCCCCAGTGCTAGCTCCACCTGATACTAAGAAGGACTTCGTCATTTATTGCGACACTTCCCGTCAAGGATTAGGCTGTGTCCTAATGCAAGAGCGCAGAGTGATTGCATGTGCCTCTCGTCAATTGCGCCCTCGCGAAGAGAACTACCCAGTTCACGACCTCGAGCTTGCTTCTGTCATCCATGCACTGAAGCAGTGGCGACATTACCTTCTCGGTAATCGTTGTGAGATCTTCACCGACCATCAAAGTCTGAAGTATCTATTTACTCAGCCAGACCTGAACCTCCGTCAGCAGAGATGGATGGAGACTGTAGCAGACTTTGACTTGGGTATTTCCTATACACCAGGCAAGGCTAATGTAATGGCAGATGCCTTGAGCAACAAGTCTTACTGCAACCACCTCCAGGTTCATAAAGTTCAGCCCTCGCTTGTTGAAGAATTCAGAAAGTTGAACCTCCATATTGTTCCTCCGGGTGCACTCGCTCCCCCTCCTGAGGAGTTTCAGAAGATGAACCTCCGTGTTATTTCCGAGGGTTCCCTCTATACCCTGGCTGTCGAACCCGATCTCGTGAGCTCCATCAAGACAATACAGGGATACGACTCCGAAGCCCACAAGATTAAGCGCTACCTCAAAGAAGGGAAGCCCTCATTCTTCACTATTGCTGATGATGGCGCCTTGTACTTCAAAGGCCGCCTAGTGGTGTCGTATAAGGAGAAAAACCTGGATATGACTCGGAAAGTTATGGAAGAAGCTCATGATATGCCCCTATGTAACCATCCTGGTAGTACAAAGATGTACCAGGACATTCTTCAAAGATTCTGGTGGTCTAATATGAAGCAAGACATTGCTCGTTATGTTGCCGAGTGTGATGTTTTCCGTCGTATCAAAGCAGAACATCAAAGGCCTGCTGGAACTCTGCAACCTATCTCTATTCCTAAATGGAAATGGGACCATGTTGAAATGGACTTCGTCACTGGATTTCCCAAGTCGCAGAAAGGTAATGATGCAATTCTTGTCGTCATTGACCGGCTTTCTAAAGTCGCACATTTTCTGGCGGTCAAAGAAACGATCACTGCTAGTCAGCTTGCAACTCTCTACATGTCCAGAATTGTTTCACTTCACGGTATTCCACTGGTTATCAGTTCAGACCGTGGCAGCTTATTCACTTCAAAATTCTGGGCAAGTTTCCAAGAAGCTATGGGGACTCACTTATCTTTCAGTACTGCTTTTCATCCTCAGTCACAAGGGCAAGTTGAACGTGTCAACCAAGTTCTTGAAGACATGCTTCGGGCTTGTGTTATTTCCTTCGGCAAGAAATGGGAGGAATCTCTCCCGTATGCTGAGTTCTCTTATAATAATAGCTATCAAGCTAGTCTGAAGATGGCCCCCTTCGAAGTGTTATATGGACGAAAGTGCCGAACCGCTCTGGACTGGTCAGAAACTGGGGAACGTCCACTCTTTGGTCCGGATATTATCCAACATACCGAAGAACAAGTCCGCATTATTCGCGAGAATCTCAAGACTGCTCAGTCACGCCAGAAGAGTAATTATGACCGTCATCATAAAGACATGGTCTATCAAGCTGGAGAAAAGGCTTATCTTCGAGTTACACCAATGAAGGGTGCACATCGCTTTGGGATCAAAGGAAAGCTAGCTCCCCGCTATATTGGTCCTTTCACTATTCTCGAGAGGCGTGGAAAAGTGGCATATCAACTGGAGCTTCCGCCGAACCTTTCTCAGGTTCACGATGTGTTCCACGTGTCACAACTCCGACGCTGCTTCAAGGACCCAATCCGAGCAGTGGACCATGAAGTGCTCGAATTGCAACAGGACCTCTCCTATAAAGAGCATCCGGTCTGCATTCTCGACCAAGCTGAACGCCGCACACGTCAGAAGGCAATCAAGTTCCTCAAGGTCCAGTGGTCGAATCACTCTGAAGACGAAGCCACCTGGGAACGCGAGGATCGCCTACGTGATGAATACCCCGCACTGTTTCCTTCTACCTCCTAAATGTCGGTACAAGATTTCTTATAGTGGAGGAGATTTGTAACGCCTGGATAATCTTGCTACAGTAATCCAACGCTAATCATGCCACGTCATCCCGATTACTGTTGCCATCCTCGCACTAATTCGAAACCGTTCAAAATTCAAATTCAAATTAATGACAACAATAAAAGTTTTCAAAATTTGAAACAAAAATGTTCGGTGGATGCCGAATATTACAAGGGTAATTATGGTACAACAAACACATTTTTATAAAATGGCTAAATGGTTTAAAATGATTTAAACATAAAAGAAATAATAAAAGAAAACAGAAAACAAACAAAAAATGGAAGGAGAGAAAGGCCCCACTGGGTTTCGGCCCAGCAGGCCGGCCCTTTCGGTCGCAGGCCCAACCGGCCTCCCCCCCCCCCACTTCTCCTTATCCCCCCACGAACCCAAACCCTAACTTACCCCCACCGCCCACTCGCACCACTCCTCCCCCCCCCCCGCTGGATCTGGATCGAGGAATCCCGATCCCCTCGCCCTTCTCCCTCGCGCGCCCGTCGTCGCCTGGACGCGCCGGCGAACGGAGCTCCCTTGTCGGCCTGCTTCCCCTTCCCCACCGGACTGCTCCTCTCCGCCGCTCGTCCCCGTCGACCTCCCCGACCTCCACCAAGCACGTTGCCCCGTCCCTACTCCGCCCCGTGAGCTTCCCCCTCTCCTCCCCTGTCTTCCACGCGCACGCGCGCACGCCCTGCGTCCTCGTCCTGCGCTCGCCGCGCCATTCCGCACGCGCACGCTGCCGCGCATCGCGACTCCCGCCCGCTGCCATCGACCGCTGCGCTCGCCGCATCATGGATGCGCCCGACCCCACCCCGGAGCCGCCTGCGGCCACCTGCCTCCGCGCGCGACCACCGTCGAGCTCCCGCACGCCCTGGACCGCGCTTGGCCGCGCCCGACCGTGGCCGACAGCGCGCGCTCGTGCCCACGCCCCCTCTGACCAAGCCCGGCCATGGACTGTCCCCGCTCCCCCTTGCTAATGCACGCCCATCGCCGCTGAACCTCGTCACCGGCCTTGTTCTTCTTGGAACCGGAGTCCGGAATCGAGTATCCATCCTACTCGTGTGAAGCCTTTGCATTCTTTCCTCAATTATTTCAACTCTTCAAGTTATTCGTCGGTTCGCCCTTCCAAGTTGCCTTTGTTTTTCCCGCCCTCCCACCCTTTTTCTTTTCGGAGTCTGAGTCTCTTTCGACCATCAATTTCATTCGTGCGGAGTATCTTCAGTCTTTCCTCAGTTGTCTCAACCGGTGAATTCTCGTCGAATTCATCAATGTTCGTCTCATTTTCTTTCCGGTGGATTCTATTCAAGTTTTTGGTGTTGTTCTTATTATTTTCCTTGACCGAAGTGTTTTCCCCTTGCTCGTTCCTCCTCTCGACATTCTATTATCCCGGAGTGTTGAAGACATCTCAGAAGATTCGTGTTTGCATTCAATCATTTCGAGGTTGTCACCTCATTCAAGTCTTTCAATCGTTCCGGTGCATCATCTCTTCAACAATCCTTTCCAACGGTGTTTCTTTTCAGTGGGCCTAACCCACAGGTCTTTTCCCAGGATCTTACCTGACTCTTCTAATTTTCCGGAGCTTTTCTCAAATCCTTTCTTTTGAAATTTTACGTAAGTATGAATTTCATCAGTCAGACGCTTTTTCAAGATCGATTCCAAATCATTTACATCGTCGGCTCAACCTCTTTGCTTTTCATTCTCCCGGAGTATCTCAACAATTTTAATGGTGTTTCTCGTCGTCATGTGAAGACCGAAGAAGAGTTTTTCCTCTAAATCTTGTCTGTTCTACCAGAAATTCGCGGTGCTAACTTCATGTTATCCTCTCAAATTATTTCAAATTGTGAAATTCTTTTCATCCATCCGGAGTATTTCAGAAGTTTCTTTTCCGTCTCGATCTTCTGAAGGCCATCTTTTCAGAAGATTTCTTCATTCCAAGCTTTCAGCTCCGTTCGTTCCTATAATTGTACCGGTGCCTCGTTCAAGTATTCTTCAATCAGTTCGCGATCTCTTCGTTCATTTTTCATTTTCACGGTGGTTCGTTGAAGATTCCTTTTCCGTTTTCATCATATCAATTCATTCGTTCTTTTCGATCCTACTGGTGGTTCAAGAAGAATTTCTCAAATTTTCGCGATACATCCCCCGTAATCTTTTCTAACGTGGATAAGTAGTATGCAAATCCATGGTTTCTCATCAATTTAATTGGTGGAGGATAAGCATAACATAATTCTTATTCTTCTTTTATCAAGTTGATTATTTCCTTCCTTTGGAGATTGTTCATGTTGAATAATTTCTTGGTTGTAAGTTGTTCGTATTTCCTTTTCCGGAGTTCCAAGCTTCTCGCTTGTCTCGACGCGAAGCCCTATCTAAATCATCGCAAGGGTTTAATCTTATCCTTTCATTCTTCAATTTTATCACGTCATCCTTTTGCTACAGGAGTTCTTCATGGTGGGTCTTCACGAGTTAATTCATTCTTCAAGTGTTCATCAAGATTCTTTTGGAGGAGCTCAAGTATCTTTTCTTCTTGCATCTCGAAGTGCAATTAATTCTCCGTATTATTTTGGAGTGGAGTTTTGCATTTCTTCATTCTTCTCAGCTATTTAATCTTTTCCGCTATGGTCGGCGATCACCTCATAATTTTGAGATGTTATCCATAAGTCCACAACAAGCTTATTCTTTTGTTGTTGAATTTCCAACAACTCCGTTCAATCCTTCCTCCTATGGATGCTTTCTATTTCATTCATGGTAGAAATTGTCATCTTCTTCCCCGTTCTTCTCATTCCACTCTTTCAAGTCTTCCAGAGGTTTTGTGTTGTTCTTCAAGTCAAGTATCATTCCATCTTCTCAAGTTCATGTTCTACTCTTTCCTTGTTCAGCCGGAGTGCTGCATAAATTCCTTCATTCTTATTCCTTCTCTATCTTGTTTTAACCGGAGTGGTGTCAATATCTATCTTGTCACTTAACCTCATGGTTCTCGTTGTATCCCATGTTCTTCTTATCTTACGCGGTGTTTGCAATCTCATTCACCTCCATTGTATTCTTTCTTTCAATTTGTTCAACCTCTCAAGGTTCGTGGTTCCACTCGTTTGTCGTAGAAGCAACTTTGTGTTACTTCTTCTCTTCCTCTTCCATTTCTCTCTGGTGCCATCCTAGATCTCGGGACGAGATCCTCTCGTAGTGGTGGAGTGTTGTAACGCCCCGGATCCGATTCTCGAGTTGCCTTTCTTTTATGTCTAGTTGTTGCCGTGTGTTGTTTTGTGTTTGTTGCATTATCATATTTGTTTTGCATATTTAATTCCTATATGTTTATGCCATGATTATGTTGAGTGCCTTATCATATATTTGCTTCTTGCACCATGCTCATCTCACTTGTTATGTTGCATTGTACACTTATCATTTTGCATTTCATCATGCTCATCATGTGGGTTGCATTCTTCATGTTGTGTGTGCATCAGCCCTTGCTATCTTTCTCAAGCCATATGCCCGTGTATCATCACCTCTCCCTTCCTTCTTCCTTCATGTTTTTGCAAGCGACATTTTTTCCCTCCTCCATTAATGTTCATTTATTTCCTGATGATCTTACTCAATGCCTTTACACCTCTCTGCCAAGTTTCATCCCTTTTGGAGTTGGTTTGGTTGTTCAAAAATGGCTCAAGTTTGAATGTAATTCAAACTTGTTTTATTTTTCTACCTCTAAAAATTCCCAAAGCAATTTATTCAAATTCTACATAAATCCAGAATCCCAGATATGTTTTTATCTCATCTTAATTCCTTTCCAAACTCCTTGGCCTTTTCTTGCATTTCTGTTTGAAGAAATTGCGTAAAGGAAGCAACAGCAGCGGCAGCAGAGCATCCCAGCAGCAGGAGCACCCACCTGGGCATCGGCCTCCCCGGCCGGCCCATCCGGCCCCGCGCCCCGCAGCCCAGCTCTCCCACTCGCCTGCCCTCCTTCCTCCTTTTCTCACCGAAACGGCGCACACCCCTCTCTCCCACTCGCTCCACGTAGCCGCGTCGGTCCCACTGGTCAGGGACCGTGCCCACGCCCTAACTCACCTTTTCTTCCACCTTGGTCCCCCTCGTGAGCATGCACATGGCCACGGCCGAGAGCACCGTCGCGTCGTCCCATCGCCCTAGCCCCTTTTAAGCCAGCGCCTCGTCCCCTAGGGTTTCCCTCCTATCAGTGGCGGATCCAGGATTGGAGCAAGCCCCGGGCCCAATTTTTTTTTTTGTCGCGAGAGAAAAACTAAATTTCCATCAAACTATAGCTACCTTAAATATGGCTCAATTGCACCAAAAATTTAGAATTTAAACTCAATGCTTAAAAATAAAAAAGATGACAAGAACTACGAACAGTACGTGCAGTAAAAAGAGTACCAAATCAATGGCTTACTTCATCAGTGTCTTCCATAACTTGATCAACGGTGGAAGAAGAGACAACACCTTAGATAGGTGAAAAGCAAAATTTCATAAGAGAAGACATAACACATAATGGGAAACAATTAACATTGTACAGAGTTGAAAACTTACTACTACGACAAGGTAAAACTACTTTGCGAGAACTATAGGATTGAAAGCGATATATAATAGCATCATCATCAACCCAACCTTTGCAAATATTTCTCGCTCAATATTGCACACCATGAAATAATTCAACCAATCATCACCCATCTTATTCCTCAACTCAGTCTTGATAATACTCATAGCCAAGAAAGCTCTTTCCACAGATACAAAATGTTCAATCTTCAAAATTTCTATCAATAGCAGGCAGCAGCCATTACCAATCCAGCAATCCTGGGCAGCAGACGGCGTGGCCGCGTGGCGGCGACGGGAGAGCACCAGGGATTGGAGAGCAGGAGTAGAGCGGGCGAGGCGGCGATCACCGGAGCAGAGCGGGCGAGCCGCGGAGCAGCAAGCTGCCGGGACGAGCGAGCGGCGGAGGCCGGAGGGCGCGGGCGAGCCGCGGAGCAGCAAGCCGCCAGCTGCCAGCCAGCAGGGGAGGACGACCGAGGGGCGGATGGACCTGGGACGGCCGGGGAGCGCACACGCCGGAGCGGAGAGCGGCGGAGGCCGGAGGGCACGGGCGGCGGCGGCTGCCTCACCTGCGTCTGTGTGCGTGCGTGGCTAGGTTTGGGGATACACGGTGGGGCGAGCTGGGGTGTGTTGCGCTGGGCCCTGGCTGTGTGTTGGGCTAAGCCCCGGGCCCGATTCAAAAACATAGCTAGGTAATAACTTTAAAAAAAGCCACGCCCCGGGCCTGGGCCCTGGGGGCCTGGGGCCCAGATCCGCCCCTGCCTCCTATCCCTCTCCTCCCTCCGCCGCCGCCGCAGGTGAGCCGCCCACCATAGCCATCGCCTTTTGGTCCCGAACGAGTTCGTGAGAGCGATCTCGTCGCCGGCAAGCCTCCAGCCAGAACCATCCGCCTCCGCCGTGGGCGTCGGCTTTCTTGACGTCGTCTGCGTCGTCTCCGACCACGACGGTGCCGCGGGCCGTCAAGATGGTGTCGCCTGCACCCTCGTCTTCCTCCTCCGCTCGTCTTCTTCACGGAGCCGAACGCTGCCATGATCAGCGCCTCCTCGCACCTCTGCCGTCGTGATTCCGGCCTCTTCGTCTTGTCCTACGGGAACCTGGTGAGCAGCCTCCCCTCCCCGCTCTCCCTCGACGTCGTTTGCTTCCGTTTCAGCCTCGGTATGTCATGTCAGAGACTTGTCGCTGTAACCTCGCCTGGTGCACGAAACAGAGCACCTCGCTCTCTGTCCGTAGGTGCGCCCACACACTCCACGCTATGCTCGCATCGCGTCCTTGCTAGCTTCCTCGCACGCACGCGCACCCGCATGCCTCGCCTGCAATCCTGCATTCCTGCTCGTAGTTGCCTCTGTTCGGCAGCGCCGAGATGACCCGAGTCAAGCACTCGTCCTCGGGCTCCCGCAACCGCAGCTTTGCACACGCATGCTCTATCTTGAGCGCCCCGCCGCTCCTAGCCTTCCCGCACCCTTGGATCAGCAATGCTGCTCCTTCCCGCACGCCCGCCGCTGCATACGGAGTCCTGCCATGCCGCCGTTGCGCGCCGGCGTCGATGCCATCTCCTCTATTTCCGTAGAAGAAGCCAAGCCAGGGCACCTATCTGTTTAAGAGAAGCTCGGTCGCACCCTTATACAAACCACCTGATCCTAGCACAGTGGTTGAAACCTCTCCCAGTTACCTTACAGACCCAGGTTTGAATCCCCATCGGGCCAGTTGTGAAGTGCCCAATTTTTACCATTTTGGCCTCTAAGACCGTGGGACCCCACTCGTCATTCTCTCTGTCCACACACACCCCTCTCCACACCCACACTCCTGCCATCTCAGCACCACGGGCCCTCTCCTCACTGAGAGTGGCTGGACCAGCCCGTGTTCCATGTTGTTTTAATTTCTTTTGCATATTTACAGGGAATGCCACCATCTTGCATTGCTCATATTTAAATAAACGTGCAACGGATTAAAATGTTTTATATATGTAAAATGCTTAGAATTTCATCTAGTTTCACATTATGCCACTTTCATCCATGTTTGAAGTGTTTAAAATGCTATTTGATTAAATTTGCTCAAATGCCATGCTAAAATGATTTATTTCATAACTAAATAACCGTAGCTCGGTTTCAAATAAACTTTATATGTAAATGGGGTGGAAAAATGCCTAGTTATTGAGCTCCACTCAATTTTTAGTATTGTTTGTGCATCTTGCCATGCCATGCCATTTAAACCAGACATGCATCATACTTGATTGAGCATCATGCCTTGTTCATGTGTGGTGTGTTTACCGTGTTGTGTGTTTCTTCTCGATAGTTCCTGTTTTCGGTGTGATCGTGAGGATTCGTTCGTCTACGCTTGGTTCTTCTTCGTGGCTTCATCTTCTTCATGGACTCGTTCTTCTTCCTAGCGGGATTTCAGGCAAGATGACCATCACCTTGGATCTCATTACTATCATTGCTATGCTAGTTGCTTCGTTCTATCGCTATGCTGCGTTACCTACCACTTACTGCTCAAGCCTCCCAAATTGCCATGAAACTCTAACCTTTGTCACCCTTCCTAGCAAACTGTTGTTTGGCTATGTTACTGCTTTTGCTCAGCCCCACTTATAGCGTTGCTAGTTGCAGGTGAAGATGAAGATTGCTCCATGTTGGATTATGTTTATGTTGGGATATCACAATATCTCTTATATTATTAATGCATCTATATACTTGGTAAAGGGTGGAAGGATCGGCCTTATGCCTGGTATTTTGTTCCACTCTTGCCGCCCTAGTTTCCGTCATATCGGTATTATGTTCCCAGATTTTGCATCCCTAACGCGGTTGGGTGATTTATGGGACCCCCTTGACAGTTCGCTTTGAATAAAACTCCTCCAGCAAGGCCCAACCTTGGTTTTACCATTTGCCTCACCACCACCTATACCTTCCCCTTGGGTCGGCCAACCCGAGGGTCATCTTTATTTTAGCCCCCCCGGGCCAGTGCTTCTCTAAGTGCTGGTCCAAACTGAGCGATGTCCGGCGCCCCCTGGGCAATCAGGGTCTATGCCAACCCGACGTCTTGCTCATCCGATGTGCCCTGAGAACGAGATATGTGCAGCTCCTATTGGGATTTGTCGGCACAGCGGGTGGTCTTGCTGGTCTTGTTTTACCATTGTCGAAATGTCTTGTAAACGGGATTCCGAGACAGATCGGGTCTTCCCGGGAGAAGGAATATCCTTCGTTGATCACGAGAGCTTATAATGGGCTAAGTTGGGACACCCCTGCAGGGTATAAACTTTCGAAAGCCGTGCCCGCGGTTATGTGGCAGATGGGAATTTGTTAATGTCCGGTTGTAGTAAACTTGAAGTAAACTCTTCTAAAATACACCAACCATGTGTGTAACCGTGATGGTCTCTTTTCGGGGTTGTTCGAGAGGAGAACACGGTTTCTGGGTTATGTCTGACGTAAGTAGGAGTTCAGGATCACTTCTTGATCATTACTAGTTGACGACCGCTTGCTTTGCTTCTCTTCTCACTCTTATTGGTGTAAGTTAGCCACCATACATTCTTAGTCGCTGCTGCAACCTCACCACTTTACCCCCTTCCTTACCCATAAGCTTTGCTAGTCTTGATACCCATGGTAATGGGATTGCTGAGTCCTCTTGGCTCACAGATTACTACACCAACAGTTGCAGGTACAAGCTATGCGATGATCATGACGCGAGAGCGATGTTTACTTGTGTTGGAGTTCTTCTTCTTCGTCGTCGATCAGGGGATAGGTTCCAGGTCGGCAGCCTGGGCTAGCAGGGTGGATATTGTTTGAGTTTCTGTTTATGTTTCATCCGTAGTCGGATGTTGTTGTTGTATATGATGTGTTGTTGTATTCTTGTGACATTGTATGTCTTGGTTGTATCCCCACTATTATGTAATGTTGATGTAATGATATCCACCTTGCAAAAGCGTCTTCAAGATGGGCTTCTATCCTTGGTGGGACCTTCGAGTTCCTTTAGGATAGGGTCGCATCTTGGGCGTGACAGGCGCCCCCACCTTCCTTCTCTTTCCCCCTCCTTCCTTCTTCTCCTAGTAGGACTAGGAAAGGGGGAGTCCTACTCCTACTAGGAGGAGGATTCCTCCCCCCTTGGCGCGCCTATGAGGGCCGGCCAGCTTCCCCCTCCCTCCTTTATATACATGGGGAGGGGGGCACCCTAGAACACATCAAAGTTGATCTTAGTTGTGTGATGTGCCCCCCTCCACATATTTCCACCTCAGTCATATCGTTGTAGTGCTTAAGCGAAGCCCTGCGTTGGTAACTTCATCATCACCATCATCACGTCGTCATGCTGACGAAAATGTCCCTCGGCCTCAGCTGGATCAAGAGTACGAGGGACGTCACCGAGCTGAACGTGTGCAGATCGCGGAGGTGCCATGCGTTCGGTACTTGGATTGGTTGGATCACGGAGACGTTTGACTACATCAACCGCGTTACTAAACGCTTCCGCTTTCGGTCTACGAGGGTACGTGGACACACTCTCGCCGCTCGTTGCTATGCATCACCTAGATGGATCTTGCGTGTGCGTAGGAAAATTTTGAAATTCTACGTTCCCCAACAATGGCATCCGAGCCAGGTTTATGCGTAGATGTTATATCCACGAGTAGAACACAAAGAGTTGTGGGCGATAATAGTCATACTGCTTACCAGCATGTCATACTTTACGCGTACGCTTACGCGAGACTGGTTCTACCGACGTGCTTCGCACACAGGTGGCTAGTGGGTGTCTGTTTCTCCAACTTTAGTTGAATCGAGTGTGACTACGCCCGGTCCTTGTTGAAGGTTAAAACAAGAAACTTGACAAAAAATCATTGTGGTTTTGATGCATAGGTAAGAACTTTCTTGCTAAGCCCGTAGCAGCCACGTAAAACTTGCAACAACAAAGTAGAGGACGTCTAACTTGTTTTTGCGGGGCATGTTGTGATGTGATATGGTCAAGACGTGATTATATAAATTGTTGTATGAGAAGATCATGTTTTGTAACGCAGTTATCGGCAACTGGCAGGAGCCATATGGTTGTCGCTTTATTGTATGAAATGCAATCGCCATGTAATTGCTTTACTTTATCACTAAGCGGTAGCGATGGTCATAGAAGCAATAGTTGGCGAGACGACAACGATGCTTCGATGGAGATCAAGGTGTCAAGCCGGTGACGATGGTGATCATGACGGTGCTTTGGAGATGGAGATCAAAGGCACAAGATGATGATGGCCATATCATATCACTTATATTGATTACATGTGATGTTTATCCCATCTTATTTTGCTTAGTATGGTGGTAGCATTATAAGATGATCTGTCACTAAATTTCAAGGTATAAGTGTTCTACCAGAGTATGCACACTTGCTACAGTTCATCGTGCCGAGACACAACGTGATGATCGGGTGTGATAAGCTCTACGTTCACATACAACGGGTGCAAGCCAGTTTTGCACATGCAGAATACTCGGGTTAAACTTGACAAGCCTAGCATATGCAGATATGGCCTCGGAACACTGAGACCAAAAGGTCGACCATGAATCATATAGTAGATATGATCAACATAGTGATGTTCTGATGTAGGGTGGAACCCTAGATGGCCGATCTTTCACGAAAGGAGCGGACCCCTACGAATAACGTGATGAACACGAGGGGAAACACGAGGGGAACACGAGGGGAACACGAGAGAAATCACTCAACCAACAAGAATAGATCACACATGCGCTAGATCGATGAACACAAAGGTAAGATACAAGATCCAAAGTCAACAACGGACGATACAAACGGTAATCAGTTCTTCTCCGTGAGGAGGTCTTGAAGGGGGCCACCCAAGAGGGGGTCTTGAATCCAAGGTGATCTTCTCCGTAGAGGGGCCGCGGTCTCTCTCGTGGAGTAGATCCGTAATGGATGAGCAAAGCTCTATCTCACATATGAGCTAATCCTTTGCTAACCCTAACTAGAGGAAGGGGAAGGAGTATATATAGGCTAGTCCACGAAGGGGTAAGTGAGAGGGGGGATACATGGGCCTCTGGCCCGTCTGTGCACGCGCAGGTGCCGGATGTCCGGGCTAGGGGCCGTATGTCCGGGGCTTCAGGAGGAGCCGGATGTCCGAGGCTCGGGCCGGATGTCCGGGCTGAAGTGGCCAACTTCGGGAGCGTTCTGTCGTCGATGCCGGATTTCCGGGGGTGAGGCCGGATGTCCGGGTGTTGGTGAGGCGCCGGATGTCCGGGGTCGCGCCGGATGTCAGGGGCCTGTAGCACTTCGGCCGTAGGGCTGCTGCTGTTGTTGGCATCTTCAGGGGCCGGATGTCCGAGCCAGGGCCGGATGTCCGGGTCCTGGGAGTTGTCTCCGTCTTCTTCTTCCGTCGTCGCTTCCATGCTTCCCTCGCGGATGGTGTAGTTGTTCCTTGGCGCTTGCACTCCTCCTCGTCGTCCGTAGTGTTCCGACAATACCTATGCATGCACACGAGTGGAGTGTCAAGTAGTATACCATCCTCGAAGGGGTCAAGTGAGCACGTGTAAAGGAGATGATTCACCTTTGCGTATGTGAAGTAGATGTCGCACGTGTCACTCGCCAAACGGACTCTTGACATGGTGATGTCCATAGGATGCTCCGCATCATCTCCCCTCCCTTGGGAAAGATCCGACCTCGGATCGAAAACCAAATCACCATGGGAAAGAGATGGCTTCGCCGTGTAGAAGTGGTCGTTCACCAAGTACTTGTCATCTTGAAGCTCGAAATGGGCACTCTCCAATGTCGCACCGTCTTGTGATTCCTTCAAAAGGAGTAAGGATAACAAACACTTGGAAAAACAAATGTGGTTAGCGTTAGTGCAAAACCAAGCATTCAAGAGGTGATTCACCAAACAAGTGTCGTCATCATGCAAAGCATATGGCGTGACAAAGGATTGTGACATGGCATGTAAGTATATCAATCGAGCACAAGCAAAGATATCATGGGGAGAAGCATGTAAATGTGAGGTAGTGATGCAAATATGTGTGTCAAGAAAATTAGCATCTACCTCGAGGTCATAGCAAGCATTCACAAATTGCTCAATGAAAGATCCATGGTAGGCATATGAATCATTCACAACACCAAATAAAATGAAGTGTCTAAACACATGGGTCAAGTGCAAGACAATCCAAGCATAATATGCATAGGGTGTAGCGAACATAGTGTGGCACTCAACACAATAGAAAGAGCAATTGTTCATCATGTGTGAGGCAATCAAGTCAATCATGTGACAAGCAATGGGACATGGCATGTGTGAAGTGATGACATTGTTGCAACCAAACATATGAGAGGAGCAAATAATCCAAGAATTGGATGCCACACACAAGGCATATATATCATGATGCATGGAATGGTTAAAATGACAAGTCGAAGCAAGATCTCTAACAAGTGTGCAATCAAGTGATCCAAGATGAACAATAAGTCTCATCGTGCAAGCAACACAAGTAGTATGATCCGCAATATCCATGCTCAAGAAAGATGTCACCTTGAAGGCGTGTCCTTGTGCATCCTTCCCAATGCCGAAGCACAAGCAAGTGCGATGTAGAATTGTTGTGGTAGAAGGTGGTTCGCTCTCAAGAGCTCGAATGGTCAACTCACATGAAGCGGAAGTCGACACAAAGTCCAAGTATCCTACACATGCACACAACAAAACAAAGAACGTATGCGCATGGTAGATAAACACATCATCCATCATGATGGTTCTCTTCTTTTGCACATAACCATTAGAAGCACAAGTGCATGAATAATATGATGCAACAATGGCTATATTCATGGCACGGGGTATATGGTGCAAAGAGGTAAGACAAGCATGCTTCACAAGGAATATGTCAAAATCTCCAATTATATGTGAGAATGCTATGGGGGCAAACTCATTATCAAGACTAAGGGCATTGTTGCACTCAATACATGTCAAATCATCTAGCATGAGAGAGGCAACACATGGAGATAAATGACAAGAAGCAATAACAATCATGTGCAAAGCATGGAAATGGTTGTCATCAACCGCATGAAGTGAGCAAGTATGAATCATCGGTGAAGCAACAAGGCAAGCAATAGTAATCAAGTCGTGCAAACTAGTGGAGCGAAGATGCAACACACTAGAGGAAATCATGGCAATCATGTCATGTGAGCAAAGAATAGACATAGGCAATGTACATGACATATCGCAAGCACGAACACAAATCAAGATCATAGTATCACCATAGGCATGGGGCACAAAGCAATCATGGCAATAACAAACAATATCTCCACCAAGCTTGCAAATACACATACAAGTACTAGAATCAATCATCATGTGTAATGCAAAGCATGGGTCACAAATGCATGGCAAAGGCATAGGAATAAGCATATCATGCAAAGTGAACATGGCAAGATGGGCATATGATATGTAATGGACAATAACCCTTAACCATGTGAGGGTCATGTAGAAGAAATGCGTGAAGTTTTTGCGCGAAGTGAGCGGTGGGAAAGGAAATCCATGGGATCCCAAGTCATCATTGCTCTCTAGATCTCGTTTTGTCAACTCGTGGGATTGTGAGGTTGACAAGTATTCATGGGTACCTACACAAAAGAGACACAAACCGAAGACATTGTGTGCGTGGTAAATGTACACATCATCCATCATGATGCATACGTGCATGTGTTGGTTAGCACAAAATAGCCAATGCTCAAATAAATGAGATGCGTGATATAGAAACATGTCATCCATCATGAGAGGTTTGTTATTATGTATAGCATAATGGACACTCAAATTGTGTAAAGCATCACAAGAAATATGTAGAGCAGTATTATTCATGGAATGCATATGCTGCACGCAATTATGGGAATCATGCAAAGTATGGAATGCATCAAAATCTCCTAATATGTATGAGGAAACTATGGGGGTCTCCTCATGAGCATTAATGGAAACATCACATGGAGAATATTGACAACATCCAAAACAATGCATATTTGGAGCAATGTGATCATGGCATGGCATAGTAGATGAATTGCTCAAATCATGTAAAGGAAGCATGGCAATATCATCACATGAAAAACAAAAGCCAATGACCATCATTTCGTCATCTACACCATAAGTGCAAATGGGATTTATTTTAATGGGGAATGCATAGTCACTATGTTGAGATTGAAACGATGCAATATGGGCGATCTCACTCATAGCATATGACAAGTTCAATGGATTGTCAAACATGAAGTGACCAATAGAATTTTCACATGATATCCTATGAAGCATAGCATCACAACTAGGCAATTCAACATGCTCATCATCATATTTATCATAAATTGGTAAGTCATGACATGAAGAAGTCGCACTAGCATGAAGCGTGGGAATAGGTGGATCAACATCATGCAAGCAATCATTGGTAAGATAGTCCACTATTGGGACAAGAGAAGCACCATCACCTATGTTACCTTTGGAGCGTAGCTCATGTGTTGTAGGTGAGGTTGCAACTTGATGGTACCATGTGGGGGGTCCATCATCGTCCACCATGGCCATCGGTTTTCCCATTGGAGGTATGGACTCATTGAGGATAGGCGTGTCGTCATGTAGGAGACCTAGCACCAAAGAAAACACACTCGGAGTAGAGGTTAAGTCGTTAGAAATCATAGTGGCCTCACATGTTGTATCAACTACCTCACTCACTAAGTGTTGTGGCTCACTCACTTCCTCAAAGATGCTCTCACTCATATGGCTGGTGGAGTCACTCAAATGGCTCTCAACCTCACATAGGATGTGTGGCATGCTCTCATGTGTGGGGCTAGTGGTGGTCACACTCATCCTCTCATAGGAAATTCACTCAATGTCACATATGGTGGAGTCACTCATAACACTCATGGTGGGGTGGCTCTCCTCACATGGGAATTGGGGCACATATGTGGGTGTCGGAGAGATGTTGGTGCAAATGTCTCCATGCTCAACTATGTCGTAGTCGTAGCCGTGGATGAAGGCCGAAGATGGCACATCATCACGCTCGCCTCCTAAGATGGAAGCATCCTCCTTGCTCGTCACCATGTCGCTCGCCTCCAAAGCTTGGTCCTTGAAGGTCTCCGTAGTCGTACTCGTCGCTGCACCATCTTGAAAAAGAGTCGTGGAGGACTCGGCATCATCAATGCCACAAAGAGGGATGTCGGTGAAGTCGAACTTGGGAGCATCGTCTTGGAGCTCGTCGGGCTTGGACATCTTGGTGGTACTATCCTCATGCTCGTTCTCATGGAGCTTGGTCGTCACGAAGTGAGCTTGGGGTGGAGAAACCTTGGCCTTCATGAGTTCTTGTTCCGCCTTGAGAGCACCAATGTAGTTGTCATCGAGGGACTTGTAGTTCTCGAAGAAGATAGTCTTGGAGATGTCATTGTTCAATCCCATCATGAAGTGGAACTTCATTGACATGGGGTCGTCCACGCCGGCTCGTCGCAAGGCTTGCTTCATCTCCTTGAAGTACTCGTCGATGGACTTGGATCCTTGGATGGCGTTCTCCAATTGGCGTAGAAGTTGTTCCGTGTAGGTTGGAGGCACGAACTCTTGCCGCAAAGCTCTCTTCGTCTTGGGCCAACTCATGTCGTAGGTCTCCGAAGGTGTGTGAAGCCACCATGTGGACGCGTAGTCGTGGAAGTTTCTTGTGGCGCACTTCACTTGATCTTCGGGAGGAACTTGATGTAGCTTGAGGTAGTCCTCCATTAGGTGCTCCCTCTCGAGATACTCCTCGGGTTCTTGAGTCCCATAGAAAGGAATCGCGTGGTCGGTGTCGAGGTCGTAGTAGCTCGTGGAAGTCGCGGACTTGAGCTTGGGGAGCTTCTCTTGAGCGTAGTCTTAAGGTGCTTGTTGGCGAAGATGCCGTATGTCCAAAGGCGAAGATGCCAAGGGAGATGGTGAAGTCGTTGAGCGGTTGTCGGTGTAGAGCTCTTGACCTTCACGTTCGTGGTGGTGATGGTGTCGATGCCGATGTGACCTTGCCGGAGATGGTAGCTCGGAAGCATGTGCTCTTGAGCGTCTTCTCGAAGATGATTGCTTGTAGGACTTGATGAGGGCTTTGATCTCCTCCATTTGAGCATTCATCTTGGCGTCGTTGGAGTTGTTCGTGGCATCGAACTCGTTGTTGTTGTTGTAGACCGGGGTGAAATGCCTTGCCTATCCATCACAAGACTCGAGCAAATATGAGTGGGAGACAGAGAAGAACTTATACCAAATGTACCTTGACCGATGTTGAATATGGATCAATGATCACTCAATGTGTAACAAGGAAATAGCACAATTGGTATCAATTCTTGTCGGTTTCTCACACCTACACAAATAAGGCTTATGGTGGAGCTCACTGAGGATAGTGGCACAAAAATTTGATGCAAAATGTTAGCAAGAGTCAATAATGTTGAAAGAAATTCACAAATTCGCAAGTGAAACAAGTAGACCAATAGCAATGAATGGCACACGGAAACACACACACACGGATAGATAGATGGGGTTGTGCAACCAAGGAATGAGCACAAAATGTGGAGTCCACGAAAAACGCTCGTGTTGCACAACTCAAGAGAGACGCTAGCACGATTGCTCTATAGGCGGATACGACACTTGTGCACAACCTATGATATGCAAAATGGATAAATTCTATCCCAAGTATGCTATATATGTATGGTTCCCGGTGTTTCTCTCAAGATGATCCAAGATGATCGGATATGACAATATTATATGCAATGTGGCATGATGCTATGGCACTTGCTTACAAGCTTCTTTGCTCTTCTCTTTTGCTTGAAAGCTTTATTCTCTTTTTTTCTATGTATGTCCACTTTGCGAAATGCACAAACCAAGATAGCAATTGTGTATATGCGGGAACAAACTTGTGACACAAGGGATTATATGATACCAATATGATATGGTATGTATGCAATGGGAGGTATGATCACTAATGTGCACAAGTAACGTTGCCGGCAATACTCAAATGGCTAGTCTCGATAGGTAAGTGACGCAAAAATGGGCTAGGGGTTATCAATGCAATTGCAAGGGAATATACAATGGTGTCGTCGAGGTTACCGTCCTTGGCGATGATGAGTGGCGGTGTTCTTGATGTAGATACCAAGATGATGGAGACTCGTCCCTAAGTAGCCGAAACACCTTAGGAAACAGAAAAACCACAACTCAAAATCTCAAGGACAAAAGTCAAACGGTGGTAATGGAAAGCGGTGGTGGCAGAAATGCAATGATGGGTTTAGGAGTACGCAATGCGGAAGTCGAGGGTAAGGTGGATGGACTATACACTGTGTCGGAGTTGGAAGCACATCCCTAAGTAGTCGAAACACCTTAGGAGACACAACTCACAACACAAACAAAGTTGGGTTAAGTTGGGATGGCGGGAGTGTATGGTGGGTAAGCCTATGCGGAATTTATGGTGGTGGTGGTGGTTGATGAAGATGCAACCGTCCCTAAGTAGCCTAAACACCTTAGGAGACTCGAATCACAACTCAAAGAACCACTAATGCTATAGGGAACAAATTGGGTTAGGTTGCGGAAGTCGGTGGTGGTAATGCGGAGGATGTGGTGGAAGCCCTAGGCAAAGATGCCAAAGTTCCAAAAATTTGATGGAGTCAAATGGTGGTGGTAGTATTTTTATGGGATGGGGATGTCAATAGCTTCAAAACGAGCTAAAGAACGTCAAAAACGGACTCCGGATGAATTAGTTATGCACAAAACGGTGAAACGGGGAAGGCTGAAATCCCAGGGGTCGGACATCCGGGGTCGGGGCCGGATATCCGGGACCTGATGTCCAGGAACTTGCGCGAAAATGCGCTCCAGGAGCCGGATGTCCGGGCTAATGGCCGGATTTCCGGGATGGCCGGATGTCCGGGGGTCGGGCCGGATGTCCGGGCTCCAAATCCGAGGATGAACTTGAGGAACTCGATTTTGAGGCGGAAATTGAAGATTTAAAGGTCAAAATTGGAGAGATTTCGTGGATGGAAAGTGGGGAAACTTGAGGAAATGCTAGATCCACTAGTAACAAAGCAAATCCACGGATCAAATTCAACAAAACATCATCAAACCAACAAATCACAAAAAAAATTGGGGCTATTTTTGGTGGGGATTTTCGAAATTGGGGAAGAACACAACAAAATCAAGCTAGAAAAAGAAGGGTAGGGGCTCCAAATTCATGATAAACCTAAGCTCTGATCCAAGATGATGTAGGGTGGAACCCTAGATGGCCGATCTTTCACGAAAGGAGCAGATCCCTACGAAGAATGTGATGAACACGAGGGGAAACACAAGGGAAACACGAGAGAAATCACTCAACCAACAAGAATAGATCACACATGCGCTAGATCGATGAACACAAAGGTAAGATACAAGATCCAAAGTCAACAACGGACGATACAAACGGTAACCGGTTCTTCTCCGTGAGGAGGTCTTGAAGGGGGCCACCCAAGAGGGGGTCTTGAATCCAAGGTGATCTTCTCCGTAGAGGGGCCGCGGTCTCTCTCGTGGAGTAGATCCGTAATGGATGAGCAAAGCTCTATCTCACATATGAGCTAATCCTTTGCTAACCCTAACTAGAGGAAGGGGAAGGGGTATATATAGGCTAGTCCATTAAGGGGTAAGTGAGAGGGGGGATACATGGGCCTCTGGCCCGTCTGTGCACGCGCAGGTGCCGGATGTCCGGGCTGGGGGCCGGATGTCCGGGGCTTCAGGAGGAGCCGGATGTCCGGGGCTCGGGCCGGATGTCCGGGCTGAAGTGGCCAACTTCGGGTGCGTTCTGTCGTCGATGCCGGATTTCCGGGGGTGATGCCGGATGTCCGGGTGTTGGTGAGGCGCCGAATGTCCGGGGTCGCGCCGGATGTCGGGGGCCTGTAGCACTTCGGCCGTAGGGCTGCTGCTGTTGTTGGCATCTTCAGGGGCCGGATGTCCGGGCCAGGGCCAGATTTCCGGGTCCTGGGAGTTGTCTCCGTCTACTTCTTCCGTCGTCGCTTCCATGCTTCCCTCGCGGATGGTGTAGTTGTTCCTTGGCGCTTGCACTCCTCCTCCTCGTCCGTAGTGTTCCGACAATACCTATGCATGCACACGAGTGGAGTGTCAAGTAGTATACCATCCTCGAAGGGGTCAAGTGAGCACGTGTAAAGGAGATGATTCACCTTTGCGTATGTGAAGTAGATGTTGCACGTGTCACTCGCCAAACGGACTCTTGACATGGTGATGTCCATAGGATGCTCCGCATCATGTTCACCGTTGAAAACTACTACATCTCACGTGACGATCGGACATGGTTTAGTTGATTTGGATCACGTGATCACTTAGATGATTAGAGAGATGTCTATCTAAGTGGGAGTTCTTAAGTAATATGATTAATTGAAATTTAATTTATCATGAACTTAGTCCTGGTAGTATTTGCATAACTATGTTGTAGATCAATAGCTCGCGATGTAGCTCCCCGTTATTTTTGATATGTTACTAGAGAAAAACTATGTTGAAAGATGACAGTAGCAATGATGCAGACTAGGTTCGTGATCTGAGGATTATCCTCATTGTTGCATAGAAGAATTATGTCCTTCATGCACCGCTAAGTGATGGACCTATTGCAGGAGCAAATGCAGACGTTATGAATGTTTGGCAAGCTCGGTATGATAACTACTTGATAGTTTAGTGCGCCATGATTTACGGCTTAGAACCGGGACTTCAAAACGTTTTGAATGCCACGGAGCATATAAGATGTTCCAAGAGTTGAAATTAGTATTTCAAACTCATGCCCGTGTTGAGAGGTATGAGACCTCTGACAGTACTTTGCCTACAAGATGGAGAAGAATAGGTCAACCAGTGCGCATGTGCTCAGATTGTTTGGGTACTAAAATTGCTTGAATCAAGTGGAGTTAATCTTCCAGATAAGATAGTGATTGACAGAGTTCTGTAGTCACTATCACCAAGTTACTGGAACTTAGTGATGAACTATAATATGCAAGGGATGACGTAAAACGATTCCCGAGCTCTTGGCGATGCTGAAATCCGCGAAGGTAGAAATCAAGAAAAGCATCAAGTGTTGATGGTTGACAAGACCACTAGATTCAAGTAAAAGGGAAAGGGAAAGAAAGGGAACTTCAAGAAGAATGGCAAGTAAGTTTGCACTCCCATGAAGAAGCCCAAAGCTAGACTCAAGCCTGAAACCGAGTGCTTCTACTACAAAGGAAATGGTCACTGGAAGTGGAACTGCCCTAGATACTTGGCAGATAAGAAGGATGGCAAAGTGAACAAAGGTATATTTGATATACATGTTATTGATGTCTACTTTACTAGTGTTTATAGCAACCCCTCGGTATTTGATACTGGTTCAGTTGCTAAGAGTAGTAACTCGATACGGGAGTTGCAAAATAAACAGAGACAAGTTAAGGGCGAGGTGATGATGTGTGTTGGAAATGATAACAAGGTTGATAAGATCACCATCGCATAGTCCCTTTTCCTTCGGGATTAGTATTGGAACTAAATAAATGTTATTTGGTGTTTGCGTTAAGCATAAATATGATTGGATCATGTTTATTGCAATACGGTTATTCATTTAAATCAGAGAATAAGTGTTGTTCTGTTTACATGAATAAAACCTTCTATGGTCTTACATCCAATGTAAATGGTTTATTGAATCTCGATCACAGTGATACACATAATATTGATGCCAAAACATGCAAAGTTAATAATGATAGTGCAACTTATTTGTGGCACTGCCGTTTAGGTCATATTGGTGTAAAGCGCATGAAGAAACCCCATGCTGATGGGCTTTTGGAGTCATTTGATTATGAATCACTTGATGCTTGCGAACCATGCCTCATGGGCAAGATGACTAAGACTCCGTTCTCCGGAACAATGGAGTGAGCAACTGACTTATTGGAAATAATACATACTGAGTATACAGTCCGATGAGTGTTGATGCTCGTCGTGAGTATCGTTATTTTCTGACCTTCACAGATTTGAGCAGATATAGTTATATCTACTTGATGAAACATAATTCTGAAACATTTGAAAAGTTCAAAGAATTTCAGAGTGAAGTGGAAAATCAACGTGACAAGAAAATAAAGTTTCTACGGTCTAATTGTGGAGGGGAATATTTGAGTTACGAGTTTGATCTTCATATGAAACAATGCGGAATAGTTTCGCAACTCATGCCACCTGGAACACCGCAGCGTAATGGTCTGTCCGAACGTCATAAACGTACTTTATTAGATATGGTGCAATCTATGATGTCTCTTACCGAATTACCACTATCGTTTTGGGGTTATGCATTAGAGACAGCTGCATTCACGTTAAATAGGGCACCGTCTAAAAATCCGTTGAGACGACACTATATGAACTGTGGTTTAGCAACAAACCTAAGCTGTCGTTTCTTAAAATTTGGGGTCGCGATGCTTATGTGAAAAAATTTCAACCTGATAAGCTCAACCCCAAATTGGAGAAGTGTGTCTTCATAGGATACCCAAAAGAAACTGTCGGGTACACCTTCTATCATAGATCCAAAGGCAAGATCTTTGTTGCTAAGAGTGGATCCTTTCTAGAGAAGGAGTTTTTCTCAAAAGAAGTGAGTGGGAGAAATGTAGAACTTGATGAGGTAATTGTACCTTCTCCCGAATTGAAAAGTAGTTCATCACAGAGATCAGTTCCAGTGATTCCTACACCAATTAGTGAGGAAGCTAATGATGATGATCATGAAACTTCAGATCAAGTTACTACCGAACCTCGTAGGTCAACTAGAGTATGGTCCGCACCAAAGTGGTACGGTAATCCTTTCTGGAAGTCATGTTACTAGACCATGATGAACCTACAAACTATGAGGAAGCGATGATGAGCCCAGATTCCGCGAAGTGGCTTGAGGGCATGAAATCTGAGATGGGATCCATGTATAAGAACAAAGTATGGACTTTGGTAGACTTGCCCGATGATCGGCAAGGCTTTGAGAATAAATGGATCTTCAAGAGGAAGACAGACGCTGATAGTAGTGTTACTTTCTACAAAGCTCGACTTGTCAAAAAAGGTTTTCAACAAGTTCAAGGTGTTGACGATGAGATTTTCTCACTCGTATCGATGCCTGAAGTCTGTCCGAATCATGTTAGCAATTGCCGCATTTTATAAAATCTGGCAAATGGATAACAAAATTGCATTCGTTAATGAATTTATTAAAGAAGAGTTGTATATGATGCAACTAGAAGGTTTTGTCAATCCTAAAGGTGCTAGCAAAATGTGCAAGCTCCAGCGATCCATCTATGGACTGGTGCAAGCATCTCGGGTTGTAATATACGCTTTGATAAGTTGATCAAAGAATATGGTTTTGTACAGACTTTCGGAGAAGTCTGTATTTACAAGAAAGTGAGTGGGAGCAGTACAGCCTCTCTGATAAGTATATGTGAATGACATATTGTTGATCCGAAATAATGTAGAATTTTCTAGAAAGCATAAAGGAGTGTTTGAAAGGAGTTTTTCAAAGAAAGACCTCGGTGAAGCTGCTTACATATTGAGCATCAAGATCTATAGAGATAGATCAAGATGCTTGATAAGTTTTTTCAATGAGTACATACCTTGACAAGATTTTGAAGTAGTTCAAAATGGAACAATCAAAGAAGGAGTTCTTGCCTATGTTGCAAGGTGTGAAGTTGAGTCAGACTCAATGCCCGACCACTACAGAAAATAGAAAGAGAATGAAAGTTCATTCCCTATGCCTCAGTCATAGGTTCTATGAAGTATGCCATGCTATGTACCAGACCTATTGTGAACCTCACCATGAGTTCGGCAAGAGGGTACAATAGTGATCCAGGAGTGGATCACTAGACAGCGGTCAAAATTGTCCTTAGAGAAATAAGGAGATATTTCTTGGTTATGGAGGTGATAAAAAGTTTGTCGTAAAGAGTTACGCCGATGCAAGATTTGACACTAATCCGGATGACTCTAACTCCCAATCTAGATACATATTGAAAGTGGGAGCAATTAGCTAGAGTAGCTCCGTGCAGAGCGTTATAGACATAGAAATTTGCAAAATACATACGGCTCTGAATGTGACAGACCCGTTGACTAAACTTCTCTCACAAGCAAAACATGATCACTCTTTGGGTGTTAATCACATAGCGATGTGAACTAGATTATTTACTCTAGTAAACCCTTTGGGTATTAGTCACATGGAGATGTGAACTATTGGTGTGAAATCACATGACGATGTGAACTAGATTATTGACTCTAGTGCAAGTGGGAGACTGAAGGAAATATGCCCTAGAGGAAATAATAAAAATGTTATTTATATTTCCTTAAATCATGATAAATTTTTATTATTCATGCTAGAATTGTATTATCGGAAACTTAGTACATGTGTGAATAATAGACAAACAGAGTGTCACTAGTATGCCTCTACTTGACTAGCTCGTTAATCAAAGATGGTTAAGTTTCCTAGCCATAGACATGAGTTGTCATTTGATGAACGGGATCACATCATTAGAGAATGATGTGATTTACTTGACCCATCCGTTAGCTTAGCACTATGATCGTTTAGTTTATTGCTATTGCTTTCTTCATAACTTATACATGTTCCTATGACTATGAGATTATGCAACTCCCGAATATCGGAGGAACACTTAGTGTGCTATCAAATGTCACAACGTAACTGGGTGACTATAAAGATGCTCTACAGGTGTCTCTGATGGTGTTTGTTGAGTTGGCATAGATCGAGATTAGGATTTGTCACTCCGATTGTCGGAGAGGTATCTCTGGCCCCTCTCGGTAATGCACATCACTATAAGCCTTGCAAGCAATGTGACTAATGAGTTAGTTACAGGATGATGCATTACATAATGAGTAAAGAGACTTGTTGGTAACGATATTGAACTAGGTATTGAGATATCGACGATCGAATCTCGGGCAAGTAACATACCGATGACAAAGGGAACAACGTATGTTGTTATGCGGTTTGACCGATAAAGATCTTCGTAGAATATGTAGGAACCAATATGAGCATCCAGATCGGGGTGTCCTCAACGGCCCCAAACGATAGCAAGCAGATAAAGATACAACCCTGATGGCGCCCCCACCCTCCCACCCGCACCTAAACCCTAGCCCACCGGCGATCTCCACTCCTCTCCACTAAATTGGTGGTCTGATCCATTCATCTTGTTCGGCGTCTCGAGATCTCTCTGCTGATGTCTTCGGTGATGGATTCTTCTTCGGGATCTACCCTTGATCTGGACTTCTCCAAGGGTAGAGTTTTTGCTGATGAGATCTATAGGGCGTCTGGCCTCACTGTCCATCCCATGGATGGTAGAGGGGCATTTACCCTAGTTGTCTCCTTTAGCAGGCATGAATTTCGGCTTGATGTGGATTCTGTGGCCGCCGCCCTTGAGTCGGCGCTGGGAGGATCGGCCATTGATCTCTGGGTCTCATATATTTCTGATAAGGTATTTAGCTTCAATGTTTCATGCAAGGCTGTTGGTTTTCATATTGTGGACACTAGATCGTACTCTTGCCCTCAATTCAAATGCTATTTTCATTTGTGGGGAAATGGGGGTCCAAATTGGTTACGTGAATTCAATACCTGGAAGAAAGAGTGTGATGCGGAGTGGATCCTGGTCAGTCCTTCTAAGCGTAGGGCAGCCTTGGGCCTTCTTGCAATGCATAATCCTCCATCAAAGTCAGCCATTAAATCCAGGCCTTCTCTTCAGAAAAAATTATCTTTTGCTACGTTTCAAACGTATGATGCATGCAAAGGGTATAGATATCATGCAACGGCTGAATGTATTGCGGCATCTGAGAGTGCTGGCTATGGGATTTCTGAGAGGGAGCGCCAGGTCATTGCTCCGCCCCAACCTGAAATTCTTAACTGGACTGTTGCTTCGCCACCGATCATCTTTGGCACGGTGAGCTCGTCGGAGATCCAACAGCGTATCGCGTCAAGGGGTTCAACCTCGGATCTTGTGCCGGTAGACTCGGGCGGGATTTCGGGATCTCAAAATTTGCCTCTTTTGGGCCCTTCAGCTGCTGGCCCATCTAGCTCTACTACCGTACCGAGCCCATCCCAGGCTGAAGCCTCTTTTGATCAAATGATAAATGACATGGTCGATGAAATTGTTACATGCCAGACTTGTTTTAAGCGTGGGCATTTTTCTTCTTCTTGCACGTCAACTCTAAAGTGCTTGGGTTGTTCTCGGGTTGGCCATACTAGGCGCGATTGCACCCGTTTTGCTAGGAGATTGGGTCTGGTTTGGAAACCCAAGCCCGCTAACGATTCAGTTTCCGAGGCAATAGCTACAAGAAGCGAGAATATCTCTCTGACAGGATTTTTACCTAACTTGGACTCCTCGGTTTTGATTGCACCGTCCCCATCGACCAACTCTGTTCAGCTTGGTCCAAGGACGCCTCCAGGCTCTCCGCAAGCACCACCACCGCCGCCTTCTGAGCCACCCTCGCCAACGCCGGCCATGGCCAACTTCCCCATTGACCCAATGCAGTATGTCCCGGCAGGGCAGCACATCATTGATGCGGGGGATGCAAGATGGCCGCGTACCTTTGTCACGCCGCATGTCCCCATCGTGCGCCGCCACGAGGACTACATGCTTGCTGAAGTCATGCCCATGCCTCCTGCCAATGAGATTGGTGCTGCTCGAGAGGAGGTTGCTGAATGGCTGGAAGCTCATGGATATCAGGTTCGTTCTGTTCAGCCATGGATCAATGCTGTCGGGCTGTTTCGAGTCAGGGATCCTGCGGTGCGTTACTCTCTTATACATCTCCCTCCGCAACACCTTGGCAATGATCGGTTTGTCCGCTTTATGAAACATGATGAGGGGGAGGGTTTTCGTGGAGCTCAGGGCTTTCGTCAGGGTTTGATTATGATGTTGGGCATCCCTCTGGATCTTCGCAATACTGATAACATTAGAGCGGCAGTGAATACTTTTGGCAAATTCCATCATTGGAACAGTGAGGATCCATATTTAGTCAGATCCCTGGTGTTTGCTTCTTTTCCTGAGGACGTTCTGGTGCCTCGTGATGTCGTTTTCAATGACTATGCTGCATGGGGTGGGGCAAGAGTGTCTTGGACAGCGCCCATATACATTCTTGGGGCCAACTTTGCAGAGCAGATGCCACAAGATGAGGATTGGATGCCAATAAATGGAAATCCTCACCCTCTCCCTGGGGTGCCCTTTCCTGATCTTCCCCAGTTTATATTGCCTAATTACCCTGCTTTAGGTTGGAATGAAGTGCCACCACCTCCCCCAGAGCAACCTGACATGGGTGACAACAATTGGGGCAATGCAGTTTGGGGGGATGATGAGCAAGTGCAGAATGATGTGCAAATGGAGCAAGAGTCTATGGTTCTTGATAACTCTGAAGATCATTCTCTGTCAGTGGAACAGCATATTCAACCGAATTTTGTGCTCATTCATGATCTGGATCAACCTGTGGAGCCAGAAGTGGGACTGGAGCAGCCAGTTGTTATGGAAAACAATGTTGTTCAAGTTTATAATCCTGTCGACTGGGCTCTAGTGGTCTATAAGCCACCTGCACACTGTCCTGATAATAATACTTCTAAGGAGGAATCTCCTGAGTTAGAGATGGTCATGACTGTCACTGCTGCTAAAGCTATGCTTCGACCTGAGTTGCCACCTGAGATGATCTTCAAACGGAACTTTGAGGCCATCTTGCATTCAGATATCTGCTATGAAATCCCTAAGCCAATACAGGTGTTGCCTTTGCAGTCTGACCTGCTCTCTAAAAGAAGCTGGGACTTGGCCTTTGAGGTGCCAAGACTGACCTATTACAATACAAATCTGGAGCACAGGCCTGTGTCTAGGGTTCTTTTTCCAGCTCGGCAGGTTGAGTCATCTGCTATTGGGGAGGCAGTGCAGTTTAATGAGCCACCTGAGCAACCTGAAGAGCAGAGAAAAGTTAGAAGGCCCAGGAAAACAATGGCCCCCACTCCAGTGGTAGAAACCTCAGTAAGAAGGTGCACTCGAGGATCTTTGCAGAGAGATGGCTTCAAGATATCATTTCAGGAGCTCCCAATGCAGCCAAAAAGGAGGAAACCCAAGGCCAAGCCCTTCTCAGCCACAGTGACTCAGAACATGCAGGATGAGCAAGTTGAAGATCTTCCACCACCTACCCCAATATCCAAACTGCAGCAGATTGGCCAGGAGCTGGGAATTGCTGATGATCTGATTACAGTGGAGCAGCTTATGGCTGATCCCTCAACTCCAAAGACCAGTACTGCAAATGTTTAGCTGTCAAATGGCTAGTTGGAGGTGGCAGTTATTCTGTTTATTATGGTTCTTCTCTTTTGGTACTGTTTGTAATAATTTAAAAGAATCATGCTGGACATGTGTGCTTGTTGAGGGTGGTGGCATTAGGTGCCATCAAACTATTCTATTTGATACTTTTGGTGTAAATGAGTAATTCCTGTAAGAACTGGAGTGTTTTATGCTGGAATGTTAGGGGTCTAAATTCTGAAGCTAGGCAAAGAGCTGTCAGACAAAAGTTGGAGGAAAGTCAGTGTGTTATTGCCTGCTTCCAAGAAACCAAATGTGATTCTTTTGATTTCAGATCTATTAGATCCTTTTGCCCTAAAAGATTTGATAGATTTGCTTTCTCCCCTTCTGTGGGTGCTTCTGGGGGCATTTTGATAGTGTGGAATTCTTCTGTCTTCTGGGGGACTGTAGTTGAAATTCAACAGTTTGCGATGGTAGTTCAGTTTGTCTCCAAGCAAAATAATGAACACTGGTCCCTTGTTTCTGTGTATGGTCCATGCCAAGGGGAAGCCAGGGTCAATTTTGTCAACTGGTTATATAACCTACAAATTCCAATGGGAGATAACTGGCTCTTGGTGGGCGATTTTAACTTCATGAGATCTCTGGAGAATAGAAATCTACCTGGTGGTGATCTGAATGATATTTTCATTTTCAATGAAATAATTGCACACCTTGGCCTGCTGGAGCTTCCCCTTAAGGGGAGATCTTACACATGGTCCAATATGCAGGATAATCCCTTGCTAGAGCAGTTAGATTGGTTTTTTACTTCTGCTGATTGGATCTCTTCATATCCCATGACTGAAGTGTTACCCCTGGCCAGAACTGCATCTGACCATGTGCCATGTGTGGTCACTATTAAGACTTCTATTCCTAAATCTTCTATATTTAGGTTTGAGAACTATTGGGTTGAGCTTGAGGGGTTTATGCAATGTGTCCAACAGGCTTGGCAGAAGCCATCCCACAAATCTCATATCACAGCTAGAATTGCAGACAAGTTCAAAACCCTGAGAGGGGCCCTTAAGAGATGGCAGATGAGTATCTCTAAGATAAAAGTGTTGATCTCAAAATGCAATGAAGTCATTCTGTGTTTAGATGGCCTTGAAGAGGTTAGACCTTTATATAGACCTGAATTTAACTTCAGGCAGGTGGTGAAACTTCATGTGGAAAAACTCCTACATATTCAGTTTATATACTGGAAGAAGAGGTGTACAATCAGGTATATTAAACTTGGTGGGGAAAATACCAAATTCTTCCATGCTATGGCCACTGAGAGGCATAGAAGAAATTCCATTGCTTCTCTAACAGATATTGATGGGACTGTGGTCTCTAGTCATGCACAGATGGAGGGCATCATATGGAATTGTTTCAAAAATAGAATGGGAGTTTCTGCAGGTATAGTAATGGGTTTTGACCTGAATGTTTTGCTCAAGCCAGTAGATGGGCTAGATTTCTTAACAGAACCATTTACAAAAGAGGAAATGGATGATACTGTCAAGCAAATGCCCACTGATAAGGCCCCTGGCCCAGATGGTTTTAATGGGTTATTCTTCAAGAAATGTTGGCACATTATTTGTCCGGATTTTTATGAGCTAGCTGAAGCTTTCCACAATGGTACTGCAAACCTGGAGAATATAAATGGCTCTTTCATTACACTCATACCCAAAAAACTGGCCCCTGAAGGTGTTGGAGATTATAGGCCAATCTCTTTGACTGGGATGGGCCTCAAATTTCTGTCCAAAATGGCTGCTAACAGGTTTCAGAGGATCATTATGGAATGTATACATAAGAATCAATATGGTTTTATTAAAAGTAGGACAATTCAGGATTGTATTGGCTGGACACTTGAATATCTGCACCAATGCCATCAGTCAAAGAGACCTATTGTTATTCTTAAATTGGATTTTGAGAAAGCCTTTGACTCCATTGAGCATGAAGCTATACTGTTAATTCTCAAGCACAAGGGATTTAATCAAAAATGGATTTCTTGGGTCAAGCAACTGCTATCAACTGGAACTTCATCTGTCCTTTTAAATGGAGTACCTGGTAGACAATTCCTTTGTAAAAAGGGAGTTAGGCAAGGAGACTGCCTTTCACCATTGCTTTTTGTAATTGCTGCTGACCTCTTGCAATCAGTAGTAAATGATATGTTCAAAAGGGGAATATTAAAGCTGCCAATCCCATGCCATGACCAAGATTATCCTATAGTTCAGTATGCTGATGATACCCTAATCATTCTACCAGCAGACAAAGCTCAAATTTTGGCTCTCAAGGACATGCTACATGTGTTTTCCACCTCTACAGGGCTAGTGGTGAACTACCACAAATCTTCCATGGTTCCCATTAATGTGGATGAGAACACTACCACCAGTTTGGCTGCAGCCTTTGGTTGTCAGGTGGGCAAGATGCCCTTCACATATCTTGGGCTACCTGTGGGTACTACCAGACCAAAAATGGTGGATTTTATGCCCCTTGTGGATTGTATGGAGAGAAGAATGTCAGCTAGTTCTTCTTTCTTAAACCAGGGGGAAAGGCTACAGTTCTTAAACTCTGCACTGTCTTCCATGCCCATATTCTATCTTGGCAGCCTCCTTGTTCCTGCAGGGATATTAAAGCAATTGGAGAGAATACAAAGGCAATGCTTGTGGAGAAAACACAGAGATGATCCCTCACCATCCCTGGCAGCCTGGGACCTAATTTGTAGGCCCAAAAACAAAGGAGGCCTGGGAATTTTAAATCTGGGTGTGCAAAATATGGCTCTCTTGCTGAAACATCTGCACAAATTCCTGAACAGGTTGGACTTGCCATGGGTTTCACTTATATGGGATACATATTACCACTGTTCTGTACCACAGGGGACTGACAGTTGTGGTTCCTATTGGTGGAAGGATATATGTAAATTGCTGGATCATTTTAGGTGCACAACTTGGGTTCAGATCAACTCTGGGACTTCTGCTTTATTTTGGTCAGATAAGTGGAAGATAGATGAAACATCAATCACCTTGCAAACCAGATTTCCAAGGCTATTTTCATATGTCAAAGATCCCTGGATTACTGTCTCTGAGGCTTTCCATTCACAGAGTCTCACAGAGTTGTTCCATTTACCTTTGTCTGCACAGGCTTACCAGGAGTATAGGACTGTGCAAAACATGATGGCCAATTGTAATAGGGAAGTGGAAGCAAATGACATCTGGTTCTGGCAGGGATCCAGCCAACCTTTTAAGCCCAAACTGTTCTACTCATTTGTGCATTCCCAAATGTCTTTCAATCCTCTCCTTTTATGGATTTGGAGATCTTCCTGCACAATGAAAATCAAGGTGTTTGCTTGGATGTTAATCATGGATAGACTGAATACCAAAGATATGGTTGAAAGAAGGCACTGGCATCTAGAGGATGGGGTCAACTGTGTTCTCTGTCCTTTGGGGACACGTGAGACCAGAAACCACTTATTTTTTGAGTGTAATTTCAGTGTGAGAATATGGAATTACCTCCAAATATTATGGCCACCTGGAGAGGATATGTCCACAATTGTCATGCAAGCTAAGCAAGACTTTGCTAAACCTTTCTTTACTGAGGTTGTTTTTGTTGCTTGCTGGAATATTTGGATAATGAGAAATGCTAGAGTCTTCAGGCATGAGAGGCAAAGTTTTAATAGATGGAGATGTGCCTTCATCCATGATATTACACTCATGCAACATAGAATCAAGCAAAGATATAAGGAGGAGCTGCTTAGATGGATTTCCTTCCTGCCCCCTTGAGGTTTTGTAATCTAGTCTCTTAGTGTAGTTCTTTTCTCTCTATTACTGTATAGATTACCTCTTGTAATCCATGTATTGTATTGTCACTTGCGCTATTAATAAATTCTGAATGCTGTGGGGGGGTTTTCCCTACAGTTACCAGTCAAAAAAAAAAATATGAGCATCCAAGTTCCGCTATTGGTTATTGACCATAAGTGAGTCTCGGTCATGTCTACATAGTTCTCGAACCCGTGGGTCCGCACACTTAACGTTCGATGATGATTGGTATTATGAGTTTATGTGTTTTGATGTACTGAAGGTAGTTAGGAGTCCCGGATATGATCACGGACATGATAAGGAGTCTCGAAATGGTCGAGACATAAAGATTGATATATTTGATGACTATATTCGGACACTGGAATAGTTCTGGGGGTCAACGGATAAATATCGGAGTACCGGAAGGGTTATCGGAAGCACCGGAGAAGTAATGGGGCTTATTGGGCCTAGGGGAGAGAGAGAGAGGGGCTGCCAAGGGCTGGCCACGCGCTCCGCCATGGGCCTAGTCCCAATTGGACTAGGGGAGGGGTGGTGCCCCCTCCTTCCTTCTCTTTCCCCCTCCTTCCTTCTTCACCTAGTAGGACTAGGAAAGGGGGGAGTCCTACTCCTACTAGGAGGAGGATTCCTCCCCCTTAGCGCGCCTATGAGGGCCGGCCAGCCTCCCCCTCCCTCCTTTATATACGTAGGGAGGGGGCACCCTAGAACACATCAAAGTTGATCTTAGTCGTGTGTGGTGCCCCCCTCCACAGATTCCACCTCGGTCATATCGTTGTAGTGCTTAAGCGAAGCCCTGCGTCGGTAACTTCATCATCACGCCATCGTGCTGACGAAACTCTCCCTCGGCCTTAGCAGGATCAATAGTACGAGGGACATCACCGAGCTGAACGTGTGCAGATCGCGGAGGTGTCGCGCGTTCGGTACTTGGATCGGTTGGATCGCGAAGACGTTCTACTACATCAACCGCGTTACTAAACGCTTCCGCTTTCGGTCTACGAGGGTACGTGGACACACCCTCCCCGCTCGTTGCTATGCATCACCTAGATGGATCTTGCGTGTGCCTAGGAATTTTTTGAAATACTACGTTCCCCAACATCTGGGACGTCACGAGGAGCTCCGGAATAGTCCGGATGTAAAGATTCATATATACAAAGTTGTTATTGGGGTTCCGAAAAAAGTTTGAGTTTTTTTGGTATTGTACGGAGAAGGTTCTAGAAGGTTTCGGAGTGGGGCCCACCTGCATGTGGGACCCACATGAACGTGGGTAGTGGAGAAAGTCCCACAACCATGCTCTAGGTGCACCAAGATCCTCCCTTAAAAGGACTAGTATCATATCCGGAAGGGATAAGATCAGGATCCCTAAAACGGGGAATAGCGATCGGTGGGGAAGGAAAGGAGGAATTTCCTTCCTCCCCCTTTGACAAACGACCCTAGGGCCTTGGAGGGCAAGCCGCCGGCCCCCTCCACACCTATATAAAGGTGGGGAGGCGTTGGCGGCAGCCGCTATTCGACCCTTGCCCGTTACCTCTCCCAACTGTTCCCACGTTTCACCGATACGCGCTTGGCGAAGCCCTACCAGAGTTCTGCTGCCACCACCATGCCGTCGTGTTAGTTCACATCTCATCTACCTCCTCTCCCTCCATTGATGGATCAATAAGGAGAGGACGCCGCCAGGCCGTACGTGTGCTAAACTCGGAGGTGCCGCACGTGCGGTACTTGGATCAGATTGGATCTTGACGCGAGTATGACTACACCAACCACAATCTCTAGATCGTTAACGCTTTCGGTCTACAAGGGTATGTAGACACCACTTTACTCTCGTAGATGTGCATCTCCTAGATTGACCTTGGTGAACGTAGGAATTTTTTGTCTCCCATGCAACGTTCCCCAACAGTGGCATCATGAGCTAGGTCTATGCGTAGATGACATCACAAGTAGAACACAACGGAGTTTGTGGGCGTTGATATTCAGATTACCTCCTTCCTTAATCTTATTTTGATTCAGTGGTATTGTGGGATGAAGCGGCCCGGACCAAATTTACATGTCCACGTACATGAGAATGGTTCCATCGACTGACATGCAACGTGTTGCATAAAGATCGCTGGCGGGTGTCTGTCTCTCCCACCTTAGTTTAATCGGATTCGACAAAGGCGGTCCTTGTATAAGTTTAGATAGCAACTTGAATATCACCATTGTGGCTTTGCGTAGGTAAGGACAATTCTTACTAGTCACCCATAGCAGCCATGTAAAACATGCACAACAAAGTAGAGGACGTCTAACTTGTTTTTGCAGGATATCTTGTGATATGATATGGCCAAAGACATGATGAGATATATTTGATGTATGCGATGATCATGTTTTGTATAGATTATCATGACTTTCATGTCGATGAATACGACAACCGGCAGGAGTCATAGGGTTGTCTTCAATTATTGTATGACCTGTGTGTCAATCCTTAAGCGCTATATAATGCTTTACTTTATCGCTAAGCGGTAGCAATAGTTGTAGAAGCATGGTTGGCGTGACAACCCCGATGGAGACACAATGATGGAGATCATGGTATCATGCCGGTGACGATGGAGATCATGCCAGTGCTTTGAAGATGGAGATCGAAAGCAAGATGATGGCCATATCATGTCACTTATGATTTGCATCTGATGTTAATCCTTTTATGCATCTTATTTTGCTTAGGACGAGGTAGCATTATAAGGTGATTCCTCACTAAAATCTCAGGATAAAATTGTGGTCTCCCAAGTGTGCACCGTTGTGAAAGTTTATCGTTTTGAAGCCCCACATGATGATCGGGTGTGATAGACTCTACGTTCGCATACAATGGGTGCAAGCTAGTTTTGCACATGCGGAACACTTGGGTTAAACTTGACGAGCCTAGCATGTACAGACATGGCCTCGGAACACAAGAGACCGAAAGGTCAAACATGAGTCATATAGTAGATACGATAAACATGGAGATGTTCACCATTGAAACCACCTCATCTCACATGATGATCAGACTTGGGTTGGTGAATTTGGATCATGTTACACTCGGACAACCGAATGGATGTTGATTTGAGTGGGAGTTCTTAGATAATATGATTAATTGAACTCATTATCTTGAACAATAGTCTATTATCTTTGCAAATTATATTGTAGATAATATGATTAAGTAGCTCCCCTGAATTTCAATGCATTCCTAGAGAAAGCTAAGCTAAAAGAGGATGGAAGCAACTTTGTGGACTGGGCCCATAATCTGAGGATTATCCTCGCGGCTGCCCAAAAGTCTTATGTCCTTGATGCACTGCTTGGTGCGCCACCCCCTCCAGCAACTCTAGATGTTATGACCCTGCCGCAGTCCGCGTGCTCGCCGCCGACTACCTTGGGCTTCACGTTGAACACTTTCAGCCATAAGCCGAAGTGCGGCTGGACCCGGAGAAGCGCTTCATAGACGACGATGTAGGTCGAACTATGGAGGAGGGAGTTGGGGGCTAGATCATGGAAGTCCAGCCCATAGTAGAACATTAGCCCCCGCACAAAGGTGTGTAGGGGAAATCAAAGCCCCCTAAGGAAATGGGGGAGAAAAACTACCCTTTAGCTCGGCTCGGGCACAGGGATGATCTGGCCCTCTTCAGGGGCTCGATGGGCGACGTTGGCCGGCAAGTAACCGGCCTCCTTCAGCTTCAGAATATCATCGTTGGTGCGGAGGAGGCCTTCCGGTTTCCATTGGTGCCAAATTCGGCCATGGTCGAAGGAGGTGAAGTGGGATTTGCTATGGAAGCAGAGAGAAATGGCGCTGGAGCTCTAGAGGATTGCGAGTGCAGAAGGAAGGAGAAGGCGTGGGATGCAGACTGTAGCGACCCCCTTTATAGACTGTGGGCAGGCCAAGAAATCCCTTTTTTCACATCGTTGGCCTCTCCACTTCCCGATATCTCCGCAATGTTATGAGCGGGAGGGGAATCGAAATCATTAACCATATCCCCCGAAAGGTGGGACACGATCTCCACTTCGAGGGGACGTGTCAATCGTGGCATCAGCCTCGAGCCGCGCTTCGAAAAATAGTAACTGCTCGACGTTATGACTGGAAGCAACTCTTTGTTGAAGGAGAAAAAGTTATCAGATAAAGGCACTATTTGTGCTTGAGCGATATTTTTATTATTTTTTTGATAGAAAGACTGTTAGGGAACCCCCTACAGTATAATTGGTGCAACAAACCCAAATTGCAAGTACCATGCCTTGAACCTGGGTGGGTGGGAAGGCATCAACCCCTCCCCACCACTAGGCTATGCCTTAGTCTGCGAGCGATATTTTTATTATTACCTTCGGTGTTAAGTAAAACATCTGTTTCAGATTCCGAACAACACTTGGTACCGAATAGGGGGGAGACTAGCTGAGGAACTCTCCCCCCAAACTAAATACTAGACGGATGAATGGACACGGGATACAAGTCTCGACGTTGGAGGCAAGTTCGGGGGCTACTGAGGGAGTCATGGACTAAGGGGTCCTCGGGGCGACGACCCATTGTACATGGGTCGGACTGGTGGAGCCGTGTGGTGACCGGACACCTGTGAAGCCGTGGTGTGCCTTCCAGGTTAAGGGTGGACGATATCTCTTTCCCTCTTGTTGTAATCTATCTTCGGTAACCCTAACCCTATCGGTGTCTATATAAACCGAGGGTTGTAGTCATTAGGGTTAGAGCTATATTCTTCACCTCATAGCCTTAGGCTTTAGCTCATGCTGATCTCAAGGTAGATCTACTCTGTAAACTCCTTCATATATTCAATACAATCAAGTAGGACGTAGGGTTTTACCTCTTTGAGAGGCCCCGAACCTGGGTAAACAATGTGCTCGTCATCCCATGTTACCCATTGATCCTAGATCCACATCTCAGAACCCCCTACCCCGAGGTCTGCTGATTTTGACACTGACACTTTCCTCTTCAAGGAAAAAACCAACGCAAGCTCAAGAAGCGGCAGGAAGAATTTCTGCCGCCGTTGCCGAGGAGGTTCTACGTCAAGCCTACCAAGTACCCACCATAAACTCTCATCTCTTGCATTACATTATTTGTCATTTGCCTCTCATTTTCCTCTCCCCCACTTCTAAAACGTTTTCAGAAAAACACAAAAAGATTTTCCTTTTTATTCACCCTTCTTCCGTTCGTCTTTTCGTTTGCTTTTTGGTTGCTTGTGTCTTTGTCACGATGTCTCAAGAAAATACCAAGTTGTGTGACTTTTCCAACACTAATAATAATGATTTTATTAGTACTCCAGTTGCTCCCGCCACTAGTGCAGAATCTTATGAAATTAATGCCACTTTGCTGAATCTTGTTATGAAAGATCAATTTTCTAACCTTCCTAGTGAAGATGATGCATCCCATCTAAATACTTTCGCTGAGTTGTGTGATATACAAAGGAAAAAGGATGTACAAAATGATATTGTTAAATTAAAGCTATTTCTGTTCTTGCTAAGAGATCGTGCTAAAACTTGGTTTTCATCTTTGCCTAAAATTAGTATTGATTCATGGAATAAGTGTAAAGATGCTTTTATTTCCAAGTATTTTCCTCCCTCTAAGATCATCTCCCTTAGGAACGATACAATGAATTTTAATCAACTTGATCATGAACATGTTGCACAATCTTGGGAGAGGATGAAATTGATGATAAGAAATTGCCCTACTCATGTTTTAAGTTTATGGATGATCATTAAAAAAATTATGCCGGATTGAATTTTGCATCTAGAAATCTTTTAGATTCTGTCACGGGAGGTACTTTTATGAAAATTACATTGGGATAAGCTACTAAACTCCTAGATGATATTATGGCTAATTAATCTCAGTGGCATACCGAAAGATCTTCTACTAGTAAAAAAGTGCATGTGATTGAAGAAATTAATACTTTGAGTGCAAAGATGGATGAACTTATGAAATTGTTTGCTAGTAAGAGTGCTCATATTGATACTAATGATATGCCTTTGTCTACTTTGATTAAGAACAATAATGAATCTATGGATGTGAATTTTGTTGGTAGGAACAATTTTGGTAATAACGCTTATAGAGGTAATTTCAATCATAGGCCGTTTCCTAGTACTTCCTCTAATAATTATGTTAATTACGACAACAATTCTTATTATAATTATAATAAAATTCCCTCTGATCTTGAGAACAATATTAAAGATTTTATTAATTCCTAAAAAAAATTCAATGCTATGGTTGAAGAAAAATTGCTCAAGATTGACAATTTGGCTAAGAACGTTGATATAGTTTCTCTTGAGATTGATTCTTTGAAAATTAGATCTATGCCACCCAAGCATGATATTAATGAATCTCTGGAATCTATTAAAATTTCTATTGATGACTGTAAATAAAGAACCGCTAGGATGCGTGCTAAGCGAGATTGGTTCGTGAAAGCGTGTTCTTCTAGTTTTTGTGATAATAATGATGAAGATATTAAAGTGATTGGTGTGACTCCTATTGAATCCTTGTTTTCTAATATAAATCTTGATAAATATGGGACTGGAGATGAGTCAACTTTACCTAAAAGGCGCCCCAATGATTCAGAGTTTAAAGATCTTAATGCAAAAATTGATAAAGTGGGATTGGAGAGGTCAAAACTTTAAGTAGCGATGAACCCACTCTTTTGGATTTCAAGGACTTTAATTATGATAATTGTTCTTTGATAGATTTCATTTCCTTGTTGCAATCCATGTAGAATTCTCCTCATGCTTATAATCAAAATAAGGCTTGTACTAAACATATCGTTGATGCTATGATGAAATCTTTTGAAGAAAAACTTGAGTTGGAAGTTTCAATCCCTAGAAAGCTTTATGATGAGTGGGAACCTACTATTAAGATTAAAATTAAAGATTATGAGTGACATGCTTTGTGTGATTTAGGTGCTAGTGTCTCCACGGTTCCAAAAACTTTATGTGATGTGATAGGTTTCCGTGAATTCGATGATTGTTCTTTAAATTTGCATATAGCGAATTCCACTATTAAGAAACCTATGGCAAGGATTAATGATGTTATTATTGTTGCAAATAGGAATTATGTGCCCGTACATATCATTGTGCTTGATGTAGATTCCAATCTTACATGTCCTATTATACTTGGTAGACATTTCCTTAGAACGATTGGTGCAATTATTGATATGAAAGAAGGAAACATTAGATTTTAATTTCTGTTAAGGAAGGGCATGGAACACTTTCCAAGAAAGAAAATTAAGTTGCCATATGAATCTATTATGAGGGCTACTTATGGATTGCATACCAAAGATGGTAATACCTAGATCTATGTTTTATGCCTAGCTAGGGCTGTTAAACAATAGCGCTTGTTGGGAGGCAACCCAATTTTATTTTTATGTTTTACATTTTTTTTTGTAGTTTTCAATAAATACACATTATTACCTCTGTAGTAGTTGTGTCTTGCTGTTTTAGTTAGTGTTTGAGACAAGTAAAACCTTTGGGATGGCTTACGGTGATAGTTGATTTGATCTTGATGAAATACAGAAACTTTTGCGCCCAGTAAAACAATTTTGAAAAATCACATAAATGTGCTTTTGATCTAAATGTTTTACACAAGATTGATATACAAATGTCCTAATTTTTCAGAATTTTTGAGTTATAGAAGTATACGAAGTTTACAGATTGCTATAGATTGTTCTGTTTTTTACAAATTCTATTTTCTATGTGTTATTTGCTTATTTTGATGAATCTATGGGTAGTATCGGGGGGTATGAACCATGGAGAAGTTGTAATACAGTAGATATTACACCAATATAAATAAAGAATGAGTTCACAAACACTACCAAATTGTAGCGACCCGACCCGAATGGGACAAGTCTCTGTGCTTACGTGTCATCCCTGGATCGGTATGCTGACACACACAGTACTCGAAGGATTTATAACAGAGGTAAATCACATGTATAAAGTAACGTAAATACTATTACCTCAATCCAATATAGCGTAAGCAACAAGGTTGTGGATTCCCATCAACACCAACGGCAAAGTTGAGTGTAGAAATCGTAACCCTAACGTATCACTTACTCGTCGTAAGAAACCTGCAACATGAGACGTTGCAGCCTGAAACGGGTCAGTACATTGAATGTACTGGCAAATTCACACCATAGAGAATAATGATGAACAATGGCTATCACTACATGCATATATGGCTGGTGGAAAAGCTCTATGGTTATAATATTTTTGCGAAAAGCCAATTTTTCCCTACTGCAAAGGAATAATTTTATTTAACTATCATGGTGGTTGTTAAACATTGAGAATGGTTGACAGCATTCTCAATCCCAATTAAAAGTAATCATTAACACCCAACAAAATTAATTAAAATAACGTGATGAGATCAACAGGAAAATCCAAGAACTAGATACTCAAGACGTCCATAACCGGGGACACGGCTAACCATGATTAGACTATACACTCTGCAGAGGTTTGCGCACTTTTCCCCACAAGACTCGATCGCCTCCGTTTGGTTTCTCGCACTACATGGTGTTTGAGAAACGGATGACCGAGACATAGTCTTTCAGAAGCGCTAGCACCTTACGATTGGGTAGACCGTACCAACCTACAACCCCTACATCATCTAGTCTACCACTGTAAGAGTTCGCACGACTTAGTCAACTATGCCAGAGTCCATAATGGCTTGTGGCTGCACACGGAAGTTTCTAGCATGAATAATCTTATGATCCCTTTGAGCCTGGGTGGCGGTCCAAAAGAAAAACAGGCAAGTCCTGATAGAAACCAGGTGCCTCGATCCACCCAGATGTGTGTTTAAGTTGCCACCTTAAGTAAACCATTAAAATTAACAAACTCACATCTGTCATGGATATCACTCACCCAATCCACGTCTACTAGCATAGCATGGCATAATAAGCAACATAGAGTAACTCCCAAGGGTTTCATAATAAAACAGGTAATAGGTACTACCTCATCTACTTCCCATCCCACAATTTGATTAGATCCTAATCATGCAGTGTTTGAGGATTGATCTAATGCAATAAAACTGGGTATGAAAGAGGTATGATCAAAGTGTGAACTTGCCTGCAATGTTGATGAAGATGATTCGCACTCAAAACTCTTGATAGATATAATCGTCACACTCCGGTCGATCTATCGTAAGCAAGCAATAGAAACCACACATAAGCAATCACTCAAAAGATCAGAAAGATCGAAGAAGACGATTCAGAAAACATCAAAACCAAGCAAATAACTCTTGTAACATAAAACAATTTCTAACAGTACCAAAATTATGTGAATTTGGCCTTATCATAAAGTTTAGGTCAAGAGCTTTAATTTGCAAAAAGAATCAACTAAATCGGAGTTACGAAACTCAAGTTATGATCGAACGAGGTTTGAATTCAAAACTGATCAAAGTCAAATTTTAAACTTTCAAAAACATGTTTGAGTTGGATTACTAGATAGAGGAGATCATAACGAAGAAGTGGGCATTGGTTTCATCTAATTCCGATTAACGAGCAAAAAGTTACGGTCGTTTGAAAACCAGGGGCTGATCTGTAAAAGAAACTACTACAGATAGGTCCCTGGACAGAAAATTAAAAGAAAAAGAAAAAGTCTAAATAGCGAGCGTTCGTTACCGAACGCTAGCGACGAAAATCGTTCGCTGCGAGACCTAACCAGCGAACATTCACAAAATAACTAGATTTAAAAGAAAACCGGGTTTTTAAAACAGAAAACCGAAGAAAAACCTAAACCCTAAAAGAAAAATAAACCGGACCGGGTGGTTACCACGGCGGCGGCGAGATCCGGCGATGTCGGTGGCGGTTCCGGCGAGGTCGGCAGCGGGGCTGCGCGGCGCGGGCGGCGCTGAAGGCGGCGGGGCAAGGCGAAGTGCGGCGGGGCGGCGCACCTCGTCGGCGGCAGCGGCGGTTGCTGGCGGCGAGGAGCAGCGAGCTCCGGCGGCTCGGCGAGACGCGGGAGAGGCGGCGCGGCACGGCAGAGAGAGGGGCGGCGGCGGATCGGGGTCCAGGGGCCCGGGCGCGGCTTTAAATAGAGGGGCGAGGCGGCGCGCTGCCGTGGGCGAGGGGCAGCGACGGCGTCGCGGCGCCGGACTCCAAGAGGAGTCCCGGTCGGGAACGGGAGAGAGGCTGGCGCGCTGGGCTGGGCCTTGGCCTGGCAGGAGCTGGGCCGGCCCAGTTCGGCGGAGGGAAGTATATTTTTTTTCTTCAAAAAAAACATTTTCCAGATAATAGAAATAATAAAAAAAATTAAATGAAAAATTTATATAGGCATATAATATATCAAAAGTTGCAGAAAAAGATTTTCTACAACATGGACATTTTTATAAAGTCAAATAAAATCTAGAACAATTCAAATAATTCAAAGAGTGCTTCTGCTCTAATAAAATCCAGTAAAAATCATTTTAAAAATACCAAAATGATTTCAAATTAATTTCTCTCCAATTTTCTGATGTAGGAAATCATGTTACCCTAATTCCCATATATTTTATTTTTGGAGAAAAATAATTGGATTAAAACTCAAATAACTCCAAATTGAAAATAAATTCAAAAGAACTTTGAATTTAATTCTTTGAAACTCCCAACTCATATTACATATAATTTGAAGAAGTCATTTTATCTTCTCTCGGGAAAATCATTGAGTTGCATAAAGTTTCAAAATTGAAATATTTCCAAATGAAATTCAATTATTTTCAAATACCCTTTCATTTAATTTAAATGGAAGAAGTTATATCATCTTCGCTCAAGGGTTTTGTATTTGAAAAGAATTTGAATTCATGGAGATCAGAAAGCAAATATGAAAGTTTGGGAAAGTCCTTTTATTCCCTCTCATTTAACTTTCAAAAAGTTTTGAATTCACTCACTTTCAGTCAATCAATCAAACAATCAATCAAAACTATCTATTTATTATAACATTCCAAAATTTAGAATTTTGGGATGTTACAAACCTACCACCCTTAAAATGAATCTCGTCCTCGAGATTCGGAGAGGCTAGAAAGAAATAGGTTAGGGTTTGGGGGTCTCCTAAAAATCCATCAATCAGCTCCGGGGTCTCGGGTTCTACCACCCTTAGAAACATGGTTACGGTTCCATCAAAACTCATATGCTCCATCCTTATTCTTGATGGGGTCGGTCTTCTCAAATTCTCGGGAAAATTCCTTCTCTGGCTCTTCCGGTAACGGCATAACCTTTTCCTCAATTCTTTTGTCCTTTTCATCTTGGTAAGGTTATTCCGAGACTGGGTCTTCTGTGCTGACGGGTCTGGCGCCACAACTAAACAACTATCGATATCTCATGGTGGTCAACAATTTATGGCTTCTCCTGCAGGAAATGGGTCTGGGTTGAACCTCATCGTATAACCTACGGTTGGCAACAGGTGCCTTGTACAAGGGGAAAATACTTATACCATTCTAAGGCTTAAACAAGGTTTTGATCGTTGTCTCTCTACTATAGGTAAGTCACTCAGATTTACCATCCCTCGTAGCAAGGCGAATAATAAGAGTAAGTCGGTATGGTGATCAATCCATCCCGCACCCAAATCATTACCTTGTATACGGTTTAGCCAATCTCGCATTCTAACACTCAGTCATCCTCACAAGCATTGCAGAATTTCTCTTGTCGACAAACCAAGTTCGGATAAATCCATAGATTCTGCAAGCCAAACAAACATCTATCGTTCCTTCCCAACCCTCAGGTTTTGCGTAAACTCCTATAAGATCGTCTATCGATAAAATCGTAGCTTCCTCCAGGGTTTTTCCTTCAGCGAGAGTGTGTTTGCTTCTTGGCAGGTCCTGGGGCCTGTGGGTTATGGCCCATCTCATCACTTGTCAACCTTGAACTCATCATCTGGGCAACTGATCATTATTCCATCTTCCATCTTCCAAGTATTCTTAAATCCATCCATTTATACTGTCTTCCTTCCTTCTATTGGCACCAAACTAGAACATGATTACTCAGACTCATCATGGAATTCCCATTGATCCATATTTCCTACATCATACCTCCTTTATATCCAATAGTAATTCATATCTTCATCCTCGTGGGATATCCCACATACCGAGATAAAAACTTATACTTATGAAGTCCATACTCCACTTCGTAGAACATCATTATCCTTTCCAGGGTCAAGCGTCCTTACAGGGGAATATTGGCCATCTCTGCATGGCACTTCTTCAACTGGGAAACGTGAAACACATCATGAACGTCTGACAGTTCTTCGGGTGACTCCAATTTGTTGGCCACTTCTCCCATACGCTCCAAAACTTCGTATGGTCCTGCAAATCTCAAGGCTAACTTTCCCTTAACTCCAAATCGTTAATTCCTCGCAGAGGGGACACACGAAGACATGCTCTGTCTCCAATTTCATAGACTACCTCCTTGCATTTTTGAGTCTGCATAACTCTTCTGCCTGGACTAAGCTACCTTCAGTCTATCTCGAATCAACTTAACATTCTCTTCTGACTCCTTGATCACATTTGGTCCAAACAACTGACGGTCTCCAACTTCATCCCACACACTCTTGGGGTATCACACATATCGAGACAAAACTCGTATTCATTTTGTACGAAATCCACTCAGTGGGGTATCCTTATCTTTTCCAGGGGTCAACGGTTCTTACAGGGTACTACCACCCTTAAAATGCTCCAATATTCCATAGACCATATTTCTCATATCCTCGAAAATGGTAAACATCTTTCCTCATAGAGTAACTCATAAAATCCAAATCAGTACCAACACTGCTAACTTTATTGATTCTCAAATTATTACAATCTCATGTTTTTCCATTACATGCCTCAACTCAACACCTCAATATAAAGGAAAATGTTCTCACTACTACTATATTTCTTCTGTTACAAACTCAACCATTTATCACGAGTCTCCTTCTCCTTCGGACAATCTCTGGAAAAGTGCCCTACTTCATTACAATGGAAACATATTACTTCTGGCGGTTTCGAGGTTTCCTTGTGATTATATAGCCGACTTGGGTCCTTGGCTTCCTTTTTGGGCAATTGCTGAGGTAGTGCCCTGACTCCTTGCACCTATAACAGGTGACATGACTCAGATCCTTCCTGGAATCCAATCTTTTTCTCTTTCTGGACTTTTCCATTCCAATCAGGGCTTCTATTTCCTGTGTGTCATATTCTACTTCCTCCGTCGAGAATTCTACTAGGTCCCCATTCATACAATTCTGGGAGATGTGTCCTTCTTCTCCACATGAATAGCAAGACTTGGTGCGGGGTTTAATTGGTTCTTCTTTGGGTGTGTCCTCCACCTCTTCCTTCATCACAAGTTCTTCTAAACTTTCCATAAGGGCTCCTTTCATTGCTTCTCTCTTCTACTGGATGGTTCTTTGTACCATGAGGTAAATGTGACACTGTGCAGGGTAGTGGGTAGTCCCTTCACACAAGAAACAAGTGATCTGCCTAGTTGGGCATTCTTCAGCTGGGTGACTTCCTTCACAATTAGGGCATTCATCCTTGTGTTATTTATGGTTGTATCCTATTTCTCCACAAAGCTTGCATGCACAGGGTTTCTTCATATCCTTTCCATAAGGTTTCAATTTATGGGACACGAACTGAGACTTTAGCAAAGTTAGCTTAAATTCTTTCCAAGTGGTTACTCCTTGCCATCCATTGATGATTTGGTACATCCTCCACCAAGTAGCAGCACCTCTTTCAAAGTATTGAAGAGCATGTTGGGCCATATCCTTTCCGAATATAGGGTTGTTCTCCATATGATCCTCCATGTTCTGAATCCATCGGTCTGTCTCCAATTGACTCATCGGTCCCGAAAATACCAGCTCATCTTCATTCATCCTCTATTGGATCCATGGGTTTTGGGATGAGATTAGAGAGATCAAGAGAGATGCACACAATGCAAACAATAGTTTTGGAAAGACAGATTTTAGTTTGTGGCTGTCGGTAAAACATCAAACAAAATGACAACTCACAATCGTCGCATCTAACGTAGGTATAACAGGGGTTTGGTCTTCTAAAGGTCAACGTCGCCAAACTCTTCAAGTCTTGTTCATGTCTCCGATGGCTTCTTCTGGTCATGCTTGTCATTCTCAAGTTCTTTTGCCAAATCAACTCTGTTGACGCGAAATCTCTCGTGACGTCCTTTAATATTTCTGGAGTTGCATTCCAAACTTCTGGGTTTCAAAATCTTGGTATGAACCACAGTCCTACTGTCTTTCAGTTCCTGACGAATCTCCTATATCTCGAGGTTTTGCTCCTCCAGCTTGGCTACTCTCAGCTTCTGGGTCCGGAGTTCTTCTCAAAATACTTCCTTGTCAAAATACGGCTTCCTGTAAGTCCACCTTAACTTCTTGATGTAACATTCCAGATCCTGGTGATACACTGGCTAAAGTTAAAACTTCATCTTGCTGATAGGTGCTCCATCAGCCTTCTACCATCCAATCCTTCCATGCATCTGCATGCTTAACTCGGCATGGTGACAATAGTATAAGCGGGCGATAACATCATGGATAGCCATGTTTATGCCCATGTCATTACCATGAGCTATCATTCCATAGTTGATATTCTCCTGCCTTGGGGTTTTCCTTGACAGAACTTTGAGTTCTATGCTCCATGTTCCGGTCTTTCTCCAACACACCTTGATCTCGGGTATTGACAATTTCCATAGTCTGCCAAGTTCCATAAGGGTAGCCTTCCTAGATCATAAAAATCTGGGAATTCTTTAGAGCCTTCGAATTCTCCTAGTCTTCGGAGTCTTCAACAATTGTAGTTTCCATTATCACAATGTATGGTAAAACCCTCTTCATTCCGAATGGTCTTAGTTGTCCGATATCTTGTACTTGGAGTGGTCGCATCAGTCGAATCTTCGAGTAGTCAGAAAGGGGAAAGGGTATGGTCTCACTAAAAGGGATATTTGAATAAGCTCAGAAGAGAAGAGAGGTAAAAGATCTTTTTGAAAAAGAGAGCTTTAGAGAAAATCTTTCCTATGGGCTTGCCAGTTTCTAGGGTCACGTCCTACAGTCAACATGTGCTCTGATACCATCTTGTAGCGACCCGACCCGAATGGGACAAGTCTCTGTGCTTACGTGTCATCCCTGGATCGGTATGCTGACACACACAGTACTCGAAGGATTTATAACAGAGGTAAATCACATGTATAAAGTAAGGTAAATACTATTACCTCAATCCAATATAGCGGAAGCAACAAGGTTGTGGATTCCCATCAACACCAACGGCAAAGTTGAGTGTAGAAATCGTAACCCTAACGTATCACTTACTCGTCGTAAGAAACCTGCAACATGAGACGTTGCAGCCTGAAACGGGTCAGTACATTGAATGTACTGGCAAATTCACACCATAGAGAATAATGATGAACAATGGCTATCACTACATGCATATATGGCTGGTGGAAAAGCTCTATGGTTATAATATTTTTGCGAAAAGCCAATTTTTCCCTACTGCAAAGGAATAATTTTACTTAACTATCATGGTGGTTGTTAAACATTGAGAATGGTTGACAGCATTCTCAATCCCAATTAAAAGTAATCATTAACACCCAACAAAATTAATTAAAATAACGTGATGAGATCAACATGAAAATCCAAGAACTAGATACTCAAGACGTCCATAACCGGGGACACGGCTAACCATGATTAGACTATACACTCTGCAGAGGTTTGCGCACTTTTCCCCACAAGACTCGATCGCCTCCGTTTGGTTTCTCGCACTACATGGTGTTTGAGAAACGGATGACCGAGACATAGTCTTTAAGAAGCGCTAGCACCTTACGATCGGGTAGACCGTACCAACCTACAACCCCTACATCAGCTAGTCTACCACTGTAAGAGTTCGCACGACTTAGTCAACTATGCCAGAGCACATAATGGCTTGTGGCTGCACACGGAAGTTTCTAGCATGAATAATCTTATGATCCCTTTGAGCCTGGGTGGCGGTCCAAAAGAAAAACAGGCAAGTCCTGATAGAAACCAGGTGCCTCAATCCACCCAGATGTGTGTTTAAGTTGCCACCTTAAGTAAACCATTAAAATTAACAAACTCACATCTGTCATGGATATCACTCACCCAATCCACGTCTACTAGCATAGCATGGCATAATAAGCAACGTAGAGTAACTCCCAAGGGTTTCATAATAAAACAGGTAATAGGTACTACCTCATCTACTTCTCATCCCACAATTTGATTAGATCCTAATCATGCAGTGTTTGAGGATTGATCTAATGCAATAAAACTGGGTATGAAAGAGGTATGATGAAAGTGTGAACTTGCCTGCAATGTTGATGAAGATGATTCGCACTCAAAACTCTTGATAGATATAATCGTCACACTCCGGTCGATCTATCGTAAGCAAGCAATAGAAACCACACATAAGCAATCACTCAAAAGATCAGAAAGATCGAAGAAGACGATTCAGAAAACATCAAAACCAAGCAAATAACTCTTGTAACATAAAACAATTTCTAACAGTACCAAAATTATGTGAATTTGGCCTTATCAGAAAGTTTAGGTCAAGAGCTTTAATTTGCAAAAAGAATCAACTAAATCGGAGTTACGAAACTCAAGTTATGATCGAACGAGGTTTGAATTCAAAACTGATCAAAGTCAAATTTTAAACTTTCAAAAACATGTTTGAGTTGGATTACTAGATAGAGGAGATCATAACGAAGAAGTGGGCGTTGGTTTAATCTAATTCCGATTAACGAGCAAAAAGTTACGGTCGTTTGAAAACCAGGGGCTGATCTGTAAAAGAAACTACTACAGATAGGTCCCTGGACAGAAAATTAAAAGAAAAAGAAAAAGTCTAAATAGCGAGCCAACGCTAGCGACGAAAATCATTCGCTGCGAGACCTAACCAGCGAACATTCACTAAATAACTAGATTTAAAAGAAAACCGGGTTTTAAAACAGAAAACCGAAGAAAAACCTAAACCCTAAAAGAAAAATAAACCGGACCGGGTGGTTACCACGGCGGCGGCGAGATCCGGCGATGTCGGCGGCGGTTCCGGCAAGGTCGGCGGCGGGGCTGCGCGGCGCGGGCGGCGCTGAAGGCGGCGGTGCAAGGCAAAGTGCGGCGGGGCGGCGCAGCTCGTCGGCGGCAGCGGCGGTTGCTGGCGGCGAGGAGCAGCGAGCTCCGGCGGCTCGGCGAGACGCGGGAGAGGCGGCGCGGCGCGGCAGAGAGAGGGGCGGCGGCGGATCGGGGTCCAGGGGCCCGGGCGCGGCTTTAAATAGAGGGGCGAGGCGGCGCGCTGCCGTGGGCGAGGGGCAGCGACGGCGTGGCGGCGCCGGACTCCAGGAGGAGTCCCGGTCGGGAACGGGAGAGAGGCTGGCGCGCTGGGCTGGGCCTTGGCCTGGCAGGAGCTGGGCCGGCCCAGTTCGGCGGAGGGAAGTATATTTTTTTTTCTTTAAAACAACATTTTCCAGATAATAGAAATAATAAAAAGAAATTAAATGAAAAATTTATATAGGCATATAATATATCAAAATTTGCAGAAAAAGATTTTCTACAACATGGACATTTTTATAAAGTCAAATAAAATCCAGAACAATTCAAATAATTCAAAGAGTGCTTCTGCTCTAATAAAATCCAGTAAAAATCATTTTAAAAATACCAAAATGATTTCAAATTAATTTCTCTCCAATTTTCTGATGTAGGAAATCATGTTACCCTAATTTCCATATATTTTATTTTTGGAGAAAAATAATTTGATTAAAACTCAAATAACTCCAAATTGAAAATAAATTCAAAAGAACTTTGAATTTAATTCTTTGAAACTCCCAACTCATATTACATATAATTTGAAGAAGTCATTTTATCTTCTCTCGGGAAAATCATTGAGTTGCATAAAGTTTCAAAATTGAAATATTTCCAAATGAAATTCAATTATTTTCAAATACCCTTTCATTTAATTTAAATGGAAGAAGTCATATCATCTTCGCTCAAGGGTTTTGTATTTGAAAAGAATTTGAATTCATGGAGATCAGAAAGCAAATATGAAAGTTTGGGAAAGTCCTTTTATTCCCTCTCATTTAACTTTCAAAAAGTTTCGAATTCACTCACTTTCAGTCAATCAATTAAACAATCAATCAAAACTATCTATTTATTATAACATTCCAAAATTTAGAATTTTGGGATGTTACACAAATAGTGGTGATTTATTTTCTTATACTAACAGATCTCATGAGTTTTTTGTTGAGTTTTGTGTTGTGAAGTTTTCAAGTTTTGGATAGAGATTTGATGAACTACGGAATAAGGAGTGGCAAGAGCCTAAGCTTGGGGATACCAAAGGCACCCCAAGGTAATATTCAAGGACAACCAAGCATCTAAGCTTGGGGATGCCCCGGATGGCATCCCCTCTTTCATCTTCAATCCATCGGTAAATTTACTTGAGGCTATATTTTTATTCACCACATGATATGTGTTTCGCTTGGAGCGTCTTGTATGATATGAGTCTTTGATTTTTAGTTTGCCACAATCATCCTTGCTGTACACATCTTTTGAGAGGGACACGCACGAATCGTGATTTATTAGAATACTCTATGTGATTCACTTATATCTTTTGAGCTAGGCAGTTTGCTCTAGTGCTTCACTTATAGCTTTTTAGAGCACGGCGGTGGCTTTATTTTATAATTGAACTATCATGCTTCATTTATATTATTTTGAGATTCTCTAAACAGCATGGTAATTTGCTTAGGTTATGAATTTAGTTCTAATATGGGCATCTAAGAGGGATATAATAAAAACTTCCATATAAAGAGCATTGAATACTATGAGAAGTTTGATTCCTTGCATTTGTTTTGAGATATAAAGATGGTGATATTAGAGTCATGCTAGTGAGTAATTGTGGATTGGTAGAAATACTTGTGTTAAAGTTTGTGATTCCCGTAGCATGCACGTATGGTGAACTGTTATGTGATGAAGCCGGAGCATGATTTATTTATTGATTGTCTTCCTTATGAGTGGCGGTCAGGGACGAGCGATGGTATTTTCCTACCAATCTATCCCCCTAGGAGCATGCGAGTAGTACTTTGTTTTGATAGCTAATTATTTTTTTGCAACAAGTATGTGAGTTCTTTATGACTAATGTTGAGTCCATGGATTATACGCACTCTCACCCTTCCACCATTGATGGCCTCTCTAGTACCGCGCAATTCTCGCCGGTGCATTAAACCCATCATATACCTTCCTCAAAAAAGCCACCATACTATGAGAAGTTTCGTTTATTGACACGCTTCATCATTGTCATATTGCTTTGCATGATCATGTAGTTGGAATTGTATTTGTGGCAAGGTCACCGTTCATATTTTTTATACATGTCACTCTTGATCATTACACATCATGGTACACCACCGGAGGCATTCATATAGAGTCATATTTTTGATTTGTAAGTAAATAGGAGTGTGATGATCACCATTATTAGAGCATTGTCCCATGTGAGGGAATGATGATGGAAGCTATGATTCCCTCACAAGTTCGGATGAGTACCCGGACTTTACAAAAAATAAAAGAGGCCAAAGAAGCCCAAACAAAAAAATGAGAGAAAATAGAGAAAGGGCAATGTTACTATCCTTTTACCACACTTGTGCTTTAAAGTAGTGCCATGATCTTCATGATAGAGAGTCTCCTAATTTGTCACTTGCATATACTCGTGGGAATTTTTCATTATAGAACTTGGCTTGTATATTCCGATGATGGGCTTCCTCAAATTGCCCTAGGTCTTCGTGAGCAAGCGAGTTGGATGCACACCCACTTAGTTTCTTTTTGAGCTTTCATACACTTATAGTTTTAGTGCATCCGTTGCATGGCAATCCCTACTCACTCACATTGATATATATTGATGGGCATCTCCATAGGTTGTTAATACGCCTAGTTCATGTGAGACTTTCTCCTTCTTTTGTCTTCTCCATAATCACCATATTCGATTCCGCCTATAGTGCTATATCCATGGCTCACGCTCATGTATTGCGTGAAAGTTGAAAAAGTTTAAGAACACCAAAAGTATGAAACAATTGCTTGGCTTGTCATCAGGGTTTTGCATGATTAAATACTTTGTGTGATGAAGATGGATCATAGCCATTGTAGGAATAACTTTCTTTGGCCATGTTATTTTGAGAAGACATTATTTCTTTATTAGTATGCTTAAAGTATTATTGTTTTTATGTCAATATTAAACTTTTGTTTTGAATCTTATGGGTCTGAATATTCATGCCACAATAAACAAGATTACATGGATAAATATGTTAGGTAGCATTCCACATAAAAATTTCTGTTTTTATCATTTACCTACTCAAGGACGAGTAGGAATTAAACTTGGGGATGCTTGATATGTCCCCAACGTATCTATAATTTTTCATTGTTCTATGCTATTATATTATCTGTTTTGGATGTTTTATATGCATTAATATGTTATTTTATATTATTTTTGGGACTAACCTATTAACCTAGAGCCTAGTGCCAGTTCCTGTTTTTATTGTTTTTGAGTTTTACAGAAAAGGAATATCAAAGAGTCCAAACGGAATAAAACTTTCCGAATGATTTTTCTTGGACCAAAAGACACACACAAGACTTGGGGAGAGGGCCAGAAGGGTCTCGAGGGAACCACAATCCATCAAGGCGCGCCCCTGGCTTATGGGCCCTCGGGAGTCCACCGACCTCCATCTCAGCTCTATAAATCCTAAAATATTCCCAAACCAGCAGAAGCGTCCACCAAAATACTTTCCCACCGCCATAACCTTATGTTCCTGTGAGATCCCATCTTGGGGCCTTTTCCCGCACCCTGCCGAAGAGGGATTCGATCATGGAGGGCTTCTACATCTACCCTGTTGCCCTTCCGTTGAAGCGTTAGTAGTTTACCACAAACCTACGAGCCCATAGCTAGTAGCTAGATGACTTCTTCTCTCTCTTTATCTTCAATACAATGTTCTTGGAGTTCTATCCGATGTAATATTCTTTGGCGGTGTGTTTGTCGAGATTTGATGAATTGTGGATTTATGATGAGATTATCTATAAATATTATTTGAGTCTCTTCTGAATTCTTATATGCATGATTTGATATCTTTGTATTTCTCTACCAATTATCGATTTGGTTTGGCCAACTAGATTGGTTCTTCTTGCAATGGGAGAGGTGCTTAGTTTTGGGTTCAATCTTGCGGTGTCCTTACCCAGTGCAAAGTAGGGGTAGCGAGGCACATATTGTATTGTTGCCATCAAGGATAAAAATATGGGGTTTTCATCATATTGCTTGAGTTTATCCCTCTACATCATGTCATCTTACTTAAGGCGTTACTTCATTCTTACGAACTTAATACTCTAGATGCATGCTGGATAGCGGTCGATGAGTGGAGTGATAGTAGTAGATGCAGGCAGGAGTTGGTCTACTTGACACGGACGTGATGCCTATACTCATAATCATTGCCTTGGATATCATCATTACTTTGCGCTTTTCTGTCAATTGCTCAACATTAATTTGTTCACCCACCGTATGTTTTCTTTTAATAGAGAAGCCTCTAGTGAAACCTATGGCCCCTAGGTCTATTTTTCATCATATATTTTCAGATCTATAAACCAATAAACCCAAAAAACACCTTGTTGTAGTTTATTTACTTTTATTTTTTACGTTTTAGCAATCTTTTATATCCATCTCTATGAGATATCATCCTTGCAAGTGATCGTGAAGGGATTGACAACCCCTTTATCGTGTTGGGTGCAAGTGTTTGATTGTTTGTGCATGTACATAGATTGGAGACTTGCGTGTACCTCCTACTGGATTGATACCTTGGTTCTCAAACTGAGGGAAATACTTATCTCTACTTTGCTGCATCACCCTTTCCTCTTCAAGGGAAAAACCAATGCAAGCTCAAGAAGTAGCACCAGCAGAGCTGGCCGGAGCCTGGAGGAGACAGGTATAGTAGGGTACGAGAGCAGGGAGTTGTGACCTGGGAATAGTCGAGACGATCGAGGGCCGGGGTTGCAAGTATGAAAGGATATTTGATGCCTCAGACGGTGTAAACTGCAATGGGGAAAAACTAGTGCTAATAAGTTGTCAGTAATAATTAATGACTGCATGATTTCCTACATGGAAGGAAAATGTTGTGGCGCCATCATCGTCCGATCTAGGGTTTCCCCTGGTGCTCCGGGCGTCCCCAGTGCTGGATTCGTGGTTACATTGGTTTGGACTGCCTCTCTAGTTAGTGGGCTTAGCTGTGTCTTTTGCTTGTTCGGGCCAAGCACCTTATCTCTCTTCTCTTCTATTTTGGACACCGTATTCACACCTTGCGTTTGTGCATCTGTCGTATCTCACTTGTACTCATTCTCTGTTCTTCTATCAATAAAAAGATACGCTAGGGTTCCAAAAAACTACCGGTTTTTATTTTTTCACTAATAACTACCAACTTTGGGGTCCGCTGTTTCATAAAAAACAAATGACTGGGTGTTTAAATTTTAAACCGTTTGTTTGACACCTGTGGCCCACCCATCAGGTCCACATGGCATAAAAGTCAACACTGTTAGGTTGACCGTTCATTGGATATGACAGGTGGGCCCAAATTTTTATAAAAAGCAATTGCGTCCCTATATTTTTCAAAAAAGCAATCAGGTCCCTATAATTTCCTTTAAAAAGCGACCAGGTCCTTGTAAAGAAAGGAAAAAAGCAATCAGGTCCCTGGGCCGATCCGGCTCGACCTCTCTCCCGCAACCTGTAGCCGTCCTCTCCCTAGAATAGCCGCCCACTCCCCTGCATCCCCTCCCCAGCCGGTGACCTGAGGAGGCCGAGCTCCAGGACATTGACTAGGGATGCGCGACCAGCACCAGGGCCTCAGGCGGCTCACGTCCAGCACCACGCGGCGGCTCCCCATTGGTGCGGCCTCGGGCGGCTTACGGCAAGCAGCGTGCGACGGCTCCCTGCAGAGCCTCATACTTGCAAAGCAGGGGCAGCGAGTGGCTGGTGGGCGCAATAGGTGGTGGAGATGAGCGGCCACACCAAGGGTAGCGAGGAGCCGGGGATAGCAGCAGGTAGCGGCGCACAAGAACCAGCACGCATAGCTCTTTGTGCGCTCTTCCCTTGGCCATGTCCGTCTATAGCAGCCAGCGAAGGTCGACTTGGGTAGGATGCTTCCTTAGACAGGTCAGTCTGCCAGGGGAGGAGGGAGACGGGCTGCCCGTCGGCGACATCACTCTAGCCACCGGTCGGTCAGCCATGGTGGCGAGCATGCGTGTCGAGCACGAGGTCCTCCATGGCTGAGGGCGAGCGGCGGGAGGAAGAAAGAGAGACAGAGGAGAAGAAAACAGGGTGAGCAAGGAAGATATCGGTGTTGACATTTTATGCCACGTCAGCTCCAACGACTGGGCCATCCTTGTCATAATCACGATCAATTTTAAAGCACTCGATCATTTGGGGGTTTTGAACAGCCGACCCTAAAGTTGGTAGTTATCAGCAAAAAAATTAAAATTAGTAGTTTTTTGGAACCCTAGCGCGAACTGTAGTAGTTTTATGCTATTTACTCGAATTGAAGGGAGTAATAGGTGGGGTTTCCATCATATGGATGTATGTCTCCCTTACGTAAGTAGGGTGCGCCTATAACTCACTTATAGCAGGTAACCTTCCGACTCGACGAAGTCGCGCGAGCGTATGGGCCGGCCCAGTGCGCGGGAGGCCACTGCCTCTTTTTTTCATGTTTCTAATTTTTTTTTCATTTTTTACTTTTGTTTATACTTACGAATATTCTAGATAAATATATTACAAAATATTTTACATTAAACTTTAAAAAATTCTAAGCAAGCATTTCAAAAATGTTAAATGTACATAGAGAAAAAGTTTCTCATGTATACCAAAAATGTATACAAAAAATTAAGATGTGTAAAAAAAGTTAATCATGTATTTAACAAATATTAATCGAAGCATTTGAATTTTTTGAAAACAAGTATTTAGAAAATGTTAAACAGGCATTTAGAAATTGTTAAATGTGTATACAAAAATGTTGACCATGTATTAAAAAACTTCTAAAATTGTCATTTGGTTTTATATGAAAAATGTTAAATGTGCACAAAAAAAATTAATCATATATTCAAAAAATATTAATCAAACATTTGAAAAAATATTAAATGTGTACAGTATAAATGTTGACCATGTATTGAAAAAATGTTAAACTAGTATTTCAAAATTGTTAATCAAGGATTCGAAAAAAGAAAACGTAAAATATGTACACAAAAAATGTTGACCTTGTATTAAAAAATGTTATCAGGTATTTACAAAATGTAAATCAAGCATTTGAAAAATTTTAACTGTATATTGACAAAATATGGACCATGTATTCAATAAATGGTAATCAATAAATCTTATTCTTGTACTTTAAAAATATTAAACATGTATATTATAAAAATGTCTATTAGATATATACCGAAAATTTGTGTAGAAAAACAATGAAATAAAGAATAGCAAAAGAAAATAAAAAACCAGTAAAATAGAGAAAAAAATGAAGGAAAACGGTGAAAAAAAGAAAAATAAAAAAACCAGTGAAAACCCAACGCTTTTTTCTTTAACAAGGTCGTGACCTTCTAATTAAATATGAACAAGGTGGTGGACAAGTGGCTAGCAGTGCAACGCTACAGCTAGGACATCGTGGCCTCGTGGGATTGATTCATGAGTGACCCTTTTTCTCTAGTGTATTTATTTTAGTGTGAATGGGCCGGACGAAAACTATAGACGTGCTTCAGGCGAGACCAAAGGAAGACTTGCTATAAGCGAGGTATAGCCTCTCCGATGTAAGCGAGAGCGTACAATGGCAGAGGAAGAGAAGGAAACCAGTCGCTCGCTCGCCTGGGTGGTTGGGCTGCAGGCCCATGGGGATGGAAGGGAAGAAGGGACAAAACAGAATTAGAAAGTGGTTGGGCTGCGGCCTGGGAAAGAGAAGAAAAATATTAAGATACAAAGAAAATCGGAAAAACCGAACTCTTCACAGCCCCAACAAAATCGCAAAAATCGAATGCGTCAATGCCCATGGCCCTATTGCGGTCGTGGCCACGACGCTCGCCATAATTAATCCCACGCACACTACGGCCCACCCCATGGCCCTATTGCGGTCGTGGCCACGACGCTCGCCACAATTAATCCCACGCACACTACGGCCCTCCCCATCGCAACAGCTCCAACATTTAGGAACCCTACCATGACACCGCAATTCACCACCGCGACGACTGCAATTGCGACGTCGTGTCGACAAATCTACGGCTGTTGAGCGAATAAAAATGTCACCGCCGCCATGTCAACCACTCAACATCCATCGAACCCCGGCAGAATGAACCCTATAGAAAACAGAGCGGTGGCAGGGGAGCAGTGTACGCCTTAGCCCAATGCTGGAGCCGATGAACAACTTGATTCCGAAAGATCAAAGACGCTCGAATTGCTAGCAGAAACGAATAAACCATACTGAATCACCTATGGGGCGGAGTGGCGAGACGGGTTAGGAAAAGATGAGGGACTGGCGTTAGTGGAGCGAGGGAGGGGGATATAGGGAACGTTCGCTCAGCCGACAGTTAGCGCAACGCCTCACATGATGATCCTCACGCCAAGATCCGTGCGATGCATCCGAGGGCGCAGAGCGCGTTCACACAAGATCAATATAGAACTAACGTCAGTTCTATAGTGTTCAGGACATTATTACTGACTCAACTTTGTTCAGGACATTATTACTGACTCAACTTGCCTAGCTAGCAGTGCCCAGTTGCTTGGGACAAACAACTGAGGTTTTTACTTGACAATTATATTAGCAGAAAAAAGAACATCCACATTGACAATATTTAAAACCAGTTGGATTAATTTAGGAGATGCATTTACTTGACAATATATATTAGTAGAAAAAAGAACATCCACACTGACAAGATTTAAAACCAGTAGGATTAATTTAGGATGAATTCTATGGTCGGAAAAATTTGTATACAGCCGAACAGATAGCATTGCATTTTATTTTCTAGGGAAGCCATACACCACCCAGAACAATCGAACATTCGCTTCCCTTTGGTATTGTCGTAAGTAAACACTGACCTCATATTATTCGCAAAAAAAAACACTGACCTCATACAGCTTGAGAAAGGAATCATGAAGTTTCTGGCATGCCTAGATTTTTCATAGCAAGGAAGGATGCATTTCAAAGCTTCATCACATGCTATCACATTATGTGAAGATCCACTATTTCAATCAGGACAGTAACCACAAAGAAGGTAATGCAAATTGTGTGTAATGCAAACAATACAAAGAAGGTAATGCAAACTGTGTGTAATGCAAACAATACAAAGAAGGTAACTGCAGCTCCCTCCACATTTTTCACATCCGGGCTTGGGACCGGCAAAGGCAGTGTTAAACCACAACAATACAAAACACAAATTATACAACAACATCAACCATTCAAGCAAAGCATACAGGACACACAATCAAGCAAATGCAATATCAATGCAGCTCCCTCCACATTTTCACATCCGGGCTTGGGACCAACAAAGGCAGTGTTAAACCACAACAATACAAAACACAAATTATACAACAACGTCAATCATTCAAGCAAAGCATACAGGACACACAATCAAGCAAATGCAATATCAATGCAGCTCCCTCCACATTTTCACATCCGGGCTTGGGACCGGCAAAGGCAGTGTTAAACCACAACAAACAAAACATACAACACCAATCATTCAAGCAAAGCATTCAGGACACACCATCAAGCAAAGCATACAGGACACACCATCAAGCAAATGCAATATTAATTCAAACACACACACAAGCAAAGCATACATGACACACCATCAAGCAAAGCATACAGCACACACCATCAAGCAAATGCAATATTAATTCAAACACACACACACACAAGCAAAGCATTCAGGACACACCATCAAGCAAAGCATACAGGACACACCATCAAGCAAAGCATACAGCACACACCATCAAGCAAATGCAATATTAATTCAAACACACACACACACACACACAGAGTCACAGTCACACACAGATTCAGTCACACACACAGTAACAGTCACACATACACTGTCACAGTCACACACAGTCAGTCACACACACAAGAGATAGAAAGGACACAAACAGAAAGCAAATACTACAAGCAAGACTCATGACGTAAGTTGTTTGGCATGCAGTACCTTCCAGGAATAACTTTTGCTATTTCTGCTCATTTATTCCCAAATACCTGATGGCATTAATCAGTGCATGTTCCTCCTCAGTAGTCCAAGCATCATTCCATATGTTTGGATTCAGATGATTATGCCACCTAAGATGTTTTGAATGAATTCAAAAATCAGCTTCCTATTAACAACTAAGATGTTTTGAATGAATTCAAAAATCAGCTTCATATTAACAACTGCATCACCTAGACCAAATGTGTTTCCCTAGCAGCCATAACTTGATTGAAGAATAGAGCAACCGTCTGAAGAAAGAAGAACAAAATAGTTAGCACGTACTTCGAATAGAGAAAGAGACGCCAAGAAATAACAAGTTACTCAAGGCAATTACCTGTTCATTAGTGATCGGAGGAAGTCCACCGAAGTAAACACGCCGAGCATGCCGAGTAACCTAAGAAAAGAGTGGTCAGACATACGCATCAGAGAACAAGAAAAATCTCAAGCACAAAACAAAAAATTGAGCATACCTGCTGTGTCATGGCAGTGGCTGCATAGCAAGTGGATCGATGCAAAGGGAAGAAAGAATTAGAAAGTAATAACAAAACATTTTGAATAATAAAGAAGCGTAATAGATCATAGGTGGGTTCATTCTGCCATCACCAAATAAACTACAAATCAGAGTGAATCTGGTCGCGTTGTGATGACAGAATGGACTATCCATGATTTGAGTACTAGCTACACTAAATCATAAAAGGAGCACAATAGTCACCTGTACTAGGGCGGATAAATTGAACATGTTCAGGAGCATGTTCGGAAACATCCCAGGATCAGCAGGAGGAAGTTCTGGAAGCTGACCTGCAATGCATCAACAGATACTAGTGTGTTTACCTTGCACATAGGGGGAAAATGCATTTCAGCAAACCATATAAAAATAAAACAATCAAAAAATACCTTGCAATGAGACTATTGTGTTAGTCCATACTTGTTTACAAGGTCAATAATTTTGTCATCTTCCTGTAGAAAAAATATCATAAACATAACTATAAAATGTGCAAGATGTTTTTTTTCTCGAGCAAAGTCAGGAGTGCAATGACAAACCTCTTGAGTCCAAGGACCTTTGATGAGTTCAGTGTTAAAGAACCTTCTGCCATGGATGTAAGCATTGCACCTCTGTCCTATCCGGAAATAATTCAGCAGGGTAGGTAGATACTGACACAATATGTGAGCTCACCACACTTGCATATACAGAACAACGTCCAAAGAAGTATGGCGTTACAATATTACTAGCTAAATGTGGGATATGCATTCATAAAGTATTACCGGCCGTAAGATAAATATTGTGTACAAAATTGAAAGGAGTTAAATTCGAGAAGGATTACCATACAAACACATACCAGGTTGATGAGTGATCCACAGCTTCAGTTCAAACACAAGAAGCACACCATCAGAACCATAACAAATCAAATTAGCCATTATGAAAACCTCCATCCACCCTGGATTCTATATATACATCATTCTGAGCACAAACATCATACTTGTGGCAGGAAAATATACATCAATGAATTGAAGAGTGTCCAAAGGGCAATTGATACTACCAACTACAGAGGTATGTAGGTCATAAAATTACATGCCCATGACCTTATAGAAATTTCCATGCATTATCAGGTGCGAATAGGTAGTTATGGAGCGCTTGCACAATGACACACAGTCACAGTCAACACACACACATACACAGTCACAATCAATACACAGTCACAGTCATAAAACGACACACAATCACAGTCAACACACACGCACACACACAATGGAGCGCTTGCACACAAGAAACGGACAAAGAAACACACACAATCAGTCACGCACACAAACAGTCAGTCACACACAGTCACACAGACACAATGGAGTGCTTGCACACAAGAAACAAACATAGATAGGATGAAACTAATCAAAGACATGAGAAAAAGTAAACTATTTGTTCAAGCTTCCCATTCAGAACCTTCAACTCTGCATTATTTTAGTTCTTCAATTCCAAACTCTCTCTGCATTACCCAACTACCAGCCAGGAGGCCACTACTGTCATATAAACAAAGACAGGTGTAAGAGAGCCAGAGAGCAAATTAGGAGGTACCTTTTCTTTATCACCAAATTTCAGAGTCTGCACGTACCAAAATTGTATTTTGTGTCACAAGATGAACCTAAAGAACTCACCAGGAAAATACTCAAATTAACAGATCAAGTGAATCATGGAGAACATCATGTAGAATAGTTGTCCAACAAATCCAAAGCAATTCAAGTATATATGTAGATAATCAGAGCTCATGTACATGCAAACCTTTCCCTCCCATAAGGTGATAAATTTGCAAGCTGAAGATCAAAATTCGATTACCTTAGTTGGTAAAACAGAAATCGATAGGAACCCTGAGCAGTCCTTGGCATACTATCAGAATTACCGGTCCTGGAAAGAGCAACATACTATCAGCATGAATACATAATCTTGTGAAGTGAACAAGGAAAACATGGCTAAATAAGCGTTTTGGGACTACAGACATTAGCATCACAAAATGTAGAAAACATAAATATACCTGCGCTGTAACTCATCAGTGTCCTTAGCAACACAAGGAAGAGCAAATGTGAAATTTGTCTATATCCTACCTGAAATACTTAGAAAAGCATTATTCCAGTGAATGGACAGCAGTAATACAAAAAAAAAATATGATATCCACATAAGAGATAATGAAACACAGATATCACAAAAAATGTATTGTCAAACACCACGGTATACATGATTATTATGATAAGAAAAAAAGGAACAAAAACAGGGAAAAGGATGCTGTGATGAGTGAGTGAGATATATAAGATAGGCATGAGATGCATTGGATGCCAAATCGGCCACACAAAGGAGTGGAAGCCAAGCAAGTGAGTGTTACAAGAGTCAAAACTTTTCTGCTCAGCCTATCATCATCTATCAGTAGGAGAGAGGCCTGACCAGTGCACATCTCTGGATCCCTGCCTGCTCGAAACGGCCTAAATGGTTTGCATCCCTGAACACATCCCCATATATGGGGAGACGACATTGGAACACAAGCAAAGCATGAATAAGAAACCAACTGGACAGACCATATAAGCACAGTAACACAATCAGAATCACCCCATCCAAGCAGTCAAACACAGTCACACACAGATAATGGAGCACTTGCACACATGAAACAGACAAAGAAACAAACATAGACAGGGGCACATCACACACACAGTCAGACACACACAATGGATCGCTTGCACACAAGAAACACACAAAGAAACATAGATAAGGGTACAAACAGAAAGCTAATAGATGCAAGAACGAAGTAAACTCAGAAAGCTATAAAGAAGTTCCAGAAACCGAATGAGTAAACTGATTTCTGTAGAGGGGTGAGGGTAATTCAGATCTTCATTCCTGAAAACAGGAAGCTAGTTAGATCATCATCACTACATCACTACCCACAAGTTTGTAGGCACAGAGACACATGCTTATTCTTGTCACAAAGTCTAGGCAAAGCAAGAAAAGCATTATTTCAGTGACTGGACAGCAGTAATTGATATCATATCGCATGCATAATTGAGTTAGTGAACCTCAAAAGGGAACAAAGAACAGTAGAAATGTATTGTCAAACACCATGGTAAATGATTATGATAAGAAAAATTGACAGCGTGAATGTTCATGCACACGCAAAAGAAATACGACTTACGAACAAAACCTCCTTGCGTTGAACATAAATTAAATTAAAAAATTAGCAGATTCACACTATATTAGGTTACAACCAGGTTATAAACAAACATAGCATAAAATCTATATGCAATCCAAATCCTAATCACGCCCAGGCTTCCCAAGTGCATGGCTTACATAGTGACAAATACAGAAGTCAGCGTTCTTGATATTTCAACTAGAGTGAGTACGAAATTTGCTCCGTAAAATTTAACAGGACAAACAAAAGGAACATGACAAAAGTGAGCAGCATTGATAAGAATCGTGTGATGAGCGTGCTTTCACAGATAAATAAACTCTGGAATTATGCTCACAGCAGAATCATATGACCAGGTGTGCAATGACAAGATTCTGGAGTTATGCTACGCAATCTAGAAGACTAGCAGCACCTCATCTAGTACTCCTATATGAAAATGGAAATAGCAACACGAGGAATAAAAGAAGGAAACCTTGTCCTACAGTAGCAGCAGAAGGTGTTCAATTAGTAAGCAGCAAGCCACATGATTTGCACTCTTTTAGAACTTTCGGCTATGCCTGCCTGCTCGAAATGGCACCCCTGAACACACATCAGCATATATGGGAACATAAACAGAGCATGATAGGAAGTAACCAACCAATTGAATTGAAAAGAACATAAATTAACACCCATCAGAACAAAATCACCCCTGCATCTAGCCTGACGAAAGTGAAACAAGCTAGCCGTTTGAGATCAGACAACAACCGACGAACAACACAGGAGCCTAGGAACCGATCTGAACTAGCACGCCAAACTGACAACTGCTCTCCGTCTCTCCATCTTCGGCCGGAACCCAATTTCAAAACCAAGACCCGACCATTCCTGTAACGCTCGCGGCGACACGAACACAAAATGCGGGATCCAAAGTGTCTCTCAGATAACAGAAGCGCACGCAGAAATTTCTCGATAGCAAACCAGACGGGAGACCCTCGACGAGACAGGACCAAGAACATGCGAGCGCGTCGGGGCAACTGCGAGGACGAGCAAAACGAAAACGGCCGACGGCGTGGACGAGCAGAACCAAATCAGAAGCGACTCTAAACCGACGACGGCGGGGAAGCGCAAAATCAACTCAGAAGCGACTCTAAACTGACGAACTGCACACCAGCAAAATCAAATTGGACGCGGTCCTACACGGGCGACGGTGAAAACGAGCAAAATCAAATCAGGCGGGGTTCTCTAGTTATCTAAACCGGCGACGGCGACGGTGACGGCGAGCAAAATCAAATCCGGACGCGACTCTAAACGGGCAAAAGGACGAGCAAAATCAAATCCAGACGCTGTTCTAAATGGGCAAATCGATCGAGGAGGACGAGCAAGATGAAATCTGGCTCGAGGAGGACATACGCACGGCCCGGACGAAGGGTGGAGGAGCAGCGGACCGGCCAGAGCGCGGCGAGGAGGAGGAAGGCGCGGCCGGGGCGAAGAGAGGAGGTGGAGGAGCGGACCGGGCAGGGCGCGGCGAGGAGGAGGAAGGCACGACCCGGGCGAGGAGAGGAGGAGCAGACCGGGCAGTGCGCGGCGAGGAGGAGGAAGGCATGGCCCGGGCGAAGCGAGGAGGAGGAGGAGCGGGCCGGCCAAAGGGCGCGGCTTTATAGCCGGGGCAGAGGCGGTGGCGGCAGCCGGAGCCTTGTCCTTCGCCGGGGTGCGCGTGGCGTGGCGGCGGGAAATAAAAGGAAAGTGGAGCTGGTGGGTTTGTGATGGATGGAAGGATCTGGAGCGGGCAGGGGCAGGGGTAGGCGTGCGAGGTCGGCTGCTGTGCGGTGCTTCCGTCTAGAATTGGGGGCAGACAGGGGAATTCCTTACGGTTGTGATGCCCATCCACTTCGTGTCTTGGGAATGTTTTTTTGTTATTCTCAAAAAGAAAATGTTTCTTTAGTAGTACAGTTCATGGCATACCATAACATATTAGGCCATCACAAATGCTGACCATAAAAGGGATAATATATGTTGACATTGATACGGTCGTCCAACCATGGCCACGTACATTTCAAACCATATTTAAACAGGTCGGACGAAATACATGCAAATTGAACGATTTTTATCTAACTTCGACAATTTTTTTTATACATTTCTGGCATATTTCATTAGATAAAAGCGACCGGACCTAAACTTAGTCTAAATCTAAGATGGTGCACATCCTCGAGTCATTATTATCCAGTTTCGTGCACATCTCGGGCGGCTGTGTCCATGTCCGACGGCCAGCTGAGCCACACGGAGTGAAAGTGCGGCCGCCGATGTGCAAGAGTAGAACATGGGACACTGGATCGGCTCACGGGACTCGAGGCCTCGCCGCTCGCGCCCTACTACTCCTCGTCGGGGTCTGCAGCCTGTCCATCACCGGTTCACGTGAGATCGATGATGGACATGGACAGATGTGCCTCGTTGTGGAACCGACACCACCGAAACTTCATTGGCGGCGCTAAGGGTGCGCAGCTGCCGACATTCTCGTCCGCGATCGCCTGCGCCACCTCCACGTCCGACTATGTCGCGACCGCATTGCACGCGGCGCGACCGGGCGCGACCTTGTACAAGATCCTTTGCTTGGTGACGAAGTTGGGGTTCTCCACGGCCTTGGCCGCCTCCGCCGCCTCCATGTCGGTCTGTGTTGCAGGCAGCATGAGTGTCGCAGTCTTGTACAACACCTTTGCTCAGTGATGAAGTTGGGGTTCTCCGCGGCCTTGGCCGCCTCGGCCTCCTCGCTCACGAGCTGGTCGTATATTTGGCCTTCTGTCAGCCGATGTTGCTTAAGGAGGGAAAAGTTGTACCATGTTCCTCCTGCGCCTGCCGGAACTCTGACATCGACTGTGGCGCCGGCTGCTGCTCCGCCATGGCATCCTTGAAGTGCACCTTGCGCATGCTCCATGATCAAGACGGCATGGAACAGGGCTAGCAAAGGCGTCGACTCGTCGTCAGAGGCTGTCTTCATCATCGGGTCATCGTCAGAGACCTCCGAGGAGTAGGCCGGCAGGCCGACCTCTATCCGCCTCACACGGCAACTATGTCAGCCAGCTGCAAGGGTGGCCAGCTCGTGCTTATGCTCTGTTGAGAGGCTCTCCAACAATGCACTAGAGCTCACGTCATGGCGGAGGTGGTCCACAGAGGTGGATGTGAAATGGACGTGGTGTGGTGTGGTTTGTGCCGAGTGTGACTTGGTGTAAATGGCAGACACCGGCCAGCCCAAGCGGTGGCGGGGTGTGTCAATGCGGGCGCCAGAGTTGGCTTCGCGGCCGGTGTGCCTGTATAATGACGGTAGGCAAACAGACGGCAACCTGCTTCAAGTGGCAGATATACATCCTGTCCCGTTCAGTAATATCTCTACGACATTAAACAGGTGCGAACATCGGACGCGGCGCAAAGCGGTGCTCTCGACCGACGCATCACTTCAATGACGGCATAAATGAGAGGTCATGTTCGCTCTAGGCCGGCATGAATGCGGCGCTTGTGTTCTGGAATGGCTTGAGCAATGGCACCCGCTTCACGCGGAAGAGATTTTCGGGTCGGTCCGGGGTCTCCTTCGCGTACGTGCCAGCAATCTCGCAAAGCCATATAGGTCTTAAGAAGATCATAATATGTACTTCCCTTGACCACTTGAAGACAGATCGATCTTAGGAAGATCATTGCCTACTCCTCAGTAGCCATATGAATTTGGTGACTATTGGTATGTTTAGTCGGGCGGCGGCCGTTAGGTCACCTATTTTGAATTATGGACACACAAGCAAGGCCAAAACATGTGTGTCAGGCATGTGACCCAACACCTACTAGCAAAAGGGGAGAAAACTTAGCATGTCGCAACAAAAGCATCGATGCCTGTTTAGCCAACACTGCGTGATTAAAGAGTTGTAAATGTCAAAAACTCATACCACCACAAGGTTTGGGCGGATCATGCATTCCCAGAAGATCTAGTGGGTGCAATGGTTATCTTTGCTTGCACCCCGTTAAAACTCTCTCATGATTTTTCAGGAGTTCTTCATAAAGGCCCGGGAAGTTTAAAGACATCCATCAAATAGGTCGAACGGGATTGCATAACTACCTTGATGAGGATTTCTTTGCCGCCTTTAGACAATTCTCTGTATTGCACCATTCCTTTCAGAAGTTGCGCTTGGATGATGTGAAAATTCCATCATGCCATTCAGCCCATTGGTGTAGGGAGCCCCAAATTTTTTGCTCAAATTATACTTGTGTAACCCTGCATCACAACCTTGACATCATCTTGTACATCGCTAGGGCAAGCTTTCCCATGCATGAGACCACTTGTGTCAACATTTCCCAACTAGCATGTCCATTGGGCATGTTGATCCCTTGGTGCACCGCCGACCTTGCTCGACCTCTGCCTTAAAAAAAGAGCATGAGGAATTTTTTTAATTTTTAGGACATATATGTATATATGTTAATATTTGCAGCTACTAAGGGGCGATAAACAATGGGATAATCACGTTGGTAAGGCGAACATAATGACTTCAATTCATTTAGGACCCGAATATTCAGCGAACATCAGCTTTTAGGCATGATAAATCATACATATTTAATGGCAAATTATGTTCGTCGAGAATGGAAAATTTAGTTGGCAAGCATGGCAAATCCGCTTTTAGATTTTATTTTGCCAGGAAATTGTTGTGCTTGCAAACTAAAATTGCCATCATCTCGCCAAATATAAATTGCCATGAAAACGTTAGATTTGCCATGCCTAGAAATTTGACGTCAGATTTTTATCCTTTTTGTTCATTTAATTTAACCCTCATCGGATTAAGGAGAAAATTTTCAGGCCTAACAAATGTTGGGTTTTTTTTGTGGATAAAAACTACCGTTGGTTTTAAATACATTCCCACACGAATATGAGTTTATTGTGAAATTCAGCATGTTTATAATGTACATAGATGTTCTTTCTTTGCGAAGGGGTACATCGATGTTCAAACCTACTGTATTTTTCTTAGAATTATTGAAAACTATCAAATATAATGTTCGTGAAGTTATCGTTATTATCCTCGCAAAAAAATCTGTAAACATTAATTAGTACTCCTACTTTCTGTTTAAAACTAATTGTTACTTCTTTTGAGAAAAAAATACTACTCCACAAACATTATATTTGATAGTTTTCAAAAGATCAAAAGGCAGCGGCTTCGCCCGCAACCGCACCCGCCTACACCCGTGCGTCCGCTAGCGCCCGCCCTTGTTAAAAAAAAGAAAAAGAAAAAATGTAATTAGAAAAATAAATAAATTAGTAAATTAATTAATTTAATTAATTTGGCTAATTAAATTTAGTTAACCTAATTAGGTAATTAAACTAATTAACCTTGTTTAAATTAGCCTGAGACGATGACGAACGGGTCCCACCTACCAAGTTTGACCTAGTCAACCTGTGGTCCTGCTGACATCGAACGCCTGGCAGTCGCGTGTTGATCACTACTCAATAGTTAAGGGCGCCATGTTGTATGGCTTATAACAGGGACTTCAAAGATGTTTTGAACGAGATGGAGCATATGATATGTTCTAGGAGTTGAAGTTTATTTTTGAGAAGAATTCCCTAATCGAGAGGTATGAGACCTCCGGTAAGTTCTATGCTTGCAAAATGAGGAGAACAACTCTGTCAGTAAGCACATATTCAGAATGTCTGGGTATTAAAAACCGTCTGGCTGAGTTGGGAGTTGAGCTCCCGCCTGAGGCGGTCACTGACAGAGTTCTTCAATCGCTACCACCTAGCTACAAGAGCTTTGTGTTGAACTATAACATGCAAGGGATGAACAAGTCAGTCTCCGAGCTGTTCGCGATGTTGAAAGTCGTTGAGTCAAACATCCAGAAGGAGCATAAAGTGTTGATGGTCAATAAAACTACTAGTTTCAAGAAGAGCAAGGGAAAGAAGGGAAACTTCATAAAGAGTGGCAAAGCAGTTGCTCCTCCTGTGAAGAAACCCAAGGCTGGACCCCAAGCCTGAAACTGAGTGCTTCTATTGCAAGGGAACTGGCCACTAGAAGCAGAATTGCCCCAAGTATCTGGCCGACAAGAAGGGGGCCAACATCAACAAAGGTATATATGATATACATGTTATCGATGTGTACCTTACCAGCTCTCGTTGTAGTGCCTGGGTATTTGATACCGATGCGGTTGCTCACATTTGCAACTCTAAACAGGAACTACGGAATAGATGAAGGCTGGCAAAGGACGAAGTGATGATGCGCATGGGAAATGGTTCCAAGTTTGATGTGATCATCGTCATCACGCTCGCTCTTTGTTTACCATCGGGATTAGTGATAAACCTAAATAATTGTTACTTAGTGCCTGCATTGAGAATGAACATTATATCTGGATCTTGTTTGATGCGAGACAGTTACTCATTTAAATCAGATAATAATGGTTGTTCTATTTATATGGGTAATATCTTTTATGGTCATGCACCCATTGTTAGGGGTTTATTCTTATTGAATTTTGATAGTGATGATACACATGTTCATAACATTGCTGCCAAAAGATTTAGAGTTGATAATGATAGTACCACTTTCTTGTGGCACTTCCGCTTAGGTCATATTGGTGTAAAGCGCATGAAGAAACTCCATGCGATGGAATTTTGGAGTCACTTGATTTTGAATCACTTGACACATGCGAACCATGCCTCATGGGCAAGATGACTAAAACCCCATTTTCCAGAATAATGGAACGGGCAAGTGACTTGTTGGAAATCATACATACTAATGTGTGTGGTCCGGTGAGTGTTGACACGCACAGTGGATATCGTTACTTTCTCACCTTCACTGATGATTTGAGTAGATATGGGTATATTTACTTAATGAAGCATAAGTCTGAAATGTTTGAAAAATTCAAGTAATTTCAGAGTGAAGTTGAGAATCATCATAACAAGAAGATTAAATTCCTATGATTCGATCGAGGGGGAGAGTATCTGAGTTATGATTTTGGCAATAACTTAAGACAATGTGGAATTGTTTCACAACTGACGCCGCCTGCAACACCACAGTGTAATGGTGTGTCCAAACGTCGTAATCGTACCTTATTGGATGGTGCGTTCTATGATGTCCCTTACTGATCTTCCACTCTCATTTTGGGGTTATGCATTAGAGACAGCTGCATTCACTTTAAATAGGGCACCATCTAAGTCCGTAGAGACGATACCGTATGAACTATGGTTTGGCAAGAAACCTAAGCTGTCATTTCTTAAGGTTTGGGGATGCTATGCTTATGTCAAAAGGCTTCAGCCAAAAAAGCTTGAACCCAAGGCGGACAAATGCGTCTTCATAGGATATACAATGGATACGATTGGGTATACCTTCTATCTCAGACCCTAGGGCAAAGTGTTTTCCGCTAAGAACAAGTCCTTTCTCGAGAAAAAGTTTCTCTCGAAAGAATTGAGTGGGAGGAAGATAGAACTGGATGAGGTTGTTGAACCTTCACTTCAACCAGAGAGTAGCGCTACACAGAAAGATGTTTCTATGGCACCTATGTCTGTTGAAGAGGAAGTAATGATAGTGATCGTGAAGTTTCAGATCAAGTTACTATCGAACCTCGTAGGTCGACAAGGGTTCGTATGTACATCCCACACGGTGAATCCCAGAAAAACTTTTCCGTTCATATGTATATCACACACAGTCAATCCAAGGAATACGTTTCCATTCTTATGTACATCCCACCCAGTCAATCCAGGGAAAACGTTTCCGTTCGTATGTACATCCCACACCGTTTTATGTATACGCTCATGTGTGAAAGGTGTAACTATCACACACGCTCTGCCTTGATTAACTATTTGCTTTTATGAACTACATCACACATGATTTGATGTAGAAAACTGTGTGGCATTGGGCTATCCATCACAAGCGCTTTTACCACCAGAACCGTTTGCAAAGTTCCATGACCGTCTATTCTCTTTTTACATCGCACATGTTGTTTTCTTTCAAACCGTGTGCACATTATTTTATTAGCTCTTGTACATTTTTATTTTTGCCCGTAATTTATTATTCGAATTGGAAATTTTGAAATATGAAAACGTTTAATTCAAATTCTCAGCATAATGGTTCAACAAAGAATCCATAAATTAAATTGCTAGTACAATATGTTCAGTAATTACAGGATTAGGCAGCAATTAACTATGATGAACCACAATATTTAAAGGTGGTAAAGGTGAAGAGACAAGTGTAAATCATTTTGACTGCCGACGGTGTTGAAGAAGCGGAATGCCCATAATGTGCTGATACATCTCCAATGTATCTATAATTTTTGATTGTTCCATGCTGTTATTGGATGTTTTATAGTCATTTTATATCATTTTTTGGTACTAACCTATTGACATAGTGCCAAGTGCTAGTTGCTGTTTTCTGCATGTTTTTTACATCGCAGGAAATCAATACCAAATGGAGTTCAAATGCAACGAAACTTTACAGAGATTTTTTATGGACCAGAAGACACTCAGTGGGCCAAGGTTGCGCCTAGGGGGTTCTTCGAGGGGAGCACAACCCACCAGGGAGTGCCAGGAGGCCCAAGCGCGTCCTGGTGGGTTGTGCCCACCTCGGGTGCCCCCCGGACCACTTCTTTGCTCTATAAATACCCCAATATTCCAGAAACCCTAGGAGAGTCGACGAAAATCAATTCTAGCCGCCGCAGAGTCCAGAACCACCAGACCCAATCTAGACACCATCACGGATGGGGTTCACCACCTCCATTGGTGCCTCTCCGATGATGCGTGAGTAGTTCTTTGTAGACCTTCGGGTCCGTAGTTAGTAGCTAGATGGCTTCCTCTCTCTCTCGCTGAATTCTCAATACAATGGTCTCTTGGAGATCCATATGGTGTAACTCTTTTTGCGGTGTGTTTGTTGGGATCAGATGAACTTTGAGTTTATGATCAGATCTATCTTTTTATATCCATGAAAGTATTTGAGTTTCTTTGATATCTTTTATGCGTGATTGCTTATAGCCTCGTATTTCTTCTCCAATATTTGGGTTTTGTTTGGCTAACTTGTTCTATTTATCTTGCAATGGGAACAGGTGCTTTGTTGTGGGTTCGATCTTAGGGTGCTTGATCCCAGTGACAGAAGGGGAACCAACACGTATGTATCGTTGCTACTAAGGATAAAACGATGGGGTCTATCTCTACATAGATAGATCTTGTCTACATCATGCCATCGTTCTTATTGCATTACTCCGTTTCTCCATGAATTTAATACACTAGATGCATGCTGGATAGCGGTCGATTTGTGGAGTAATAGTAGTAGATGCAGGCAGGAGTCGGTCTACTAATCTTGGACGTGATTCCTATATAATGATCATTTCCTGGAAATCATCATGATTATTTGACGTTCTATCAATTGCCCAAAATTAATTTGTTCACCCACCGTTTGCTATTTTTCTCGAGAGAAGCCACTAGTGAAACCAACGGCCCCCGGGTCTCTTTCTCATATTATTTTCCTTTGCAATCTATTTTATTTGCCTTTTATTTTCAGATCTACTAATCCAAAAATACAAAAATACCTTGCTGCAATTTATTCTTATTTATTTTATTTGGCGTTCGGTCTATCAATCTACTACAATTTTATTCACGTATGTTTGCCTATCTTGAGGCGCCGCTACCCGGAAGGGATTGACAACCCGTTTTACATGTCGGGTTGCGAGTAGTTGTTATTTGTGTGCAGGTGTTTGATACGTCTCAGTCGTATCTACTTTTCCAAACACTTTTGCCCTTGTTTTGGACTCTAACTTGCATGATTTGAATGGAACTAACCCGGACTAACGCTGTTTTCAGCAGATTTTCCATGGTGTTATTTATGTGCAGAAACAAAAGTTCTCGGAATGACCTGAAACTCCACGGAACGTCTTTTCAGAAATAATAAAAAATCCTTGCCAAATATGAAGACTAGGGGGCCCACACCCTGTCCACGAGGGTGGGGGGCGCCCTCCCCCCTAGGGCGCGCCCCCCTACCTCGTGGGCCCCTGGAGCTCCTCCGACGCCAACTCCAACTCTATATATTTGCTTTCGGGGAGAAAAAAATAAAGGAGAAGCAATCATCACGTTTTACGATACGGAGCCGCCGCCAAGCCCTAAAACCTCTCGGGAGGGCTGATCTGGAGTCCGTTCGGGGCCCCGGAGAGGGGGATTCGTCGCCCTCGTCATCATCAACCATCCTCCATCACCAATTTCATGATGCTCACCGCCGTGCGTGAGTAATTCCATCGTAGGCTTGCTGGACGGTGATGGGTTGGATGAGATCTATCATGTAATCGAGTTAGTTTTGTTAGGGTTTGATCCCTAGTGTCCACTATGTTCTGAGATTGATGTTGCTATGACTTTGCTATGCTTAATGCTTGTCACTAGGGCCCGAGTGCCATGATTTCAGATCTGAACCTATTATGTTTTCATGAATATATGTGAGTTCTTGATCCTATCTTGCAAGTCTATAGTCACCTACTATGTGTTATGATCCAGCAACCCCGAAGTGACAATAATCGGGACCACTCCCGGTGATGACCATAGTTTGAGGAGTTCATGTATTCACTATGTGCTAATGCTTTGTTCCGATACTCTATTAAAAGGAGGCCTTAATATCCCTTAGTTTCCACTAGGACCCCGCTGCCACGGGAGGGTAGGACAAAAGATGTCATGCAAGTTCTTTTCCATAAGCACGTATGACTATATTCGGAATACATGCCTACATTACATTGATGAATTGGAGCTAGTTCTGTGTCACCCTATGTTATGATTGTTACATGATGAACCGCATCCGGCATAATTATCATCACCGATCCAATGCCTACGAGCTTTTCCTATATTGGTTCTCGCTTATTTACTTTCCCATTGCTACTATTACAATCACTACAAAACACCAAAAATATTACTTTTGCTTCTGTTACCTTTGTTACCGTTACCACTACTATCATATTACTTTGCTACTAAATACTTTGCTGCAGACATTAAGTTATCCAGGTGTGGTTGAATTGACAACTCAACTGCTAATACTTGAGAATATTCTTTGGATCCCCTTGTGTCAAATCAATAAATTTGGGTTGAATACTATACCCTCAAAAACTGTTGCGATCCCCTATACTTGTGGGTTATCAAGACTATTTTCTAGCGCCGTTGCCGAGGAGCATAGCTCTATTCTTTGAGTCACTTGGGATTTATATCTGTTGGTCACTATGAAGAACTTGAAAGACGCTAAGACAACAATTTATCCCTCAACTACTAGGGGAGGTAAGGAACTGTCATCTAGCTCTGCACTTGATTCACCTTCCGTTTTGCGTAAGCTTGCGACACATAAACCTGCTTCTGTTATTCGTTCTGATATGTTGGATGTTATTGATGATGCCACTTCTGCTATGCATGATACTTATGATGAAACTACTTCTATGCTTGATACTACTGTGCCCCTTAGTGAATTTTTTGATGAACAAATTGCTAGGGCTAGAGAGAAAGAAATTATTGAAACTGATTATATTGATGAAAGTGATGATGAAGATAGGCCTGTTATTTCTGAGGGTTATGTTTTTGATATGGAAGCTTCTGCAACTATTTTAGCTTGCAAAGATAGATATGAGCTCAAGAGGTTATTAGCTGAATGGAATAAGCAATCTCTTAGAGATAGAATGAAACCTGACCCTGCTTTTGCTACTTCACCTATCTGTGTTGCCGATAAGGATTATGAATTCTCTGTTGATCCTGATATAATTACTTTGGTTGAATCTGATCCTTTTCATGGCTATGAATCTGAAACTGTTGTGGCACATCTTACTAAATTAAATGATATAGCCACCCTGTTCACTAATGATGAGAGATCTCGCTACTTTTATATCCTTAAAATATTTCCGTTCTCATTAAAGGGTGATGCCAAGATATGGTTTAATTCTCTTGATCCTGGTTGTGTGCGTAGTCCCCAGGATATGATTTATTACTTCCCCGCTAAATATTTCCCTGCTCATAAGAAACAAGCTACTTTAAAGGAAATATACAACTTTGTGCAATTTGAAGAAGAGAGTCTCCCACAAGCTTGGGGGAGGCTTCTCAAGTTACTTAATGCTTTGCCTGATCATCCTCTTAAGAAAAATGAAATACTTGATATCTTTTATAATGGACTAACCGATGCTTCTAGAGATTGCCTGGATAGTTGTGTTGGTTCTGTTTTCAGGGAAAGAACACCATATGAAGCTGAAATTTTATTGAATAATTTGTTGACAAATGAAAATAATTGGACACTTCCTGAGCCAGCTCCTGCTCCAATTACTGAGCCTATTCCGAAACCAACTCCGAAGAAGAGAGGTGTTCTATTTCTCAGTCCTGAAGATATGCAAGAGGCAAAGAAATCTATGAAAGAAAAAGGTATTAAAGCTGAAGATGTTAAGAATTTACCTCCTATTGAAGAAATACATGGTCTTAATCTACCGCCTGTTGAAGAAACATATGATCTTAATCCATTACCTATTGAAGAACCTCCTTTTCTTGATAACCCGACACAGGTAGTAAAGGTAAATTCTCTCCATAGATTTGATGGAGCTGAAATCCCTCCTACTAAAATTGCTAGCCCATGCTTGGATGAGTTTGATAACTTTATGGTTAAGCAAGAAGATTTCAATGCTTATTTTGGTAGACAATTAAAACAAAATGCTTATATGATTAAACATTTGGGTGATTATATGGCTAATGTTAGAGGTGAACTTAAACTTGTTAGCAAACATGCTTCTATGGTTACAGCTCAAGTAGAAGAAGTACTTAAAGCTCAAAATGATTTTCTCAATGAAATGAATAATAAGAATAATGATTATCTTGTTAGAGTGGCTACTAGAACTGGTAGAATGACTCAGGAACCTTTGTATCCTGAAGGCCACCCTAAGAGAATTGAGCAAGATTCTCAGAGAAATAATATTGCTGCACCTAGTTCTTCTAAAAGGAAGAAATAGAAAAATGATAGGACTTTGCAAACTTCTAGTGAACCTATTGCTGAACCACCTGAGAATCCCAATGGTATCTCTATGTCTGATGCTGAAACACAATCTGGTAATGAACATGAACCTAGTGAAAATGTTAATGATGATGTTCATGATGATGCTCAACCTAGTAATGATAATGATGTATAAGTTGAACCTGTTGTTGATCTTGATAACCCACAATCAAAGAATCAACGTTATGATAAGAGAGACTTTGTTGCTAGGAAACATGGTAAATAAAGAGAACCGTTCAGAAACCCATGCCTTTTCCTCCCAAACCATCCAAGAAAAAGGATGATGAGGATTTTGAGCGCTTTGCTGAAATGATTAGACCCATCTTTCTGCGTATGCGTTTGACTGATATGCTCAAAATGAATCCTTACGCTAAGTATATGAAAGATATTGTTACAAATAAAAGAAAGATACCGGAAGCTGAAATTTCCACCATGCTTGCTAATTATACTTTTAAGGGTGGAATACCAAAGAAACTTGGAGATACAGGAGTACCTACTATACCATGCTCCATTAAAAGAAACTATGTTAAAACTGCTTTATGTGATCTTGGAGCCGGTGTTAGTGTTATGCCTCTCTCTTTATATCGTAGACTTGACTTGAATAAGTTGACACCTACTGAAATATCTTTGCAAATGGCTGATAAATCAGCTGCTATACCTGTCGGTATTTGTGAGGATGTGCATGTTGTGGTTGCAAACGTTACTATTTTAACGGACTTTGTTATCCTTGATATTCCCGAGGACAATAGTATGTCTATTATTCTTGGAAGACCTTTTCTGAATACTGCAGGGGCTGTTATTGATTGCAATAAAGGCAATGTCACTTTTCATGTTAATGGTAATGAGCATACGGTACACTTTCCGAGGAAACAACCTCAAGTTCATAGTATCAATTCTATTGGAAAAATTCCATCGATTATATTTGGAGGTTTTGAATTTCCTCTTCCTACAGTCAAGAAGAAATATGATGTTCTTATTATAGGGGATGTGCATATCCCCGTTGAGGTAACATAGTGTTATTCGAAATTTCTCCGGTTCCATGTTATTCGAAATGAGTTTGTTAACAAGACCTGGTCATCCTTGTTAGTGGATTCCTTTTGATGAGCATGAGACGGATGAAACTAGAAGGCACAACCTTCTGTACCCTCTTTCTACTTTCTGTTAATTAGTTGAAATAAAGTAAAAATAGTATTATTCTGTTTGTTTTCTGATTTATCTATGCAATATAAAAATACCCCGAAAATAAAAGTTCTCCAAATGCCCTGAAAATGAAATATGTTTTTTCTAGAATATTTGAGGATTTCTGGAACTGAGAACACAGCAGGGGGGTGAACCACCTGGCCACGAGGGTGGAGGGCGCGCCCCCTGCCTCGTGGGCCCATGGTGGCCCTCCTCCACTTATTCCTGCACCCATACAGTTCTTCTTCCTCCCACAAACACCAATATCCAGCTCAAGCACGAGTTCTAGCTCACTTTGCTGTGATTTTCGATCTCCTTGCTCAAAGCACCTCTCGTAAAACTGCTTGGGGAGATTGTTCCTTGGTATGTGACTCCTCCATTGGTCCAATTAGTTTTTGTTCTAGTGCTTTATTCATTGCAAATTTGTGCTGCCTAGGTGACCATGTTCTTGAGGTTGCATGTCAAATTTATATGGTTCCAAGTAGTTCTAATGCATGATATAGGCTCTAGGCACTTGTAGGAGTAGTTGCTATCAATTTTATTGAAGATGATTCACTTTTGTTTGAAGTTACTAAAAATTTCAGAATATTTCAGAAAATGATGAAGAGATTTTTGAGGGGCTCATCGAGCTAAAGCTCGAAGGAAAAGCAAAATGAAGATGCACAAAGGCCCAAATATAATTTGCCTCGTACCGCGGAGGTCCGGCCGTGTGAATGGCCTTCCAATGATTTCTTGAGAGCAGCCGGGATTTATGATGATTCCTATTCATTGGCTGAGAATGCTGGCCTCGCTGACTTCCTCCACGACCAACGTCATCAGTATCTCTTACTCACCAATACTTTTGTGCAAAACTTCTACTATTTTCCTAAGGAATCACCTCCGTCAGTAGAGTTTCATTTATATGATGTTGTTAAGAAGATGCCACTAGCTGAATTTTGCAAGCTTTGCAAAATACCCTTTGAGGGTACTTTAGATGAACCACATCATAAGGATGTGGAAGAATTTATTCACACCATCACTGCGGGAGAAACTAGGAAGGTTTCCGATGTAAGAATCACTAGCATACATTTTCCTGTTTACGCTACTTTGCCATATTTGCTAGTCGTTGCTTGATTGGTCACGGAAACTGTGGAAACCTTAGTGTTCCTGATATTATCATTTTGTTCCATGGCTTATTCCACGATAACACTGTTAGTATGGGCGGGATTATTGCTAAACGGTTAAGTTTGAACCGTACAAAGGGCCCCATCTTTGGAGGTATTTATGCTTCACGCCTTGCTGCACATTTTAGCATACCCATTAGACTTTATGAGAAAGAAGAAAAATTGCTGCCCAATGCTTATTTAGATTATAAGAGTATGCTAGTGCATGATTTTATTGTTAAGAACAGGGAAAGGGCGCTTAAATACAAATTGTTCTTTGATAAACATCACCCTGTGACTATTACCTTGCCTGATCCTTCCTTGTTTGATTTATCTGCAGGCCAGTATCTCGTTCCGCTGGCGGCCATTCACGCCTACCGGAACCCTACGTCAGTCACAGAGCCAGAGCCGGAACCACAATTTGATCCTCCACGGCTGTCTAATTACCAGTGGGATCCAGAGATGATTGCCAACTAGTGGCAATCAGGGGCTTCTTCATCTCAGTACGACCCCAACTACAACTTTGGATATCCGCCAGGCCATCCGTGGCAATAAACCAACTTAGGCCAAAAGCCTAAGCTTGGGGGAGTACGTATCTCTCACCGACATTACATTCATGTTCACACACTCATTGCTAGATGTTGGTGCTCATACTTTTTCACTGTAATTTCCATGCTAGTTTATTTTCCTTTTTTATGCTTTCTTCTTGTGTGTTTAATAAACCTTAAGAAAAACCAAAAAAATTAGTGATAGCTTCTAGTTAGTTTACTTTTCATGTTGTAGTAATAATAATTAAAAAAAGGAAAACCCACAAAGATTTCATGTTCTTCTTTTGCTTGTTGGGAGCTTTCCCATGTAAATAGTTTTATTTCTTTTCTTTTCTTTGGGGGTCGATAGGAGAAGACCGTGATGAAAATGTTGAAGTGGCTCTTATATGCATTATTGTTGATTTAACCAAGAGCCCATATTGCCTTGTCTTCTCCTGTTTATTGAATGCTCGCACATTCCAGCTTAGTCCAATGCACGTGCACTCTTATTATTATCGTTCGGTCGTGCAAGTGAAAGGCGATTATGATGATATATGATGGACTGACTGAGATGAGAAAAGCTGGTATGAACTCGACCTCTCTTGTTTTTGTAAATATGATGAGTTCATCGTTCCTGATTCAGCTTATTATGAATAAACATGTTTGCAATGACAATTAGAGATCATAGTTGCTTGTGCCATGCTTGATTAGCTATGAGTTATAATGGTTTACCTTGCGTGCCAACATGTTATTAAAATGGTTATGATGTGGTATAGTGGGGTGGTATCCTCCTTTGAATGTTTTAAGTGACTCGACTTGGCACATGTTCACACATGTAGTTGAAACAAATCAACATAGCCTTCACGATATTTATGTTCATGGTGGATTATATCCTACTCATGCTTGCATCCAATGTTTATTAATTTTAATGCATGTTCATGACTGTTGTCGCTCTCTAGTTGGTCGCTTCCCAGTCTTTTGCTAGCCTTCACTTGTACTAAGCGGGAATACTGCTTGTGCATCCAATCCCTTAAACCCCAAAGTTATTCCATATGAGTCCACTATACCTTCCTATATGCGGTATTTACCTGCCGTTCCAAGTAAATTTGTATGTCCCAAACTCTAAACCTTCAAATAAACATTCTGTTTTGTATGCTCGAATAGCTCATGTATCAACAAGGGCTGCCCTTATCTTCCATGTTAGGCGGGTTATTCTCACGAGGAGTGGACTCCGCTCCTCATTCACGAGAAAATGGCTTGTCTCCGGGATGCCCAGTCCCATGCTTTATGCAAACTAAATCAAAATAATTGCAAACAAAACTCCCCCTGGGACTATTGCTAGTTGGAGACACTCGTTGTTTCGAGCAAGTCATGGATTGATGCTTGTTGGTGGAGGGGGAGTATAAACTTTACCATTCTGTTTGGGAACCGCCTATAATGTGTGTAGCATGGAAGATATCGCCATCTCTTGGTTGTTATGTTGACAATGAAAGTATATCGCTCAAAATATTATTTATCTCTATTTCAAAACCGAGCTCTGGCACCTCTACAAATCCCTGCTTCCCTCCGCGAAGGGCCTATCTATTTACTTTTATGTTGAGTCATCACCCTCTTATTAAAAAGCACTAGCTGGAGAGCGCAACTGTCATTTGCATTCATTACTATTAATTTATAATGGGTATGACTATGATTGGATCTCTTTTACCATGAATTACAATGTCTAGTCAGTCCTTGATCTTTAAATGTGCTCTACATTTATGTTTTGCGGTCTCCGAAAGGGCTAGCGAGATACCATCTTGTTATATCATATTATGATTGTTTTGAGAAAGTGTTGTCATCCGAGATTTATTATTATGGCTCGCCCGTTGATTATGCTATTGATATGAGTAAACATGAGACCTGAGAGTTATTGCAAATGTGGTTAGTCATAATCTTTGCTGAAAACTTGAATGCTGGCTTTACGTATTTACAACAACAAGAACAAACAGAGTTTGTAAAAGTGTTTCTTTATCACTTTCAGTCTATCAACTGAATTGCTTGAGGACAAGCAAAGGTTTAAGCTTGGGGGAGTTGATACGTCTCCGTCGTATCTACTTTTCCAAACACTTTTGCCCTTGTTTTGGACTCTAACTTGCATGATTTGAATGGAACTAACCCGGACTGACGCTGTTTTCAGTAGAATTGCCGTGGTGTTATTTATGTGCAGAAACAAAAGTTCTCAGAATGACCTGAAACTCCACGGAACGTCTATTTGGAAATAATAATAAATTGTTGCAAAAGATGAAGACCAAGGGGCCCACACCCTGTCCACGAGGGTGGGGGCGCGCCCCCTACCTCGTGGGACCCCTGGAGCTCCTCCGACGCCAACTCCAACTCTATATATTTGCTTTCGGAGAGAAAAAATAAGAGAGAAGAAATCATCGCGTTTTACGATACGGAGCCGCCGCCAAGCCCTAAAACCTCTCGGGAGGGCTGATCTGGAGTCCGTTCGGGGCTCCGGAGAGGGGGATTCGTCGCCGTCGTCATCATCAACCATCCTCCATCACCAATTTCATGATGCTCACCGCCGTGCATGAGTAATTCCATCGTAGGCTTGCTGGACGGTGATGGTTTGGATGAGATCTATCATGTAATCGAGTTAGTTTTGTTAGGGTGTGATCTCTAGTATCCACTATGTTTTGAGATTGATGTTGCTATGACTTTTCTATGCTTAATGCTTGTCACTAGGGCCCGAGTGCCATGATTTCAGATCTGAACCTATTATGTTTTCATGAATATATGTGAGTTCTTGATCCTATCTTGCAAGTCTATAGTCACCTACTATGTGTTATGATCCGGCAACCCCGAAGTGACAATAATCGGGACCACTCCCGGTGATGACCATAGTTTGAGGAGTTCATGTATTCACTATGTGCTAATGCTTTGTTCCGGTTCTCTATTACAAGAAGGCCTTAATATCCCTTAGTTTCCGTTAGGACTCCGCTGCCACGGGAGGGTAGGACAAAAGATGTCATGCAAGTTCTTTTCCATAAGCATGTATGGCTATATTCGGAATACATGCCTAAATTACATTGATGAATTGGAGCTAGTTCTATGTCACCCTATGTTATGACTGTTACATGATGAACCGCATCCGACATAGTTCTCCATCACCGATCCAATGCCTACGAGCTTTTCCTATATTGGTTCTCGCTTATTTACTTTCCCGTTGTTACTGTTACAATCACTACAAAACACCAAAAATATACTTTTGCTTCTGTTACCTTTGTTACCGTTACCACTACTATCATACAACTTTGCTACTAAACACTTTGCTGCAGATACTAAGTTTCCAGGTGTGGCTGAATTGACAACTCAGTTGCTAATACTTGAGAATATTCTTTGGCTCCCCTTGTGTCAAATCAATCAATTTCGGTTGAATACTCTACCCTCGAAAACTATTGTGATCCCCTACATTTGTGGGTTATCAGCTCTTCGATCCCCGACGCCGAGGCGACCAACGCCGTGATACGTCTCCAACGTATCTATAATTTTTTATTGCTCCATGCTATATTATCTACTGTTTTGGACATTATTGGGCTTTATTATTCACTTTTATATTATTTTTGGGACTAACCTATTAACCGGAGGCCCAGCCCAGAATTGCTGTTTTTTTGCCTATTTCAGAGTTTCGCAGAAAAGGAATATCAAACGGAATGAAACCTTCAGGAACGTAATTTTTAGGAAGATTATGATCCATGAGACTTGGACCCTACGTCAAGAAACAAAAGAGGAGGCCACGAGGTAGGGGGCGCGCCCACCCCCCAGGGCGTGCCCTCCACCCTGGTGGGCCCCCTGTTGCTCCACCGACGTACTCCTTCCTCCTATATATACCTACGTACCCCCAAACGATGAGATATGGAGCCAAAAACCTAATTCCACCGCCGCAACCTTATGTACCCACGAGATCCCATCTCGGGGCCTGTTCCGGAGCTCCGCCGGAGGGGGCATCCATCATGGAGGGCTTCTACATCAACACCATAGCCTCTCCGATGAAGTGTGAGTAGTTTACCTCAGACCTTCGGGTCCATAGTTAGTAGATAGATGGCTTCTTCTCTCTTTTTGGATCTCAATACAATGTTCTCCCCCTCTCTCGTGGAGATCTATTCGATGTAATCTTATTTTGGTGGTGTGTTCTTTCCTCTTCAAGGGAAAACCAATGCAGTGCTCAAGAGGTAGCACGCCGCCCCCACTGAGTGGGTGCGGGGAAGCGGGACGGGCCCTCTGAACAAGGCGATCCTGGACGTTCAAGCCAAACTCCGCGCCGAGGCTGACGCTCTCAAGCACTTCAACAAGGCGTTCCTGGAATCACGAGAGGCCATCCGGGTATGCTTCTTGCTTTTTTGTTTTTAATTCTCGTATTGCTTCGTGGGGGCGCGCCAGCGCACCCATTGGGTGTAGTCCCCGAGTTTCAGGACGGCTGCTGAGCAGGCGGCTCGGAACTTTAATTAGCAAGCTCCGAGGACTAATATCTTTGCTGCAGGACTATCATAACCTCCGTGCGGCCGCCTTCAACTCCAAAGTCCAGGAGTTGGATCAACGTGCCGTCGACTTGTCGGAGAGCCGGAGTAAGTCTTCTTCTTTCTCTGCGAGGGCGCGCTGGCGTACCCGCGGGCTGTAGTCCCCGAGATTCGGGCCAACTGCTGAGTAGTCGGGCCGGATCTTCCTGGCAACTGCTCTTCTTTTTATTGACATTTGATAGCTTCTTTCTCCGCGGGGGCGCGCTGGCGCACCCGCGGGCTGTAGTCCCCGAGATGCGGGCCAGCTGCTGAGCAGTCGGGCCGGATCTTCCTAGAAACTTCATCTTTCTTTGCTGATTGTTGATGTCCTTTTCTTCTTCTTCTTTTGCAGAAGCGAACGCCACCCTACAGCAGTAGCTGGGAGAAGCCAACACCACGCTGCACGCCAAGGAGGCAGACTGCAACAAGCTGGTCGAGGAGCGTGACCAGCTGGTCATGCAACTGGCGGAGCAGGCGAAGCTTCTCAAGAAGGCCCAGAAGGAGGCGGAGGACAAGGAGACCGGCCTCCTTGCTGAGTTCGCGGCCGAACGCTCCGCCTGGACTGAGACATGGTTGACGGTAAGCTGCCTTCTTTACTCTTTCTTCAAACTGTCGGCCTCTGATCAAGCCGACTTCTTGTTTCTGATATGACTCTTTGCTTTTTTGTCCAAGCAGACTTCTTCCCAGGTCACTCTGGTGCGGCCAACCAGGCTATCGAGGCCGATCGCGAAGGACGGAGGGCAGAAGGCGAGCAGATCGCTGCCGACGCCCCCCGCACACTTGGCGAGCAACTTCTCAACATCCAGGCTCGTCTTCGGCCAGCTCATCGGATGTTGTGCCGCCTTCAGCGTGTCGGCGCCCAGGCCATCGCCGCCCTGTGGCCAGACATGCCGGCTCCACGCACACCCAACCGGACTGTCGACTGGCTGGAGGTGGCGGCCGGCCGTCTTGAGGCGTGGAAGGGCTCCTCGGCCCGGGCCGGAGCACGCCGGGCCTTGGAGTTCGTCAAGGCGTGGTACCCTGGGCTAGATGTAGCCCAGTTGACCACATTTCGACTGGAAGCCCAGGAGGAGCTGGTGGCGGTGGAGGATGATCTTGTCAAGCAGGCGGCAGCAATCGCCGAGTATACCAACACCAGCATCTTCGTCCCGGAGCTGGCCAAGAACGGTGCTGAGGCGCCACCTGAGTGGTTTGGGCTGAACCCAGAGGATGGCGAGGACTCGGCCGAGGTGATCGACTCCAGCGACGAGGGAGAAGACGAAGAGGAGGAGGAAGGTGAAGAGGAGGCACCAGAGGTCGGAGCGGACGACCAGCCTCAACTCGACCACGCCTCCAGCAACGAGCCGCGCCCGAGCGAGCCGGCTGCTGCTGAAGGCGACCAAGCGGAGACCGACCAGCCAGCCGCCCAACCAGCCGGCACCACCAACTCCACCATTCCGCCGACTTCGTCTGCTGCTTCCTAGGCTGCCATTTACCTTTGTTTCTTCCTGCTTATCGGTCTCGACAAACTGTTAATTTCGCACAATTCCACCCGCCGGGTGTATTTCAAACTTCTGTTGGATGTCGGTCAAGGGCCTTTTGATGTGTAAATATCTTAGCCGAGTTCTATCTTTCCTTGCTTTCTGCTCTTTTGGCTTTTTTTCCTTTGCCGCCTTCCCTTGGTAGTCGTCTTGCCGCCGAACAGCCGCTCTGCGGGCTGTGGCTGGGTCAAGTACTTAGGCACTTTCGGGAAGGCAAGTATTTAGCCGACTAGAGTTTTCTAGCAAGTTAAGTAGAAGCCAGCCGGCCGGTTGGTCGACAGCCAGTCGGCGAGGCGAGAAGCCGGCTTGGACTATGTGTATGCTTTAGGTCATTTGCCATTTTTCATGCAGACACCCTTTCGGCCTTAGCTCCTGCCGACCGAACAGTCGCTCTGCGAGCTGCGGCTTCTGGCAGGAGAAAGCTTAAGTGCCAACACATTACTTGTCCAGCTGCAGGAAGCATTTCATAGTACAAAGCGGCAAGTCCCCGGGTCGACTGGTCGAACCCGGTGCCAGACGGATGCTTTAACTATAAAACCTTCGAAGGAGATTCGCATTCCATGGTCGCTCCATCTCCTTGCCGGAGTCATCTCTTTTGCATGCTCGAGGCTTCCGAGCGTCGATGAGGTAGTAGGAGTCATTGCCCAACACCTTGCTGATGATGAAGGGGCCTTCCCAAGGTTTTACAGTTAAAGCATCCGTCTGGCCGGCTGTTCGCTGGATCAGCCGGAGCACGAGGTCTCCTTCTTGGAAGGATCTTGGCTTGACCTTTCGGTTGTAATATCGATGCAGGCTCTGCTGGTAGATGGTGGACCGGCTGAGTGCCAACAGTCGGCCCTCTTCTAGCAGATCGACGCCGTCTTGTCGTGCTTCTTCAGCCTCCTCTTCGGTGTACATGGTGACTCGAGGTGAGTCGAATTCTATGTCCGTCGGGATGACGATTTCGGCACCGTAGACGAGGAAGAAAGGCGTAAAGCTGGTTGACTTGTTTAGAGTTGTGCACAGGCTCCAGAGGACGGCTGGCAGCTCGTCGAGCCAACAGCCAGCCGACCGCTCCAGAGGCTCGACCAGTCGGGGCTTGATGCCGGATAAGATGAGGCCGTTTGCTCGCTCCACCTGGCCGTTTGACTGCGGATGGGAAACGGATGCTAGGTCCAGTCGGATGCCCTGCGTCGCGCAGAAACGGGCCAAGGCTCCTTTGGCAAAGTTTGTGGCATTGTCGATGATGATGCTGTGTGGTATGCCATACCGGATAGTGATGTCCGAGATGAAAGTCACAGCAGTCGGACCATTCAACTTCTTAATTGGCTTTGCTTCTATCCACTTGGTGAACCTGTCCACCGCGACGAGCAGATGAGTCACGCTGCCTCGTGCCGTCTTGAAAGGTCCCACCATGTCTAGGCCCCAGACGGCAAAGGGCCAGGCAATGGGAATAGTCTTTAGTGCATAAGCCGGCTGGTGTGGCTTTGAACGAAACTTCTAGCACCCTTTGCATTTCTGGACTAAGTCTTTGGCGTCTTCTAGAGTAGTCGGCCAAAAAAAACCATGGCGGAAGGCTTTGGCCATGAGTGCTCTTGAAGCTGCGTGGTGACCACACTCGCCTTGATGGATATCTTTGAGGATTGCTTGGCCCTACTCCGGCTCTACGCAGCTTTGATAGACACTAGTGACGCTGCGCCTCACCAGCTCTCTGTTGACTATGGTGTACGCTGCTGCCTGGCATTGCACTTGCCGGGCCGAGATCTCATCAGTCGGCAGCTTTTTGTTCACTAGAAAGTTGAGGATGGGGTGGGCCCATGAAGGTGCTGCAATTTCTTTGACTGTTAGGACTGCTAATTGCACGAGGGCGGTTGGGCCGGGAGGCGGCGGGTCAGAGTTGGCTGCCGCTTGCTTAGCCGATGAAGTCCCCGGGCCGACTGCTGCAGTCCCCGGGTCGCCTGCCGAATTCTCCGTGCCGGCTGCTGGGGTCCTCAAGTCGGATCCAACTGCTTCAGGAGGAACCGGCACAAAGATGGAATCTGACTCTGGAGATGGTTTAACAGACGGCTTGAGGAGGCATTGCAGGGCGACGCCGGCTGGTATTGCTTGTCGGGTGGAGCCAATTCATGCCAAGGCATCGGCTTGCTCATTGTCATTTCTTGGCACATGGAGGAACTCGCACCCTTCGAAGTATCCACTGAGTTGCTGTACGAGGAAGCGGTAGCTCGCCATGTTTGCATCCTTGGCATCCCAGTCGCCTGACGACTGCTGGACCACCAAGTCGGAATCATCGTAACACAGGATCCGGCGAATGCCGAGTTCCTTGGCAAGCCAGAGCCCGTGAATGCGTGCTTCGTATTCAGCAACGTTATTGGAAGCGGCGAAGTGAATTTGCAGCACATATCTGAGCTTGTCGCCTTTGGGAGAGGTGAGGACGATGTCGGCTCCCAAACCGGTGCGCATCTTGGAACTGTCAAAGTGCATTCGCCAATGGGTGGAATCTGGCGCTGGCGGCAGGTACTGGGTCTCGGCCCAGTCGACGAGGAAGTCGGCCAGTGCTTGTGACTTGATGGCGGTGCGAGGCTGGTAGTAGATGGTGTAGGGGGACAAATCTATGGCCCATTTGGCCACTCGGCCTGAGGCATCTCGGCTTCCAATGATCTCGGCAAGTGGAGTTGTGCAGACCACATTGATTGGGTGCTCTTGGAAGTATGGCTTCAGCTTCTTGGCAGCAAAGTGCACGCCATAGCACATCTTCTGGTAGTGGCGGTAGTTCTGCTTGGAAGCGGATAGTATTTCACTCAGGTAATACACCGGCCTCTGGACTGGTAGGGCTTTGCCTTCTTCGTTGCGTTCCACCACTATGACTGTGCTGACCACCCGGCTGGTGGCGGCAATGTAGAGGAGCATGGGCTCCTTAGGAGTTGGGGCCGCCAGGACAGGCGGAGTGGTCAACATTTTCTTGAGCTAGAGAAAAGCTTCATTCGCCTTGTCGGTCCACTCGAAAAAAGTGGTCTTCTTCATGAGCTGGTACAGGGGAAGAGCCTTCTCGCCCAGCCGACTGATGAAACGGCTGATGGATGCCAAGCAGCCGGTGAATTTTTTCACGTCCAGCAGTCGGGTGGGCACCTCCATCCTCTCGATGGCCTTGATCTTCACAGGGTTGCACTCTATGCCGCGTTCTCAAACCAGAAAGCCAAGAAGCTGGTCGGCTGGCACTCCAAAGACGCATTTCTCCGGGTTGAGCTTGATCTGAAATCGGCGCAAATTCTCAAATGTCTCCTTGAGATCTTCTAGTAGCGTTCCACGCTTCTCTGTCTTCACCACCACATCGTCCACATAGACATGGGTGTTTCTGCCGAGTTGCTTGAGGAGACACTTCTGCATGCAACGTTGAAACATGGCGCCGGCATTTCTCAAGCCGAACGTCATGGTCAGGTAACAGAAGGCTCCGAATGGCGTGATGAAGGAGGTCTTCAGCTTGTCGGCTAGGTTCAGCTTGATCTGGTGATACCCTGAGTATGCATCCAAAAAGCTCAACAGCTCGCATCCGGATGTGGAGTCAATCACTTGGTCGATTCTTGGCAGAGCAAATGGGTCTTTAGGGCATGCTTTGTTGAGGCTGGTATAATCAATACACATGTGCCACTGCTTGTTCTTCTTCAGCACTAGGACCGGGTTGGCTAACCACTCTGGAAAGAACACTTCCATGATGAAGCCGGCTGCTAGAAGCCGGGCTATCTCTTCTCCAACAACTCTTCTCTTCTCCTCCGACAGGCGGCGCAAGGGCTGCTTGACTGGCTTGGCATCTGATCGGACATGTAGCTTGTGCTCGGCGAATTCCGTCGGAACACCCGGCATGTCCTTGGGAGACCATGCAAAGATGTCCCGATTCTCACGGAGGAAATCGACGAGCTCGCCTTCCTATTTGCTGTCAAGGTTTGCACCTATGACAGCCTACCTCTCCGGGTGCTCCGGGTCCAAGGGTATCTTCTTTGTTTCTTTGGCGGGCTTGAACGAGCCCTCGGCTTCTGACTCCTTGGGGTTGGGTGACATTTCTGGCTGCTTGCCCGCCATTGCCACAACCTGGTCAAGGAGCTGCTTCTCAGTTGCGATCACGAGGGACTCGACCAACCGGCTGCTCTCTGCAGCGCAGACAGACGACTTCTTGTAGCCTCCTGCTTTGGTTAGGATTCCCTTGGAGCTCGACATCTTCATCTTTAGGTAAGCATAGTGGGGAACCGCCATGAACTTGGCCAGGGCAGGCTGGCCAAGTAATGCATGATAAGGGCTCTCAAGGTCCACCACCTCGAACCATACTGGCTCTCGGCGGAAATGATTTTTGTCCCTGAAGAGGACACTATCTGAGTCTTGTCGATTGGTGAGTAGGAAAGGCCAGGAACTATGCCATGGAAAACAGTCCGTCTGGGCTGAAGATGTCTCTGCTTGATCCCCAACTTCTCCATGGTATCTTTGTACAGAATGTTGATGTTGTTGCCGCCATCTATCAGGACTCGGGAGAAGCGAGCAGCTCGCCTCTCTGTGGCAAACGTGGCATCCAATACCAGGGCATAAGAGTCGGGATTTGGCATCACCTCCGGGTGGTCAGCTCTGCTCCAGCTGATGGGCTTCTCAGACCAATGCATGAACTCGGGGGTCTCTGATGCTACTGCATTTACTTCTAGTTGTTGCTGCCGTCTGCTGCACCTGTCGTCGGTCACGCTGGTGAACACGACATAGGCCCCATGCTCCTCAGGATAATCATCTTGTATGGCGCCGACTGGCCAGGCCGTCGGCTGCTGAGGAGGAGGAGGCGGCGGGCCGGCTGGCGGAGGAGGCTAGAGCCCATCGCCCTTGGCGATCCTGGTGAGCCAGTGGCACTTCCGAGTGGTGTGATTGGACGGTTTCGCTCCATTATGGAACTTGCAAGGTGCATCAAGAGTCTGCTCGTACGAGAAAGCGGGCAGCCAGTTGGGCTTGCCACCCTTCTGGCGCTTGGGAGGAGGCTGCCCTTCTGGTTGCTGATCTTCAACTGTCGCCACCTGCCGGCTTGTGGAAGCCGGTTGCATAGCCTTGCGCTTGTTGTCGTTCGGTTGCTGTTGCCGACTGGTGTCACCAGCCGGGGTCCGAGGAGCTTGAGGGGCCACCTTGCCCGACACGTTGACTTGAATCTCCGCCTTCATGGAGGAGTCGATTGTGGCGTACTTGTATGCTATGATTAGCAGTTCGTCGAGGGTCGCCGGCTCGTCGCAGAGAAGCTTGTGCTTGAGGAGGGTGCCCTCTCGGCACCCGACAGTGAAGTACTCGATGGCCTGCACCTCATGCACACCCTCGCACAAGTTACGCAACTCGGCCCAACGCGTAAGATAGTCGCGAGTCGACCTTTTGGGGCCTTGGACGCATAAGGAGAGTTGGCGAGGCTTGGGCGGCCGCTTGACGTGCTGGTGAAGTTGCAGATGAATGCTTCAGTGAAATCAACCCAGCTGTTAATGCTGCGGGGCTTCAGGCTGTTCAGCCACGTCCGGGCCGTGCCCTTGAGCATGAGCGGGACGTACTTCACGGCAACGCGCTTGTTGCCGTTGGCGATGCTGACGGCTGTGGAGTAATCAACGAGCCAGTCCTCCGGCTTCATGGAGCTGGTGTACTTGGGTGTGTCTCTCGGGAGAGTGAATCCTTTGGGGAAGGGCTCATCTCGGATGTGGGGGCCAAAACAAGGCAGACCCAGCTCATCTTCCTCTTCTAATGCCAGGGATCGATTGAGGCGATCGATCCGGTGGCGGGCATCCTTTTCTCCGATTCCTTCTCGGCGGCCGAGGCGGTCGCCCAGTGATGGGTGATCAACAGGCGGCGGGGAAATGCGCCTCTCCCTGTGGGGAGGAGGAGGCGGACAGTCATCTCGCTGCCGCACTGCTTTTGGGCGGCCATCTTGGTCGCGCTCGATGGTGATGTGAGTCCGGCTGCGGCTGGCAGCCGGCTCCTTGTCTCTTCTGTAGCGGACGCCACCAGTCGGCGTCCGGGATGTCGCGCCTTGGTCTCGTCGAGGAGGCGGATCATTGTTTCGCCGGTTGGGCGCTTCAGTCCGGCACCCGGCACCTTGCTGCTCAGCAGCCGCGTCGAGGAGCTGTTGAACTCGCTCCGTCATGTGGCAACGCTCGTCGCCCTCGAGCTTGTCTAGCTCGTCTGCTGCCACCTGGGCAGATCGTATGTTCTCCGCAGGTGTGGGTAGATGGGACGATCTGTCCCGAACATGCTGGCGATGGTCGCGCCACGCTACCGGACCAATCCAATGCGGCTAGGCCCACCAGGAGCCGGCGTGCCGCCGACGGCACGGTCCATTTCCCGCTGGTAGGCCTCCGAAAGGCTTCTCATGCTGGCCAGCCGGTTGGCGCTCTCGACGAGCTGGACGCGGTGCACTTCCAGCGTCTCAGCGTCGGTGTCTTCCGGGATAGGCGCAGCCAGGTCTTGCATTGCCGCCTGCAACGGATCCTGGCCACCTCCGCCAGAGTGCTCGTCGTGGCTGATGACGAGCACCTCCGTGACGGTGCTGCCGCCGTTGTCCACGTGAGGAAGTAGCTCATCGTAGACCACCACATTGGAGGGGAACGCGTCAAGCGACACTGTGTTGGAGTCGACCAACATCGGGTCGGTGGAGCCAACCGACTCCAAGTCGGTAGCAGGCTTGCCGGTGACGTGGAGCTAATCGAGGAGGCTCACGAGGCGGCTCTCGGGGCCATCGGTGCCTGCATTGGACGCGGGCTCGTCGGAGAGGCGAATCTCGCCAACAAGATCGGCGAGGCAGCTGGCCGCGCACACGACCTCCGCGCCGCGCAGCGCGTCGGTGCAGACACCGTCTGGCGTGCCGGGCTGGCTGTGCTTGCTAGGAAGGAACAAGGTTCCCGTCTAGAGCGGGTCTTCGGGAGACGGTGCACCTCGCCCCACGGTGGGCCCCAAATGTCGGGGGTTGGGTGCAACATATGCCAATGGATGGCTTATCATGGTGGGAGCGAGTAGAACGTCGCGAGTGCCTGGAAGCGAGATGAGGCGTAGACACGAGCGCCGGCGCACTTTACCCAGGTTCGGGGCTCTCCTAGGAGATAACACCCCTAGTCTTGCTCTGCGAGGTCTCCGCATGATCACTAAGGCACTAGTGGGTAGAATGGTGGTCCTTGAGCTATATGCTAGAGGTAGAAAAAGGCAGGGCTAGCTTTCCTCTCCCCCTAGGCGTGAGTCTAATTCTAACAGGTTGGAACCCTTTGCATGGGTGCCCTGGGGGGTTTATATAGGCCTCCCCCAGGGGTACAATGGTAATCTGACCGGGTGCAGGACCCAGCTGTCAGTCTCTCTGGTCGCCGGCTTCTCCGCTGGCTGCTGGGGTCCGATGCTTGGTGGGTCCCGCCGGCTGGTCTGGTACGGAGCCGACAGGCCGCCTCCGCCGCTCACGGGTCTTGCCGGCTGCGGAGCACTATAGCCGTGGTGCTAATGACGCTTGCTTGGTCGGGGGCGTGGCTACAGTCCCGCCGCCTGGTGGGAGATCATTGTTGCCACTCCGTGTCTTATCTGGTTAATGGTGCATGGGGCCCTGAGGGAGAAACGGGTCAACTGTTGGGTGCCGGCCTCCCTTGGGTCCGACTGGTGAGGCCCTCGCCGTCTTCCGGGCTCTCGCTGACCAGCAGGGCCCGCCGTCTTCGGGCCGTACCGGCAAGCGGTCGTGGGGACAGGGCTTCGCCTGTCAGGAGTGACATCAGGGGCGGAGTGGCAACAGTGCTGCGCCGGGCGGAGATCTCCGTCTGTACGGAACACTGTGGCCACGCCCGGCCCTGGATACGGGGGGATGGGCTATACTGCAGCCACACCCTGTCTTGTCTCTTTAATGGGGGCGCAGAATCTGAGGGCGCCTTGGGCCGACTGCTAGGAATCGGCCTCTCTGGGGGCCGCCTGCTAGGAGTCGGCCCATCTTGGAGCCGCCTTCCTGAGCATGGCCGCCTTCTGCCAGTCGTCCGTTCGGCCAACCTGCCGCCAGAAGGCAGAGATCTATCTTGACATCTTGAGGGGTGCGGGCGGCCCCGATGTCTTGAAAGGTTCGGGGGCTCGGGTTAGGCTACCCGTGGCCCATTACTCCAATAGGCCCGCTCGGGGCCGCGACAAGAAGGAGGGAGACGATGATCATGATGAGGACGACGAGTCCGGCGAGCACGAGTTCTAGAAAGCTACGGAGGCCATGTGCGTCAACGATGGCGCCTCGTTGCACACCTCTCACCGCCAACTGAAACAGTGGGCGCATGAAGTCACTGCGGCGGAGCCATCATTCGACGCCCAGAGGCCACTGAAGTGGTCTAGCACGCCTATCATTTTTTACACCGAGGATCACCCTGATCGCACAACGGCGGTCGGGTGTTTGTCGTTGTTGGTTTTGCCAACGATACGCATCCTCAAGGTGACGAAAGTGCTAGTTGACGGTGGGGCCGGTCTGAACTTGATCTCACCCGCTATGATCGAGAGGCTGCAATTTCCCGGTGGAGATCTCGAGGAGACGGGCACTTTCAAGGGGTCAACCCGAGAAGGAGTCAGCTGAAGGGTAAGATCACGTTGCCCGTTATGTTTGGGGGCGAGCTAAACCATAGGACGGAGAAGATTGTTTTTTATGTTGCCAAGATCCCTTTGCCCTATAATGGGATCCTCGGCCGCCCAGCGCTGGCCAAGTTTATGGCGGCATCACATTACGCCTACAACACGTTGAAGATGCCCGGGCCAATGAGCATCATCACCGCCCCCTCCGACAAGAGAGACGTGCTTATATGCGCTGACCAACTCTACCGGGAGGCACTTGCAGCAGCTGCTGCCAAGGCGCTTGCTCCTACCGCTGAGACCCCACGAGGGAAGAAACCCGGCAAGGCCTTGATACGTCTCCAACGTATCTATAATTTTTTATTGCTCCATGCTATATTATCTACTATTTTGGACCATATTGGGCTTTATTTTCCACTTTTATATTACTTTTGGGACTAACCTATTAACCGGAGGCCCAACCCAGAATTGCTATTTTTTGCCTATTTCAGTGTTTCGAAGAAACGGAATATCAAATAGAGTCCAAACGGAATGAAACCTTCGGGAACGTGTTTTTCTCAACAAATATGATCCAGGAGACTTGGACCCTCCATCAAGAAAGGAGGGAGGCGGCCACGAGGGTGGAGGGCACCCCCCTAGGGCGCCCCCTGCCTCGTGGGCCCCTCTTTGCTCCACCGACGTACTCCTTCCTGCTATATATACCTACGTACCCCAAAACGATCAGATACGGAGCCAAAAACCTAATTCCACCGCCGCAACCTTCTGTACCCACGAGATCCCATCTCGGGGCCTGTTCCAGAGCTCCGCCGGAAGGGGAATCCACCACGGAGGGCTTCTACATCATCACCATAGCCCCTCCGTTGAAGTGTGAGTAGTTTACCTCAGACCTTCGGGTCCATAGTTAGTAGCTAAATGGCTTCTTCTCTCTTTTTGGATCTTAATACAATGTTCTCCCCCTCTCTCGTGGAGATCTATTCGATGTAATCTTCTTTTTGCGGTGTGTTTGTTGAGACCGATGAATTGTGGGTTTATCATCAAGTTTATCTATGAACAATATTTGAATCTTCTCTGAATTCTTTTATGTATGATTGGTTATCTTTGCAAGTCTCTTCGAATTATCATTTTGGTTTGGCCTACTAGATTAGTTTTTCTTGCAATGGGAGAAGTGCTAAGCTTTGGGTTCAATCTTACGATGTTCTTTCCCAGTGACAGTAGGGGCAGCAAGGCACGTATTGTATTGTTGCCATCGAGGATAACAAGATGGGGTTTTTATCATACTGCATGAATTTATCCCTCTACATCATGTCATCTTGCTTAAGGCGTTACTCTGTTTACTTGAACTTAATACTCTAGATGCATGTTGGATAGCGGTCGATGAGTAGAGTAATAGTAGTAGATGCAGGCAGGAGTCGGTCTACTTGTCTCGGACGTGATGCCTATATACATGATCATACCTAGATATTCTCATAACTATGCTCAATTCTGTCAATTACTCAACAGTAATTCGTTCACCCACCGTAGAATACTTATGCTCTTGAGAGAAGCCACTAGTGAAATCTATGGCCCCCGGGTCTATTCTCATCATATCAATCTTCCATCACTTTATTAGTGCTTTGCTTTTTTACTTTGCTCTTTAATTTTACTTTGCATCTTTATACCAAAAATATTATCTATCATCTCTATCAGATATCACTCTCGTAAGTGACCGTGAAGGGATTGACAACCCCTAATCACGTTGGTTGCGTTGAGCTATTTGTTTTGTGTAGGTATGAGGGACTCGCGCATAGCCTCCTACTGGATTGATACCTTGGTTCTCAAAAACTGAGGGAAATACTTACTCTACTCTGCTGCATCACCCTTTCCTCTTCAAGGAAATCCAACACAGTGGTCAAGAGGTAGCAGGCCTCTGCCCCTACTGGCAAGGCCCCTTCCGGCAACACAGAGTCTGCGCAAGTGGGAGAAGTCGAACAGAAGAAGAAGGTGATGCAACACCCGGTTTATTTTGTCAGTTCCCTCTTGCAGGGGGCTAGATAAAGGTATTCTGGTATACGGAAGCTACTTTTCGGCCTCCTTACGGCCTCGAGAAAGCTGTGTCATTATTTCCAAGCGCATGAGATCACCGTCGTCACCCGCCTCCCTTTGCAACGAATCTTGCACAACCCGGATGCAACCTGAAGGATTGTGGAGTGGGCGTTGGAACTGTCAAGCTTTGGCCTCAAGTTTGAAAGTACTTCAACAAGCAAGAGCCGAGCCATGGCAGAGTTCATGGCAAAATGGACCTCAATGCCCGATGAAGAAATTCAAGAAACCACCCTTACCGGCAAGGAGACGAGCCGTGATTGCATTATGTACTTTGATGGAGCTTTCTCGCTGCAAGGTGCTGGTGCCGACGTGCTACTCGTCGCATCCACCGGAGAGCGCATCAAGTACGTGGTCCAAATGCATTTTCCTCGAGAAAAATCAATGAACAACACTGCAGAGTATGAGGGATTGCTTGCTGGTCTCAGGATCGCGGCAGACCTTGGAATCAGGAAGCTCATCATCAGGGGTGATTCGCAGCTCGTTGTCAAGCAAGTTAACAAGGATTACCAGATCCCGTTGATGGAGGCTTATGTGGATGAAGTGAGGAAGTGGGAGGAGCGTTTTGACGGTCTACAAGCAGAGCATGTTCCTCGAGCAGAGAACAACATTGCCGACGACTTGTCGAAACGCGCTGCCCTCAAGTTTCCTGTGAAACCAGGTACCTTTGTGCTTCAATTAACCCAGCCATCCGTTGAGCCATCAGCGAGATAGAACAAGCGAAGGAAGGCAGGCCCCGGCAAGTACTTTCCCGCTGAGCTCCCAGGAGCCGCCGGCAAGGAAGTTGTCGGGTGCCCCAAGCTTGCCGGCGAGCAGCAACCTCCGGCAGGGCCCCAAGCCCTGACCGTAGAGGCAGCTGCCCCTACGGCCGAAGATGAGCCTTTAGTCCTTGCCGTCGAGCCCCAGGCTCTAGCGTGGGCGCAGCGCACCGTCCATTTCATCCAAATAGGGGAACTCCCCGAGGAACAGGAAGAGGCAGAGAAACTTGCCCGTCGGTCCAGCATGTACCAGTTTGTGGATGATGCCCTATACAGAAGGAGATCGAACGGCGTGAAATTGAAGTGCATTCCTCAGGAGGACGGACTGGAGCTATTGGCAGAGATACATGGAGGCATGTCTGGCTCCCACATATGGCCAAGAGCCCTTGCCGGCAAAGCGTTCCGGCAAGGTTTCTTCTGGCCCACCGCTCTTCAGGATGCAACCGCACTAGTAACCAAGTGTGAAGCGTGCCAGTTCCATTCAAAGAAGCTTCATCAACCAGCCCAAGCTCTTCAGACAATCCCTCTTTCCTGGCCATTTTCGGTCTATGGGCTCGACATACTGGGCCCCTTTCCCCGTGCTATCGGGGGCTTTGAGTACTTGCACATCGCGGTCGACAAGTTCAAAAAGTGGCCGGAAGTGGAACCGGCGAGAAAGGTGACAGCACAATCAGCCGTCAAGTTCTTCAAGGGACTAGTCTGCCGTTTTGGTGTACCAAATAGGTGAAGGAAATATGCCCTAGAGGCAATAATGAAGTTATTATTTATTTCCTTATTTCATGATAAATGTTTATTATTCATGCTAGAATTGTATTAACCGGAAACATAATACATGTGTGAATACATAGACAAACAGAGTGTCACTAATATGCCTCTACTTGACTAGCTCGTTAATCAAAGATGGTTATGTTTCCTAACCATGAACAAAAGAGTTGTTATTTGATTAACGAGGTCACATCATTAGTTGAATGATCTGATTGACATGACCCATTCCATTAGCTTAGCACCACATCGTTTAGTATGTTGCTATTGCTTTCTTCATGACTTATACATGTTCCTGTGACTATGAGATTATGCAACTCCCGTTTACCGGAGGAACACTTTGTGTGCTACCAAATGTCACAACGTAACTGAGTGATTATAAAGGTGCTCTACAGGTGTCTCCAAAGGTACTTGTTGGGTTGGCGTATTTCGAGATTAGGATTTGTCACTCCGATAATCGGAGAGGTATCTCTGGGCCCTCTCGGTAATGCACATCACATAAGCCTTGCAAGCATTACATCTAATATGTTAGTTGTGAGATGATGTATTACAGAACGAGTAAAGAGACTTGCCGGCAACGAGATTGAACTAGGTATTGGATACCGACGATCGAATCTCGGGCAAGTAACATACCGATGACAAAGGGAACAACGTATGTTGTTATGCAGTTTGACCGATAAAGATCTTCGTAGAATATGTAGGAGCCAATATGGGCATCCAGGTCCCGCTGTTGGTTATTGACCAGAGATTTGTCTCAGTCATGTCTACATTGTTCTCGAACCGTAGGGTCCGCACGCTTAAAGTTACGATGACAGTTATTATGAGTTTATGCATTTTGATGTACCGAAGTTAGTTCGGAGTCCCGGATGTGATCACGGACATGACGAGGAGTCTCGAAATGGTCGAGACATAAAGATCGATATATTGGAAGCCTATATTTGGACATCGGAATGGTTCCGAGTGAAATCGGCATTTTACTGGAGTACCAGGGGGTTACCGGACCCCCCCGGGGGTTAATGGGCCCATATGGGCCTTAAGGGAAAAGAGGAGGGGCGGCCAGGGCAGGCCCCGCGCCCCCTCCCCCCTAGTCCGAATAGGACAAGGAAGGGGGGGGGGCGGCGCCCCCCTTTTTCCTTTCCCCCTCTCTTCTTCCTTCTCCTACAAGGCAAGGGAGAGGAGTCCTACTCCCGATGGGAGTAGGACTCCACCTGGCGCACCCCTTGGGGGCCGGCCTCGCCTTCCCCTCCCCTCCTTTATATACGGGGGCAGGGGGGCACCCTAGGACACACAAGTTGATCATTGCGATCGTTCCTTAGCCGTGTGCGGTGCCCCCCTCCACCATATTCCACCTCGACATATCGTTGCAGTGTTTAGGCGAAGCCCTGCGTCGGTAGAACATCATCATCGTCATCACGCCGTCGTGCTGACGAAACTCATCCCCGAAGCTTTGCTGGATCGGAGCCCGGGGAACGTCATCGAGCTGTACATGTGCTAAGAACTCGGAGGCGCCGGAGTAACGGCGCTTGGATCGGTTGGATCGGGAAGACGTACGACTACTTCCTCTACGTTGCGTCAATGCTTCCGCTTCGGTCTACGAGGGTACGTAGACAACACTCTCCCCTCTCGTTGCTATGCATCACCATGATCTTGCGTGTGCGTAGGAATTTTTTTGAAATTACTACGTTCCCCAACAGTGGCATCCGAGCCTAGGTTTTTATGGTTTGATGTTATGCACGAGTAGAACACAAGTGAGTTGTGGGCGATATAAGTCATACTGCCTACCAGCATGTCATACTTTCGTTCGGCGGTATTGTTGGATGAAGCAGCCCGAACCGACATTACGCGTACGCTTACGCGAGACTGGTTCTACCGCCGTGCTTTGCACACAGGTGGCTGGCGGGTGTCAGTTTCTCCAACTTTAGTTGAACCGAGTGTGGCTACGCCCGGTCCTTGCGAAGGTTAAAACGGCATCAACTTGACAAACTATCGTTGTGGTTTTGATGCATAGGTGAGATTGGTTCTTGCTTAAGCCCATAGCAGCCACGTAAAACTTGCAACAAACAAAGTAGAGGACGTCTAACTTGTTTTTGCAGGGCATGTTGTGATGTGATATGGTCAAGTCATGATGCTAAATTTTATTGTATGAGATGATCATGTTTTGTAACCGAGTTATCGGCAACCGGCAGGAGCCGTATGGTTGTCGCTTTATTGTATGCAATGCAATCGCCCTGTAATGCTTTACTTTATCACTAAGCGGTAGCGATAGTCGTAGAAGCATAAGATTGGCGAGACGACAACGATGCTACGATGGAGATCAAGGTGTCGCGCCGGTAACGATGGTGATCATGACGGTGCTGCGGAGATGGAGATCACAAGCACAAGATGATGATGGCCATATCATATCACTTATATTGATTGCATGTGATGTTTATCTTTTTATGCATCTTATCTTGCTTTGATTGACGGTAGCATTATAAGATGATCTCTCACTAAATTATCAAGAAGTGTTCTCCCCGAGTATGCACCGTTGCCAAAGTTCGTCGTGCCCAGACACCACGTGATGATCGGGTGTGATAAGCTCTACGTCCATCTACAACGGGTGCAAGCCAGTTTTTGCACACGCAGAATACTCAGGTTATACTTGACGAGCCTAGCATATGTAGATATGGCCTCGGAACACGGAGATCGAAAGGTCGAGCGTGAATCATATAGTAGATATGATCAACATAATGATGTTCACCATTGAGAACTAATCCATTTCACGTGATGATCGGTTATGGTTTAGTTTGACTTGGATCACGCGATCACTTAGAAGATTGGAGAGATGTCTATCTAAGTGGGAGTTCTTAAGTAATATGATTAATTGAACTTAAATTTATCATGAACTTAGTCCCTAATAGTATCTTGCTTGTTTATGTTGACTGTAGATAGATGGCCCGTGCTGTTGTTCCGTTGAATTTTAATGGTTCCTTGAGAAAGCAAAATTGAAAGATTATGGTAGCAATTACATGGACTGGGTCCGTAACTTGAGGATTATCCTCATTGCTGCACAGAAGAGTTACGTCCTGGAAGCACCGCTGGGTGCCAGGCCTGCTGCTGATGCAACTGACGATGTTAAGAACGTCTGGCAGAGCAAAGCTGATGACTACTCGATAGTTCAATGTGCCATGCTTTACGGCTTAGAACCGGGACTTCAACGACGTTTTGAACGTCATGGGGCATATGAGATGTTCCAAGAGTTGAAGTTAATATTCCAACAGAATGCCCGGATTGAGAGATATGAAGTCTCCAATAAGTTCTATAGCTGCAAGATGGAGGAGAATAGTTCTGTTAGTGAGCATATACTCAAAATGTCTGGGTATTGTAATCACTTGATTCAACTGGGAGTTAATCTTCCGGATGATTGCGTCATTGACATAATTCTCCAATCACTTCCACCAAGCTACAAAGGCTTCGTGATGAACTATAATATGCAAGGGATGGATAAGACGATTCCCGAGCTCTTCGCAATGCTAAAAGCTGCGGAGGTAGAAATCAAGAAGGAGCATCAAGTGTTGATGGTCAACAAGACCACTAGTTTCAAGAAAAAGGGCAAAGGGAAAAAGAAGGGGAACTTCAAGAAGAACAGCAAGCAAGTTGCTGATCAAGAGAAGAAACCCAAATCTGGACCTAAGCCTGAAACTGAGTGCTTCTACTGCAAGCAGACTGGTCACTGGAAGCGGAACTGCCCCAAATATTTGGCGGATAAGAAGGATGGCAAGGTGAACAAAGGTATATGTGATATACATGTTATTGATGTGTACCCTACTAGAGCTCGCAGTAGCACCTGGGTATTTGATACTGGTTCTATTGCTAATATTTGCAACTCAAAACAGGGACTACGGATTAAGCGAACACTGGCAAAGGACGAGGTGACGATGCGCGTGGGAAATGGTTCCAAAGTCGATGTGATCGCAGTCGGCACGCTACCTCTACATCTACCTTCGGGATTAGTATTAGACCTGAATAATTGTTATTTGGTGCCAGCGTTGAGCATGAACATTATATCTGGATCTTGTTTGATGCGAGACGGTTATTCATTTAAATCAGAGAATAATGGTTGTTCTATTTATATGAGTAATATCTTTTATGGTCATGCACCCTTGAAGAGTGGTCTATTTTTGATGAATCTCGATAGTAGTAATACACATATTCATAGTGTTGAAGCCAAAAGATGCAGAGTTGATAATGATAGTGCAACTTATTTGTGGCACTACCGTTTAGGTCATATCGGTGTAAAGCGCATGAAGAAACTCCATACTGATGGACTTTTGGAACCACTTGATTATGAATCACTTGGTACTTGCGAACCGTGCCTCATGGGCAAGATGACTAAAACACCGTTCTCCGGTACTATGGAGAGAGCAACAGATTTGTTGGAAATCATACATACAGATGTATGTGGTCCGATGAATGTTGAGGCTCGTGGCGGATATCGTTATTTTCTCACCTTCACAGATGATTTAAGCAGATATGGGTATATCTTCTTTAATGAAACATAAGTCTAAAACATTTGAAAAGTTCAAAGAATTTCAGAGTGAAGTTGAAAATCATCGTAACAAGAAAATAAAGTTTCTACGATCTGATCGTGGAGGAGAATATTTGAGTTACGAGTTTGGTCTACATTTGAAACAATGCGGAATAGTTTCGCAACTCACGCCACCCGGAACACCACAACGCAATGGTCTGTCCGAACGTCGTAATCGCACTTTACTTGATATGGTGCGATCTATGATGTCTCTTACAGATTTACCGCTATCGTTTTAGGGTTATGCTCTAGAGACGGCTGCATTCACATTGAATAGTACACCATCAAAATCTGTTGAGACCACGCCTTATGAACTATGGTTTGGCAAGAAACCAAAGTTGTCGTTTCAAGTTTGGGGCTGCGATGCTTATGTGAAAAAGCTTCAACCTGATAAGCTCGAACCCAAATCGGAGAAATGTGTCTTCATAGGATACCCAAAGGAGACTGTTGGGTACACCTTCTTTCACAGATCCGAAGGCAAGATATTTGTTGCTAAGAATGGATCCTTTCTAGAGAAGGAGTTTCTCTCGAAAGAAGTGAGTGGGAGGAAAGTAGAACTTGATGAGGTAACTGTACCTACTCCCTTATTGGAAAGTAGTGCATCACAGAAATCTGTTTCTATGACACCCACACCAATTAGTGAGGAAGCTAATGATAATGATCATGAAACTTCAGATCAAGTTACTACAGAACCTCGTAGATCAACCAGAGTAAGATCCGCACTAGAGTGGTACGGCAATCCTGTTCTGGAAGTCATGCTACTAGATCATGATGAACCTACGAACTATGAAGAAGCGATGGTGAGCCCAGATTCCGCAAAATGGCTAGAAGCCATGAAATCTGAGATGGGATCCATGTATGACAACAAAGTATGGACTTTGGTTGACTTGCCCAATGGTCGGCAAGCAATAGAGAATAAATGGATCTTCAAGAAGAAGACTGACGCTGATGTTAATGTTACTGTCTACAAAGCTCGACTTGTCGCAAAAGGTTTTCGACAAGTTCAAGGGATTGACTATGATGTGACCTTCTCACCCGTAGCGATGCTTAAGTCTGTCCGAATCATGTTAGCAATTGCCGCATTTTATGATTATGAAATTTGGCAAATGGATGTAAAGACTGCATTCCTGAATGGATTTTTGGAAGAAGAGTTGTATATGATGCAACCAGAAGGTTTTATCGATCCAAAGGGAGCTAACAAAGTGTGCAAGCTCCAGCGATCCATTTATGGACTGGTGCAAGCCTCTCGGAGTTGGAATAAACGCTTTGATAGTGTGATCAAAGCATTTGGGTTTGTACAGACTTTTGGAGAAGCCTGTATTTACAAGAAAGTGAGTGGGAGCTTTGTAGCATTTCTGATATTATATGTAGATGACATATTACTAATTGGTAATGATATAGAATTTCTGGATAGCATAAAGGGATACTTGAATAAGAGTTTTTCAATGAAAGACCTCGGTGAAGCTGCTTACATATTGGGCATCAAGATCTATAGAGATAGATCAAGACGCTTAATTGGACTTCCACAAAGCACATACCTTGACAAAGTTTTGAAGAAGTTCAAAATGGATCAAGCAAAGAAAGGATTCTTGCCTGTACTACAAGGTGTGAAGTTGAGTAAGACTCAATGCCCGACCACTGCAGAAGATAGAGAGAAAATGAAAGATGTTCCCTATGCTTCAGCCATAGGCTCTATCATGTATGCAATGCTGTGTACCAGACCTGATGTGTGTCTTGCTATAAGTCTAGCAGGGAGGTACCAAAGTAATCCAGGAGTGGATCACTGGACAGCTGTCAAGAACATCCTGAAGTACCTGAAAAGGACTAAGGATATGTTTCTCATATATGGAGGTGACAAAGAGCTCATCGTAAACAGTTACGTTGATGCAAGCTTTGACACTGATCTGGACGATTCTAAATCGCAAACCGGATACGTGCTTACATTAAACGGTGGAGCTGTCAGTTGGTGCAGTTCTAAACAAAGTCTCGTGGCGGGATCTACATGTGAAGCGGAGTACATAGCTGCTTCAAAAGCAGCAAATGAAGGAGTCTGGATGAAGGAGTTCATATCCGATCTAGGTGTCATACCTAATGCATCGGGTCCAATGAAAATCTTTTGTGACAATACTGGTGCAATTGCCTTAGCAAAGGAATCCAGATTTCACAAGAGAACCAAGCACATCAAAAGACGCTTCAATTCCATCCGGGATCTAGTCCGGGTGGGAGACATAGAGATTTACAAGATACATACGGATCTGAATGTTGCAGACCCGTTGACTAAGCCTCTTCCACGAGCAAAACATGATCAGCACCAAAGCTCCATGGGTGTTAGAATCATTACTGTGTAATCTAGATTATTGACTCTAGTGCAAGTGGGAGACTGAAGGAAATATGCCCTAGAGGCAATAATAAAGTTATTATTTATTTCCTTATTTCATGATAAATGTTTATTATTCATGCTAGAATTGTATTAACCGGAAACATAATACACGTGTGAATACATAGACAAACAGAGTGTCACTAGTATGCCTCTACTTGACTAGCTCGTTAATCAAAGATGGTTATGTTTCCTAACCATGAACAACAGAGTTGTTATTTGATTAACGAGGTCACATCATTAGTTGAATGATCTGATTGACATGACCCATTCCATTAGCTTAGCACCTGATCGTTTAGTATGTTGCTATTGCTTTCTTCATGACTTATACATGTTCCTGTGACTATGAGATTATGCAACTCCCGTTTACCGGAGGAACACTTTGTGTGCTACCAAACGTCACAACGTAACTGGGTGATTATAAAGGTGCTCTACAGGTGTCTCCAAAGGTACTTGTTGGGTTGGCGTATTTCGAGATTAGGATTTGTCACTCCGATAGTCGGAGAGGTATCTCTGGGCCCTCTCGGTAATGCACATCACATAAGCCTTGCAAGCATTACAGCTAATATGTTAGTTGTGAGATGATGTATTACAGAACGAGTAAAGAGACTTGCCGGCAACGAGATTGAACTAGGTATTGGATACCGACGATCGAATCTCGGGCAAGTAACATACCGATGACAAAGGGAAAAACGTATGTTGTTATGCGGTCTGACCGATAAAGATCTTCGTAGAATATGTAGGAGCCAATATGGGCATCCAGGTCCCGCTGTTGGTTATTGACCAGAGATTTGTCTCAGTCATGTCTACATTGTTCTCGAACCGTAGGGTCCGCACGCTTAAAGTTACGATGACAGTTATTATGAGTTTATGCATTTTGATGTACCGAAGTTAGTTCAGAGTCCCGGATGTGATCACGGACATGACGAGGAGTCTCAAAATGGTCGAGACATAAAGATCGATATATTGGAAGCCTATATTTGGACATCGGAATGGTTCCGAGTGAAATCGGCATTTTACTGGAGTACGGGGGGGGGGGGGTTACTGGAACCCCCCCCCCCCCCACCCGGGGGTTAATGGGCCCATATGGGCCTTAAGGGAAAAGAGGAGGGGCGGCCAGGGCAGGCCGCGCGCCCCCTCCCCCATAGTCCGAATAGGACAAGGAAGGGGGGGGGGGGCGGCGCCCCCCTTTTTCCTTTCCCCCTCTCTCTCCTTCCTTCTCCTACAAGGCAAGGGAGAGGAGTCCTACTCCCGGTGGGAGTAGGACTCCACCTGGCGCACCCCTTGGGGGCCGGCCGCGCCTTCCCCTCCCCTCCTTTATATACGGGGGCAGGGGGCACCCTAGGACACACAAGTTGATCATTGCGATCGTTCCTTAGCCGTGTGCGGTGCCCCCCTCCACCATATTCCACCTCGACATATCGTTGCAGTGTTTAGGCGAAGCCCTGCGTCGGTAGAACATCATCATCGTCATCACGCCGTCGTGCTGACGAAACTCATCCCTGAAGCTTTGCTGGATCGGAGCCCGGGGAATGTCATCGAGCTGTACGTGTGCTAAGAACTCGGAGGCGCCGGAGTAACGGCGCTTGGATCGGTCGGATCGGGAAGACGTACGACTACTTCCTCTACGTTGCGTCAACGCTTCCGCTTCGGTCTACGAGGGAACGTAGACAACACTCTCCCCTCTCGTTGCTATGCATCACCATGATCTTGCGTGTGCGTAGGAATTTTTTTGAAATTACTACGTTCCCCAACAATAGGGTCATCACCGACAACGGCACGCAATTCACGAGCCGCGCCTTCATGCAATACATCCAAGACCTCGGCGGTAAGGTTTGTTTTGCTTCTGTTGCTCATCTCAGAAGTAACTGCCAGGCTGAGAGGGCGAATGCAGAAGTGTTGCGAGGCCTCAAGACTAGAACTTTTGACAAGTTACACAAGTGCGGAAGGCGCTGGATTGATGAGTTGCCAATGGTTCATTGGTTGATCAGAATGACACCAAATCGAGCCACTGGCCAGACACCCTTTGCCCTGGTATACGGGGCAGAAGCAGTTCTCCCCATAGAACTCATATACGGGTCACCTCGAGTGGTCTCTTATGATGAGCTTGAGCAAGAGCAGTTGTGCCAAGATGATCCGACACTCCTTGAGGAAGATCGTCCTCAGGCTGCTGTGTGAGTCACTCGCTACCAGCAAGCCTTGCGCCGCTACCATAGCCACAAGGTTCACGCCCGAAGCCTTGAGGAAGGCGACCTTGTTCTTCGGCGAATCCAATCCACCAATAGTTCAAACAAGTTGACGCCAAAGTGGGAAGGCCCTTATCGGGTAATACGAGTCACCAGGCCCGACGCAGTCCGCCTGGAGACCGAAGATGGCGTTCCGGTGAGCTATTCCTGGAATGTCGAACATCTTCGCCAGTTTTACCCCTAAGGCGCAGTTGTCGGGAGACCCGAGAACCCCCTTTTGTACTAGCCTTACCGGCAAGGCATGTAACCCTATGTACAAAGCGATGCGCAGACCCTGTGCGCAGCCAAGAAAAAAAACCTTAGTATGTACAGTTTCCCATTGATTTTCATGTTTATTTGTATAAGTATATACATGCTTGTCCAGGATATTGTACTGCTTTTTGATTCCAACAAATGTTAATGGACCGCCAAGGTTCCATGCTCCTGTCCTCTCTTCTTTCTAGCTGCGGCAAGGACGCTCGATCCCGCCAAGGACACGGCTCCGACAAGAAGTTGGGAAGATAGCCAGGCACAACGATCCCTGGCAAACCAAACAGATAAAGTTCACCTCTTGCCCATTCATGTTTGTAACCTGTGACTTGTGCATTAGAAAACCTCGCCACTCTCTTTTAAACTCAGGTGCTCTCATCCCTGACCCGAACGTTGCTTCGGTCAGAATGGTCGCAGTAGCCTTTACTAAAAGAAGATTAACGAGGAGCTGGACCCTTTGTCTATAACCCAGCAGATGTGATTCTCCAGTAGGCAGAGAGGGCACCGGCAGGATGGCTTGCTGGGAGAACTTGTTTGTTTGCGTTAAAGAGGCATTTCTCCTTTGCATGGACGTGTACATGCACGGGTTCCCGGCAAGGCTGGTCTTTTTTCATTGACATGCTGATACAAGTACGAATGTTACAGGACATAGGCATGGGCTCGAGAGATTACATTATTTAGAAATTAAGATTTGGCAAGTGCCTACAAGCTAAAAGAAAGATAAGTGCCCCGTGATCTCCGTTCTTGCCCCTTTCCTCCCAGGTGTGGCAGGTGAAGGCAAAGAAGAGGCAACGGGGAACGCGCCGATGGAGAGCATGGAGGGGATGGCCATCGGCAAGGCGCGTGGCTGAGGGAGGAGGGCGATGCAGATGATGGTGCTGCCGCCGATGGTCAGCCGGAGTCAGAATTGGCGTCCTCCCGCCCGCTACCATTGTCATCGCTGTCACTGTCCTCCTTGTCACTGTCGCTCGAGGAGGAGGTTTCGTTGTCGGTGGAGCTCTCCGCACAGTACCCTAAGCGGGTTCCCGAGCGCCCGAAGACCTTGACGGAGAGCACGCCGTTCTCCATTAATTTGAACTGGAGAACGTACCCCTCTGACAGGCTATGCGCACGGGCAAAGGTCTTCCACCCACGGCGGAGGTACATAATGTGAGGGGCAGGGAAGTCGACGTCGACCCGCATGTCGCTGTTCCCGCAGCCCCTCATATGCAGCCTCAAGGCCTGTGGCGGGTCAAGCTCTATTACCCGAGCAAAGGGGCTGGGGAGGTGAAAGTGCAACTATCCCTAGGTGGTTTTGGTAATTCATAACAACATATAGCTCATTGAGCTAATGCTATTCCAAGACAATTATTTCAGGAAAGCTCAATGATTGGCATGGCGTGGATGGTGAAAGTGGAACCCTCAAAATGTTAAGGACAAAGGATTGGCTCAAGCTCAAAAGCTCAAGACTCTTCATTTTACATTTTAGTGATCCAAGATCACATTGAGTCCATAGGAAAAGCCAATACTATCAAGGAGGGATGAGGTGTTGCTTAATGAGCTTTTTGCTTCATGTGCTTAATGATATGCTCCAAAATCCTCAGCTACTTTCCCATATCCACATATGACCTAAATCCTAAGCCAAACTCAGACCTACCGATTCTTTCTATCCGGCGCCACCGAGTTTCACTTGTCATAGCCACTGCCAAACCCTAGCAAATCGGTTCTACCGATAGGGATCTCGGTCTCACCGAGATGGGATTGCAATTTCTCTATTTCCTTTTCGTAACTTTTCGGTCTCACCAAAAGAGCGGATCGGTCCCACCGAGATTGCAATGTAAACTCTCTGTTTCCCTTCTGTAACATTTCGGTCTCACCGAAAGAGCAAATCGGTCCCACCGAGTTTACCTGACCAACTCTCTGCTTAGCTTATTACCAAATCGGTCTCACCGAGTTTGTGTAATCGGTCTCACCAAGATTACGTTATGCCCTAACCCTAACCATATCAGTCCTACCGAGTTGCATGTCAGTCCCACCGAAAATCTCTAACGGTCACTAGGTTTACTATTTCGGTCCGACCGAGTTTGTTGATTCGGTCCCACCGAGATTGGTAAATTGTGTGTAACGGTTGGATTTTGTGTGGAGGCTATAAATACCCCTCCACCTCCTCTTCACTCGTGGAGAGAGCCATCAGAACACATCTACACTTCCAACTCATATGTTCTGAGAGAGAACCACCTACTCATGTGTTGAGACCAAGATATTCCATTCCTACCATATGAATCTTGATCTCTAGCCTTCCCCAAGTTGCTTTCCACGTGATGTCCAGGGGCTCGGCAGCCGGATTGCCGTTCTGCTTGAGAAGGCCGCTCTGTACCTCTGCTGCTAGGGCGGCTGTGTGCTCCTCTGTTCGGAGGGAGTGTTCAGTGTTGCCATTGACTGTTATGACGCTGCATGGACTGGGCATCTTGAGCTTGAGATAAGCATAGTGTGGTACTGCGTTGAATCTAGCAAACGCGGTCCGTCCGAGTAGTGTGTGGTAGCCGCTGCGTAAAGGGACGATATTGAAGATTAACTCTTTGCTTCGGAAGTTATCCGGAGAACCGAAGACCACCTCCAGCGTGATTGAGACCGTACAACAGGCCTCTACGCCTGGTATGACTCCTTTAAAGGTAGTCTTTGTGGGTTTGATTCGTGAGGGATTAATGCCCATCTTCCGCACTGTATCCTGATAGAGCAGGCTGAGGCTGCTACCACCGTCCATTAGGACTTGTGTTAGGTGAAATCCGTCGATGATTGGGTCGAGGACCAGTGCGGCCGAACCGCCATGGCAGATACTAGTTGGGTGATCTCGACGATCGAAGGTGATCGGGAATGACGACCATGGATTGAATTTTGGGGCGACTGGCTCTACCGCGTAGACGTCCCTGAGTGCTCGCTTGCACTCCCTTTTGGGGATGTGTGTAGCGTATATCATGTTCAACGTTTTGACTTGAGGGGGAAGTTTCTTCTGCCCCCCAGTGTTCGGCTGCCGGGGCTCTTTGTCCTCGTCTTCACTTTGTGATCCCTTTTCTTTGTTCTCGGCATTTAACTTGCCAGCCTGTTTTAAAACCCAACAATCTCTGTTGGTATGATTGGCTTGTTTGTTTGGGGTGCCATGTATCTGGCACGGGCGATCAAGTATGCGGTCCAGGCTGGATGGTCCCTCACTGTTCCTTTGTGTAGGGCTTCCTTCGTGGGCCGGACTTGGATCCGCTGAATCCGGCGTTAACTGTGGTGTCATCGGTGTTATCGCCATTGCTTCGGCATTTGTGCCTATTGCGCCGGAGCTTGCCGGTGCTGTTCTTGGCCTTGGAGGGGCCTGCCTCGTTGGCTGTGTTTTTGCTACGACCCAGCCAGCTGTCCTCACCCGCGCAAAAGCGGGTCATGAGTGCTGTGAGGGCTGCCATGGATTTCGGCTTTACTTGGCCAAGGTGGCGGGTGAGCCATTCGTCACGGATGCTGTGTTTGAAGGCTGCTAAGGCTTCGGCATCCGGATAGTCAACGATCTGGTTCTTTTTGGTTAGGAACCTAGTCTAGAATTTCCTGGCTGGTTCTCCGGGTTGTTGGACTATATGACTTAAGTCATCGGCATCTGGTGGCCGGACATAAGTACCTTGGAATTTGTCAAGAAAAGCTTCTTCCAAGTCCTCCCAGCTGTTGATAGAATTTTCAGGCAGGCTATTTAGCCAGTGTCTAGCTGGCCCTTTTAATTTTAGTGGGAGGTATTTGATGGCGTGGAGATCGTCTCCTCGGGCCATATGGATGTGGAGAATAAAATCTTCGATCCACATTGCGGGATCGGTTGTTCCGTCGCATGATTCAATATTGACGGGCTTGAACCCCTCGGGGAATTTGTGATCCAGTACTTCATCTGTGAAGTAGAGAGCATGTGCGGCGCCTCTATATCGGGCTGCGTCACTGTAACGCCCCGGATCTGATGCGCCAGGTGTCCGTCAGTTATTTGCCGTCTTTGCCATGTCATGTGCTTGCGTGTTGCACTTTGCCATGTCATCATCTGCATTTCTTATCATGTCATCATGTGCATCGCATTTGCATACGTGTTCGTCTCATGCATCCGAGCTTTTTCCCCATTGTCCGTTTTGCAATCCGGCACTCCTATGTTCCCCGATGCCCCTTTTACCTCTTTTCGTGTGCGGGTGTTAAACGGTCTCGGAATGGACTGAGGTTTGTCAAGCGGCCTTGGTATAGCACCGGTAGACCGCCTATCAAGTTTTGGGTCATTTGGAGGTCGTTTGATACTCCAACGGTTAACCGGGTAACCGCAAATGCCTCTTTTGTGTGCAGCCCAACACACCCTTCAAAGTGGCCCAAAACCCATCCAAACACCCTCCTTCCTCTCCGTCGTTCGATCACGATCGTGTGGGCGAAAACCACACCTCATTTGGAGCCTCCTACCTCCTCCTAGCTATAAAAAGGCAACTCCCCCGAAATTCACGGATCAAATCCACCCCTAACCCTAGCTTTCTTCCTCCTCCGCGCGCCGGACGTGTCCGTCCCGGACCGGACGTGTCCGCGCCGCCGTCGCCAGCGAACCAAAGCCCGCCACGTCGTCGTCGCCGGCCCCCTCTCTCTCCTCCGTTGCCAGGGCCCGCGGGGCCCAGATCCGGCCCACGAGGCCCATCCCGCGCCGCCGCCCGAGCCCACGCGCCTCCTCCCGCGCCGCGCCTCTTCGCCCGGTGCCCCGTCGTCGCCGGCGCCAACCTCCGCCACCGCCTGCCGCCTGCGTCGCCGCCGGAGGCCCCGTCGCCGCCTCGGACCCCCCCGCCTTGCTCCGCCCCGGGCCCGACCCCGTGCCCCGCCCGGCCGGCTCTCCTCCGCCCACCCGTGCCGTGCCATGTCACCTCGCCGTCCGCGAGCTCCGGCGAGCTCGCCTCCGCGCGACCGGCGCCGCCCGCCGCCTCTCTCGCCGGGATCTGGCCGGATCCGGCAAGATCCGGCCCGGATCCATCCGCCCCCGGCCTCCCCGACCTCTCCCTCGACTCCGGCCGCCGTCCGCATCATCTTCGGCAAAGTTCCGGCGAGATCCCCGCCCGTTGACTTTTTCCCGCGAGGTCCAAATATTTCTTAGTTTGTCATGCAATGCCTCGTAGTGAGTGCATCGAGCTCGTAAACATGCCTACTCGTTATCTGTTTTGCCATACTCCAGTTTTTCACCAAGTCTGAACCTGATAATAAAACTTGCTATGTTTACATGGGTGCCATCAAATCTTCTGATCTCTTTTGGCTTATGGTCAGTAAGGGACTTTTGTTATATGCAATGAGTAGATTAATGCTATGCCTTGATTTTCCATGATAGGTTCCTGTAACATGTTGTTTTATAGCTCTAAACATTGCAACCTGATGTTATTTCTGCCATGTTCTGTGAATTCTGCAACCTGATGTTATTTCTGCCATGTTCTGTGAATTCTGCAACCTGATGTTATTTCTGCCATGTTCTGTGAATTCTACTAAGTCTGTGAACCTGTTATTATTTGCAATCTTGCCATGTCCTTTTGAGCATGTTCCAGTAGTTTCTGGAGATAGCTCAATGTTCATCTTTTGTCATGCTTTGCCTGTAAATCATGTCCATGCCTTTTGTTTTCATGTTGTGGTGCTGTAGTATGTTGTTTTGGTGCTTGCAATATGCCTAGTTGCTGTTTTGGTCAGCATGCCCTTTAAACTCGTATGGTGTGTATGTGTTGAACCGTTGCTCCGTTTTGAGTGTGCTCTATATGAAACTTGCTTAGTTTTGCATGTAGTCTCATATTATCATGTTGCATCCATATTTTGAGGTGTTTGCTTGATGTTTGTATGCATTTTGCATCAATGCCATGCTTAACTTGTTTTGCTCATATCTCCTAGGCCATAGCTCCGAATCTAATGAACTTTATATGTAACTTGACTAGAATTTCATGTAGATCATCTTGGTGCATCTTAACTTGCTGTTTAACAACTTGAACTTAAGGTTTATTCAGATCTGGACCAATTTCGAAATTTGCATATGAGGACTTACCGGAATTGTTATATGTTGCTTCCGACCTCATTTAAACTTGCCTTGATGTGTTGCTCTTGTATGCATCATCTATTGCCATGAGTAGCTTCATGTAGCCTTGTCATGCATCATACTTGGTTGAGCATAATGCCTTGTTCATGTGCGGTGTGTTTACCATGTTGTGTGCTTCTTCTCGTTAGTTCCCGTTTCGTTGCGATCGTGAGGATTCGTTCGTCTACGCTTGGTTCATCTTCGTGGCTTCATCTTCTTCATGGACTCGTTCTTATTCCTAGCGGGATTTCAGGCAAGATGACCGTCACCTTGGATCTCATTACTATCATTGCTATGCTAGTTGCTTCGTTCTATCGCTATGTTGCGTTACCTACCACTTGCTCATCAAGCCTCCCAAATTGCCATGAACCTCTAACAGTTGTCACCCTTCCTAGCAAACCGTTGTTTGGCTATGTTACCGCTTTGCTTAGCCCCTCTTATAGCGTTGCTAGTTGCAGGTGAAGATGAAGATTGCTCCATGTTGGATTATGTTTATGTTGGGATATCACAATATCTCTTATATTATTAATGCATCTATATACTTGGTAAAGGGTGGAAGGCTCGGCCTTATGCCTGGTGTTTTGTTCCACTCTTGCCTCCATAGTTTCCGTCATATCAGTATTATGATCCCGGAGTTTGCGTCCCTAACGCGGTTGGGTGATTTATTGGACCCCCTTGACAGTTCGCTTTGAATAAGACTCCTTCAGCAAGGTCCAATATTGGTTTTACCATTTGCCTCACCTATGCCCTTTTATTTCCCTTGGGTTTCCAGAGCCCGAGGGTCGCCCCCCGGGCCAGTTATCCTTCGAGTGCTGGTCCAAACCGAGCGATGTCCGGCGCCCCCTGGGCAATCAGGGTCTATGCCAACCCGACGTCTTGCTCATCCGGTGTGCCCTGAGAACGAGATATGTGCAGCTCCTATCGGGATTTGTCGGCACATCCGGGCGGCTTTGCTGGTCTTGTTTTATTACTGTCGAAATGTCTTGTAGCCGGGATTCCGAGACTGACCGGGTCTTCCCGGGGAGAAGGAATATCCTTCGTTGATCGCGAGAGCTTATCATGGGCTAAGTTGGGACACCCCTGCAGGGTTTGAACTTTTGAAAGTCATGCCCGCGGTTATGTGGCAGATGGGAATTTGTTAATATCCGGTTGTAGTAAACTTAAAGTAAACTCTTCTAAAATACACCAACCGTGTGTGTAACCGTGAGTGTCTCTTTTCGGGGTGGATCGAGAGGAGAACACGGTTTCTGGGTTATGTCTGACGTAAGTAGGGGTTCAGGATCACTTCTTGATCATTACTACTTGACGACCGTTCCTTTGATTCTCTTCTCGCTCTCATTTGCGTATGTTAGCCACCATACATGCTTAGTCGCTGCTGCAACGTCACCACTTTACCCCTTCCTTTCCCATTAGGCTTTGCTAGTCTTGATACCCCTGGTAATTGGATTGCTGAGTCCTCGTGGCTCACAGATTACTACACCACCAGTTGGAGGTACAGGTTATGCGATGATCATGACGCGAGAGCGGTGTTACTTGTGTTGGAGTTCTTCTTCTTCTTCGTCGATCTTGGGTTAGGTTCCGGATCGGCAGCCTGGGCTAGTAGGGTGGATGTCGTTTGAGTTCATGTTTATGTTTCATCCGTAGTCGGATGCTGATCTTGTATGTTGTATTGTTGTATTCATGTGACATTGTATGTATTGGATGTATCCCCACTATTATGTAATGTTGATGTAATGATATCCACCTTGAAAAAGCGTCTTCAAGATGCGCTTCTATCCTTGATGGGACCTTCGAGTTCCTTTAGGATTGGGTCGCATCTTGGGCGTGACAAGTTGGTATCAGAGCCTCGACCGACATTAGGAGCCCCCTTGATTGATCGTGTAGTTTGGTCGATGTCGAGTCTAGAAGAAAATCTTTTTCGGAGTCTAGTTATATCGGAGAGTAGGATTTCTTTTTACTCCTCAGTCCTTTCGTCGCTCTGGTGAGAAATCTGGACGTAGGTGTTTTGAACTACTCCTCTTCCCGTTCAAATTTTTCTTTAGGATCACGCGGTTAGTTTTCGTTCGTTGTCTTTCCTCTTTTGTCCGGTGCATTTATCGTCAAGTCGACTCAAACCTCTTTGTCTTTGGGAGATCAATCCTCAGCTCTTTTCAATCGACGTTGTTTTCCCCATCCGAAGTTGTCCTTGTTTTTTCCCACCCGCCCTCCCTTTTTCTTCTCGGAACCAGAGTCTGTAATTGAGTATCCATCGTACTCGTGCGAAGCCTTTTTCTTTCTTTCCTCTAATAATTCAACCGGTGTCTTCTCTTCAAGTTATTCATCAATTCCCCATTCCAAGTTGCATGTGTTTTCCCGCCCTCCCACCCCTTTTATTCCGGAGTCTGAGCCTTTATTCGTGCATCAATTTCATTCGTGCGGAGTATCTTTAGTCTTTCCTCAATTGTTTCAACCGGTGAATTGTCCTCAAGTTCATCATTGTTCGTCTCATTTCTTTTTCCGGTGGATCCAAATTCAAGTTCCTCGTTGTCGATCATATTCTTCCCCTCAGCTCAAATATTTCTCTTTGCTTGTTCCTCCTCTCGCCATTCTATTATCCCGGAGTGCTGAAGACATCTCAGAAGATTCATGTTTGCATTCAATTATTTCGAGGTTGTCACCTCATTCAAATCTTTCAATCGTTCTCGTGCATCATTCTCTCTTTCCAACAATCCTTCCAACGGGTTTTTCTTTTTAGTGGATCCTAACCCACAGGTTTTTCCCAGGATCTTACCTGACTCTTCTAATTTTCCGAAGATTTCCTCAAATCCTCTCTTTCGAAGTTTGGCATAAGTATGATTTTCATCAGTCAGACGCCTTTCCAAGGTCGATTCCAAATCATTTTCATCGTCGGTTCAACCTCTTTGTATTTCATTCTCCCGGAGTATCTCAACAATTTTACTGCTGTTCCCCGTCGTCTTTCTCAACATTTGAAGACCGAACAAGATTTTTCTCTCAAATCTTGTCCGTTCTTCCGAAGATTCATGTCGCTAACTCGATGTTACCCTATCAAATTGTTTCAAGTCATGCAAATTCTTTTCATCCATCCGGAGTATTTCAAGAGTTGTTTTTCCGTCTCGATCATTCAGAGGCCATCTTTTTGGAAGATTTCTTCATTCTAAGTTTTTCAATTCGTTCTCCAATTATTCTATGTTCGTGCCCCTTTCATTCGTCTCAATATTCTTCCGGTGCTTCATTCAAGTATTCTTCAATCAGTTCGCGATCTCTTCATTCTCTTGTCCCTAAAATCCCTCAAGTATCTTCGTGGTTTCTAAATTCTTCCCTGTGATTCATCCTCCTTTGTCTTTTAATTTTGAATTCTGCCAGTGGTTCGCGGAAGATTCCTTTTCTGTTCTCAACATATCAATTCATTCATTCTTTTCAATCCTACCGGTGGCTCATGAAGACTTTCCCAAATTTGGTGGTATATCTTCCCTTAATCTTTTCCCAATGCAAATAAGTGGTATGCAATCCATTGCTTCGCATCAATTTAATTGGTGGAGGATAAGCATAACGTAATTCTTATTCTTCTTTCATCAAGTTGATTAATTCTTTTCTTCGGAGATTGTTCATGTTGAATAATTTCTCGGTTATGTGTTGTTCATCCTTATTTTTCGGAGTTCCAAGTCTTCTCGCTTGTCTCGTCTCGAAGCTCCATCCGAATCATCGCAAGGCTTAACCTTATTCCTTTCATCCTTCGATTTTATCTCGTCATCCTTTTGTTACCGGAGTTCTTCACGGTGGTTCGCAATGATTTGATTCATTCTTCAAGTGTTCATCAAGACTCTTGTTGAAGGATCTCAAGTATATTTTTCTTCTTGCAACTCGAAGTGCAATTAATTCTCCGTATTCTTTTGAAGTGGAGCTTTGCATTTCTTCCTTCCTCTCAGCTATTCAATCTTTTCTGATTGTGGTCGGTTATCACCTCATAATTTTGAGATGTTTTCCATAAGTCCACAACAAGCAATTCTTTGTTGTTGATTTTCTCAACAACTTCGTTCAATCTTTTCTTCGCAAGGATGCTTTCCTAATTCATTCATCGAAGAAGTTGTCATTTTTCTTCTCCGTTCTTTTCATTCCACTATTTCAATTCTTCCGGAGGCATTGTGTTGTTCCTCTCGTCAAGTGTCGTGCCATCTTGTTAAGTTCATGTTCTATCCTTTCCTTGTTCAGCTGGAGTGCCACTTAAATTCCTCCATCCTTATTCCTTTTCTATCTTGTTCTAACCGGAGTGCTTTCAGAGTCTATCTTATTCATTGAGCTTTTGATACTTGTCACTCTCGTCATTCCTCTTTTTCTACCGGAGTGTTCTCGTCTTCGTTCATCCTCACTCTTTTGTTCTTAGTTCACCTCTTCCCCTTTTCACCTCCGTCTCGGTCCTAAGATCTCGGGACGAGATCTCTTGTTAGTAGAGGAGAGTTGTAACGCCCCGGATCTGACGCGCCAGGTGTCCGTCAGTTATTTGCCGTCTTTGCCATGTCATGTGCTTGCGTGTTGCACTTTGCCATGTCATCATCTGCATTTCTTATCATGTCATCATGTGCATCGCATTTGCATACGTGTTCGTCTCATGCATCCGAGCTTTTTCCCCGTTGTCCGTTTTGCAATCGGCACTCCTATATTCCCCGACGCCCCTTTTACCTCTTTTCGTGTGCGGGTATTAAACGGTCTCGGAATGGACCGAGGTTTGTCAAGCGGCCTTGGTATAGCACCGGTAGACCGCCTATCAAGTTTCGGGTCATTTGGAGGTCGTTTGATACTCCAACGGTTAACCGGGTAACCGCAAATGCCTCTTTTGTGTGCAGCCCAACGCACCCTTCAAAGTGGCCCAAAATCCATCCAAACCCCCTCCTTCCTCTCCGTCGTTCGATCACGATCGTGTGGGCGAAAACCGCACCTCATTTGGAGCCTCCTACCTCCTCCTAGCTATAAAAAGGCAACTCCCCCGAAATTCACGGATCAAATCCACCCCTAACCCTAGCTTTCTTCCTCCTCCGCGCGTCGGACGTGTCCGTCCCGGACCGGACATGTCCGCGCCGCCGTCGCCAGCGAACCAAAGCCCGCCACGTCGTCGTCGCCGGCCCCCTCTCTCTCCTCCGTCGCCAGGGCCCGCGGGGCCCAGATCCGGACCGCGAGGCCCATCCCGCGCCGCCGCCCGAGCCCACGCGCCTCCTCCCGCGCCGCGCCTCTTCGCCCGGTGCCCCGCCGTCGCCGGCGCCAACCTCCGCCGCCGCCTGCCGCCTGCGTCGCCGCTGGAGGCCCCGTCGCCGCCTCGGACCCCGCCGCCTTGCTCCGCCCCGGGCCCGACCCCGCGCCCCGCCCGGCCGGCTCTCCTCCGCCCGCCCGTGCCGTGCCATGTCACCTCGCCGGCCGCGAGCTCCGACGAGCTCGCCTCCGCGCGACCGGCGCCGCCCGCCGCCTCCCTCGCCGGGATCCGGCCGGATCCGGCAAGATCCGGCCCGGATCCATCCGCCCCCGGCCTCCCCGACCTCTCCCTCGACTCCGGCCGCCGTCCGCATCATCTTCGGCAAAGTTCCGGCGAGATCCCCGCCCGTTGACTTTTTCCCGCGAGGTCCAAATATTTCTTAGTTTGTCATGCAATGCCTCGTAGTGAGTGCATCGAGCTCGTAAACATGCCTACTCGTTATCTGTTTTGCCATACTCCAGTTTTTCACCAAGTCTGAACCTGATAATAAAACTTGCTATGTTTACATGGGTGCCATCAAATCTTCTGATCTCTTTTGGCTTATGGTCAGTAAGGGACTTTTGTTATATGCAATGAGTAGATTAATTCTATGCCTTGATTTTCCATGATAGGTTCCTGTAACATGTTGTTTTATAGCTCTAAACATTGCAACCTGATGTTATTTCTGCCATGTTCTGTGAATTCTGCTAAGTCTGTGAACCTGTTATTATTTGCAATCTTGCCATGTCCTTTTGAGCATGTTCCAGTAGTTTCTGGAGATAGCTCAATGTTCATATTTTGTCATGCTTTGCCTGTAAATCATGTCCATGCCTTTTGTTTTCATGTTGTGGTGCTGTAGTATGTTGTTTTGGTGCTTGCAATATGCCTAGTTGCTGTTTTGGTCAGCATGCCCTTTAAACTCGTATGGTGTGTATGTGTTGAACCGTTGCTCCGTTTTGAGTGTGCTCTATATGAAACTTGCTTAGTTTTGCATGTAGTCTCATATTATCATGTTGCATCCATATTTTGAGGTGTTTGCTTGATGTTTGTATGCATTTTGCATCAATGCCATGCTTAACTTGTTTTGCTCATATCTCCTAGGACGTAGCTCCGAATCTAATGAACTTTATATGTAACTTGACTAGAATTTCGTGTAGATCATCTTGGTGCATCTTAACTTGCTGTTTAACAACTTGAACTTAAGGTTTATTCAGATCTGGACCAATTTCGAAATTTGCATATGAGGACTTACCGGAATTGTTATATGTTGCTTCCGACCTCATTTAAACTTGCCTTGATGTGTTGCTCTTGTATGCATCATCTATTGCCATGAGTAGCTTCATGGAGCCTTGTCATGCATCATACTTGGTTGAGCATAATGCCTTGTTCATGTGTTGTGTGTTTACCATGTTGTGTGCTTCTTCTCGCTAGTTCTCGTTTCGTTGCGATCGTGAGGATTCGTTCGTCTACGCTTGGTTCGTCTTCGTGGCTTCATCTTCTTCATGGACTCATTCTTCTTCCTAGCGGGATTTCAGGCAAGATGACCGTCACCTTGGATCTCATTACTATCATTGCTATGCTAGTTGCTTCGTTCTATCGCTATGTTGCGTTACCTACCACTTGCTCATCAAGCCTCCCAAATTGCCATGAACCTCTAACCGTTGTCACCCTTCCTAGCAAACCGTTGTTTGGCTATGTTACCGCTTTGCTCAGCCCCTCTTATAGCGTTGCTAGTTGCAGGTGAAGATGAAGATTGCTCCATGTTGGATTATGTTTATGTTGGTATATCACAATATCTCTTATATTATTAATGCATCTATATACTTGGTAAAGGGTGGAAGGCTCGGCCTTATGCCTGGTGTTTTGTTCCACTCTTGCCTCCCTAGTTTCCGTCATATCGGTATTATGATCCCGGATTTTGCGTCCCTAACGCGGTTGGGTGATTTATGGGACCCCCTTGACAGTTCGCTTTGAATAAGACTCCTTCAGCAAGGTCCAACATTGGTTTTACCATTTGCCTCACATATGCCCTTTTATTTCCCTTGGGTTTCCGGAGCCCGAGGGCCATCTTTATTTTAGCCCCCCGGGCCAGTTCTCCTTCGAGTGCTGGTCCAAACCGAGCGATGTCCGGCGCCCCCTGGGCAATCAGGGTCTATGCCAACCCGACGTCTTGCTCATCCGGTGTGCCCTGAGAACGAGATATGTGCAGCTCCTATCGGGATTTGTCGGCACATCCGGGCGGCTTTGCTGGTCTTGTTTTATTACTGTCGAAATGTCTTGTAGCCGGGATTCCGAGAATGATCGGGTCTTCCCGGGGAGAAGGAATATCCTTCGTTGATCGCGAGAGCTTATCATGGGCTAAGTTGGGACACCCCTGCAGGGTTTGAACTTTCGAAAGCCGTGCCCGCGGTTATGTGGCAGATGGGAATTTGTTAATATCCGGTTGTAGTAAACTTAAAGTAAACTCTTCTAAAATACACCAACCGTGTGTGTAACCGTGAGTGTCTCTTTTCGGGGTCGAGAGGAGAACACGGTTTCTGGGTTATGTCTGACGTAAGTAGGGGTTCAGGATCACTTCTTGATCATTACTACTTGACGACCGTTCCTTTGATTCTCTTCTCGCTCTCATTTGCGTATGTTAGCCACCATACATGCTTAGTCGCTGATGCAACCTCACCACTTTACCCCTTCCTTTCCCATTAAGCTTTGCTAGTCTTGATACCCCTGGTAATGGGATTGTTGAGTCCTTGTGGCTCACAGATTACTACACCACTAGTTGCAGGTACAGGTTATGCGATGATCATGACGCGAGAGCGGTGTTACTTGTGTTGGAGTTCTTCTTCTTCGTCGATCTTGGGTTAGGTTCCGGATCGGCAGCCTGGGCTAGCAGGGTGGATGTCGTTTGAGTTCAAGTTTATGTTTCATCCGTAGTCGGATGCTGATCTTGTATGTTGTATTGTTGTATTCATGTGACATTGTATGTATTGGATGTATCCCCACTATTATGTAATGTTGATGTAATGATATCCACCTTGAAAAAGCGTCTTCAAGATGCGCTTCTATCCTTGGTGGGACCTTCGAGTTCCTTTAGGATAGGGTCGCATCTTGGGCGTGACAGTCACGGTGCACCTCCGATGAAGTTCGTCTGCGGTTATCGGCCCGGGCATGACTAGGTTTGTCACGTCCGAATAGGTAGTCGTTCTTGAGTCAGGAAGCATCCTCGCGATCCGTAGATTGATCTGGTGTGTCCTGCTCTACTGTCCAGATCCCGCCGAAGGTCGTATGTGTGGTCCCGAGCTGTTTTGTCCCTGCTTTTACGAGGTGGTGGGGCGGGCTGTTGTTCGGCCTGAGTTGTCGTTTTATCCCGACCGCGGGGTGGTCGGTCCGCCGCACTATCCCGACCACGTGGTGGTCGGTCCGCAGCACTATCCCGACCACGTGGTGGTCGGTCCGCATTGCGTGAGGGAGGTATGGGATCTGGTGCCTCCTCATCGAACTAAGGTAGCAGTCTGCACTTTGGGTAACTCTTGGCTGGGCGCTTGAGGCCGTATTCTTCAGCTGCCAGGACATCGATCCATCTGTCAATGAGTAGGTCTTGATCGACTTGGAGCTACTGCTGCTTTTTCTTCAGGCTTCTTGCAGTAGCTATTAGCTGGCGCTTGAAGCGCTCCTGCTCGAGGGGTGCCTCAGGCACGATGAAATCCTTGCTGCCGAGGCTCTCCTCATCCTCGGAGACTGGACGATAACTATCGTCATCCGGGTCATTGGGCATGGCCTGTTTATCAGGGTTATCTTGCCCGTTGTCTTGTTCCTCCTGTTCGGATGCAGCTCCAACAGGGTCTTCATTGTTTTTGGCATCGCCCGGAGTACTATTTTCTCTGGTGCCGGTGTTGCCATCTTTTGAGCGACGAGGCTTAGAACGGCGTTTAGGGCGCCGGCGCTTGGACTATGTCTCAGAAGGTTTATTCGCAACTGGATCTTCTTTGTCATCGTCGCTAGCTTTTTTAGGTGTGTTGACCATGTACACATCGTACGAAGAGGTGGCCGTCCAACGTCCAGTGAATGGCGGGTCTTGCCCTTGCTCCTTGTCGGCATCGTCGTCCATACCGTCAATGTCTTCGGAGCCATAATCAAGCACGTCGGTTAAGTCATCGACAATGGCTATGAAGTGGGTGGCGGGTGGGAAGCAAAATTCCCCATCATCAGCCTCTAGCTCGAACCGAACATAGTTCGGCTGTGAGTCTATCTCCAAGGACAGATTTTTTAAAGAGTTTAGCACATCACCCAAAGGTGAGTGCTGGAAGATGTCTGCGGTGCTGAATTCGAAAATCAATATCCAGCTCGGTGTCTGCAGGCGTACATGGTCCGGAACTTATAACCGGAGACGAGTCCGGAGTTCTGTTGACGCAAATATTCCCTGGTGCTGAGTCTGTGTGTGGTTCCAACGCCGCGGACTATGTGGCTTTGGATGGTGCAATCTGCTCCGGACCTACGGTCGTAGCAGTTACAGGAACCATCTCCTAAATATGGTCCGATGATAGATTCAAGTCATGTTCATCAGAGCGAGGGGGAGCGATCGTCGTGGTCTCAAATCCACTGAAGATCAAGTCTCCACAGATATCCGCGACGTAGTTCAAGCTTACAAATCTGACCTGATGGCCAGGGGCGTAGCTATCGATCTGCTCCAGATGGCCAAGCGAGTTGACGTGCAGTACGAAACCGTCGAATATGAAAATCTGTCCCGGGAGGAAGGTTTCTCCTTGGACAGCATCACTATGGACGATTGAAGGGGCCATCGAACCTTTCGTCGACGGCACAGTGGAACTCTCAACAAAAGCACCAATGTCGGTGTCAAAACTGGCGGATCTCGGGTAGGGGGTCCCGAACTGTACGTCTAGGATCGATGGTTACAGAAGACAGGGGACACGATGTTTACCCAGGTTCGGGCCCTCTCTATGAAGGTAATACCCTACTTCCTGCTTGATTGATCTTGATGAATATGAGTATTACAAGAGTTGATCTACCATGAGATCGTAATGGCTAAACCCTAGAAGTCTAGCCTGTATGACTATGGTCATGAATATCTGCCATCCGGACTACGCCCTCCGGTTTGTATAGACACCGGAGGGATCTAGGGTTACATAGGGTCGGTTACATAAGAAGGAATCTTCATAACTGACCGCCAAGCTTGCCTTCCACGCCAAGGAGAGTCCAATCAGGACACGGGTACAGTCTTCGGCCTTCACGTCTTCACAACCCTCAGTCCGGCCCATGGATAATAGGCCGGACGCCCGAGGACCCCTTAGTCCAAGACTCCCTCAGGACTAGCCACCATAGTAGGGGGCAACTTATCTTGGATCGGATCCATTCCATCCTCACACACACAAGCTCATCGAGCCCAAGAACACCTCTCGTCAGGAGGTTGTTCTTCCCTGTACTTGTTCATCCTCATCCTACAAGGCAATCCACCACACCACACTGGAGTAGGGTATTACACCACATCGGTGGCCCAAACCAGTATAAACCCTATGTCCCTTGTTCTTCGGGTTCGACGTGCAGAGCTTTGAGATTGTGGTGAGTGTGTGAGCTAGGGGAGGGAGAGATCTTCGTGCGCACCCCAGTGTTCGAACCTTAAGGGTTTTGCCGGAACCCGAAATCCGACATTTGGCACGCCAGGTAGGGGTCTGGCTAAAGCTTTCCTTCCGTCGATCCACGCTCCACCGCCTCCGTGCCTTGTCCCCATGGCCGGCGTTCCTCCTCCGGCTGGGATGACGGATGCCCACGATGGTGCCAGGGGGCTCGGAGTCTTTGCCCTCGCCTTGCAATGGGTACAATGGCTGCCCAAGTTCAAGTCGGAGATGCCGCCGCGTTACGACGGCACGGTAGACCCGTCGGCCTTCCTGCTGGCATATGAAGAGGCCATCCTGAAGGCTGGGGGCGACGACAAGGTCATGGACAGCTGGCTTCCCATGGCCCTCGCTGGGGCACCACGCGCCTGGATGCTCACCCTCCCAGGATCCTCAGTGGCATCTTGGAAGGATCTGCGCGGCCTCTTCGTCGCACGCTTCGCGGCACCGGCGCCCCTCCCCGTCGCAGCCCTCCTCGGCGGCTCGCAAGCACCGCCCTCGGACCGTCACACCAAGCAGTTCTTTTGCCAGATTGGCGTCGCTTCCATGCAGCAAGGAGCTCCCCTGGGTTGGGCGGCGCCCAAAGCCGACATCACCTTCGACTCGGGAGATCACCCCGTCACCACCATCGGCCCGGGCGTGCTCACAATGCTTTGCACGCCCACCATCTGCAACGTAGCTATCACCAAGACCCTCATCGACGGCGGCGCCGGCCTCAACATTCTCTCCGTGGAGGCGTTTAGCCTTCTTCACGTACCACTCGAACGGCTCCGCCCCAGCAAGCCCTTCTCCGGGGTCGGCGGCGGCTCCGCCAGCCCCTTGGGGCAAATCCGCCTTCCTGTGACCTTTGGCACTCGCGACAACTGACATCGCCCGCATTGGCCTCCCGTACAACGCCATCCTCGGGTACCCGGCTCTGGCTCAGTTTATGGCGGCGACCCATCCGGCATACAACCTCATGAAGATGCCCGGGAGTAAGGACGTCCTCACCGTAGTTGGGGACACCAAGGAGGCTCTGGCGGCACTCAAGCTTGCCCTCAAAACCACCATGGCGGTGCGACCGGCCGACGAGGCCACCCCTGGAGCTAAGGAGGCTGCGCCAGCAAAGAAGAAGCAGTTGTTCACTCAAGATCGGGCTGAAACTAAGCAGGTGCCGGTCGAGGAGGATGGGTCCTCAGAAGCCACCTTCACCATAGGTGCCAACCTCGACTCGGATCAAGAGGAGGCATTGGTGAGGTTCCTACGCGTGAACAAGGATGTATTCGCCTGGGAACCCAAGCAGCTAGTAGGGGTCCCGAGGGGGGTGATCGAGCATCATTTGAGGGTGTGCCCCAATGTGCGCCCCGTGAAGCAGAAGGCGCGGCGATAGTCCATGGAGAAACAGTCCTTCATCATCCAGGAAACCCGCAAGCTGGAGGCAGCAGGTGTCATTCGCGAGGTTCGGTACCCTGAGTGGCTGGCGAACCCTGTCGTCGTACCGAAGAAAGGCGGAAAGGAGCGCATGTGTGTCGACTTCACCAACCTCAACAAGGCCTGTCCCCAAGACCCGTTCCCGCTTCCGCGCATCGACCAGATTGTCGACTCCACCGCCAAGTGCGACCTGCTGTGCTTCCTTGACGCGTTCTCAGGATATCACCAGATCAAGATGGCAGTGGAGGATGTGGAGAAGACGGCCTTCCTGACCCCGTGTGGGGTGTGCTGCTACACTTGCATGTCGTTCGGGTCGTGCAACACAGGTGCAACCTTCCAACGGCTGATGCACATCACCCTGGGTCAGCAGCTCGGGAGAAACGCTGAAGCCTACGTCGATGACATCGTGGTAAAATCTCGGGAGGCGAGAACTTTGATTCAGGACCTGGAGGAGACCTTCGCGAGCCTGCGCCAGGTGGGCATGCGGCTCAACCCAGAGAAGTGTGTGTTCGGTGTCCCCTCCGACAAGCTGCTGGGCTTCCTCGTGTCCCACAGGGGGATCGAGGCTAACCCAGAGAAGGTCAAGGCGATAGAAGACATGAGCCCACCACAAACTCTCAAGGAGATGCATAAGTTTGTGGGCTGCGTGACCTCGCTGGGGTGCTTCATCTCCAAGATGGGAGAGCGCGCCCTTCCATTCTTCAAGCTGATGAAGAAGAAGGGCCCATTCGAGTGGACCCCGGAGGCTGACCAAGCATTTCAAGACCTCAAGAGATACCTGACCAACCCTCCGGTGATGGTGGCGCCTTGCCCTCTCGAGCCCCTAGTGCTTTACCTTGCCGCCACTCCCTACTCCGCTAGCGCAGCTCTAGTGGCGGTTCGGGAAGAGCGCCAGGCCAAGGATCCGCCGCGCCATGCCGCACCTCCGGCCAGGGCAATGCGGCACCTAGAGGATACCGCAAGGGCTGCGATAGCTCCAACGAATGATCAGGCCCAGCCAGACGGCATTCTCGGGCTTGCAGAGGCCCCAATGAGCGACTAGGCTCTTGGCGTCCCATCACCTCAGGAGGCGCCCCAACCTTCAGCAGACGCGGGCTCCCTCGACGCTCCCGCCCTCGTCGAGCACCCAGTGTACTTTGTCAGCACAGTGCTAAGGGATGCAAGGGCACGGTACCCCATGCCTCAAAAGCTCTTGCTCGCGCTCTTGGTGGCCTCGAGCAAACTGCGTCACTACTTCCAAGGTCACCCAATCAAGGTCGTCTCGGCCTACCCGCTGGAGAGGATACTCAGGAGCCCCAACGCTGCTGGAAGAGTCGTCGAATGGAACATCGAGCTACAAGCATTCCAACTAGAGTTCAGCACAACCAGGGTCATCAAGGGAGCTGCGCTCGCCGACTTCGTGGCAGAATGGACTGACACCCCGGGGCTTGAAGCAGGTGAGGACCGATCCCTCTCACCAGGAAGTGAAGCGCCAGATGGCTGGGTTATGTATTTTGATGGCGCGTTCGCACGACAGGGCGCGGGGGCTGGAGTAGTGCTCATCTCGCCCACTCAGGACAAGCTCTGCTATGTCGTGCAGCTCTGCTTCCAGCAGGGCGAGAAGGTCTCCAACAACATTGCAGGGTACAAAGGCCTCATCACTGGCCTTAAGGCTGTGGTGGCCCTGGGGGTGAAGCGCCTCACCATCAGGGGCGACTCGCAGCTCCTCGTTAATTTCTCCAACAAGGTATACAAGCCGAGGGACAAGCACATGGTGGCATACCTCATGGAGGTACGCAAAATGGAAAAGCAGTTCTTGGGCCTAGAGTTGCAGCACGTGCCCCGTGGCACCAACAAGGAGGCCGACGACATCGCCAAAAGGGCATCCAAGCGCCAACCCCAAGAGCCCAGCGTCTTCGAGGAGCGGACCTTCAAGCCTTCGGCATCACCTCCACTTTCCGGGCCGGCGCCGCCTCGGGAGGAACTCCCCCAACCACCTACCTCGGGAGCCCTGGCCTACGGCCCGACCTCGGGAGCGCGCCTACTCCTGGCGCTCGAGCCTCAGGAGGGGTGCTGGACCAAGGAGTTCAAGGAATACCTGACGCAAGGGACGCTGCCAGAGAAAGAGGAGGACACGGAGCACGTGGCCCGATAGGCTACGGTGTACTGCATCCAGGACGGTGAGCTATACAGGAAGCGGCCAAATGACGTTTCCTTACGATGTATCTCTAGGGAACAGGGGAACGAGTTGCTAGCTGACATACACGGCGGAGACTGCGGGCACCACTCATCATCACGAACCCTTGTCGGCAAGGCGTTCCGCAGCGAGTTCTACTGGCCTACGGCACTCAATGATACGACCGAGCTGGTGAAGTCCTGCGAGGCCTGCTAATTCCACGCCAAGCAGATCCACCAGCTAGCTCAGGGCCTCTAGACTGTCCCACTCTCATGGCCATTCGCGGTCTGGGGGCTGGATATCCTAGGCCCGTTTCCTCGAGCGCCTGGGCCTATCTCTACCTCTACGTCGCCATCGACAAGTTCACCAAATGGGCAGAGGTAGAAGTTGTCCATACCATCCCGGCCGGATCGGCAGTCAAGTTCATCAAGGGTCTCATGAGCCGGTTCGGGGTCCCCAACTGCATCATCATCGACAACGGCTCGCACTTCACTAGTAATCTCTTCAAGACATATTGTGCTAACCTTGGAACGCAGATCCGCTACGCTTTGGTGGCGCACCCCAGGAGCAATGGCCAGGCCGAAAGCGCCAACGCGGAAGTCTTGAGAGGCCTCAAGATCAGGACCTTCAAGAAGAAGCTCGAGGCCTGCGACAGGGGCTGGCACGATGAGCTCCAGTCTGTGATGTGGTCCATCCGCACCACCGCCACCAAGCCAACAGGCGAGACCCTGTTCTTCCTCATCTATGGAGCAGAAGCGATTCTCCCTCACGAGGTCAAGCATCGCTCCGCGCGGGTCCTAGCGCTTGATGAGATGCAGCAGGACGCCATGCGGGGGATGGACCTCGTGCTAGGGGAGGAACGCCACCGTGAAGCCATGCTGTGAGCGGCAAGATACCAGCAGGAGCTGCGAGGGTATTACTGCCGCAGCGTCCGCTCCAGGATGCTCGAGGTGGGCGACCTCGTCCTAAGGCGGGTGCTCTCCAGGGAGGGCTGCATAAGCTCTCGCCCATGTAGGAGGGCGCGTTTAGGGTAGCCCACGTCTCCAGGCCTGGCACCATGCGCCTGGAGACGCAGGACGGGGTCCCCATCCAGAATGCCTGGAACATCCAGCACCTCTAGAAGTTCTACCCATGAAGCAAGGCCCGGCGCCTGTGAAGGTCTCCGCTCGTGACACTCTCACGCAATAATGAGTGGGGCTGTACACGCCCCGGAGTCTCAGGAGTGCCGCCCTCGGGCCTCGGGGGCTCCCTCCCACGTCCTAGTGGCAGCACTTAGCTCCGCACTGGTGAGAAGACTAGACTAGGTGTCGGACGCGTCTTTTTATTTGCTTTCCGTAGTTGGCTTGCCCCTCTTTAATGGAAATTCACATTCAGGTGTTTGTTGTCGGCTTGGTTCGATCGCCTTTTTCCTTTGTTTCTTCCCTCGGTTCTTTGTTTTGACCCATACTCTCCCTCGCATGCCTCGTGAGGGGGCTGGATAGGTGCACTCGTGAGCGTTTTCCCTGGTCTTTGCGAGGCACCCTTGCTCGAGCTCGCAAGATGGTGCACCTCCCTCTCTTAAGTCTGTGCCCCTCGGGTACCGCGATGCGGAGCGCTGGGTCATGACCGGCCACGCCTAGGGCTATGGGCTTGGAAGAATAAGAGTTTCTTAACAAATTTTTGCAGTTCCTCGATGCCTCCCAAGCCTACGGCAAGGAGGTCTCACCAGGTGCTGGGAGATGCGCGCCTCACGAGGCGGAGACTACTTCAAACACGTCGAGCTAAGTTATCTCTACACGCCTACATAAAACACTGATGCTGCAACACGACACGGGAACAATAAACATAACATAGCGACTTGGAAATCACGGTTCGTTGCACGCCCGTGCAGGGGCCCATACTTGTTTCTTTTTTGAATCCAGGAAGAAAGGAAAGAACAAAACAAAAGCGGCACGCGCCCCCGCAGCGGTTCGTGAGCGTAGGCCCTTGGCGCTCTCCTGGACTCAGCCAGACCCCTCCTTGCACTTCACTGGGGCGCGGCGACGAGACGACCTGCTACCGCCCTTGAAGCGGGCATGACGACGTGGCGGCTGGTCATAGCCGCCGCTGCTGGAGCTGTCGTCTGAGGAAGAGCCGCCGTAGCTGGCGAGCCACGCCCGGCGCCGAGGGCAAGTCCACCTTCACCCTCATCACGACTGTCGCCAAGGCTGAGCACCTTGCCGCCGTCGTTGTCCTCAGGGCAGCATCCGACGCGGCGACCATCTTCCCCGAATACCCGCATGTAGAGGGTCGTGTTGTCATCGTACTTGAAGTGGAGGGTACACCGCCTGCCCAGGCCGCGCGCGCGGGCAAACGTCTGCCAACCACGACCCAGGGCTGCGTTGCCCGCGATGGAGACCTCCACCGCGACCCACGAAGCCTTGATGCAGCTGCTGTCCGCCTACAGCCAGAGACTGCCTGGACCCGTGGCCGGTAGCTTGCCGGCAAAGAAGCGCGGGAGCTGAAGCCAGGTGTCGGCCGGGTTCTCCGACCACACGACAAACTCCAGCAGCACTTCCGCCGAGTGGAAGCGTGGCCGGGGAGGCCGCCCAACCATGGCGCGACTCACTTCATTGACGAGGCTACCACGACCTGGGCGGCTCCCACCGCACGAAGAGGCGTCGCCGCGGCCGCAAGGGGCCATGGCCATGTGCTTATGAGGGAGACCGCGCCCCCTCTTGGGCGGCGGCGAGCCGGGCCCCTCCTGGCGGGCCTTCCCCTTCTCTGCAGCCGAGAACCTCTTCACCGGCGCCATGGGTGTCGCTGCCAGTAATGAAGCAAGGAAGAATAAGCGAGCGGAACATGAAGAGATGGGCAACGGGGGCTCCGCCCCCTTCTCATTTATAGCAGGAGAAGGCCAACCGGCGACCCCCGCGATCACATGTAATGATGGTTTTTTCTGCATGCATCAGGGGCTCGTCAAATCGGGCAGTTGCCGAGGCAGCGTGGGGAAGCGGAGACCCCCACGTCCCATCAGTCGCCACGCATCAATCAAGGCCGCAGGTGGTTGGGGCCCGCGGTGCTCCGCACTTGCCCTTTGGCTTCGCCTCGAAGCCAAGTTCGAGCGTGCCTTGGGCCCGGGGGCTACTGTCGGTGTTCCGGGAACGGGGGTCCCCAGACTTGCCTGCCCGTGGCCCACGGCGTGGCTCCACCAGCGGCCTGGTACAGGCCATCTTTGCCAGCAAACACTCAAGACCCTCTCGAGGGGCCAAGCCTCGCAAGGCGGACGACACAAAACCTCCTCAGGGGCGGCCTCACTAGGATGGCTCATGAGGGGCGGAGAAATCAAGGCAAGGGGCGCCTCGTGAGGTTCCCATGACGTGAGCCGTGACGACCAAGGCCAGGCGGGCGCCAGCGGGCGCAGAGTACCCGTTGCCTCTTTGGTGCTAAAGGGGGCAAGCGCAGACGAGGAGTCCCGAGGCATCACGCAAAGGTTTCCATATATGTGCAACGAGACCAAGACCAGCAGGACGGCAGGACGGAGGTCATCGCGGAGCGCACGACGGCGTCACCACCAGAGCCTTTGGCAGGCGAAGACCACCTTTTGTCAGGATAGCTTGTACTAGTTGTCCCCCTTCAAATTGGCCGTTGTGGGATCCCTTCCCGCCTAATATTTGGGGAGAGGACCCAGGCCTCTATAAATAGGACTAGCCACCATATTAGGGGGCAACTCATCTTGGATCGGATCCATTCCATCATCGCACACACAAGCTCATCGAGCCCAAGAACACCTCTCCTCAGGAGGTTGTTCTTCCCTTGTACTTGTTCATCCTCATCCTACAAGGCAATCCACCACACCACACTGGAGTAGGGTATTACACCACATCGGTGGCCCGAACCAGTATAAACCATGTGTCCCTTGTTCTTCGGGTTCGACGTGCAGAGCTTTGAGATCGTGGTGAGTGTGTGAGCTAGGGGAGGGAGAGATCTCCGTGTGCACCCCAGTGTTCGAACCTTTAGGGTTTTGCCGGAACCCGAAATCCGACAAAATGAAAAGTATTTTTTTACCTAGTAAGCATTTCATCAAGCACTTGGTGGCTGTGACCCTTGCGGTTGGCCGTGGCAACCGGACGAGCTGGAGCAGTGGCTCTAGGGGTGGATGAAGATGAAGCACGAGCTGCCAGACGAGGGCGAGGGCTCGAAGTGGCTTTTCTTCTTCTTCTTCTTCTTCTTCTTCTTCTTCTTCTTCTTCTTCTTCTTCTTCTTCTTCTTCTTCTTCTTCTTCTTCTTCTTCTTCTTCTTCTTCTTCTTCTTCTTCTTCTTCTTCTTCTTCTTCTTCTTCTTCTTCTTCATCGCCACCGCTTTGGCGAGGGCCAACACGTCCGTCGTCGACTTCCTAGCAAGCTTGGCACCGACAGGAGCAGCGGGAGGGGGGTCGATCGTCGCTGGAGAGACAGTGGCCAACCCGCCGACCTTGCTATCGGCGGTGACAACCGGTGTGGTGAACCAGATGTTTTTTTACCCCCAACCATTTCTTTGGTGCGGGCGGTGGCGCGGGTGTGGTTTCCAGTGGCGACACGCCGGTGGAGTGGCGGAAGGGTCTTGGCTACCCATTCCGGCCGGAGCTGCAGTCATTGGTGGCAATGGGGGCACGTGGGAAAGGGACGACGGGAAGGATGACTTGCTCGTGCAGGAGAAAGAGGTGAGGGGAAGTTTATCCGGCCAAGGGTTAGTATTTTTAAGCGTCGTGAGCCAATTTTTTGGCACAGGGGTAACTACTCCTCTAACTGATTTAGTACTTCGGCTAGGTACAGTTTAAAAGAGTGAAATCGAAATTTTACTTCTCTATAGTTTTTCCTGAAATCTTAAAAGTGCGAGTGCGCTTGTTGGAGAGAACAAGCGACCGCTCTGCCACATGCGTGTGTACCTTTTTCTTGTCTGCTAGTGCATGTGGTCATTCGCATTAAATGTGAATCAGACTGGTCATATCGGAAGGGAAAACAAATCTATGTTCGTTTATTTTGGGTTTTCAAATTTTTAAAAAGTCATATCTTTCAAACCGCGTGTCGAAATTCAGATCCGTCTTCACTGTTGGATCCTTCGCGATGAGATCTTTGAAACTAGATCCCACATGAGTATGTTTCGACCAAAAAAATTGATGCCAACTTTGGTGCTATATGGTGCAACTTTAGTACTGCATTGTGCAATTTTAATATTGAATGATGCAACTATTGGGGAACGTTGCAGAAAATAAAAAATTTCTATGCTTCACCAAGATCAATCTATGGAGTCATCTAGCAACGAGAGAGAGGAGTGCATCTACATACCCTTGTAGATCGTGAGCGGAAGCGTTCAAGAGAACGGGGTTGAGGGAGTCGTACTCGTCGTGATCCAAATCACCGAAGATCCTAGTGCCGAACGGACGGCGCCTCCGCGTTCAACACACGTATGGTTGGGGAAGACGTCTCCTCCTTCTTGATCCAGCAAGGGGGAGGGAGAGGTTGATGGATATCCAGCAGCACGCTGGCGTGGTGGTGAAAACGGCGGTGATCTCGACAGGGCTTCGCCAAGCTCCAATGAGAGGGAGAGGTGTTACGAGGGGAGAGGGAGGCGCCAGGGACTTGGGTGGTGCTGTCCTCCTCCCCTCCACTATATATAGGGGCCAAGGGGGGGCGCCGGCCCTAGGAGATCCCATCTCCAAGGGGGGCGGCGGCCAAGGGGGGAACTTGCCCCCCAAGCCAAGTGGGGCGCCCCCCACCCCTAGGGTTTCCAACCCTAGGCGCAGGGGGAGGCCCAAGGGGGCGCACCAGCCCACCAGGGGCTGGTTCCCCTCCCACTTCAGCCCATGGGGCCCTCTGGGATAGGTGGCCCCACCCGGTGGACCCCCGGGACCCTTCCGATGGTCCCGGTACAATACCGATTACCCCAAAAACTTTCCCGATGGCCGAAACTGGACTTCCTATATATAAATCTTTACCTCCGGACCATTCCGGAACTCCTCGTGACGTTCGGGATCTCACCCGGGACTCCGAACAACTTTAGGGTTACCGCATACTAATATCTCTACAACCCTAGCGTCAACGAACCTTAAGTGTGTAGACCCTACGGGTTCGGGAGACACGCGGACATGACCGAGACGACTCTCCGGTCAATAACCAACAGCGGGATCTGGATACCCATGTTGGCTCCCACATGCTCCTCGATGATTTCATCGAATGAACCACGATGTCGAGGATTCAAGTAATCCCATATACAATTCCCTTTATCTATCGGTACGATACTTGCCCGAGACTCGATCGTCAGTATCCCGTTACCTCGTTCAATCTCGTTACCGGCAAGTCTCTTTACTCGTACTGTAATGCATGATCCCGTGATCAACCACTTGGTCACATTGAGCTCATTGTGATGATGCATTATCGAGTGGGCCCAGAGATACCTCTCCGTCATACGGAGTGACAAATCCCAGTCTCGATTCGTGCCAACCCAACAGACACTTTCGGAGATACCCGTAGTGCACCTTTATAGACACCCAGTTACGTTGTGACGTTTGGCACACCCAAATCACTCCTACGGTATCTGGGAGTTGCACAATCTCATGGTCTAAGGAAATGATACTTGACATTGGAAAAAGCTCTAGCAGACAAACTACACGATCTTGTGCTATGCTTAGGATTGGGTCTTGTCCATCACATCATTCTCCTAATGATGTGATCCCTTTATCAATGACATCTAATGTCCATAGTCAGGAAACCATGACTATCTATTGATCAACAAGCTAGTCAACTAGAGGCTCACTAGGGACATGTTGTGGTCTATGTATTCACACATGTATTACGATTTTCGGATAACACAATTATAGCATGAACAATAGACAATTATCATGAACAAGGAAATGTAATAATAACCATTTTATTATTGCCTCTAGGGCATATTTCCAACAGTCTCCCACTTGCACTAGATTCAATAATCTAGTTACATTGTGATGAATCGAGCACCGATAGAGTTCCGGTGTTGATCATGTTTTGCTCGCGGAAGAGGTTTAGTCAACGGATCTGCGACATTCAGATATGTGTGAACTTTACAAATGTCTATGTCTCCATCTTGAACATTTTCACGAATGGAGTTGAAGCGACGCTTGATGTGCCTGGTCTTCTTGTGAAACCTGGGCTCCTTGGCATGGGCAATGGCTCCAGTGTTGTCACAGAAGAGAGTCATCGGCCCCGACGCATTGGGAATAACTCCTAGGTCGGTAATGAACTCCTTCATCCAGATTGCTTCATGTGCTGCCTCCGAGGCTGCCATGTACTCCGCTTCACATGTAGATCCCGCCACGACGCTTTGCTTGCAACTGCACCAGCTTACTGCCCCACCATTCAAAATAAACACGTATCCGGTTTGTGACTTGGAGTCATCCAGATCTGTGTCGAAGCTAGCATCGACGTAACCCTTTACGGCGAGCTCTTTGTCACCTCCATATACGAGAAACATATCCTTAGTCCTTTTTAGGTACTTCAGGATGTTCTTGACCGCTGTCCAGTGTTCCATGCCGGGATTACTTTGGTACCTTCCTACCAAACTTACGGTAAGGTTTACATCAGGTCTGGTACACAGCATGGCATACATGATAGACCCTATGGCTGAGGCATAGGGGACGACACTCATCTTTTCTCTATCTTCTAACGTGGTCGGACATTGAGCTGAGCTCAATTTCACACCTTGCAACACAGGCAAGAACCCCTTCTTGGACAGATCCATATTGAACTTCTTCAATATCTTATCAAGGTATGTGCTTTGTGAAAGACCTATGAGGCGTCTCAATCTATCTCTATAGATCTTGATGCCTAATATGTAAGCAGCTTCTTCAAGGTCCTTCATTGAAAAACACTTATTCAAGTAGGCCTTAATACTGTCCAAAAGTTCTATATCATTTCCCATCAAAAGTATGTCATCCACATATAATATGAGAAATGCTACAGAGCTCCCACTCACTTTCTTGTAAACGCAGGCTTCTCCATAAGTCTGCATAAACCCAAATGCTTTGATCATTTCATTAAAGCAAATGTTCCAACTCCGAGATGCTTGCACCAGCCCATAGATGGAGCGCTGGAGCTTGCATACCTTGTTAGCATTCTTAGGATCGACAAAACCTTCCGGCTGCATCATATACAATTCTTCCTTAAGAAAGTCGTTAAGGAATGCCGTTTTGACGTCCATTTGCCATATCTCATAATCATAGTATGCGGCAATTGTTAACATGATTCGGACGGACTTCAGCTTCGCTACGGGTGAGAAGGTCTCATCGTAGTCAACCCCTTGAACTTGTCGATAACCCTTAGCGACAAGTCGAGCCTTATAGATGGTAACATTACCATCCGCATCCGTCTTCTTCTTAAAGATCCATTTATTCTCTATCGCTCGCCGATCATCGGGCAAGTCTGTCAAAGTCCATACTTTGTTTTCATACATGGATCCTATCTCGGATTGCATGGCTGATACGTCTCCAACGTATCTATAATTTTTTATTGCTCCATGCTATATCATCTACTGTTTTGGACTATATTGGGCTTTCTTTTCCACTTTTATATTATTTTTGGGACTAACCTATTAACCGGAGGCCCATCCCAGAATTGATTTTTTTTCCTATTTCAGTGTTTCGAAGAAACAGAATATCAAACAGAGTCCAAACAGAAAAATCCTTTTTGGAACGTGATTTTCTCACCGGATAAGAGCCAGGAGACTTGGACCCTACGCCAAGGCATCGGAGATGCGGTCATGAGGGTGGGGGGTGCCCCCCCTAGGGCGCGCCCCCTGCCTCGTGGGCCCCTCGAAGCTCCACCGACGTACTTCTTCCTCCTATATATATCCACGTACCCCCAAACAATCAGAACAGGAGCCAAAAACCTAATTCCACCGCCGCAACTTTCTGTATCCACGAGATACCATCTTAGGGCCTGTTTCGGAGCTCCGCCGGAGAGGGCCATCATCACGGAGGGCTTCTACATCATCATAGCCTCTCCGATGAAGTGTGAGTAGTTTACCTCAGACCTCCGGGTCCATAGTTATTAGCTAGATGGCTTCTTCTCTCTTTTTGGATCTCAATACAATGTTCTCCCCCTCTCTTGTGGAGATCTATTCGATGTAATCTTCTTCTTTTTGCGGTGTGTTTGTTGAGACCGATGAATTGTGGGTTTATGATCAAGTCTATCTATGAACAATATTTGAATCTTCTCTGAATTCTTTTATGTTTGATTGGTTATCTTTGCAAGTCTCTTTGAATTATCCGTTTGGTTTGGCCAACTAGATTGGTAGTTCTTGCCATGGGAGAAGTGCTTAGCTTTGGGTTCGATCTTGCAGTGTCCTTTCCCAGTGACAGAAGGGGCAGCAAGGCACGTATTGTATCGTTGCCATCGAGGATAACAAGATGGGGTTTATTTCATATTGCATGAATTTATCTCTCTACATCATGTCATCTTGCTTAAAGCGTTACTCTGTTTTTAACTTAATACTCTAGATGCATGCTGGATAGCGGTCGATGAGTGGAGTAATAGTAATAGATGCAGAATCTTTTCGATCTACTTGTCACGGAGGTGATGCCTATATACATGATCATGCCTAGATATTCTCATAACTATGCTCAATTCTGTGAATTGCTCAACAGTAATTTGTTCACCCACCGTAGAAAACTTATGCTCTTGAGAGAAGCCACTAGTGAAACCTATGCCCCCCCCCCGGTCTATTCTCATCATATCAATCTCCATCACTTTAATCTTGCTTTGTTTTTACTTTGCCTTTTACTTTTCACTTTGCATCTTTATACCAAAAATACCAAAAATATTATCTCTATCAGATCTCACTCTCGTAAGTGACCGTGAAGGGATTGACAGCCCCTAATCGCGTTGGTTGCGAGTAGCTATCGTTTTGTGCAGGTACGAGGGACTTGAGCGTGGCCTCCTACTGGATTGATACCTTGGTTCTCAAAAACTGAGGGAAATACTTACGCTACTCTGCTGCATCATCCTCTCCTCTTCGGGGAAAACCAACGCAAGCTCAAGAGGTAGCAAGAAGAATTTCTGGCGCCGTTGCCGGGGAGTCTACGCAAAAAGTCAACATACCAAGTACCCATCACAATCCCTATCTCTCGCATTACATTAGTTGCCATTTGCCTCTCGTTTTCCTCTCCCCCACCTCACCCTTGCCGTTTTATTCGCCCCTCTCTTTCTCCTTCTCCTTCTTCTTCTTCTTCTCCTTCTCCTTCTCCATTTGCCTTTTTCTCGCTTGCCTTTTGTTTGCTCGTGTGTTGGATTGCTTGTTTGTCGCGATGGCTCAAGATACTACCAAATTCTGTGACTTCACCAATACCAACAATTGATTTCCTTAGCACTCCGATTGCTCCTCTTGCCAATACAGAATCTTGTGAAATCAATACTGCTTTGTTGAATCTTGTTATGAAAGATCAATTCGTCGGCCTTCCTAGTGAAGATGCCGCTACTCATCTGAATAGCTTTGTTGATTTATGTGATATGCAAAAGAAAAAAGATGTCGATAATGATGTCGTTAAATTGAAGTTATTTCCTTTTTCGCTTAGAGATCGTGCTAAAGTTTGGTTTTCGTCTTTGCCTAAAAATAGTATTGATTCTTGGAACAAGTGCAAAGATGCTTTTATCTCTAAGTATTTTCCTCCCGCTAAGATAGTCTCTCTCTTAGAAACGACATTATGAATTTTAAGCAACTTGATCATGAACATGTTGCACAAGCTTGGGAGAGAATGAAATTAATGATACGTAATTGCCCTACTCATGGTTTGAATTTGTGGATGATTATACAACTTTTTTATGCCGGATTGAATTTTGCTTCTAGAAATCTTTTAGATTCGGCCGCGGGAGGCACTTTTATGGAAATCACTTTAGGATATGCTACTAAACTCCTAGATAATATTATGGTTAATTATTCTCAATGGCATACTGAAAGATCTTCTAATAAAAAAAGTGCATGCAATAGAAGAAATCAATGTTTTTAGTGGAAAAATGGATGAACTTATGAAATTATTTGCTACTAAGAGTGTTTCTTCTGATCCTAATGATATGCCTTTGTCTACTTTGATTGAGAATAACAATGTATGGATGTGAATTTTGTTGGTAGGAATAATTTTGGTAACAACGCTTATAGAGGGAATTTTAATCCTAGGCCATATCCTAGTAATCCTTCTAATAATTATGGAAATTCCTACAACAACTCTTATGTGAATTATAATAAGATGCCCTCTGAATTTGAGAATAGTGTTAAAGAGTTTATGAATTCACAAAAGAATTTTAATGCTTTGCTTGAAGAGAAATTGCTTAAAGTTGATGATTTGGCTAGGAACGTTGATAGAATTTCTCTTGAGGTTGATTCTTTAAAGCTTAGATCTATTCCTCTTAAGCATGATATCAATGAGTCTCTCAAAGCCATGAGAATTTCCATTGATGAGTGCAAGGAAAGAACCGCTAGGATGCATGCTTCCAAAGATGCCTTTATTAAAGCGTGTTCTTCCAATTCCTATGAAAATAAAGATGAAGATCTAAAAGTTATTGATGTGTCCCCTATCAAATATTTGTTTTGCAATATGAATCTTGATGAAACTGAATATGATCTTCCTTTACCTAGAAGGCGTTCCAAAAAATCGGAGTACTTAGATCTTTATGATGAAATTGATGAAAGTGGGATTGAAAGAAATAAAAATCTAGTTGTTGCTAAACCCACTATATTGGATTTCAAGGAATTTAATTATGAAAGTTGCTATTTAATTGATTGTATTTCCTTGTTGCAATCCGTGCTAAATTATCCACATGCTTATAGTCAAAAGAAAGCCTTTACCGAACATATTGTTGATGCCTTGATGCAATCTTATGAAGAAAAACTTGAGTTGAAAGTTTCTATCCCTATAAAACTCTATGATGAGTGGGAAACAACTATTAAAATTAAAATTAAAGATCATGATTTTTATACTTTGTGTGATTTGGGTGCTAGTGTTTCCACTATCCCCAAAACTTTGTGTGATTTGCTAGATTTCCGCGATTTTGATGATTGCTCTTTAAACTTGCATCTCGCGGATTCTACTATTAAGAAACCTATGGGAAGGATTAATGATGTTCTTATTGTTGCAAATAGGAATTATGTGCCCGTAGATTTCATTGTTCTTGATATAGATTGCAATCCTTCTTGCCCTATTATTCTTGGTAGATCTTTCCTTAGAACGGTTGGTGCAATTATTGATATGAAGGAAGGGAATATTAGATTCCAATTTCCATTAAAAAAGGGCATGGAACACTTTCCAAGAAATAAAATAAAATTTCCTTATGAAACCATCATGAGAGCCACTTATGGATTGCCTTCCAAAGATGACAACACTTAGATCTATCCTCGCTTTTATGCCTAACTAGGGGCGTTAAACGATAGCGCTTGTTGGGAGGCAACCCAATTTGATTTTTTAGTTTTTTGTGTTTTTCTTATGTTAGGGAATAAATAACCCATCTACCTTCTGTTTGGATGTGGTTTTGTGTTTTAATTAGTATTTGTGCCAAGTTAGACCTATTGGATCTTCTTGGATGATAGTTATTTCATGTTGCTGTAATTTCCAGAAACTTTGCGTTCAGTGCCCGAATTGTTAAAAATCATCAGAACGTGATAAAATACTGATTTCAATTGATGCTGATCAATAAACAAATTTTCTAGGTCGTCTAATTTTGGTAGATTTTTTGGAGTTCCAGAAGTTTGCGTTAGTTACAGATTACTACAGACTGTTCTGTTTTTGACAGATTCTGTTTTTCGTTTGTTGTTTGCTTATTTTGATGAATCTGTGGTTAGTAAAATAGTTTATAATCTATAGAGAAGTTGGAATACAGTAGGTTTAACACCAATATAAATAAAAAATGAGTTCATTACAGTACTTTGAAGTGGTCTTTTGTTTTCTTTCTCTAACGGAGCTCACGAGATTTCTATTGAGTTTTGTGTTGTGAAGTTTTCAAGTTTTGGGTGAATTCTTTTGATGGATTATGGAACAAGGAGTGGCAAGAGCCTAAGCTTGGGGATGCTCATGGCACACCCAAGATAATCCAAGGGCACCAAAAATTTAAAGCTTGGGGATGCCCCGGAAGGCATCCCCTCTTTCGTCCACTTCCATCGGTAATTTACTTGGAGCTATATTTTTATTCACCAACATGGTATGTGTTTTGCTTGGAGTGTCTTGTATTATTTGTGTCTTTGTTTGTTAGTGTGCCACAATCATACTTTATGTACACACCTTTTGAGAGAGCCATACTTAAATTGGAATTTGATAAAATACTCTATGCGCTTCACTTATATCTTTTGAGCATTGTAATTTTGCTCTATGTGCTTCACTTAGATCTTTTAGAGCACGGTGGTGGTTTGTTTTAAAGAAACTATTGATCTCTCATACTTCACTTAAATTATTTTGAGAGTCATAATAGCATGGTAATTTGCTTAATAATAATATGCTTGATATTCAAGATTTGTGGACCTTTCTTTTGAGTGCGTTGAATACTAAGAAAAGTTAGATGCTTGATAATTGTTTTGAGATATGGAGGTAGTAATATTAAAGTCATGCTAGTAGAGTAATTGTGAATTTGAGAAGTGCTTGAGTTAAAGTTTGCAAGTCCCGTAGCATGCATGTATGGTAAACGTTATGCAACAAATTTGAAACATCAGGTGTTATTTGATTGTCCTCCTTATGAGTGGCGGTCGGGGACGAGCGATGGTATTTTCCTACCAATCTACCCCCCTAGGAGCATGCACGTAATACTTTGGTTTTCGATGGCTTGTAGATTTTTGCAATAAGTATATGAGTTCTTTATGACTAATGTTGAGTCCATGGATTATACGCACTCTCACCCTTCCATCATTGCTAGCCTCTTCGGTACCGTGCATTGCCCTTTCTCACATTGAGAGTTGGTGCAAACTTCGCCGGTGCATCCAAACCCCGTGATATGATACGCTCTTTCACACATAAACATCCTTATATCTTCCTCAAAACAGCCACCATACCTACCTATTATGGCATTTCCATAGCCATTCCGAGATATATTGCCATGCAACTTTCCACCATCCAGTTTATCATGACACATTCATCATTGTCATATTGCTTAGCATGATCATGTAGTTGACATAGTATTTATGGCAAAGCCACCGTTCATAATTCTTTCATACTTGTCACTCTTGATTCATTGCATATCTCGCTACACCGCCGGAGGCATTCATACAGAGTCATACTTTGTTCTAGTATCGAGTTGTAATCATTGAGTTGTAAATAAATAGAAGTGTGATGATCATCATTCAATAGAGCATTGTCCCCAAAAAAGAGAAAGGCCAAAGAAAAAAAGAAGGCCCAAAAAAATAAAAAATAAATAAAAAGGGGCAATGCTACTATCCTTTTTTTTCCACAGTTGTGCTTCAAAGTAGCACCATGATATAGCGAGTCTCATATATTGTGCTTCAAAGTAGCACCATGTACTTCATATAGAGAGTCTCTTGAGTTATCACTTTCATATACTAGTGGGAATTTTTCATTATAGAACTTGGCTTGTATATTCCAACAAAGGGCCTCCTCAAGTGCCCTAGGTCTTCGTGAGCAAGCAAGTTGGATGCACACCCACTTAGTTTCTTTTGTTGAGCATTCATACATTTATAGCTCTAGTGCATCCGTTGCATGGCAATCCCTACTCCGTGCATTAACATCAATCGATGTGCATCTCCATAGCCCATTGATTAGCCTCGTTGATGTGAGACTTTCTCCTTTTTTGTCTTCTCCACATAACCCCCATCATTATATTCTATTCCACCCATAGTGCTATATCCATGGCTCATGCTCATGTATTGCGTGAAAGTTTATGAGTTTGAAATTATTAAGGTATGAAACAATTGCTTGGCTTGTCATCGGGGTTGTGCATGATGAGAGCATTCTTGTGTGACGAAAATGGAGCATGACTAAACTATATGATTTTGTAGGGATGAACTTTCTTTGGCCATGTTACTTTGAGAGAACATAATTGCTTTGTTGGTTTGCTTGAAGTATTATTATTCTTTATGTCAATATGAACTTTTGTCTTGAATCTTTCTAATCTGAATATTCATACCACAATTAAGAGGATTTGCATTGAAATTATGCCAAGTAGCACTCCGCATCAAAAATTCTCTTTTTATCATTTACCTACTCGAGGACGAGCAGAAATTAAGCTTGGGGATGCCTGATACGTCTCCAACGTATCTATAATTTTTTATTGCTCCATGCTATATTATCTACTGTTTTGGACTATATTGGGCTTTATTTTCCACTTTTATATTATTTTTGGGACTAACCTATTAACCGGAGGCCCAGCCCAGAATTGCTGTTTTTTTGCGTATTTTAGTGTTTCGAAGAAACAGAATATCAAACGGAGTCCAAACAGAAAAATCCTTTTTGGAACGTGATTTTCTCACCGGATAAGACCCAGGAGACTTGGACCCTACGCCAAGGCATCGGAGAGGCGGTCACGAGGGTGGGGGACGCCCCCCTAGGGCGCGCCCCCCTGCCTCGTGGGCCCCTCGAAGCTCCACCGACGTACTTCTTCCTCCTATATATATCCACGTACCCCCAAACGATCAGAACAGGAGCCAAAAACCTAATTCCACCGCCGCAACTTTTTGTAACCACGTGATCCCATCTTAGGGCCTGTTCCGGAGCTCCGCCGGAGAGGGCCATCATCACGGAGGGCTTCTACATCATCATAGCCTCTCCGATGAAGTGTGAGTAGTTTACCTCAGACCTTCGGGTCCATAGTTATTAGCTAGATGGATTCTTCTCTCTTTTTGGATCTCAATGCAATGTTCTCCCCCTCTCTTGTGGAGATCTATTCGATGTAATCTTCTTCTTTTTGTGGTGTGTTTGTTGAGACCGATGAATTGTGGGTTTATGATCAAGTCTATCTATGAACAATATTTGAATCTTCTCTGAATTCTTTTATGTATGATTGGTTATCTTTACAAGTCTCTTCGAATTATCCGTTTGGTTTGGCCAACTAGATTGGTAGTTCTTGCCATGGGAGAAGTGCTTAGCTTTGGGTTCGATCTTGCGGTGTCCTTTCCCAGTAACAGAAGGGGTAGCAATGAACGTATTGTATCGTTGCCATCGAGGATAACAAGATGGGGTTTATTTCCTATTGCATGAATTTATCTCTCTACATCATGTCATCTTGCTTAAAGCGTTACTTTGTTTTTAACTTAATACTCTAGATGCATGCTGGATAGCGGTCGATGAGTGGAGTAATAGTAGTAGATGCAGAATCGTGTCGATCTACTTGTCACGGACGTGATGCCTATATACATGATCATGCCTAGATATTCTCATAACTATGCTCAATTCTGTCAATTGCTCAACAATAATTTGTTCACCCACCGTGGAAAACTTATGCTCTTGAGAGAAGCCACTAGTGAAACCTATGGCCCCCGGGTCTATTCTCATCATATCAATCTCCATCACTTTAATCTTGCTTTGTTTTTACTTTGCCTTTTACTTTTCACTTTGCATCTTTATACCAAAAATATTATCTCTATCAGATCTCACTCTCGTAAGTGACCGTGAAGGGATTGACAACCCCTAATCGCATTGGTTGCGAGTAGCTATCGTTTTGTGCAGGTACGAGGGACTTGAGCGTGGCCTCCTACTGGATTGATACCTTGGTTCTCAAAAACTGAGGGAAATACTTACGCTACTCTGCTGCATCATCCTCTCCTCTTCGGGGAAAACCAACGCAAGCTCAAGAGGTAGCAATGGCTTCAAGCCATCTGTTGGAATCTGGGCCCGCCATTGCTTCTTCATAGTTCGAAGGTTCACCGTTGTCTAACAACATGATTTCCAGGACAGGGTTGCTATACCATTCTGGTGTGGAACGTGTCCTTGTGGACCTTCGAAGTTCAGTAGCAACTTGATCCAAAGTACCTTGATCATCATCATTAACTTCCTCTCTAGTCGGTGCAGGCACCACAGGAACATCTTCCTGAGCTGCTCTACTTTCCGGTTCAAGAGGCAGTACTTCATCGAGTTCTACTTTCCTCCCACTTACTTCTCTCGAGAGAAACTCTTTATCCAGAAAGGACCCATTCTTGGCAACAAAGATCTTGCCTTCGGATCTGAGGTAGAAGGTATACCCAATGGTTTCCTTAGGGTATCCTATGAAGACGCATTTTTCCGACTTGGGTTCGAGCTTTTCAGGTTGAAGTTTCTTGACATAAGCATCGCATCCCCAAACTTTTAGAAACGACAGCTTAGGTTTCTTCCCAAACCATAATTCATACGGTGTCGTCTCAACGGATTTACATGGTGCCCTATTTAAAGTGAATGTAGCTGTCTCTAGAGCGTATCCCCAAAATGATAGCGGTAAATTAGTGAGTGACATCATAGATCGCACCATATCCAATAGAGTGCGATTACGACGTTCGGACACACCGTTATGCTGAGGTGTTCCAGGCAGCGTGATTTGTGAAACGATTCCACATTTCCTTAAGTGTGTACCAAATTCGCGACTTAAATATTCTCCCCCATGATATGATCGTAAGAATTTTATCTTTCGGTCACGTTGATTCTCTACCTCATTCTGAAATTCCTTGAACTTTTCAAAGGTCTCAGACTTGTGTTTCATCAAATAGACATACCCATATCTACTTAAGTCATCAGTGAGAGTGAGAACATAACGATAGCCACCGCGAGCCTCAACGCTCATTGGACCGCACACATCAGTATATATAATTTCCAATAAGTTGGTTGCTCGCTCCATTGTTCCGGAGAACGGAGTCTTGGTCATTTTACCCATGAGGCATGGTTCGCACGTGTCAAATGATTCGAAATCAAGAGACTCCAAAAGTCCATCTGTATGGAGCTTCTTCATGCGTTTGACACCGATGTGACCAAGGCGGCGGTGCCACAGATATGTGGGACTATCATTATCAATCTTACATCTTTTGGTATTCACACTATGAATATGTGTAACATCACGTTCGAGATTCACTAAGAATAAACCATTGACTAGCGGGGCATGACCATAAAACATATCTCTCATATAAATAGAACAACCATTATTCTCGGATTTAAATGAGTAGCCATCTCGTATTAAACGAGATCCAGATACAATGTTCATGCTCAAAGTTGGCACTAAATAACAATTATTGAGGTTTAAAACTAATCCCGTAGGTAAATGTAGAGGTAGCATGCCGACGGCGATCACATCGACCTTGAAACCATTCCCGGCGCGCATCGTCACCTCGTCCTTCGCCTGTCTCCGCTTATTCCACGGCTCCTGTTTTGAGTTACAAATATGAGCAACCGCACCGGTATCAAATACCCAAGAGCTACTACGAGTACTGGTAAGGTACACATCAATTACATGTATATCACATATACCTTTAGTGTTGCCGGCCTTCTTGTCCGCTAAGTATTTGGGGCAGTTCCGCTTCCAGTGTCCCTTTCCCTTGCAATAAAAGCACCCAGTCTCAGGTTTGGCTCCATTCTTTTGCTTCTTCCCGGCAACTGGTTTGCCGGGCGCGGCAACTCCCTTGCCGTCCTTCTTGAAGTTCTTCTTACCCTTGCCTTTCTTGAAACTAGTGGTTTTATTGACCATCAACACTTGATGTTCCTTTTTGATTTCTACCTCCGCTGATTTCAGCATTGAATATACCTCAGGAATGGTCTTTTCCATCCCCTGCATATTGAAGTTCATCACAAAGCTCTTGTAGCTCGGTGGGAGCGACTGAAGGATTCTGTCAATGACCGCGTCATCTGGGAGATTGACTCCCAGCTGAGTCAAGCGGTTGTGCAAACCAGGCATTTTGAGTATGTGTTCGCTGACGGAACTATTCTCCTCCATCTTACAACTGTAGAACTTGTCGGAGACTTCATATCTCTCGACCCGGGCATGAGCTTGGAAAACCATTTTCAGCTATTCGAACATCTCATATGCTCCGTGTTGCTCAAAACGCTTTTGGAGCCCCGGTTCTAAGCTGTAAAGCATGCTGCACTAAACGAGGGAGTAATCATCAGCACGCTGCTGCCAAGCGTTCATAACGTCTTGGTTCTCTGGGATGGGTGCATCACCTAGCGGTGCTTCAAGGACATATTGTTTCTTGGCAGCTATGAGGATGATCCTCAAGTTCCGGACCCAGCCCGTATAGTTGCTACCATCATCTTTCAGCTTGGTTTTCTCTAGGAACGCGTTGAAGTTGAGGTTGACATTAGCATGGGCCATTTGATCTACAAGACATATTGTAAAGATTTTAGACCAAGTTCATGATAATTAAGTTCATCTAATCAAATTATTTAATGAACTCCCACTCAGATTAGACATCCCTCTAGTCATCTAAGTGATACATGATCCGACTCAACTAGGCCATGTCCGATCATCACGTGAGACGGACTAGTCATCATCGGTGAACATCTCCATGTTGATCGTATCTTCCATACGACTCATGTTCGACCTTTCGGTCTCTTGTGTTCCGAGGCCATGTCTGTACATGCTAGGCTCGTCAAGTCAACCTAAGTGTTTTGCATGTGTAAATCTGGCTTACACCCGTTGTATGTGAACATTAGAATCTATCACACCCGATCATCACGTGGTGCTTCTAGACAACGAACTTTCGCAACGGTGCACAGTTAGGGGGAACACTTTCTTGAAATTATTATGAGGGATCATCTTATTTACTACCGTCGCACTAAGCAAATAAGAAGCAAAACATGATAAACATCACATGCAATCAAATAGTGACATGATATGACCAATATCATTTGCTCCTTTTGATCTCCATCTTCGGGGCGCCATGATCATTATCGTCACCGGCATGACACCATGATCTCCATCATCGTGTCTTCATGAAGTTGTCTCGTCATCTATTACCTCTACTACTATGGCTAACGGTTTAGCAATAAAGTAAAGTAATTACATGATGTTTATGTTGACACGCAGGTCATAAATAAATTAAGACAACTCCTATGGCTCCTGCCGGTTGTCATACTCATCGACATGCAAGTCGTGATTCCTATTACAAGAACATGATCAATCTCATACATCACATATATCATTCATCATTCATCACATCCTTTTGGCCATATCACATCACACGGCATATGTTGCAAAAACAAGTTAGACGTCCTCTAATTATTGTTGCAAATTTTTACATGGCTGCTATAGGTTTCTTAGCAAGAACGTTTCTTACCTACGCCAAAACCACAACGTGATATGCCAATTTCTATTTACCCTTCATAAGGACCCTTTTCATCGAATCCGATCCGACTAAAGTGGGAGAGACAGACACCCGCTAGCCACCTTATGTAACTAGTGCATGTCTGTCGGTGGAACCTGTCTCACGTAAGCGTACGTGTAAGGTCGGTCCGGGCCGCTTCATCCCACGATGCCGCCGAATCAGGATAAGACTAGTAACGGCAAGTAAATTGGCAGAATCGACGCCCACAACATCTTGTGTTCTACTCGTGCATAGAAACTACGCATAGACCTAGCTCATGATGCCACTGTTGGGGAACGTTGCAGAAAATAAAAAATTTATATGCTTCACCAAGATCAATCTATGGATTCATCTAGCAACGAGAGAGAGGAGTGCATCTACATACCCTTGTAGATCGCGAGCGGAAGCATTCAAGAGAACGGGGTTGAGGGAGTCGTACTCGTCGTGATCCAAATCATCGAAGATCCTAGTGCCGAACGGACGGCACCTCCGCGTTCAACACACGTACGGTTGGGGAAGACGTATCCTCCTTCTTGATCCAGCAAGGGGGAGGGAGAGGTTGATGGAGATCCAGCAGCACGACGGCGTGGTGGTGAAAGCAGCGGTGATCTCGACAGGGCTTCGCCAAGCTCCAACGAGAGGGAGAGGTGTTACGAGGGGAGAGGGAGGCGCCAGGGACTTGGGTGGTGCTTTCCTCCCTCCCCTCCACTATATATAGGGGCCAAGGGGGGCGCCGGCCCTAGGAGATCCCATCTCCAAGGGGGGCGGCGGCCAAGGGGGGGGGAACTTGCCCCCCAAGCCAAGTGGGGCGCCCCCCACCCCTAGGGTTTCCAACCCTAAGCGCAGGGGGAGGCCCAAGGGGGGCGCACCAGCCCACCAGGGTCTGGTTCCCCTCCCACTTCAGCCCATGGGGCCCTCCGGGATAGGTGGCCCCACCCGGTGGACCCTCAGGACCCTTCAGGTGGTCCCGGTACAATACCGATTACCCCCAAAACTTTCTCGATGGCCGAAACTCGACTTCCTATATATAAATCTTTACCTCCGAACCATTACGGAACTCCTCGTGACGTCCGGGATCCCATCCGGGACTCCGAACAACTTTCGGGTTACCGCATACTAATATCTCTACAATCCTAGCGTCACCGAACCTTAAGTGGGTAGACCCTACGGGTTCGGGAGACACGCAGACATGATCGAGACGACTCTCCGGTCAATAACCAACAGTGGGATCTGGATACCCATGTTGGATCCCACATGCTCCTCGATGATCTCATCGGATGAACCACGATGTCGAGGATTCAAGTAATCCCGTATACAATTCCCTTTGTCTATCGGTACGATACTTGCCCGAGACTCGATCATCGATATCCCGATACCTCGTTCAATCTCGTTACCGGCAAGTCTCTTTACTCGTACTGTAATGCATGATCCCGTGATCAACCACTTGGTCACATTGAGCTCATTGTGATGATGCATTACCGAGTGGGCCCAGAGATACCTCTCCGTCATACGGAGTGACAAATCCAAGTCTCGATCCGTGCCAACCCAACAGACACTTTCGAAGATACCCGTAGTGCACCTTTATAGCCACCCAGTTACGTTGTGACGTTTGGCACACCCAAAGCACTCCTACGGTATCCGGGAGTTGCACAATCTCATGGTCTAAGGAAATGATACTTGACATTGGAAAAAGCTCTAGCAGACGAACTACACGATCTTGTGCTATGCTTAGGATTGGGTCTTGTCCATCACATCATTCTCCTAATGATGTGATCCCGTTATCAATGACATCTAATGTCCATAGTCAGGAAACCATGACTATTTGTTGATCAACGAGCTAGTCAACTAGAGGCTCACTAGGGACATGTTGTGGTCTATGTATTGACACATGTATTGCGATTTCCGGATAACACAATTATATCATGAACAATAGACAATTATCATGAACAAGGAAATGTAATAATAACCATTTTATTATTGCCTCTAGGGCATATTTCCAACATCAACTTTTTTCAAAACTAATTTTTAGAGCTGCATGATCCAACTTTCTATGAGGTTGCAACCTAACAACCATGGAAACCTTTTGTGCAATTAGTCTACTGCCCGGGACAACTACCTAGTAGTCGATGTGCAAACCCTCCTCCCTACCAGTGGATATGTAGTTTTTCAATCTTGGCACACCCTTCCCCACTCCCCTTACCAGTGGTATGTGAAACTTAGTTTGTTGTTCACGGCAATTGCCTATTAGTCGATGTGCAACTCCTTCCCCACCCTACTTGTGGATAGGTATTAGTTTTAGTTGGCGAGGGCAACAGACAGAGTTGCACATAGTCTGCTAGGCAGTTGGCCGGGGCAACATACGAAGTTGCACATCTCACATGCCAGGATAGATGGATGGTGAAAACTCCACATTCATGAGGGTAGTGAAAAGTTGCATATAGACAGTGTGCTAAAGTTGCACATCCCATTAGTAGGGGGTGGTGTGGATCGGGTGCTAGCAGGGAAACTACACATCCACGAGGGATATAAGAGAAAGTTGCACATCATTGTTAGATAGTTAACCATCACAGCATATGAAGTTGCACATCTACTGATAGGCAGTTGGCCGATGTAGTAAATAGTGAAAGCACATCCACGGGTAGGAGGAAAGTTGCATGTCAACTACTAGACAGTTGGCCTCGGCAAGAGACGAAGTTGCACATCTCACTCCAAGGGGGTAGTTTGGAGGTGGACGTGCACTACTAGGAAAAGGGCTATAGATAGGATTGATACTAATGGCGCACCAGGGTAGTAGTGCGCCACTACTATATACTAATGGCGCACCTGTTGGTGATGCGCCATTAGTGTGGAAGACACTAATGGCGCACCAGAAACAGGGTGCGCCACTAGTATTAAATTTTTTTCCATTTTTCCATACATACTAATGGCGCATCAGGTCGACAATGCGCCATTACTAGTTATAACTAGTAATGGCGCACCAGGCAGAGAGTGCGCCATTACTGTAATTTTTTTCTTATTCTTTTTTTTGCAAAACTACTAATGGCGCACCGCTTCATAGTGCGCCATTAATATTTTAAACTAGTAATGGCGCACTATTATACGGTGCGCCATTAGTATATATATTTATATTTTTTTTCTTTTCTGTAAAACTACTAATGGCGCACCACCTGCAGGTGCGCCATTAGTAACCAGGGTTACTAATGGCGCATTTGCAGGTGGTGCGCCATTAGTAACCTGGGACCCCAACAAGATATTTTGGACAGCCACACCTACCCACTCACTTTCCCCACTTCATTCCCTCCACCTCCTTCTCCAAGCTTTCGGCTGCCTCCTCCTCCTCACCTCTTTTCCACCATAGATTCATCAAAATTAAGTGGTGAAATTACCTTTTTTTTTATAGGTAAGTAAGGGGAAAGCTATCTTCATGATGTAGATCTACTTTTTTTCTCTCTAGCTCGCTCCAACAACGTGCACATGCACTTTTTGTGGCCTAGCTAGATCTATGTATGTTTGTGGTGTTGCATGTGTTTGTGGTGTTGCATATATGTTTGTGTTTGAAGGTACCGGTATTTGAAATGCGATAGTTGCCAATATTTTGCCGGAATGTTTTGATTCATTTCCGTTTCGGCGAGAATTTTGGCACTATGCATTCTTTTTGGTCCTATTTTTAGGGAAGGTCATGCCAAATTTTTTCTTGGTTCTAAAATATCGTTTTGCTCTACCCCGCAGGTGACCATGGTCCGCACGATGACTAAAGGCATCGTGAATAGATTTTTGAGCTCCGCGAAGGCTGAGATGCTTCAAAAGAACGAGACGGAGATAAGATGTCCGTGTCAAAGATGCAAGCTGAAGCGCCTTATTGCGGACCCGGATTCCGGGCAGGTGCGGGACCACCTGCTCTTGCGTGGTTTCATGGATGGCTATCGGTGGCAAGGTGATGAAGATGACTATGAAGTCGTCCATGGCTGGGGCCGGGCAAGAAATGAGGAAGGGCAACAAGACATGTACCACCGCGGCGAGGGCTCGCGAGAAGACGAAGAATCTCCAGGACATGATCACGACGGTGATGCTGTACACAGTCATCATGTAGAAGATGTCGTACATGATGATGAGGAAGATCAAGACGAAGGGCATGATCATGAAGATGAAGATGCCGGAGCAGACGATGATGGAGGCTGGGTGCAGGACCCTCATATTCAAGAGCTGCTTCTCAAGCAGACGGATAACGCAAGAGCTGCCGCCCGAGAGAAAGCCAAGCTGGATCAACTGGAGAGAGACACGGTTACTCCATTGTATGAAGGATGTAGGCCCGAGGATACCCGCCTAAAAGTAACGCTCATGGCTCTAGAGATGAAGGTAAAACACAAAATGACCGACGCATGCTTCGACGAGAACATGTCATTCTGGCACGAACGTCTTCCCAAGGGGAACAAGTGCCCGACCAGTTTCGAGGAGGCGAAGAAAATCGTGTGTCCTCTGGATTTACCGCACGTGAAATACCATGTGTGCATGAACAATTGTATCATTTATCAGGACGAGCACGCGGAGTCTACCATATGTCCGGTGTGCGGCGTCACTCGATACAAGAAGAGGAAGAAAGATCCTCGAAAATCGGTGTGGTACTTTCCGATCACTCCTCGTCTGCAGTGGTATTTCGTGGACCCTAAGGTAGCAAAGCTCCTGCGTTGGCACGCGGATAGGGAGGAGAAGAAGCGGGAAGATGACGGAAATGATCCGGAGATAAATAAAAAAGACAAGATGCTGAGTCACCCTAAGGATGCGAGCCAGTGGCAAGTGTTGAACTTCGAATACCCATAATTTGGGAAGGATCCAAGGAACATCGTGCTGGGCGCGAGCACCGATGGAGTCAATCCGTTTGGCAGCCAGAGAAGCACACATAGCACCTGGCCTATGTTTGTGGATGTACAACCTTCCCCCCTGGTTGTGCATGAAGAGGAAGTACATTCACATGAGTATGCTAATTGAAGGGCCGAAACAACCAGGGAACGACATCAATCTGTATCTGGGGCTGCTGAAGGAGGAGCTAGACACGCTGTGGAAAACGCCAGCCAATACGTGGGACGCCGCAGAGAAAGAATATTTCCCTATGAGAGTCGCACTGCTCACGACGGTGCACGACTATCTCGGTTACGGATATCTCGCGGGGCAGGTAGTCCACGGATTTTCTGGATGCGTAAGGTGCATGGATGACACAATGTATCGCCAGCTAGATAGAGATCCCGGGTCTTCGAAAACCGTGTTCATGGGACATCGAAGGTGGCTTCGCGACGATGACCCGTGGAGGAAACGCAAGGATCTGTTCGATGGTGAAACCGAACCCCGAAAACGCCCGTGTACGAGGAGCGGCGAGGAAATAGACAAGCTGTTGAAATATTGGAAAGACTGCCCACTGCCGGGAAAGAAGCAAAAGGCACCAGAGCCGGGAAAGAAGCGAAAGGCGCCAGAGCCGCTGCTGAAGGTATGGAAAACGAGGTATGTTTTCTGGGACTTGCCGTACTGGAAGATCCACCGTGTGCCTCACAGCCTTGATGTCATGCATATCACGAAGAACGTGTGCGAGAGTCTGCTTGGTACCCTGCTCAACATGCCAGAGAGGACCAAAGATGGGCCGAAAGCAAGGGCAGACTTGAAATCAATGGGCATCAGGCAGGAGCTTCACGCTAATGATGATGATGATGATGGTGGTGGTGATGATGATGATGATGATGATGATGATGATGATGATGATGATGATGATGATGATGAGGCGAAGCAGGACACAGAAAGTCGTCGCAAAGGCAAAAAGGCGAAGAAGACCGGAAATGACTACCCTCCCGCGTGCTTCACTCTAAGTCAGGAGGAGATCGAGCAGTTTTTCACCTGCCTCCTAGGAGTAAAACTTCCTTACGGTTACGCGGGGAAGATAAGCAGATACCTAGACCCAGCGAAGCAGAAGTTCAGTGGGATGAAGTCTCACGACTGTCACGTGCTGATGACGCAGATACTTCCAGTTGCAATCCGTGGGATCATGGACGCGCACGTCCGTGAAACGCTATTTGGCCTATGCAACTTTTTCGTAGTCATCTCTCGGAAGTCGATTGGCGTGAGGCAGCTCAGAAGGCTACAGGAAGAGATCGTGGTGATACTATGCGAGCTTGAGATGTACTTCCCACCCGCATTCTTCGACGTTATGGTGCATCTGTTGGTCCATATCGTGGAGGATATCATCCAACTCGGGCTGACGTTCCTGCACAGCATGATGCCATTCGAAAGGATGAATGGTGTCATCAAAGGATACGTTCGCAACATGTCATGTCCAGAGGGAAGTATAGCCAGGGGCTTTCTGACCGAAGAGTGCATCTCCTACTGCACGAATTATCTAGGCATCGAGAACCCCATTGGTCTGCCCGTCAACAGGCACCTCGGCAGGCTCGCTGGATGGGGTCACCGTGAGGGTCGCCCCGAAATGCATGTCGACTTCGAGGGTCGACTCGACGACTTTGAAAGAGCAAACCTAGTCGCGCTACAACACATAGACGTGGTCGATCCTTGGGTGGTAGAGCACAAAACCTTTATTGAGAAGACGTACAATGACCGAGGCCAATAGAGGACGGACGGAGATATACTCAAAGAACACAACTCATGTTTCACGTGTTGGTTCAAGCAGAAGCTTCTGTCGTACCCTTTACATGAGGATTCTTCCGCGGAAGAACAACTCATATTCGCCTTGTCACAGGGCGCCGAGCACAACCTGATGACCTATGAGGCGTACGATATCAACGGCTACACATTCTACACCGAGGACAAGGACATGAAGAGCGATGGTTATCAGAACTCCAGGGTAACGATGGAATCCTACACCGGCAACGACAAGGACAGATACTACGGAAGGATCAAGGAGATCTGGGAGCTGAGCTACGCTGGAGAGAAGGTCCCGATGTTCCGTGTCAGATGGGCCAAGAGCGTCCTAAAAGAAGACCGGTATTTCACCACCATGGTTATACCCGAAGCCAAATCCAAGACCGCGGGCGCAAACGTCACCGCGAAAAATGAGCCATGGGTACTGGCTTCCCAAGTGGACCAATGCTTCTTCATTACCGACCCGTCAAAGCCCAGTCGTGTTGTCGTGAGGAGAGGCAAAAGGAAGATCATCGGAATGGATGGAGTAGCTAATGAGCAAGACTTCAACAAGTACGACGACCCGAAGATCGAACATGACGACGACGATGAAGTAGCAGCACACACCACAAGAAGAAGCAGGACCACCCTACCTAAAGGAATGTGATGCCCCCGATTCAATCGTACACTAATCACGCACGCAAACGTGTACGATCAAGATCAGGGACTCACGGGAAGATATCACAACACAACTCTACAAATAAAATAAGTCATACAAGCATCATAATACAAGCCAGAGGGCTCGAATACAAGTGCTCGATCATAGACGAGTCAGCGAAAGCAACAATATCTGAGTGCAGACATAAGTTAAACAAGTTTGCCTTAAGAAGGCTAGCACAAACGGGGATACAGATCGAACGAGGCGCAGGCCTCCTGCCTGGGATCCTCCTAACTACTCCTGGTCATCGTCAGCGGGCTGCACGTAGTAGTAGGCACCTCCAGTGTAGAAGGAGTCGTCGTCGACGATGGCGTCTGGATCTTGGGCTCCATCGTCTGGTTGCAGCAATTGGGTAGAGGAATGGGGAAAAGGGGGAATCAAAGCAACCGTGAGTACTCATCCAAAGTACTCGCAAGCAAGGAGATACACTACATATGCATGGGTATATGTGTAAAGGGCCATATCAGTGGACTGAACTGCAGAAAGCCAGAATAAGGGGGATATCTAATCCTGTCGAAGACTATGCTTCTGGCAGCCTCCGTCTTGCAGCATATAGAAGAGAGTAGACTGAAGTCCTCCAAGTAGCATCGCATAGCATAATCCTACCCGGCGATCCCCTCCTCATTGCCCTGTTAGAGAGCGATCACCGGGTTATATCTGGCACTTGGAAGGGTGTGTTTTATTAAGTATCCGGTTCTAGTTGTCATAAGGTCAAGGTACAACTCCGGGTCGTCCTTTTACCGAGGGACACGGCTATTCGAATAGATTAACTTCCCTGCAGGGGTGCACCACATAACCCAACACGCTCGATCCCATTTGGCCGGACACACTTTTCTGGGTCATGCCCGGCCGCGGAAGATCAACACGTCGCAGCCCCACCTAGGCACAACAAAGCGGTCAGCACGCCGGTCTAATCCTAAGCGCACAGGGGTCTGGGCCCATGGCCCATAGCACACCTGCACGTTGCGTACGCGGCCGGAGAGCAGACCTAGCAACCTCCATTACAAAGGAAGTCACGTTACGCGGTCCAACCTGGCGCGCGCCGCTCAGTCGCTAACGTCACGAAGGCTTCGGCTGATACCACGACGTCGAGTGCCCATATCTTTCCCACGTAGTTGGTTAGTGCGTATAGACCAAATGGACAGATTCAGATCAAATACCAAGATCTCGTTAAGCGTGTTATTTTGTAGTAACCGCGAACGCCGACAGGGCCAGGCCCACCTCTCACCCAGGTAGTCCCAACCTGCCCTATCGCTCCGCCACAAAGATCCACCTAGAGGGCCGTCGGGACAAAGGTCCTTTCAGCCCCCAATCCGTGAATCACTCGCGGGTACTCCTCGAGCCAACCCGACTTTAGTCACCACATGTATCATGTATAAAGTATAGTATATACCCGTGATCACCTCCCGAGTGATCACGGCCCGATAGTATAGCACAGTAGACGGACAAGAATGTAGGGCCACTGATGGAAAACTAGCATCCTAAACTAAGCATGTAGGATAGCAGGTAAAGGTAACAACGGTAGTAACAAGGACAGGCTATGCATCAGGATAGGATAACGGAAAGCAGTAACATGCTATACTACTCTAATGCAAGCAGTATAGAAGAGAGTAGGCGATATCTGGTGATCAAGGGGGGGCTTGCCTGGTTGCTCTGGCAAGAGAGAGGGGTCGTCAACTCTGTAGTCGAACGGGGCAGCAGCAGCGTCGGTCTCGGTGTCTAGCGAGAGAAGATGGGGAAGAAACAATAAATATTTAAGCAAACAGATGCATAGCGATGCATGACATGACAAGTATCGGTGCTACGGGTTCCCTAACGCGGTATGAGGTGATACCGGTGAAGGGGGGAAAACATCCGGGAAAGTATCCCCGGTGTTTCGCGTTTTCAGGCAAAGGAGCCAGAGGGGGAAAGTTGTGAGTTTGATATGTTAGGGGTGTGTGGCGGACGAACGGGCTGCGTATCCGGGTTTGCCTCGTCGTTCTGAGCAACTTTCATGTTGAAAATAATTTAATCCGAGTTATGGATTAAAAGATATGATTTTCTAAAGATTTTATTAATTTCTGGAATTTAATTAATTATTTGAATTAATTCGAAAATGAATTAATGACATCAGCATGATGTCATGCTGACGTCAGTAGTCAACCTGACGTGTGGGTCCCGCATGTCATACTCTGTTTACTCTAATTAGTATTTAACTAATCTAATTACAGTTTAATTAATCCATAATAGTTAATTAGGTTAACTAAACCAGATTAATTAATTAATTAATTAATTAATTAATTAATTAACATTTTTATTTACTTATTATTTATTTATTAAATTGTAATTCATTATTTATTTATTTATTTTAACAGATCTCAGGGGGCGTGGGGCCCCCATGTCATTGGCCCCAGGGGCCTTGGCGGGTTTGGTCCAGCGGGTGCGGGCGCACCCGAGCGAGCACTCGCCCGCAAGGCGGAACGAGGCCGCCGGGGCAACGACGGCGTGGCTAGCCGGGGCCACGGCGTGGCTAGCCGGGGCGACTCCAATGGCGTCGGGGCGGCGCAGTGTCCTCGGGTGCGGCGTCCCGCGAAGCCAGGGCGGCGACGATGCTCGAGGAGGGGGTCCGTCGGTGGAGGGGTCGGCGACAAGGGCGGCGACGTGAGGCGGTCGACGGCGACGAGGCGCCGGGCTCGGGTGTCGACATGGACGACGACAGGGAGGGGGTCGCTCCGCGCAGCGTCGGCGGGGGGGGGGGGGAGGGCGATGGGGTCAATCCCTCGATCCCTCGATCTGGATCGGGAGGGCGAGCGACGTGGGGAGAGTGGGGAATGTGGAGTGGATAGGGTTAGGGTTTGGTCGCCCAGGTGGATAAGGGCGTGAGGGTCGGGGCGCTGCCGATTGGGCCAGGTGGGCCGGTCGGGCGGCCTGGAGGCCAGCTGGGCCACGGCCCAGCAGGGAGGGTTTTTTCGCCCTTTTCTGTTTTTGTATTCTCCTTTTTCTATTTTATTTATTTAGCTACTGTTATGTACTTAGTGTAGGTACTAAACGATTTTAGTTAAAGTTGAAACTCCTCACATAATTACCTACTGATATTTTGGGTATTGTCCAAAAGGTTTGGGGGTTATTTGGAATTGTCTGAAAATAATTTTACATTTTAAAAGGCATAAAAGGTGTTGCATGACCACTTTAATTATTTCGAGGGGATATTTAAAAATCCATTTAATGTTAGATCCTCATGTTAATTACCTAGTGAATATTTGCAACCAACCGAACATTTTTGTTTTACCGGTCGAAGAAATAATAATTTGACTTTATTTTAACTTTGAATTTGAATCGGGTTTGGATCAAAGTGTGGTTTAGCAAATTAAGTGCGATGACATGGTGACATTAGGAGGGGATTACTGTAGCTTAATTACCCGGGCATCAAGCAAAGGTCAGACTTTGGATACAGGAAGGATCCATCAGGAAGAACTTGTAGAATAAATCTTACAATTGCCTCATGGAAGAATGGATAACCTTGCTAATAAGGAAACTATAACAATAGGTTCCCCCGCCAGGTGTGCTGGGCATGACATCACCTTACCGGGTCAAATACTAATGTTATACCTCTTGAGAATTTGTTCTAACCATCATATCTGACCGAGATTCAGATCTGAAGGGTGTCAGGATACCTCAGAATCTAGATGCCTGAGAAGAAAAGGTGCGACACAAATTAACAAGGTGGCATCGTAAGACTCCCGGGGAGCGAACTATGGAAGAAAGTTCCAAAACAAGAGTTCATCATTAAACTAAGGAGAGAATGAGGGGTGGCTGATGGTCTCAGCGTCAATTCATCAAGATTTCCAAAAGGATGGATTCCCCACAGTTATGTGAACAAGGAGATAACATTTGTCGGATCAAATGGTAAAATGATGTATGCTCGAGGAAAACATACACAACTAAACATTGGTTGAAGGGTGCACCCGAAATATGGGTTGGGTTGCATGACCAATGTCAGAATGGTGATTCAATAATCAATAGTCAAACAATGAATGGCCGACCATTAACTTCAAAGCAATAGGATTGCTAGAAGGGCAGAATCCAAACAGCACCGTTCACTTGTTGGTACCCCGTTTGGAATCAACTCGAGGACCAAGAAAGAATGATGATGGGGAGAAGTATCACTATACCAAGAATTCCTGAGAGGTGGAGCAATCCTCACAACATTCCTGACATAAAAGACAGTACTACTTCAATGTAGAACAAAATACAAGCTGGAAAGCAAATTGCATCCATAACATGAACAAGTTGGTGATGAAAGGGATTAAGGATGTTGTCGGTGGCAACTCAAATTACCAAGGGACGAGGATGGTACTCATCATCATGAATTCGATCGATATCCTGAAAGGAGTCAAATGTTGATGATGATCACGACAAATTTTGTCGAGAGATTTCATGAGGATGTAATCGACAAACGATGACATCAAGTCAAAGGAATGATGAAGCAAGAGGTAAATGGAAGCACAGGTATGACACAAATTCGAAATCAAGCCTGCTTTTCAAGGTAAAATGAGATGACAAGGAAAATCGACGTAACCTTAGCTCATCGTCGAAGTGGTGCTCCGAGAATAAGGTCCAGGTAGCACAGTTAAAATCACCACGACAATGATATAGCCATGCAGGCTAGGAATGGCGTGATAGGGTACAAATTCGTACTTAAAGAAGATTATCAAGTGTCGTTGAACCGTAGTGCAGACTCAGTTCAGTTATCGGTGTCTTTGAGTGTTTAATAACTCAGAGCCCATGAACAATTGTAATCAATGAGTATGTAGTACTTAATGAAGAACTCATAAGAAATTATGCAGTTCCAAGATAGTCTCGAGATACCAGGGGGTAATACTCGACGACAGATCAAAGTAGAGGTTGGACTGGGGTATTGCTCTGTAGAAGATAAGTGCTTAAACTTGCACAGGAAATGGTATTTAAAGGAGAACATGGTCGGAACCATGATTGCAAAGGATCAATTCACTGATACCAAAGGGTATTATATCACGGAAATAGTTACAAGAAGCTCCATGATAGGATCTACATCGTGTCCATGGGCATGAACACAAAGTTCAAGGTCGACTCCCACTTCTCCAATGCATAACCTTTCATTCACTTCTCGCGTTCGATGAAGTTGTATTGTTGAAATTTTATTTGGCAAAATACCAGAAGAATATGACTCATGAAAACTTTCGAGTTCACACATATTAAGGAAGGCATAGGTTCAACCCATCAGGGTATCGTGGAAATACATACCACAAGCTTTAATGGTAAATACCACCAGCTCGAAAGCTGAGCATGGTTGAGAAAGCAGAGGATACAATTTACCAAAGGCATTATGTAACTGAGGGAAGGCTCATAAGGTTATTGAATATGAAGGACGCTTGTTGGATAAAATCCAACAATGGATTTTTTGGTCCCTAACGAAGCTGATGCGAACATCGGCTCACAATCAGAGGAAGAAACAATGCAAAGGCATTGGTTTTTAGAAGCCACTGACTAATTCAAAGATCAAATGCAAAACAATTATCATTTCCAAACCAAGGGATCATAAGCCAACGGTCTGATTAATAATGGATAAGTTGAATAGACATAGGGGTACAATCGACGGCAATTTGATGGGTCGATAACCAGCTCATGTTCAAAATGACATCTAAGTCGGAAAGATAATTTAAGAGGATCAACCGATGACTGCGTGCATTCGCATTCATGTTGAATCAATAAGATCAAAATGATGGTGTCAAAGGAGACTAATGAATATTGCCAGCCAAGCAGACAAGTATTTGCAGAGCAATAAGTTACTAAGGATTTTCGGAGGACTAAATAGTATTTCGAAGACTTTTGTGAAACACCTGAACAACTGGGGATGAGCGGATACTCGGAAAGTGCGAGAAATTATTCTTAGGGGTATCCAGGTGGCAAAGAACTGCAAGGCAGTAGGCACAAAATATTCTCGGGGTATCTAGTAATAACAAGATCGACTAGGAATAAAAGTAATAACGACAGGTGTAAGAATTTATCCATAGGGATTTTTCGGTGGTAGGGAATTGCAAAAGCAACAGGCACAAGGTCTATAGAAAATATCGGAGAGTATTGTCAGAATCTTTTCTTGAAGCAGTCGACCATCCGTAATGAAAGGGCTCTCCGGCACGAAGTGGTAACGAGAACCTAGAGTTAGATTTTAGCAAAATCATTTAACCCGAATAGAAGAGAGATCAGAGTCCCAGAGTATAGATTGAGGAATAAAATATCCTAATACCACCCAATGGCGACGTGGGCCTATGGGCCGCACAGCCATGTTAGTAAAAGTTTTGCAATGTCTAGACTCGACTTCGGCCAAGGAGTGTGGAAGGGGGATTCCTACAGGCAGTCGGCTCTGATACCAACTTGTGACGCTCCCGATTCAATCGTACACTAATCATGCATGCAAATGTGTACGATCAAGATCAGGGACTCACGGGAAGATATCACAACACAACTCTACAAATAAAATAAGTCATACAAGCATCATAATACAAGCCAGGGGCCTTGAGGGATCGAATACAATTGCTCGATCATAGACGAGTCAGCGAAAGCAACAATATCTGAGTACAGACATAAGTTAAACAAGTTTGCCTTAAGAAGGCTAGCACAAACGGGGATACAGATCGAACGAGGCGCAGGCCTCCTGCCTGGGATCCTCCTAACTACTCCTGGAATGTTAGGGGTGTGTGGCGGACGAATGGGCTGCGTATCCGGGTTCGTCTCGTCGTTCTGAGCAACTTTCATGTTGAAAATAATTTAATCCGAGTTACGGCTTAAAAGATATGATTTTCTAAAGATTTTATTATTTTCTGGAATTTAATTAATTATTTGAATTAATTCGAAAATGAATTAATGGTATCAGCATGATGTCATGCTGACGTCAGTAGTCAACAGAGTTGACTGGTCAACAGAGTTGACTGGTCAACCTGACGTGTGGGTCCCGCATGTCATACTCTGTTTACTCTAATTAGTATTTAACTAATCTAATTACAGTTTAATTAATCCATAATAGTTAATTAGGTTAACTAAACCAGATTAATTAAGTTAATTAATTAGTTAATTAATTAATTAATTAATTAACATTTTTATTTATTTTTTTATTTGTAATTCATCATTTATTTATTTATTTATTTTAACAGTTCTCAGGGGGCGTGGGGCCCCCATGTCATTGGCTCCAGGGGCCTTGGTGGGTTTGGTCGAGCGGGTGCGGGCGCACCCGAGCGAGCACTCGCCCGCAAGGCGGAACGAGGCCGACGGGGCAACGACGGCGTGGCTAGCCGGGGCCACGGCGAGCGGAGGCGAGGGGTGGCGCCAGCAGCATCAGGAGGCGGCGTCGGAGTGTGTTAAGGCGAGGCCAGGGCTGGGCGGCGCCGGGGCTGGGCATGGCCAGGCGGAGGCGAACGGAGGCGTGGCTGTGGCCGCGAACGGGCGAGGCCGGGAGGGCGCAGGCCAGCGCGAGGACGCGCACGAGCGCGGCCCGGCCGCGGTGTGTGCGTGGGCCGGCGAGGCCACAACAACGCCGGCGAGGCGGGACCTCGCACACGGGCGAGCGGCGAGCGGGAACCGGAGCGGACGCGGTCAGGGTCAGGTGCGGGCGAGGCGAGGACGGTCAGCAGGCTACGATGGTGCGCCCCGGAACGGAGGGGAAGCAGAGGAGGGGTGGACGGGGCCTCACCGGGGCCTTGAAGTTGTGCTAAAGCCGGCTCGGGGAGGCGCCGGTGCTGCGGGGCGAAGGCGACTCCAATGGCGTCGGGGCGGCGCAGTGTCCTCGGGTGCGGCGTCCCGCGAAGCCAGGGCGGCGACGATGCTCGAGGGGGGGGTCCGTCGGTGGAGGGGTCGGCGACATGAGGCGGTCGACGACGACGAGGCGCCGGGCTCGGGTGTCGACATGGACGACGACAGGGAGGGGGTCGCTCCGGGCGGCGTCGGCGGGGGGGGGAGGGGGGCGATGGGGTTAATCCCTCGATTCCTCGATCTGGATCGGGAGGGCGAGCGACGTGGGGAGAGTGGGGAATGTGGGGTGGATAGGGTTAGGGTTTGGTCGCCCAGGTGGATAAGGGTGTGAGGGTCGGGGCGCTGCCGATTGGGCCAGGTGGGTCGGGCGGGCGGCCTCGAGGCCAGCTGGGCCACGGCCCAGCAGGGAGGGGTTTTTCTCCCTTTTCTGTTATTGTATTCTCCTTTTTCTATTTTATTTATTTAGCTACTGTTATGTACTTAGTGTAGGTACTAAACGATTTTAGTTAAAGTTGAAACTCCTCACATAATTACCTACTGATATTTTGGGTATTGTCCAAAAGGTTTGGGGGTTATTTGGAATTGTCTGAAAATAATTTTACATTTTAAAAGGCATAAAATGTGTTGCATGACCACTTTAATTATTTCGAGGGGATATTTAAAAATCCATTTAATGTTAGATCCTCATGTTAATTACCTAGTGAATATTTGCAACCGACCGAACATTTTTGTTTTACCGGTTGAAGAAATAATAATTTGACTTTATTTTAACTTTGAATTTGAATCGGGTTTGGATCAAAGTGTGGTTTAGCAAATTAACTGTGATGACATGGTGACATTAGGAGGGGATTACTGTAGCTTAATTACCCGGGCGTCACAAGGACGTCCGTTCCATAGAAGAACTCCATTTGCGAAAAAGAAGGGCAAGAAGATTGTGAACAGATAGCTAGCTAAGATCGATTGTATTTAAATCGTAGTCTTCATTTCTCGATTGTATTTCATGGGCACTTTTTGATATCATGAATATTTTTAAATTTCATGGGCACTTTTTCAATTCATGAGGACACTTGATCTCGATCCCCCTCCATCTCGATCTCGATTCCCCCTCCATCCCAATCTCGATCCCCCTCCATCTCGATCGCTATCCCCCTCCATCTCGATCTCGATCCCACCCGCATCCTCCCCCGCTCCACCGCCGCCGACGAGCACCCCCCGCACCCTCCCCCACTCCACCGTCGCCGCCGATGATATTTTTATTCCTGTTTTTATTAAAAAATATTAATAAAAAAGTGTAGACTAAAATTGTTGTTAAACAACAATTATTACTGTTTTTATAAAAAAATATTACTGCTTCATATTCATATTCATTTTTTAAAAATAAAAAAAAACATACTAATGGCGCACCGACGGGGGCTGCGCCATTTCTATCTAAAAAAAGATTCCTAATGGCGCACCGCCGCGGGGTGGGCCATTAGTAAGCTTCCCCCTAGCTAATTCCTCCCTCTCCCTCGCCAGATCCCCTTCGTCCCTCTCTCCCTCGCCAGATCCACCCGTGCGCTGCCCATGACGCCGCCGCCCCGACCCCCGCCGGACTCCACCCCCGCTGCCCCCGCACCCCCGCGCCCCCACCCCCGCCGCCCCGACCCACGCCGGACTCCACCCCCGCCTCCCTCGCGCCCGGCCTCCCTCGCGCTCTACGGCTTCCTCATCTTCCTCAACGTCTTCGCCTTCCTCCTCGTCGTCGGCGCCGAGTAGCGACGCAACACCGTACGCCCCCCCGACCCTCCTCCTCCCCTTGCCCCTCCTCCTCCCCTTGCCCCCCGCTTGCGCCGGGGCTGACGACCCCTTCTCTGTCTCGCAGGACAAGGTCTTCGGCGCCTCTACGACACCGACGCCTCCACCGTCACCCGTTGCCTCTGCTTCGCCATCTTCGCCGTCACCCGCTGCCTCCTGCCCCGCCCGCTCGCCGGTCGGTCCGCACCCTGCGCCAAACTACTTGTCGACCTCTCAGGTTCTGCTCTGATCCTTGCTTGCTTGTGTACAAAGAGGGTGCCCTGGTCAATATTATTTGCTGCATTGATAGTGCTATTGTGCTAATCTTTAGTTCGGAGTTTACTGAAACTGTTGTATTCTGTAACTGCTGCTAATATTTAGTTAGGAGTTTACTGAAACTATTGTATTCTGCAACTGCTGCTAATCTTCAGTTAGGAGTTGGGAGTTGTCTGGACTATTGTCTGTATTAGATATAAGTAGAAGGAGTTGAATAGAAGTACTAGTTGGTACTTGCATTATGCATGTTGCACAGATGCTAGAAGGTTGATCTCGAGCTAAATTGGTTGTTGGGGAGAAAATCATTACTTAAGTCACATATTCACACTAAATTTCCCCATTTGAAACTCAGAAACCCAACTCAGTCAAGTTATGTGTTTTGAGCCTTGAAGAGAAGATACAGATTTCTGGTTGATTTAGCTTACTGTACATTTTTAGAACACCATGCAAACCAAATTCAGGTTATATTGAGGGTACCAAATTCAGGTTGTTTTTCAGGTTTTGTACATAAGCTTTTTTCTTCGTCAATTATGCTAAATTGTAAACACTTGTCAGATATCTAATGTATGGAATTTCTGCTTGAGGGTGGTCTTCCACAACATATGGAATTTCTCCATCTAATGTAGTCAATAGATGTTGTCAAGTGATTGTGTCATGGTTTTGGTTCTGTTTTTAAAAAAGAAAGCCAGTTGTTCAGGCTTCAAACTATGTGAACTAGAAACAGAAATAGAGAGAATTGATCATTACTTTTCTGAACTATCGCAGAAGCCTCAGTAGTTCTTTCAAGTTCGTACATTGAAAGGCTTGTTTCACAATTTCTAAATTACTTGTGATGCCTCTGAATTACTTGTGATCACATTGAGAAAGACTTGCAAGGATGATGATCATCTTTTACAGAAAACAATTTCTGTAAACATGTCGGTAACTTTGCTAGTTTGCTGGGTTTTGTCTCCGACCATTGTGTCGTGATGAATTTGCAGGTACCCCTAGAGGCCCTTGAGTTTGCCAGAATGTCGATTAACTTCCGTTCCGGCAAATTCGGGTACTTCATATGTCCTATTTTCAGCAAAGGTCATGCTAAAATTTTCCGTGAATTTTAGCATGGCTTTGCTAAAAATAGGACATATGGGGTACTTGCGACTAATGCATGGGCCGGGGTATCTTAGTACTTAGTTAAGTAGGATCAACTGCCCTGCCATTCTTGCTGCATTAAACCATAGGTGGCAATAGAGCCAAGTTATTAGGCCCAACTTAGAATTCTCCTTAGCATCGATAAACCCTAGATGATAAACCCAACATAGGTGGCAATAGAGCCAAGTGATTAGTGCCAAGTGATTAGGCCCAACCTAGGGTGCCTCGGCATCGATAAACCCTAAATGATGAAAACTTAACTTGGCTGCCCCGGATGCCTCGGTGTCGATGAGAACCTAAATGATGTACACTTAGGCTTTTAGGGTGCCTCGGCGTCGACAAACCCTAAATGATGAAAGCTTAGGCTTTTAGGGTGCCTCGGTGTTGACAAACCCTAAATGATGAGACCATGATCTTGTTCCTTGACAATAACCAACTTTTTGACCATGATCTTTTTTCCTATTTAGAGCGAAACATGGCCCACAACGATGAGGTCGGTGGTTCGGGCGGCAAGCCATTCTGGGAGCTGTCCCAGGAGATGGAGGAACAACCTCACCGCTATGAGGACGCCGCGGAAGACACCGATCCTGATTACACAACCCCTAGTGGCATCGGGGATGACACCACTGATGGTGCCGCCGAGGATGCCACCACTGATGATGGCGGCGCACACACAGATGGCAGCCAATCGAAGAAGCAAAGGAAGGACCGGCGCCCGAATGCGCTCCGCACTCTCAAGGAGGAATTCACTCAAGTGGACTCCGACGGGAATCCAACGGAGTCCAAACATATAGTCAAGGGGTACTCGCTTCAGCTCGGGTGCATTCTCCGGAGCACCGTCTCGATCAACACCCAGAACCTTAGGCATAAGGACCGAGGGAATTTGCGCAACCTCCTCTTCACGAAGCTGCACGAACGATACAAGTTCCCCGCCGAATTTGAAAACACACGCCTCTCAGGGAATAAAGTGAACAGTGCCGCCCTCACGAAGATGAGCGCGGCCCTGTCTACTTGGAGAAGCGCGGTGAAGAGAATGATTGATAAAGGTTATAGTTATGACAAGATCAAGGCGAAATATCCTTTGATGAGCGAATATGACTACAAGGAGTTCAAGATCAAGTGCGAGAGCCCCGCAACCTCCGAATCAAGTCAGTGGGGGAAAGAAATGCGGGAGTTGAACTTAGGGGAACACAAACTCGATCCCGGCGGTTACAGAGTGGCGGAGCCTATATGGGACAAGGAGGACGCGGAGCGTGCCGGGCAAGGCCTACCGCCCCGCTTCGAGAAATACAGCGGTGACAAGCAGACCAGTAACTATGTCAGGGCCGGTTACAAGGAGGACCCGATAACAAAGGAGCTTACCACGGATCCGAAGACCAGGGCGCTTGAGCTTCTTCTGGTAAGGGATACACCCCCGCGTAATTAGCTCCATATGGTGGCACTCTAATTAATCCCCAATATTTCTAAATGGTTCACGTTCCTTCCGCAGGACAATGAAAGCAGTAGTGCGGGGTCGTCTCAGAGCTCCCCTTTCGACACCCCTTTAAATAGGGCATTGAACGTAATGAAAAACAAAGATAAGATCACTAAGGCGACGTCAGCTGGTCGTGTGGCCGGCAAAGGCTTGTCCACAAAATGGGGGTCATACTATACCGCTGGTGTGCGGAAGGAGAAAAAGACCAGCTCGGAAAGCCAGATGCGCGAGGTTGAAGAACTCAAGGCACAAGTGGCGCGGATTCCGAAGCTTGTCCAAGAGCAAGTGCAACAACAACTTGGAACGACGCTCAACGCCATGGTGCCTACGTTGATTCATGGGCTGACGACGTGGATTGCGGGCGGCCAATAGGGGCCTCCCCCGGTTCCCAGCTTCACGGACAGCAACTCGCACAGCGCGCATGCAGCGCCATTGGTGTCTCTAGCGGCGCCATTGGTGTCTCCGGCGGAGGCGGTATTCGTGTCACCGGCGCCGGCACGGGCATTGGAGCTTAATGCACCCGGGTGTACGCCGGCCGGCACCTCGCCAGCAAGCGCCCCCTCCGTCAGTTGCACGCCCGCCATTGGCGGTGCCTCGACATTAGCCGAGCTCGACGGCATCACGGTAACTAAGCCTCTCGGCCGATGACTTCATCTCCTTGCCTTTGACTGGGCATCCCTGACGCCCTGTACATGTTTTCGCAGGGCACCGCCGACGTTCCTTGCACTCTTCTGCACTTCGTGGGCGCCGAGTTGGTCGATGTCGCCAAGGGCAGAATCGTTCAACCGGGCAACCCCATGTTCCACGGTAATCCGATGCCACCCACAATGTATAGGGTTGAAGTGGTTCGGGTGCTGCCAGGCTGCGACGAGCTGTTACCTCCGATTCGACCCGCTGGGGCCGACGAAGAAGATGAGATGACCCTCAGCACCTACGTAAACTTGCCCCTGCTTTGGCCGAAGAGCCAGATTCGTTTGGGGGCGGGGGACACCACCCCACAGACAAGACCGCCAGTCGTGCCGGCGCCAAGCCATGGCAAGAACGCCGCAACGCTACCGAACCTGCCGGACATCCCTATGGCACAGGATCCGGACAGCCCTATGGCACAGGATCCGGACGGCGACGACAACGAGGTACATTTACCAAAGTTGATAAGTACTTTGCCGAACATGGGTACGCTGACGAGTTCTGCGGGCCTCTTTCTCAAGAACCCAACCAAGACGACCGCGATCTAGCTGGTACGGCGGAGAAATCCAATTGCAACAGTCGTCGTCTGGCGTTCAGTTCTCAGGACACGCCTCCAGCTCCCGCCTTCATCGAGCCTCAGATAGCTTAGGTGCGAAATATTATCAGCCCCAACACGCTCAAGAAGGCAGTCTGTGAGCAAAACTCGGTCCCATTACAGGAGATCAAGAAGAAGGGACGGAAACGAAAGACTAACAAGGGCGCCGGTGCGAGCCAGCCGGCACCGAGTTCGATCCGTGCTCAGGACGGGCCACCTTCATCTAAGGATATCTCGAGGAGGGTGCATGTGGCGGGTAGGGCGATGCTACCTCCAAATATGCTCAATGCTGCAACCGGTGCTATGCGGAGTCTGCACGACAGTGTTCTTTCTTTGGAGAAGCGGCGTCTCAGAGAGAAGGATGTGGCATACCCGGTTTTCGTGGCCAAGGTGCCAGAGGGCAAGGGCTCTGTGGATGGCGACATCGGGGGTACGATCGTCCTGCGGTTTGATGACATCTTTGCTATATTTAACCTTCATCCGCTGCACTACACCTTCGTTCGGCTGTTTTCGCTGAGTATGCAGATGCGAATCATTAGAGACAAGACCCAGGACATCGTGATAGCCGACCCCTTCTACATGCGTGCCAAGCACTTGAGCAGCGCTGGGGACCGCCAAGTTGCGAGTTCACACCTCAAAGGCGTCATTCTGGCAAACGCAGATAAGGATAACTTCCTTGTGCCTTACTTTCCCGAGTAAGTCATCCCTTAACCGCCCCGTAACATATGATTTCTTAGATTTCGATCGTTCTTTTTTTTCTAACATTCCGTGTTCTGTGCAGTGACACACATTGCACACTCATCCTCTTAAGCCCGAAATATTCCATGGCCACGTATTTCGACCCGAACCGTAACTCCAACATAGACTACACAAATGTCAAGAAAGTTCTTGATGATGTTCTCCCCGGCTACGCCAAATCTGGAGGCACCTTCACCAGGCCAGTTCGTAAGTACGACAAGCACATGTTCTCACACAATACGAAGTTCTGCTGCGTCAAGCAGCCGCCTGGCGGTCAGAAGGATGCCTACTATGCCCTCCATCACATGCGGGCGATCGTAAGGGACCATCATCACCTTCTGCTATCAGATAATCTCAAAGATTGGGCCGCGAGCTTGTCGGCAATCCAGGACGCGGACCTCAGACAAGAATTCTTTCGCATCCAGTCGGAGTTTGCGGACATCATCCATCAAGATGTCCTTCATACCTCGGGGCAGTTCTTCCTCAGATATCAACCGTCCAACAGTGAGATAGATGAAACGCTACAAATGCAGGGTGACAACGACCGCGATTTCATGACGGCTTCACCCACGCTCCTGTCCGATGAGTCGAGTCAAAAGTAGTGATGTGTAGTTCTGAAACATTGATTGGCTCATGTTGTAATTAAACTTTAATGAATTCGTATGTCTCTTTGGTTTGGACAGTTGTTCAACTTAGATGTAATCGATGCTATTTATTAGTAGGACCATGAATCGTGCTATTAATGTCTTGCTTTTCTCTTCCGATCCTTTTGTTGCATACTTACATATTGCTTATGTATTGTCTGTTGTTTGGCTTGTGCATAGAGATGCCGTCGTATGTCGTGTACAAGGGTAAGGTTCCCGGAGTCTACGATGACTGGGAGGAGTGTCGGAGACAGGTTCACTGTTTCAGCGGTAACAGTTACAAAGGCTACACCACTAGGGCGGAGGCCGAATCTAGATACGCCCGCTATCTAGCGGGAGAGAGGAGGGAGCGTTGGAGGAACCGGATGAAGACCAGTTTGATCGCGATGATGCTCATCGTGATGACCACAACTCTCTTCTATGTGATGGTAGTTTAGATTATCGATATCGACTTGTAATGTGAAGACAAACTCGATACTCGCGGTCTTGAGACTTGTAGTGTTTTATCTTTGTTCGGTCTTTTGAATTCGAAGACTAATATGATGAATTGTATTCGGAGACTAATCTTCTATTGTATTCGATGAATCTGATGTTGCTGTGTGCTGCTGTCTATATTCTGTCTAATAATATATTTTATATTCTGTCTAATAATATATTTTGTAACCTGCGCAAAAATCAGAAAAGGAAAAAAATAAACCAAATATTCATACTAATGACGCATCACCACCAGGTGCGCCATTTGTAAGATATACTAGTGGCGTGCTACTAGTGGCGCACTGGTAATGCGCCATTAGTAGGCAAAACCAGCGCCATTAGTAGGCCTTTTCCTAGTAGTGGTGCCATCAGTAAAAATTGCACGTCCACGGGATAGGTGCGAAGTTGCACATCCACTGCAGTTAGTTGCACATTGACTGCTAGATGGTTGCACAAAACAGGTACTAAAATTGCACAATTTTTTTTATCAAAACATACCCATGTGGGATCTAGTTTTGAAGAGCACGCCGCAAGGATTTCAACGATGAAAACGGTCTTAACTCGGATTCATGGTTTAAAAGTTATGGCTTTTCAAAATTCATAAATCGTGAATTAAATGCTAGATAGTCATCCACGCCATTCAAGAAAAAAGTCACAACCGAATGCATGTGGATTATTTAATGCATTATTGATGAGTAGTTTTCGTTTAGCCAATTGAAATCATAAAAATATTTCCTAATCAGATGAGGAAAACAAATACCTTCAGAAAGGTGGCTGCTGGGAAGCGCTAGCGAGCCAACGGCTGCTCGCTAGATGCGCTTCTTAGTTTTTTATGGATCATCTAGAGATGCCTTCAGTATCCATCCAATATGTTTGGAGTTGGCTCTAAGCTCTTAGGAGACGCGCCTAAACCCTTGTTCACCATAATGAAATGTCGAATACATTTTAGTAAGAAAAAAACACAATTAGTTATTTGCACGTATCGTCGTCCTGGCAGCGTATCCACGAGGAATCACATTCGAGTCTCCACCAGCAGGTACGCACCGGGAAGATAAAGAAATTAGAGCAACCTCACGTGACACGGAAGCAAAGCCAACATGACACGCGTTACTAGACCTGGCCATCCTCCGGGCCGGGCCGGGCTTCGGGCCGGGCCTGACCAAGCCCGAGGTAGAAAACTCAGGCCCGAGCCCGGCCCGGCCCGGCCGTCGGGCCTAGTTTTCAGGCCCGAGCCCGGCCCATCACAGCAAAAAACACGTCGGGCCTCGGGCCTCGGGCCAGGCCTCTTCAGTAAATGGCATAAACAGCGGGCCCAGGCCCGGCCCGACCTAGTCTTCGGGCTTAAAACCTAGGCCCAGGCCCGGCCCAGGAGCAGCGTCGGGCCGGGTCGGGCCGGGCTTTTTCGGGTCGGGTCGGGCCGGGCTGCCCATGGCCAGGACTACGCGTTACCATTACTAGCATGGCCACGTGATGCCCACCCGTTTTCCCGTGCACTCCACGAGCCCCGTCTGGCGCCACATACCAGTACCACCGCCTGCCCGCTTTCCCCTCCCCTATCAAATCCTCACTCCACTCGCCCCGCCCAGCCAGATCTTTCTAGAACCTTCAGCAACCCTAGGGCCCCAGCGAGAGGCCTCTGCCGCCGCCATGGCCCCCAACCCCGCCGCAATCGCCCTCCTGGCCGCCCTCGACGGCAATCTCCGTCTCCTCAAGAGTAAGCGCCGTCGGCTCTGCCGCCGTCCCATGTTCTATCCAGTGTCGAATGAAATGATGTGTGATACCGGCGTCTCCATTGTCCCGGACACTCTCGTGTAGCAATGCCTATGTAGCATGGTCGAATCTGATGTTCTCTCCGGTTACTTTCTGAAAAAAATGGGCGTTAATTCCTTCGGCTTTGTTCTGCAAGTTAGGCAGAAACCGCCAAATTTGTGACTGCATGGATAGATAACTTCTGTATTTAGATCGATCTGGAGCCTCAGACGGTGCAAACATCTCCTTAGTGCACCAGGCTCCTCAGTATGTTGGTGATTGTATTATTTGATTTTTGTTGCATCTGCAATTTCTCCATGCTAGAAATGTCCAAAAAGATGGATTTGCGGGTAACAAAGGACCCCAAAGGGCTGAACGCACTCCATTTCGCTGCAAATAAGGGGTCCCTGGAGATTTGCAAGTTCCTGGTGGAGGACGTGGGGGTCGATGTCAACTCGGTATCAAGCGTAGGTAAAATCTCTGCACCAATAACAGGAGGCGTTGCCTATATTAGTACTCAAGTACTGAAATGCCGTATTCTCCTTGTAGGTGCGACACCGATGTTTTATGCTGCACTCAAGGGAAATCTTCAGGTTGCCAGGTATCTTCTCGATCATGGCAGCGATCCGGCGAAACCTAGTGAGAGGGGCTTAACGCCGCTGCACAATGCAGCAGAGCATGGTGCGTTCCTCATTCTTCAGTTCACTTAGTCTCTGAAATAGATGGAAGGCTTACAGGATAGTAGTTTAGTGATCTAAATGCTCTTATATTTCTTTACAGAGGGAGTACTAGCTTACAAGTGTTTTTTATACTATGTAGAAGCTCCTTCTCTGCTTAACTTATATATTTGTTGTGCCTCTAGGGCATTGTGAGATTGTAAAGCTGTTGCTGTCCAAAGGAGTTGACGTGGATGTTATCAATTACCGAGGGACACCATTGCACATGACTGCTGCAAAGGGTCAGCATCAGGCCATGAAAATTCTGCTGGAGCATGGTGCTGATGTAAGCTGTTGATTTCACACCGAATTGTATTGCATGCACAGTTATAAAATGAAAAAAAATTGTGAAAAATTAGTCACCTGTAGCTTGAGGATGAAATGGTTCGTTCTCGAGATGCATCAGAATACTTGGTGGACATAATTTTAATTATTAATTGGCCATTCATTTGCCTTTACAGCCCAACAGAGTAGTCAATCATATCTTCTCACCACTAATGATGGCATGCTGTGGGAACTCCTTGGAATGCATGAAGCTACTGATTGAGGTCCAGTAACTTGTCTGCCCAATTTAACATTTTTATGTTTGACTAATCAATTATATCGACCTTTAAACAATTGTTTGGAGCAGAATGCAAGTTAAATGTGCAGATCCTGTCTCTAAAGCTACCTTTGCATTTTGTATTTTCAATTTAATAGGCTGGTGCTGATGTGAATGGTAATAGTAGCTCTGGACCAACTCCTTTAACGGGGGCAGTTGATGATGGCTCAACTGAATTCGCCAAGTTCTTGCTGGAGGCTGGGGCTGACCCTAACATTCCTAACCAGGTAACATAGCTCCGGCTTTGATGATGCTTCTATTTAGCTATTTTAATGCTTTCATGCTTGCAGTGTCACCTCCCTTGCAGACCTTTGGCTGCATGGTAATCTATTATGCTACTTCTAAGGTATCCCAAGTGAAGAAGTGTGTTGTATACTCACTATAGACCGATCATGTGTCAAGTATTGTGCAACCAGTGTGTATCTGAATGCATCTGCTGGACTTTGCAGTCACCTGGTCAGACATTTCATGATTTGAAGCTGTAGTGATAGATTTTTGTGCCATGGTTTTGATTTTTTTCCGCAACACATACAACAAGTTCGGAATATCACAGAATCATGATGCCATTGTGCCAGTTCCTTTAAAAAACGTTAGACCAGTAGGTTCAGATCATACCATTGGAATTCCATTATTGAGATGATTCAACAATGGAATTCCAATGGTATGATCTGAACCTACTGGTCTGACGATTTTAGCGAGTGCCACGATTACTCTGAACCTAACAGAATCACGACACTCGCTAAAACTTCAGTCACGTTGCTACATCTCCTCCACACTTTGTTAGGTTCAAAATTCTAATACTGCCATCAGGATGAATTGGTGAATAACTAGTATAATTTTCTTTTGACGGTATAGTGCGGAGAACTAGGGTGAATTGTGCCTGCCTTCCAATTCATAACTTTGATCATCCACCAAATTCCTTTTTCATACTGTTATATCTTCCATTTTCCATGCGGTGTTATATTACATCTTCTTTTTTTCTTTTGCAACATAGCACGGGGATATTCCAATCAAGAGAGCAGCAGTCCGTGGTCAACGTGAACTTGTTGAGCTTCTGTTTCCTAAGACAAACCCAATTCCATCTGTGCCTGATTGGAGTGTTGATGGGATAATTACAACTATGAAATCTCCACAGACCAGGGTTCAGGTATGTGTGCGATTTGTTACTTGATTGTAGGATAAATTGTAGTTTGCTATTTAGATTGGAGCAAGTCACGATGCTCTTATGGATGCATTCCCCTTGAAAAGATCTCCACACAGTGCAAATTCTTATGAGTTATGACCTGTATATACATGATTGCATCCATGGTTTATTTCTGTGACCCCCTTATCTACGTGTAATTTGTTCTTGATTTATTTCCGCTATGACAACATATCCTAGAAAATATGGTAATTGACGCATGGTAATATTGATTATATTGTAGCTGCCATGTTCTCTCTCCAAGCATGTATGATAAATGAATAATGGTAGAAAGATTGAAGTCACTACATCTGTACCGGCATTGGGAAGCCATTGAACCCACAGTTATAGGTTACTCTGCAGGTATTTGATTGGAGGATGTTACACATTAACTGAATTTCCCGTTGAAGTTTATGTCAGCATTTTTTTATTAGCAAATTGCTCATAAACTTCAGTGGTTCTGGTCATGCGGGCACTTCCTCCAGCCAAGTCTGCAGTGTTAACAGAGGAAACATATATCATGATTATTATTTTAGGAATTTTGACCAATATATAAAGATTATTATTTTAGGAATTTTGACAGGGAGCACATTTTCAACTGTAGCACTTACTGTGCTGCGTGAATCAGTTAAATTCTCTATGCCTTTAAAGTTTAACCAAAATGCCTCTCTGTTCAGGATAGAGCTTCTGCAGAAGAACGGAAAGCTGATTTGAAGTCACAAGGGAAGGAAGCATTTGCAAAGAAGGACTACTTTACAGCAATGTACTACTATGGACTGGTAAGTGACTAAGTGCATGAACTAAAATAACTTGTTTGGAACAATACAAAATAAGTTCAGAAGAAACAGTAGTTCTAGGAGAGAATTCCTTATTTGGCCCTTCCTTAAAATTTGGTTCCCTTTTTGGCCCTAATAAAAAATTTCTTCCTTTTTTGACACTCAAACATCATTTTTGTTCCCTATGTGACATTTCCGTCAGTTTTGGCAACTAACACCGTTAAATGCGACATGAAAAGTCCATTTTACCCCTGGTGTAGTTTGTGCCGTGCGTTGGTGTGTGTTCTCGCTTGCATCTCAGACCAGTGGAATCTATTCGTACGTGTGTACTTGCGTATCCTCCGGAATAATACATCCAGCAGCCTGCTTGCCTGTGAGGCTAGCTTCCATGTACGTGGTGGTCAGATCCCGTCGCAAATAAACGACGATGCGACCTCAACTTCGTGGATGCTGAAATCGAGGTCGGAACCGGCGAGGAAGCTGGAGCGGCGGGACTGACGAAGCGGCGGGTGCCGAGCTTGAAACTGTTCTTGGCCATAGCTAGAGCTTGATGGAGAGATGTCTTGAGAAGCAGATTAGGTGGGTGCGCTGTCAGAGATTGAGGAATCACATCGGCTGGTGGTGGTGGGAGGTAGCAGGGGGTTGGGTGCCGGTGCGACGCACATCTCGCGTTGCCTGTGAGGCGCCCGCGACGGTGCCGGGGATGGCCCGCTGGACGACGCTAATTCAGGTGGTGGAGCAGATGCTGCTCCGACGGTGGTGCCGATTCACGGAATCTACGATGGAAAGGGACGAGAAAGAGGGGAGAGCAGCGACGCCAGCTCGAAGTTCGCCGCCGCGGCCGTCGCTCCCTCGGGGCGGGCACAGGAACGACTCCCCACCATGGCCGCCTCGCCCGTGACCCTCCTCCACCGCGACTTCCACCCTGCCATCTGTAGCAGCGTCGGCCGTGCCCTCCTCCATGCTGCTCTCCGCGACGCGCTAGGGTTAGGGCTCGGGGAGAAGGGGAGAGAATCGGGACGGTTCGGCTAGAAAAGGTTTTTCTGTTTCTTTTCTTTTTCAACGTGCTAAAGCAGGGGTAAATAGGAGTTTTCATCTCGTAGTTGACGGTGTTAACAACAAAGAATGACAAATAGGAGTTTTCATCTCGTAGTTGACGGTGTTAACAACAAAGAATGACGGAAGTGTCATGGAAGGAAGAAAATAAAGTTGTAGTGTCAAAAAAGGAAAAAACAAAATTTCTAGGGCCAAAAAAGGAACCAAATTTTTAAAAAGGGTCAAATAAGGAATTCTCTCTAGTTCTAGAGCATCAGGTTCAGGATTGAAACTGCAGTGACTTCAGATTTCCTTGTAGCAGTACAATTTGTTTACTTAATGAGGGTTGGTAAGATTGACGGATGATTCATCATGGTTTATGTTGAAATGTTTGTGAAGGCATGGGTGTCTTACATCAGGATCATACAATAGAGTAACTACATTTCATTTAGGGTTGACACTTCATCTGCACACCTTTTTCTGCTCAAGTCTGATGAGTGCTTATTTGTGCGTTTCTTACATTTAAACTAATGAAAATGCAACAGTGTGCTTCAGAGAGCCTGTTAGATCCAGTTATCATTGCATGGAAAAATCATGCGATGCTGACCACATGCAAATGTAGGTGATGGAGATAGACCCACTTGATGCGACCCTGTTTGCTAACCGGAGCCTCTGCTGGCTGCGCATGCGAGAAGGGGACAGAGCACTGGCAGACGCTCAACGGTGCAAAATGCTGCGTCCTGGTTGGTCCAAGGCATGGTACCGAGAGGGCTCAGCTCTCAGTTTCATGGAGGTATAGTTGGTGTATCAAATCAAACCTTTCAATCTGATTCAGTCTCTCGACCTGTGTCTCACTTCCTCTCATGGCATCCTCCATTTACAGGATTACCAAGGGGCAGTTGATGCCTTCCAGGAGGCGCTGAGACTTGACCCTGAGAGCAGTGAGATCAAGAAGATGTTAAGGTAACGATGCGCTTGAATCTTGTATCATTTTGCCCCCTTTTGAATCTTACTCCACTTCTGAGATTTTCCGATGTTGTTTTGATGCCTTCCACTCTTGCAACCTGCAGTGAGGCCAAAAGCAAGGCTACTCGCTAAGAGTAGAACCCGCGATGGAGCTGACATATAAGCAAGTGCCTATGTCCTACATACCGGTGATCATCTTGTCTTTTCACCGGCTACTAATCTACTACCAGGCCTGCTCGTATTGCAGCCATTGACAAGCTAGCTACTTTTGAGCTGTGCTCGAGGGCAGCTGCGGAGTTTCGTCAGGAATAAGAGGAATCAAACATATTGTACTATGTATTAGCCGTGAAGAAAAATGAGTTGTTAGATGCACCAACAAATATATAGTTCATGAAGATCTTTCACCTGAGATAGACGAGGCCAGCATGGAAATCCCTTGCAAGTCAAAATCCCCTCCAGCCACGTTGGGCACGGGATTAACCAAACATAGCCTAAGGGACTTTTTTTTGACATCAACATATCCTAAGCGCTAATTTGGTTGCCAGGGATCCTCCCGGGATCCACCTACTTTCCCTGGATAGGAATTTCACGAGCTGAATCAACCAAGGGGAGCCTACCGCGCAAGACTCTGGATTTTCCCAGTCTGGTCGCCGGGACAGACGCCCTACCCCCTGCACCAAGCGAGAGTTCTCTACAAAGCGATCCGCCTCCACGCGCCGCCAGGTCGCCCCTCCAGTGACGGCAAGAAGCTGCTCCCACCTCCGGCGACGATGCCAGGGGTGACGCTAGGCCGTCACCCTCTTCCTTGAACCAAAGCCCAAGCCCTTCCTCAGCGTTTTGCTTCCGCATGGTGATGCCTTCCCATGCACTATCGTGCTGACTACAGCAGATCCGTGGTGAATTTTATTAGAGTAGAACGAGAGAAGTAATGGAAACTGTGTGTCCTTTATTAGATGAGATCTGCTATTTATACAAAGGGAAGAGACACCGCTATGAAGGCGTCGAGGTGCCTATTCGGCAAGGAACCGACGCGACAGATGCAACTGCCTGCGGTTAGTAAAAGCAAGGATTATCCCTTAATTAATAATCATTAATTAATCCTAACACTCCCCCTAATCAATGCTTGATCATGAGCAGACTTTATCTTGATAAAGATTCTCCTTGAAAACCCTGTGGGAAAAAAATGTAAGGAGATACGTGTTTGATATGTTGCTAAAACTCCTTCAAACCCGATGGGAAAAATAAGGAGAAAAAGGCGCAACATATAATGATTATTGTCTCTGTTAACTCAATACGAGAAAACTCACAGAGTTTAGAGGACAATAAATATGTCGTATATACTTTCTTAAAAACCCCGGTGGGGAAAACAGAAAATATGACATATGGTCTTGTGTTGATATTACCTCGTTAAAAACCTTTATGAGAACCTATAAAGTAAACTCATGAAGGAAAAAAGAGTATAATATGATGCTTTTAACAGGAACAATTCAGGAAGATACCCCCCTGATTCTTGCATATTCCAAAGTCATCATCTATCAATTCCATGAACACATTTCTGGAACATAGAAGTTGGTAGAGACCTGGTGAACAAATCATTCCCATGATTTGACTTGCAAGATATGCAATATAGTGATATTGCTTATTATGTAATCTGTTTGTATCCGGGCAACACAAGAAACATTATCGTTGAGATAATGGTTGGTGGATGTAGCCATGAGGTCTGTTTCGAAGACTCTTCATGAGAGGGCTACCACACCAAGTAGGAACACTAAGCTTGTCTACGATCTGACATAGTGGGGATCTGATCGATGTATCCAATGATATCGATGTTCACATTTTTGTGAAACTGAAAAACCAGGACAAGATGTTTGATGCCTTTGGAGATATCGATAGATATTCTTGAGTCCTAACCAATTGTGTTTGATGGATCCAATGACATTATGGAACGTTGAGTCCCAATATCTCATTTCCATCATCTCTTGGTATAAATAGATCTTTCTCTACGTCTAGAGAATGAACTACCATGAGAGTTATGGATGGATAAGATTTTTCCACATTGAATTTCTCCAATATATTTTGAATATAGACAACATAGTGTACCAAAATGTATGAGTGAAGGTGCTCAAGTTGTAGTAACGAGCGGTATCTTGGTTTTACCCAAATCCTTCATTTAAACTCCGTCGTTTAGATGATTACATGTATCGTCATTGCAGGAGTAATCACTGTGTATGACAGACAAACATGGATAACCATCATTGTAGAAGTAATCCTTGTGTAAAGGAACTCACTAAGTCGGTTGTACCAAATGTACCGACAACAATAAGTCATATGGTGACTTATTGATTTTTACACAATGTATGTTGCATTTTGTATTTCGATTCAGAATTGAAATTCCATCGGGAATCAACCATATATGTCTGAATCTAGTGATCCACATGGATATGTAATCACTACATCTATCAGCTGCAGAGATAGATGATTTTGTACTGCCAATGATACAAGTTATCGGAAAGAGATTCCACCTCTAGAGAATGTTGGGTATCTGCGTGAACCCTTGTGCTACAATACTTGCTCCCTGTTCACCACCTTGTTGTTCTCAATTCCGTTTCCAGAAGAAAACTGGTGTAGGTATTGCTTATGAATACCTTCCCATTATTGAGCAAGATCATTTCTATCTAGATTATACCCTTTGCTTGAATTCAGTCCGAGTGTTGTTCACACTTTTCCATGGCCATGGTCTTTGGATCTGAATCATTTGAAAGGTTTTTGCAATCTAGTTAAGAAATGTATGTCGACAATTGTAGACTTCCGGTTATATGTTTCTCCAGAATCTATATATCAATATAGACTTGATGGAAATATCGTTACCCATGGTGACTGCTCGCGATTTCCCAATGCGATTGAGTCGGGCATTCTGATGTCCCGGTCATTGTGTGCACTATGACCTGGGTTGGTGGAGGTTTCCCGTCCACTGGGTGTATACTACCCATTAGGTGTCTGTCAACGTGAAGTTGACTTGCATTTACTGATTCACAGGCCTTGATATCCTTGCTTGCGAGAAGCTGAATCCTGATGTACTTCTACCATACATCTCCCCCTGTTGCTTTGAACGGGGAGTGGAGTGGATTTTGTTGGTACCTCCACTCTTTCAGGCGTACTTTTGCAGGATTGTAGGATTGTGTGACACCTTTATAGTCAGTAAATGAATCTGGCAGGTTATTTACAATGTGTTGCAAATCTTCTGAACGCATGGTTCAGATCTTTGAGTACGTGGATTTGAGGCAGAAATGTGTTGAACATTCCACTAATTTCCTGGCATTCTTTATGGTACTTGAAATCTTCCCCTAATGCCTGGAAATGTTCCTCATTGAATTAGCATACTGGCCTTGAATAACTCCCCATGCGAGGGGCTTGAGGTATTGACGAAAATACAGTTATTCCTCACATAGATCCCAACTATATGTTGAGGTGCCAATGATGTATGCCGCGTGGTGATATCGGTATGCAACCGAATTACCGCAGATAGGAAATACTTGGTAGATATCCACATATCAAAGATAGAGGGGGATAATATTATGCAGTTCTGTCATGAGCGTGTAAAACTTCATGACTCCAACGTAAAGTTGGCAAGTTGCAATTCCAAAGTAAAGATAATGCAATGAGCTTAACTCTTTGGATAGGATTCTACCAAACCATTTTGAGTCTAGACATTAGGACAAATTGCTAAATTTCAATCCAAAAACCATAGAGATGGCCCTCAAGGAGAATTCTGCAATGTTATCCATTCAATTTGCTTGAAATTGATGTCAGGATAATGGCCAATGGTTTCGTGTGAATAAAGCACACACTTAAGACCATCATGTAGATATGTCTTTTAGAACCATGGATACCTGAATAGTCTACTCAATGGCTGGGAAGAGCCACTTACCTCGACTTGATGCATTCAAGGAGTCTGAGTGGTTCAGCGTAGACTTTAAGGTGTGCGAGCCTTAAAATTAGCTTCCCTGTGTCACTTGTAGTGCACATAAAATCCAAATGTTATTAGAATTTAGCATCATAACAATCATAAACCAGTGGTATTGTTGATAGTTTCGGTTTCAACCCAATGTCAATGATGACCAAAGCAGGAATGCCAAGTTTGTTGTGCAAAAGACACTCTGGAAAACTATCTCGTACGCAACATGTGCTACGGGTTTTGTAGTATGTGTAGTGCAATGCCGATGATACATAGAGAATGTGCTTGCCATATCCGTTGCATATGGTAAGGAGAAGATATTTCTCTTTGTTATCATCATAAGTTTCACTATGGAAACTATTTTGACGGATACCTCTATAGTTTAGTAGGGCACGAGTTAAACCTGGGAAGCAATAAAGCATCTCGATGTTACTCGAGTACCCATAGGGATAGTAAATATGATTCGAGTTGAGCCAACAAATACCTCATCGCGTCTAGCGATTTTAAAATATCTCCTTTCTCTCAATGAGAGTGGAAACATTGGACTTCCCTGAGTATAGAGTTTGTGGTGCATATGTCCACAAGGCACATATCATTTTTCATCGGATTGACTCCCGTAGAAATCTATATATAGACATGAAAATTCTCAATATGAAAATCACCGTCAGATATATAGAATACATACAAATGTATTTGTACCAAAGTGCTGATACAATATATTGTGATATACAATATATGATGACAACAATACTTATGTTCTTATTAGAACATCATAAATGGACATAAATTATGTTGACCACTCAGGAGATTGAGAGACTAGACGAAGTCTTCAAACATGTTAGTTGAGTCATATTCAACCATCATATTCTCCGTGCCCATAGGGTCCCGTCACTGCTGGTGATGTCAGGTTGAAGGTTGAAGTGAGCTCCAAACCTTTGCCCTTGAGGTCTGTTGTGTCCTAGGAATTGCTGATACAGAATAACCAGATGCAGAGATCTGAATCGTTATAATGCCTTATGATGTATAAGACAATATTTTTCTGTTAGCGGTGTGATTCCGACTAGAGGTTAATCATGTGGTCTTGGATTGCACACACTATTGCACAAGACACAAGAGTGATCATGATGTCCATGCCCAGGTAGGGTAGTGGTGGCGATTGAGGGCGAATGCCTCAAATTCTCTAGCCATCGGTTACCAGAGATAGGTAATTTACGATTAGTAAATTGAAGACCATCATGGTAATGTTGTAAAATTAATGGATATTTCAAGAAGTTATCTTGAAACCATTAATGTAAATCTCAAATTGCTAAGCATGACACCTTGAAGATAATCTCCAAAATGAAGTAGATCTCGCAACAATAGGGAGTATAATCTGATGAAATCAGTAGATACTCACTCCTAATGCCTTATGTCATGACTTAGTAAAATGCATGGGAGTGCACAATGTTGTGCAATCATAATGTCAAATTTGACAAAATGTAGGCTTAAACAGTAGTGGTGATAATCTGCAAAGCAGTAGATCTACACACTACCTCGGGATCCCAATACATCAATTTAAAGAAATCACTAAGAATTTTGCATATGTATTTGCAAGAAATTGAAAATCTCAATTGTAAATAGACGTATTAATCTCGACATGTAGCAAACATGGAGATACATATATTCCGGAATACATCGTACTCAACGGAAATACACTACTATTGTAATGAATAGTAATGATGTTGTAAACTTGATGTTCAAGTGAGAGCTTGAATTGTATAGATCTCAAATTAAATGAGATGATGTTGTATCAAGTTACAAGATAATTCAGCAAAGTGAATTAATATTTTGCGAGAGAAAATTAATCTCAATCGCAATGAGATTGTTTTGCGAGAGAAGAAAATCTCGATCGCAAATTAATATTATTGTGCGAGAAAACTTAATCTCAATCACAAAACAATGTTGTTGTACTAATAAGACATGTTATAGGGATGGCTAAAAAGCAAACACATCGAACATGCCACATAAAATAACCACATATTTTCTGGAATTTTAAACTGGGCTAAATGATGATCTGCATGCACATGGCCTAACGTTACTGGTGCTAATCAACAGCAACTAGTTAGACCAAGCTGCAATATCCCGAAACTTCCAGGAATTAGCCGTAAAACAATGACAGAGGCAAGTTTTGACCTATTTCGAAAATAGGTAAAGCCACAAGGCTGAAATGCAAAACTTGCAAAGAGATAAGGTTCCTATCTCTTTACTCCCGAGCGCTTTCTACCAGGAGAAACCGCCCGCCGCTGTTTTGGCACACCGGCCAGGGCCGCGACCGTGGGAGCGCCGTCGTCTCCGCTGTGGGAGCCACGCCGAAAGGCGCCGCTGCCTCCGGGGCCGGAGGGCCAGCCGAGGGCCGTTGCCTCGGGCGCCGCCTGCACGGATGCAAGCCGAGGGCGCGGCGTCGCCTCAGTCTTCCGCGCCGCGCGCGTCGCGGTTGGGTGCCGCCTTCGCGGGCGCCGAGGCTGTCGTCTGCGGCGTGCGTAGTGGGAGAGCGTCTCGCCATGCGCGTGTGCGCTGGGCGTCGCCACGGTCACGCTTTAGGCGGCCTCGCACCGAGGCCGCGCCGCCACATCATGGCTGGTGCGCCGGAGGGCGTTGCCGTTTCGTCGAGGTCCGCGCAGCGCCTCCGCGTTGAGAGGTCAAGGCCACGCAGTCGTGCCCCGCGTTAGAGGCCGGCGGACACCTCGACGCATCGCTGGACAGCCGTGTGTGTGCAAGGTGCATGGACGCGGGCGCCGCTGGCGATGCTGATGAAAAGCAACGGCAGTTGTCGCTTGATCCAGTGCAGTGCAGGAAGAACTGAAGAACGCATGGTACCTTTTTCCTTTTTGCATCAATGAATCGATGGGAATCCATTGACGTTCGTTGTTGAGGACTTCAATTCTTGAATCGATGGAGATCCACAGCCTCTGTTCTTTCTCATTCTGCCCTGACTGCCGCGCAGGACAGAGCCGCCCGTCCAAGCGTTGGCCGTTGGTCGCTCCTGTGGACGTGCTGCCGGGAGCCCGCGGTCGCGCGTGGGTGCCGCCTTCCGCCGGGAACACCGCGTTGCCGCAGAATAGCCGTTGAGGTGTGCGCGGCGCCATGCGCTGCCTTTGCTAGCGCTGGAGCGTTGGCTTCCTTTGTCACGCAGGGCCAGAGGGCATCGCGACGCTGCGCACTCGCTGCCGGCAGTTTGGTCGTGAAATTGCTCCGCCAGAGAGCGTGCTGATAACGTATTAGAGTAGAACGAGAGAAGTAATGAAAACTGTTTGTCCTTTATTAAATGAGATCTGCTATTTATACAAAGGGAAGAGACACCGCTACGAAGGCGTCTGTTCAGGGAGGTGCCTATTCGGCAAGGAACCGACGCGACAGATGCAACTGACTGCGGTTAGTAAAAGCAAGGATTATCCCTTAATTAATAATCATTAATTAATCCTAACAAATTTTTCCTCTGACACATATATTCCCCCGACGGGGGCTTGCTCCTCTGGCTTTGCTGTCTTTATAGAGACGGCCAAAACCAATTGGTGGCCAAAGTTTTATACGTGCCAATAATTGGCACCGATTCAATTAGGCTCTTCAACCCAATCCCGGCAGGCCTTGTTTGCCTGGGCCGGGGTCACCCGGGGTCGGGGCTCAACCGTGTGCACCAACTCAATGCGATTTATTTCTCAGGCCAGAGATAAATTGATTTTCATTTATGCCCGATCATTGATGTTGTTCCTCGGCTCATCCCATCCAAATCCACAGTTCAATTCAGTCCCAATTCGTTGAATTATTGTCACACAAATCAATCTCTTTCAGTCCGACTTATCTCTCTCGGGCGAATCCATATATTGTGTGCCATGAGCGAAAAGAGCGCCTCGCCCATGGCGTTTGATTCGCAAAGAAACTAGTTAGCGTCGAGGTTGGTCACTAGCTTCCGACTTATTTCGTGTAAGATTTCATGCCTTTTTTCCTTTTGTTTTATTCCTTTCTTATTCACACATTTATTTATATATTTAATATTTTTTTGATTCCCACCTTTTCACCTTTTGTTCTTCTCAACAGATTTGAAATACAATACAAACTTTTGGAATTCTATGATGATTTTTTTCTAAACATATGATGAACATTTTGAAAAGATAAGATTGACATTATGAAAATACACCATGAACATTCTTTCAATACGCTTACAACATTTTTTTCACATACAATGAAGCTTAAAACAATATGTTTTTATGACCACACACTGATATTTATTAAATATCATGATGAACATTTTTCAAAAACATGGTATTTTTTTAAGTATATGGCAAAAAGTTGCAATACATAATAAACCTTTTTGTAATACACGATGAATATGATAAAACATTGTAATACATGATTGACGCAAGACCCAGTGGAATGGTGCATTTGTGCAGATAAGCTTTGAGCGGGTTCTGAGCTAGTGGCGCTCGCCGCACCGCCGTGTGCCGCCCTGGGCACGGCGTCCACCTACCGGCCCTCCGCTCCCTACCGCCGTGTGCCACCCAGGCACGGCGTCCACCTTCTGCCGCAGCTGCTAGGAGGCGTGGGCTCATCGCTGACTGCTGTTCCGTCGTGCACCACCCGGGCTCGGCGTCCACCCCCCGAGCCCCGCCGTGCTGCTTGAGGTCTAGTTCAGAATCAACGTTCTTCGTCCGTCGTTCTCCATTGGCTTTCAGGTCAGTTCTTCGTAGTGCTTGTTCTGGACAGCAACCCTTCCTTGATGCATGCTTGTCGTTTAGGCGCTGCCGCTTCCTTTGAGGTCTAGCTAGGGTTTCTGGGCTCTGGTCTTCGGCTTGTTTCATGGATGGGTCTTGGTTTGAGGACGCCATGCTGTCCAAGTATGGTTGCGGCACTGTTTCGGTCGTTGCTGGCCGTAGTCGGCCGGCCGGCCTTCTCGCCGTCGTCCTCAACGACGGTGTTGTTTTCTCCCCTGCTGCGTTTTCTTCCCTCCTGGTTTCCTGGTTTGGGGGCTGCGCCAGTGGCTTCCGAGTCCAACCATGTCAGAGGGGCTCCTTTTGTTTCCAGGTGGCTCATGAGTGCATTGCTAAGGAGATCGTGCTTCGCGATCCATGGCGGTCAGGCTTCATCGCTGTTACCATGTCTATTTCTGCTCTGGTCTCTTCTGTCTGTCGTGAGCCGCCTCATGCATGGGTGCATGCACGTCGACGTACGTGGGAGGCTAATTCCCTTTTGCCGTCTCTCCTCGGACCCCGCCCGCCACACTCTGCACCCTGACGTCTGTTAGCAAGCGTTTGACTGTCACGGCCCCACGTGCCCTGATTTCCGGGGATTTAGCGATGCGCTTGCAGGACGAGCGCTCTGCCGCATGCGGGATAGAGACACCATGCAATCAATTAGTTTCGTGCTTAACCCCCCAACCCCTTGCATTACGCTGTTGCCGCCTTCCGCTGACCAACCGCTAGCCGGTCCGCGCGCGGATTCCTCTAGCGAGGTTGGCGGCGCTCCAGCTGCCCGTCCTATGCCTACGTTGTCGCCAGATCCTACCCCTATTCCCTACAGAGATGCGCTGCTCTCCCTCCCAGCTGCTGCCGCTGCTGATAATCTTTCGGGAGCCCCGCCGTATCCACGACTGTGGTTTGGAAAGCCTAAAAACCTGCTTAGTCGCTGCTACCGATGCCTTTCCTATAGGCACCGGCGACAGGATTGCAGGGATCCGGTGGTCTGCTGGCTTTGCCGTTCAGTGGGTCACACTCGCGCCCGTTGCAGCTATAGATCTCTTTGCCCCTCGCTTCGGCGTGCCCGTCCACCTATAAGTACGGCTTCCCCGGAACCGTTCTCTTCCACACAGGCCTCTTCACCTGATCCCTCTACTCCTCCATCCCATCTGAGCTCAGCCCCCCTGCCTCTCCTCGCCATGGAGCCGGTAGTGCACGGCCGTCCTTCTTCGTTAGATGTCCACTACCCTCTTGTGCCAGACTAGAACTCCCTTGTGTGCCTCGTCACCATCTCTCCACCCAAGGCCTCCTTCCTTCCATGGCTCCGCAGGGTCCTTCGCCACCGGCTCGGTATCACTGCGGTTCGCTTTGCCGGCTCTGCTGTGGGCACGGCTTTCGTTGTGTTCCAACGCGAGTCCAAGCAGGGCGTTGCTCTGTGTGCTAGCCCGATGGAGGTGGGCGACCGCACCGTCTGGATCCTTCCGCACAACGCAGGCGACAATGCTTCCCGCTTCGCCTACCGTCACGTCGTCAGCCTCTCGCTCGAGAAGTTGCCCCTGGAGTTGTGGAACAGGCGGGGGGTAGCGGCATGCGTCGCCGGTTTCGCCAGCCTCTTCCGCCTAGAGCACGCTTGCCTCCACGGCAGCGAGTTCTCCAGCATCTTCGTCCTCGTCAAAGTTGACGCTCTGCACCACATCCCCCACCATATCACCTTTCATCGCATCGACGGCAACAACATCTACGCTGATGTCATCATCAATGAAATTTGGGACGTCGCTCGCTCCCTTGGCGCCCCCACGGTCACGCCGCGCCCGCCCGGTCGGCTCGATGAGGGCGGCGCCGACCCCCGCCCCCCTGCTCCGCTCTCCCCTCGCCGTGGACGTGCTCACCCCGGGTCCTCCGCGGGCCGCGGGCATGGGAGTACTGGAGAGGGTATGGCGGACTGCGCTTTCCGCGCCTTCCTGTACCCGGAGACGGCCTCTCCGGCCGATTTTCTGGCCATGCTCAAGCTGGCGGCCAAACCCAAGCTAATCAGAGGATCCGCTTTTCCTTGCCATCTGAAGCTCAAATCTTGCACGAGGACGAGCTCCGGCTATGCCTTCACTCCTCGTTGTGGGCGGCGGAGGTGCGCACACCGTGGGTCTCGGTCGCCTTCGACACCGAGGGCCTGTGTTTCTCCTTCAAGCTTGAGCTCAACAACAGCAGGGTCGCGTCGGGCTCAATCCTAGTCCGCCTGCTGTCGATGGATGATGGCTTCTTTCCTTGTTTCGACTACACCAAGGGGGTTCTTGCGCGGGAAAGCTCTTGCTCTCTCTTTTTCAATTTTTTGCCCAAGCTGCTGTCTGGTGGGCTGTGTTCCCGCACCCTTCCTCTGCTTTCTTCTGTCGAATGTAGACACCTACCCAAACCAAATGTGCCTGTTGGGCTGCTCCCTGCAGTTGGGCCTGCGCTTGTCCTTTCCGATGGTGTGCCTCTTGCGGAAGTCCAGTTCCCAGCCTAGCAGCACTACCGGGCCCATCAGATCCTTGTGGCCCGGCCCATCTGCTCCAGGCCTTTTCATCGCATCCCACGACCCGAGCCTGGGGTCCTGCTGTGTGGTGAACCATCTCCAGTCGTTTCCACCGATCTGCGGCACGGGGCTTGTGCTGCGCTCCCTCCTCAAGTCGCCACCGTGTTCTACAGCTGCCGCGAGCCACCCTGCGAGCCTCGTGCTGGTGAGCTCCTGCCCAAGACTGTGCTTCCACTCTTCCCCGCTCCTTCTCTGGATGCGGGGCCAGTGGCCGCGGCCGCCCCCGTTGATCTTGACCTGAATAAGGCGGCCGAGATCCAGCCTCTGGAATCAGGCGACCAGGGGGGTCACGGGGAGGGCAGTGAGCCTGGCCTCGCTCAGCAAGCGGAGGAGGAGGTGCTGCCGCCAGTGCTCACTGCTTCGCCCCGGCGTAGTCCGCGCATCAGTCGTGCCTACGACGGCATGCACCTGGGCTCTGTCGAGCGCGCGGCTAAGAGGAAGGCGGTGGCGGCTGGATCTGACTCCAGCTCAGGGCCGTCCCGACGCTCTGGATCCTCCTCTCGTCGTCGCAAGAAGACGAAGACCGCGGCAGTGGCCGGCCTGCTTGAGCTGCCTCTGCTGAACACCCCGTCGCCTATGACTCGTGGCAAGCTGAAGAAGATTGCCCAGTGTTGCGACCTCAATGCTTCTGCCATCCTGGAACAAGCCAAGATCCATGCCGTTCCTGTTTCTTCAGACGACACCTCCACCTCCGCTGGTGCAGACCCTGTTTCCCCTGCATGTGTCTTCAGTTCTTTCAATGGTTAGGCTGGGTGCCTCTAGTCTGGGCCTTCGGGCAGTGTTGTCTGCAGTTGTTCGTCTCAGTTATCTATCTTGCGCGATGTTCTGTAGTCCTCCTTCGTTTCCTTTTTATCTTGTGTCTCTAGTTAGTTTGGTTATGCCTCTCTTCAAGGCTCGTAGTTCATTATGGTCAGTCGGTCCTAAGTCTGTATGCTGCTCCTCCCAGTTATCAATCCTAGTTCTACGTTCTGTTTATCTCTCCATGATCATATTGCATATGCACTTTATTTTCCCTGCTCTGGTTTGTGTGTTCCTTACTGCACTATGAAGATTCTGAACTGGAATGTTCGTGGACACGGCGAGGATGACAAGTGCTCATTGGTCCATGATACTATAACCTCTTGCTGCCCTAGTGTTGTTTGCTTGCAGGAAACAAAGCTGCCGTCCATTTCCCCCTTCAAGTTACGTGCGTTCTTGCCCACAAATCTCAAGGAACACGCTGTTACTCTGTCTGATGGCGCGGGGCATCTTGGTTGCCTGGGGCCCTGCTGTGTTTCTCGGCCAAGTGGTAGCGCTGCACAAGTTCCATGTCACTGTGAAGATGGTTTCTACATCAACAAACAACACGTTCATCCTCACAGCTGTTTATGCACCATATCTGTAGCATGAGAGATCGAACTTCTTCGAGGCTGTCAGCAGTGTCGCCAGTCACCCTGACATGCCCTGGGTGGTGTTGGGAGACTTCAATATGTACAGATATGCACATGAGAAATCTCGGGGTCAGATCAACTGGAGTTTGATGGAAACTTTTAATTCTTGGATCCGGGACCATGCTTTGGACGATGTTCAGATTGATAACAGACTGTTTACCTGGTCTATCAAGAGAGAGCAGCCTACTCTTGTCCGTTTGGATCAGGTGCTTGTCAATGCAGCCTGGAATCTCAATTTTCTGCAATCAACAGTCTCCTGCATACCCACAATGGCGTCTGATCATGCGCCTTTGCTCCTATCCTTCTCCACAAGCATGCCAAGTAGTAAGCTGTTTCGTATGGAAAACCACTGGCTGGAGTTGGAGGAGCCTCGCAACATCATTTCCCAGGCTTGGTCTCGTGGCACTCGTGAGATTCGTTCTGCCGCTTCTTTGATCAGTTTCAAAATGAGGCGTGTACGTGCCGCTCGAGGCCCAGCCTACGGATTCTCGTGGACAATAATAAGCATGTTGTGGCTTATTTAAATGCTGTTGAAGAGTTGAGGTCGCTTTCTTCTATTGAAGCAGAGCTCAGGGTTTTTGCAGCTGCCAAGGCCGAGCAACGGATCCTCTGGCAAACTGCTGCTTCGCGTAGAAGGGCCAAGCTGCGATGGTGTGTGTCCGGGGATGAGAACACCCAGTTCTTTCACGCAGCGGCTAATTGCCAAGCTCGTCGTAATAAGATCAGAGTGCTTGTTCAGGGAGGGGTGGAATATTTCGACACTTCTCAGAAACTGCGTCTGGCTATGGATTACTTCAAGGATATCTTGGGGCAGCTTGCGACCTCAATGGACACTGTTGTTGTTGGCTTCATTTATACTCCGCTTGACTTGTCAGAGCTCACAGCTGAGTTCTCCTGGGCTGAGATCGTGCAAGCTATCAACTGTTCGCCTAATAACCGGAGTCCGGGCCCTGATGGTTTCACCAATGAGTTTTACAAGGCTTTCAAGTTGTTGATAAAGGATGATCTGTTAAGGTTCTTTGGTGCTTTCCATAAGAACGAAGTGGACCTCTCGGGCATCAACTCTGCATTCATTACACTGCTGCCTAAAAAAGATACACCTCTGGAAATACGCGACTTTAGGCCAATTTCTCTTGTGCATAGCTTGCCTAAGTTAGCCTCTAAGGTTCTGGCTAGTCGGCTCAAAGTATGGATTCCTCGTTTGATCCACACGCTTCAGTCCGGCTTCCTGAAGGGTAGATCAATCGTTGAGAACTTTGCCTTAGCTGCTGAAATGATCCAGTATGCTCATAAAAGGAAACTGCCAGTCATTGCTTTGAAGCTGGATTTTCATAAGGCCTTCGACAGCGTCAGTTGGTGCTGCCTTTGCAAGATCCTTGATGTCAGGGGCTTTCCAAATGTGTGAACAAGCTGGATATGCGCCCTCTTGTCCACTGGCAGCTCTAGAGTTCTGCTCAATGGGGAGTTGGGTCCTCCCATCAGGGAAAAGAAAGGTTTTCGACAAGAGGATTCTCTATCCCCGTACCTTTTCATCCTTGTTGCTGATGTGCTGCAGAGGATGTGCTGTCATTTGTTTCAAGCTGGCTCCTTGCTGCACCCCCTTGGTTTAGACAGCTTCTTCCCGGTCCTACAATATGCACACGACACACTAATTCTTTTTCATGGCAGCACGTAGCAAGCGGAAGTCGTTAAGTCAGTACTCACAACTTTCTCTGGTTTTTCCGGGCTCACTATAAACTTTCACAAGAGCACTCTAGTGCCTGTCTCAATGGATACAACACTGCCTCTGCTATTGCTCAGATCCTTGGCTGCCCAGTTTTCTCCTTTCCTTGCATGTATTTGGGTTTGCCTCTATCCTTGCACAAAATAACCCATGGTATGTTGCTGCCTGTCATTCACAAGGTTGATCGTCGCCTCTCTGGATGGTTAGCCACTTACGTATCCCTAGGTGGGCGGCTAACCCTCATCAACTTGGTACTGGCTGGTATTCCAAGTTATTTCATGGCCTGTTTCTCTTGGCCTATGGAATCCATTGGAAAGTTGGAGGGGCTGCTGCGTGCTTTTTTCTGGCAAGGCAAGAATAAGGTCAAAGGTGGTCAATATTTGGTAGCCTGGGATACAGTCTATCTACCTCGTATCAATGGTGGCTTGGGTGTTCGGCAGCTGCAAGCTCACAATCAAGCCATGATGTGCAAATTTGTTTCCAAGATCCTGCAAAGCTCTGACATTCCTTGCTATAGATGGTTTGCCACACACTATTGTCAGCCTACTATCCCTCATGGTGCCCGCAGCAGAGATACAACTATCTGGAAAGGTTTCAAGGATCTTATCCCTCTGGTAGTTAACTCCTCTAGATGTGTCATGGGTCCTGGCACTCTGGTCTCCTTCTGGACGGATCAATGGCTGGATGCAGGTCGCCTCTGTCTCCTGTACCCCACACTGTTTTCCTTCTCGTCTCAACCAGCTTGTTCTGTGCTCTCACAGTATGCTAATGGATCATGGGCCATACAACTACATCCTAATCTCTCCCAAACAGCAACAGTTGAGCTTCTGACCTTTCATGAATTGTTGTCTGATGTTGCCCCTAATCCATTGAATGAAGACATACGCACTCCTGTCTCCGGCTCTGGACAGCTCAGCACAAGACACTTCTACAGTTTGCTCACTTTCCGGGGGGTTCTGGCGTCCTTCAGCCCCTGGGTTTAGGATTCTTTGATTCCCTTAAAGCATAGGATCTTCCTCTGACTTGCTTTCAAAGGCCGTCTAAACACCAGGGATAACATGGTTAAGAAGGGCTAGTATGCTGTTGCACCGTTTGCACATTGTGACACCTGCCCTGTGGTGGAGACCGTTGATCATCTGCTGCTGCGATGTGCTCCGGCTTCTGTTCTTTGGAGTAAACTAGCACTGGGTTCTTTGGCTTGCTCAGTGCCTGGCATCCTAGATTTCGTCCAACAAGCACATCACCAGCTCAGTTTCAAACGACACTGGAATGTTGCGTTTGCAGCATGTGCTCTCACTCTATGGCATGCTAGGAATGACCGGGTTTTCAACAGCAAGGTTTGGACTGAGACCTACCTTCGCTTCTATGCAGCAAACATGCTACATCTCTGGAGCAATAGAGCCCATAGTCAATCAGCAAAGGAGGATATACAGTTCTGGCGCCAGAAAATTACCACCTAGTATAGCTTAGACATGATGTGATCTGCCTCCCCCCTCCTTTTCTTCCTTCCTGCTCTCTGTTGTTTTCACTTGTGCTTTGCACCTTGGTGCAATGGCCAAGTCTTGCTTTGTACTTGCTACTTCATCAGGCTTTGCCTGTTTTGAAATATAAGGTTGGCAGTCTACCACCTTTCTTGTTTAAAAAAATACATGATTGACGTTTTTTAATACACAATGACCTTTTGTTACATGCACAACGCACTTCTGTTAAATACTGAAAGAGTATTTCTAATACACCATAAAAACTTCTAATACATGGTAACCATTTTTTACTACCCCGATGGACATCCGGTAAACATTGTTTAAATAAAATATGTAATTTTTTAATACACAATGAACATTTTTCTAAAAGCATGACGAATTGTTTTCATAAACAATACACTTTTTTGATACACAACAATTTTTTAATAAACGATGAAAATTTGTTAATACACAACGAACATTTCTTAAAATACATGATAAATATTTATTATATAGAATACACATTTTTTATAACCCGATGAACATGTTTTAATAGATGGTGAAAGCGAGAAGAAAGAAAAAACAGAAAAAGAAAAAACATGAATTTAAAGGAAACAAAAAAAGAAAACAAACAGAAGACGAAAATATAAACGGGAAGGAAAAAAATTGAAAAGGTAGGGAAAAAAAGGAAAACATAAAGGAAAAAAAGTGAAAACAAAAAAGCAGTTCAAAAAACGAAAAACAATAAAACTGACAAAGGAAGTGGAAAACCATTCAAAAAAAAAGAAAAAACCAGTGCAACCTTCCTCATTAATGGACCAGCCCACTCGCTGATGCTAGGTGGTCATAGCACTCATAGTAGGCGAGATATAGCCCCGATGATCTCTCTCGTGATTTCATTTTGAACAAAAACATGGCCCTCAAGGACCAGAAGGCTTCACAAAAATTAAACGGCGAGAATACAACCCAGGACATGACTCAAGAATTTTTGTTTTACAAATCAGCCCCCCTGAGGGAGTCCTGGATTAGGGGGTGTTCGGGTAGCCGGACTATACCTTCGCCGGACTCCTGGACTATGAAGATACAAGATTGAAGACTTCGTCGCGTGTCCGGATGGAACTTTCCTTGGCGTGGAAGGCAAGCTTGGCGATGCGGCTATTCAAGATCTCCTACCAATCGTAACCGACTCTGTGTAACCCTAACCCTATCCGGTGTCTATATAAACCGGAGGGTTGTAGTCCGTAGGACAATCAACTCCATACACAACAATCATACCATAGGCTAGCTTCTAGGGTTTAGCCTCCTTGATCTCGTGGTAGATCTACTCTTGTACTACCCATATCATCAATATTAATCAAGCAGGAGTAGGGTATTACCTCCATCGAGAGGGCCCGAACCTGGGTAAAAACATCGTGTCCCTTGTCTCCTGTTACCATCCGGCCTTGACGCACAGTTCCGGACCCCCTATCCGAGATCCGCCGGTTTTGACACCGACATTGGTGCTTTCATTGAGAGTTCCCCTGTGTCGTCGCCTTTAGGCCCGATGGCTCCTTTGATCATCAACAACGATGAGGTCCAGGGTGAGACTTTTCTCCCCGGACAGATCTTCGTCTTCGGCGGCTTCGCTCTGCGGGCCAATTCGCTTGGCCACCTGGAGCAGATCAAAAGCTACGCCCTGGCCATCAAGTCAAGTTTGGAAGCTTAAACTACACGGCTGATATCCGCGGAGACTTGATCTTCGACGGATTTGAGCCACGGCCAAGCGCGCCGCACTATCTCGAGGGGCATGATCTAGCTCTGCCTCTGAACAGTGTCCTGGAGGCCGCACCCGCACCGGTTCCGACCCTTAACTCGGAGCCTATTGCGCCGATCGAGGATGAGCAGCTGGACGTCACCTCGGGGACTGCGATCTCAAAGGCGATCGAGCCGAACGCCAGCCCCGCACTCTGCATGACCCGTGACTCCGAGGGTCCGGACTCCGAACCCACTGCGCCCCTGCCAATCAAATCCGATTGGGCGCTGATAATGGAGTTCACCGCCGCGGACATCTTTCAGCACTCGCCTTTTGGCGACATCCTGAATTCTCTCAAGTCTCTCTCTTTATCAGGAGAGCCCTGGCCGGACTACGGTCAGTGAGGATGGGATACAGACGATGAAGAAATTCAAAGCCCACCCACCACCCACTTTGTAGCCACTGTCGATGATTTAACCGACATGCTCGACTACGGCTCCGAAGACATCGACGGTATGGACGTTGATGTAGGAGACGAACAGGAACCAGCACCTGTAGGGTGCTGGAAGGCCACCTCGTCATATGACATATATATGGTGGACACTCCAAAAGATGGAGATGGCGATGGACCAGCGGGGGACGACCCCTCCAAGAAACAGCCAAAGCGCCGGCGCCAGCGGCGCCGCTCTAAATCCCGCCAAAGCAAAAACGATGATTCCGGCACGGGAGATAATACTACCCCGGATAGTGCCGAAGAACACCCACCTCATCAAGATTCGGGGCAGGAAGATGGAGAAGCCAGCCCTCATGAGAGAGCGGCAGACCAAGAGGTTGAGGATGATAACTATATGCCTCCCTCCGAAGACGAGGCAAGCCTCGATGACGACGAATTCGTCGTACCATCAGACCCCGCCACAGCAAACAACCTCAAGAAAAAGCAGCAACAGCTTAGAGCTGACCAAGATTTGCTAGCTGATAGATGGACTGAAGTCCTTGCGGCCGAAGAGTATGAACTCGAACGCCCCTCCAAGAGTTACCCAAAGCGCAGGCCGCTACCCCGATCAGAGGAGGAAGCGCCTACATCACCAGCGCACGACATGGCAGACCGGCCACCTCGCGGCCGCGACAGAGAGGCCTCTCGGCCCTCCACCCAAGCCATGCCCCGACGCCGCTCAACTAAGGCACGGGAAAACGCGCCAGACCTGGGAGACGTACTGGAGGATAAGGCAAGACAAACAAGATCGATCTACGGATCGCGCAGGCGCCCTACGGCACGTGACGATGATCTTCACTCCAGATACAATAAATCCGGCCAGGCCGAACACAACAGACATAGCTCTTTCGAGCTGCGTCGTGATATATCCCAGTACAGGGGCGCCGCACACCCACTATGCTTCACGGATGAAGTAATGGATCATAAAATCCCCGAGGGTTTCAAACCCGTTAACATCGAATCATATGATGGCACAATAGATCCGGCGGTATGGATTGAGGATTATCTCCTTCACATCCACATGGCACGCGGTGATGATTTACACGCCATCAAATATCTCCCGCTCAAACTTAAAGGACCGGCCCGGCATTGGCTTAACAGCTTGCTAGCAGACTCAATCGGTTCTTGGGAGGACCTGGAGGCCGCATTCCTCGACAACTTCCAGGGCACTTACGTGCGACCACCGGATGCCGACGACTTAAGCCACATAATTCAGCAGCCAGAGGAATCGACCAGGCAATTCTGGACACGGTTCCTAACAAAGAAAAACCAGATAGTCGACTGTCCGGACGCAGAGGCCCTAGTAGCCTTCAAACATAACATCCGCGACGAGTGGCTTGCCCAGCACCTGGGACAGGAAAATCCGAAATCTATGGCAGCCCTCACGACACTCATGACCCGCTTTTGTGCGGGAGAAGACAGCTGGCTAGCTCGCAGCAATAGTTTAGCTAAGAACCCTGGTAATTCGGATACCAAGGACAAAAGTGGCAGGACACGTCGGAATAAGCAAAAACGTCGCGTTAGCAGTGACAGTAATGAAGATACGGCAGTTAATGCCGGATTCAGAGGCCCTAAATCCGGTCAGCGGAAAAAGCCATTCAAAAAGAATACCCAGGGCCCATCCAGTTTGGACCGAATACTTGACCGCTTGTGCCAGATACATGGCACCCCCGAAAGGCCAGCCAATCACACCAACAGGGATTGTTGGGTGTTCAAGCAGGCAGGCAAGTTAAGAGCCGAAAACAAAGACAAGGGGCTGCATAGCGACGACGAGGAGGAGCCCAGGCCGCCGAACAACAATGGACAGAAGGGCTTTCCCTCACAAAGTGCGGACGGTGAACATGATATACGCAACCCACATTCCCAAGAGGGAGCAGAAGCGTGCGCTACGGGACGTATACGCGATGGAGCCAGTCGCCCCAAAGTTCAACCCATGGTCCTCCTGCCCGATCACCTTTGATCGAAGGGACCATCCCACTAGCATCAATCATGGCGGCTTCGCCGCATTGGTTCTCGACCCAATCATCGACGGATTTCATCTCACAAGAGTCCTCATGGACGGCGGCAGTAGCCTGAACCTGCTTTACCAGGATACAGTGCGGAAAATGGGCATAGATCCCTCAAGGATTAAGCCCACAAAAACAACCTTTAAAGGCGTTATACCAGGTGTAGAAGCCAACTGTACAGGCTCAGTAACACTTGACGTGGTCTTCGGATCCCCGGACAATTTCCAAAGCGAAGAGTTAATCTTCGATATAGTCCCGTTTCGCAGTGGCTATCACGCCCTGCTCGGATGAACCGCATTCGCAAAGTTCAATGCGGTGCCGCACTACGCATATCTCAAGCTCAAGATGCCAGGCCCTCGAGGAGTAATCACGGTCAACGGAAACACCGAATGCTCCCTCCGTACGGAGGAGCACACGGTGGCTCTCGCAGCGAAAGTACAAAGCAGCCTTCTTAGGCAACTCTCCAGTACGGCTGTTAAAAAGCCGGACACTGCCAAGCGCGCCCGGAGTAACCTACAACAAGACCGCCTGGCACGTTCCGAGCAGGCGTAGCAATGCGGCCCCAACCCCAGCCCTCACGACATAGCGAAACCAGTACCTCGCGTACATAACTACGCCCTTGAAATACCATGGGCATAGGGGAAGGGGCACAATAACGGCACACCCAAAATACGGCTTAAAACGTACTAGGGGCTGCCGGATTCTTTTTTTCTTACTTTCAGGACTCCACACTTCGGACGACCTGTTCGGCAACTCGATCGCTGCACAAACGATGCAAGATCCAGGGAGGCAGACAAGCCATGCCGCACTATGGAACTCCCAGCTGGTCTCTGTTACAAGCAGTATACCTGTTTTAAATACAATTCCGCGGCCTACCCCTGGTCAGGACATGTTAAATAGTCCAATATCTTTTTGTTTATCGCACTACTTGTATCGTCCGGCTTTGATAAATAGCCGCTCTATAAACAATGCATAGCTTTTTGTCTATTTTTTGCATTATCCTATTTTCATATATCTGTTTATTAAATAACATGATTGCACCCGTACACCATGGTACGGCAAACACGCCAGGGGCTTCGGTACCCCTCATTATGGTGTGAGAAGTCCGTACACTTTCACAAGTGCGGCACCCCGAACTTATAGCACTATATGCATCGGCTCCGAATCATGATTTGGGTCAATAGTTGGGTTTTCCCGGCTCCTATGTTTTGGTGCCTTATGTTCCGCTATATCGGCTAAGGTAGCACTAGGAGAACCACTGCGATTGTGCCCCGGTTCAGCTGGGTTAAGCACCTCAGTGGAGAAAGCTAAAAGTGACTGTCATGATGAGGCGAGAGACCGGTCACTGTTCGAGAGGTTTTTCGAGTCCCTAAAGACTTATGCCGCTTCGAGCGAGGAGTTGGCTTCGTCCGGCCAAGGCGTGGATAGCGCCCCGAACTCGGTCTTCCGAACTAGGGGCTTCGCCAAAATTTAAAATTATAAAGTTCTATGGCTAAGTGAGAGTGTTCAAGCATTACAGTCCGATTGCCTGGTTCATTGTGCTGAGCGCCTCCCTCGAAGGACCCAACCATGGGAAAAAGAGCGCTCAGGTTTATCCCGAACACCCCAGTACTAGTGGCACGGGGGCAGAAGCCGACGATTGGCCATCTCTCAATTTTTGATAAAAGGCCGCACAGAAAATAATATTTTAAATTAAATAAGCATTAGCGCATATGAACAAGTTTTCAGCGCACAGGATAAACACGAGCGAGTTCATTCAAAGATTACATCCTTGGTACATTCATCCGCTACAAGGCGGGCACCTGCAAGAACATCCTTGTAGTAGTTCTCGGGCTTGCGATGCTCCTTCCCCGGCAGTGGCCCGTCCCTCACAAACTTCTCACCGTCCAGCTTACCCCAGTGCATCTTTGCACGGGCAAGGGCCCTCCGGGCACCTTCAATGCAGACGGAGCGCTTGATGACCTCGAGCCTTGGACAGGCCTCCACCAGCCGCCGCACCAGCCCGAAATAGCTCCCTGGCAGGGCCTCTCCAGGCCACAACCGAACTATGAAGCCCTTCATGGCCTGTTCGGCCGCCTTGTGGAGCTCGACCAACTGTTTCAGCTGGTCGCTAAAGGGCACAGGGTGTCCGGCCTCAGAATATTGAGACCAGAACACCTTCTCCGTCGAGATGCCCTCTTCAGCTCGGTGGAATGCGGCGGCGTCGGATACGCTGCGAGGAAGATCTGCGAGTGCCCCTGGAGAACTCCGGATTCGGGTAAGTAACAAGTAAGTTTACTTTTATATTTCTACTTTGCATAAAGAATGCCTTACCCGCTGCTATCTTCCTCATCTCCTCCAACTCTTGGAGGGCCTTTTGGGCTTCGGCCTTGGCAGACTTGGCGGTCTCAAGGGCCGACGCGAGCTCGGATGCTTGCGCCTTTGACTCAAGCTCCAAACTCTCATGTTTTTTCATGAGAGCCTGAAGCTCTTGCTGCACCTCGCCCACCTGAGCCCCAAGTCTCTCTCGCTCGGTGTGCTCCGCGGCCGTTTTCTTTTCGGCCTCCGACAGCGCCTGCTTGAGGGCCGCCACCTCAGTCATGGCCCCTAGAATAAGCAGTACAATCCTGTTACTTTTTGCAATCACGCCTTTTTATAGGCACTTTTTCTGTAAGGTATTTCTTACCTTCTTTTTCCTCGAGCTGCCGCTTGGCAAGGCCGAGCTCTTGCTCGGTCCGGCCAAGGTCCTGTTTCAGGACACCCACCTCTGCAGTCAGTGCGGTGAAGGATAGCAGCAAAGCCTGCATACACATATTGACTCCTTTTTGTTAGACTCCTGCGAAATTTATTAGATCCTCTATTCGGCTTTTCTTTCCGAACGCCAAACCGAGCATCAGGGGCTACTGTCTATGTGGTAATATTTTGATATATTTTTGCTTACCTTGAAGCCTGTCAGAAGGCTAGCGCAAGCTTCAGTCAGTCCGCTCTTGGCGGACTGAACCCTCTAGATCACCGTACTCATAATAGTACGGTGCTCCTCGTCGATGCAGGCGCCGTCAAGCACCTCCAGCAGATTGTCCGGCACCTCCGGTTGGACGGAGGCTGCCGGCTCAGAATGCTTGCTCCTCTTGGAAGGAGTTCGCCTACCGCGGACCGGAACTGTTGAAGAGTCCGGCGCGACGTCCGGCACAAAGCCGGACTCGGAGCCCTAGGGGGTCTTGTCCCCTTTATTCCTGGGGTCCGGGAGGTCGCCTTTCGGCTCCTCCAGGACCACCTCCTCCTGCCCCGGAGCTCGTTGCGACACCACTTCGGCGTCGTCTGCAGTGCGGGGGGAGACAGCGGGCGGAACTGAGTTCACGTCCGACGAATCTAGGGAGCCGCTCGACGAATCGTCGAGTTCGGCCCGGGGCGGGCTGCACAATTATGTTCGGCATTATGGAAAGCTGAACGACCTAGGAATATCATGAGTCACTCTGGTATACGAATACTTGCGATTTCGCCGGACGCTTGGCCCTGTTCGACCACCCCTCGTCGTCCTCGTCGGCGTCGGGGGAGTAGTCCGGTGGAGGGGTCTTCCTCTTTCTGGACCCTCTGGCCTCCCCCGTTGGGGCGGCCTTCCCTTTTTCTCGTCCCCCTGCTGGAGGGGGAGAGGTTTCTTCTTCCTCCTCCTCGTTCTCACGAGGGGAGAGCGTCTCGGACTTGTCAGATGACGAGTCCGACACCGCCACATTGCGGGCACTCTTTCGGGTCCCCGTGGCCTTCTTCTTCTTGGCTTTCTTCTCCGGCACCACATAAGGCGTCGGAGCCAGCAGCTTCTCTAAGAGAGCAGGGGCTGGGTCTTCGGGCAAGGGAGCCGCACAGTTAATCGGTCCGGATATCGCCTGCCAAGCCTGTTAAAGGTAAGGGAGTTTAGATCCCGCATAGAGTCAAACTATGAAAGAACTTAACATCCTGTAAAAGGTGAAAATAGCTTACCTCGCCAGTGTGACGCTGCGAGCTGTATCCGTGGTCCTCGGAAGCGGATGCGGGAGCCTCGGCGCCTTTGATTAGCACCTTGCAGACGTCTTCATATGTTGTGTCGAAGAGCCTGTTAAGGGCTCAGTGCTGCGCCGGGTCGAACTCCCACAGAGTAAAGTCCCGTTGTTGACACGGGAGGATTCGGCGAATGAGCATGACCTGGACTACATTGACAAGCCTGATTGGCTTGTTTACCAGGGACTGGATGCATGTCTTCAGTCCGGTCACCTCTTCTTCGTTACCCCACGACAGGCCCGTCTCTTTCCAGGACATAAGCCGCATGGGGGGTCCGGATCAGAACTCGGGGGCTGCGATCCATTTCGGATCGCGTGGCTCGGTGATGTAAAACCACCCGGCTTGCCACCCCTTTAGGGTCTCCACGAAGGAGCCCTCGAACCATAGGACGTTGGCCATCTTGCCCGCCATGGCGCCTCCGCACTCCGCCTGGCTGCCGCGCACCACCTTGGGATTGACGTTGAAGGTCTTGAGCCAGAGGCCGAAATGGGGGCAGACGCAGAGGAAGGCCTCACACACGACGATAAACGCCGAGATGTTGAGGATGAAGTTCGGGGCCAGATCGTGGAAATCCAGGCCGTAGTAGAACATGAGCCCCCGGACGAATGGGTGAAGTGGAAAACCCAATCCGCGGAGGAAGTGGGGAAGGAACACTACCCTCTCATGGGGCCTTGGGGTGGGGAGAGGCTGCCCCCCTCGGGAAGCCGGTGCGGGATGTCCTTGGGCAGGTATCCGGCCTTCCTTAACTTTTTCACTTGGACCTCCGTAACGGAGGAGACCATCCACTTGCCTCCCGCTCCGGACATTGCTGGAGAAGGTTGAGGTGGGAAGAACGGGCTTGGGCGCTGGAGCTCGAGTGCGCAGGAGATGGATAGGCAAAGGAGGAAGAAGGCGTAGGTAAAAAAGGTGGATCCTTATCCCCTTATATGGGCGGATGCGGTTATGCGTCCCCACCTGCCTAATAAAACTCGCTTGCCTCCCAAGCGCCATGGTAAATGGCACGGTTGGGTTACCCACGTCCGTATTGATGAGAATCCCGTAAAAAGGGCACACGATCTCTGCTTTGACAAGACGTGCCGAGGAAACCGCCTCGCAAAACGTGCTGAGGTGGAAAAGTAAAAACGATTCATAAAGGACTTGGCCGTAGTGTGATGACGCACTACGGAATGCGTCAGTAGATTTGATTTGTGTTAATATTATTCTCTCTATGGCAATATGTGGAAATTTATTTTCCAGAGCCAGACACTATCCTTGGTATTTACAATCTTCTATGAAGGACTTGGAGGAGGAACCCGCCTTGCAATGCCGAAGTCAATCTGCGCGCCGGACTCGTCGTCATTGAAGCCTGGTTCAGGGGCTACTGAGGGAGTCCTGGATTAGGGGGTGTTCGGGTAGCCGGACTATACCTTCGCCGGACTCCTGGACTATGAAGATACAAGATTGAAGACTTCGTCCCGTGTCCAGACGGAACTTTCCTTGGCGTGGAAGGCAAGCTTGGCGATGCGGCTATTCAAGATCTCCTACCAATCGTAACCGACTCTGTGTAACCCTAACCCTATCCGGTGTCTATATAAACCGGAGGGTTGTAGTCCGTAGGACAATCAACTCCATACACAACAATCATACCATAGGCTAGCTTCTAGGGTTTAGCCTCCTTGATCTTGTGGTAGATCTACTCTTGTACTACCCATATCATCAATATTAATCAAGCAGGAGTAGGGTATTACCTCCATCGAGAGGGCCCGAACCTGGGTAAAAACATCGTGTCCCTTGTCTCCTGTTACCATTCGGCCTTGACGCACAGTTCGGGACCCCCTACCCGAGATCCGCCGGTTTTGACACCAACACCCCCTCCCCCCAAATATGCAAGAAGGACCCTAACTCGAGAAGTACATGTTGGGGAACACAGTATTTCAAAATTTTTACCTACGATCACACAAAATCTATCTAGGAGATGCATAGCAACGAGACGGGAGAGTGTGTCCACATACCCTCGTAGACCAAAAGCGGAAGCGTTTAGTAACGGGTTGATGTAGTCGAACGTCTTCACAATCCAACCGATCCAAGTACTGAACGTACGGCACCTCCGTGTTTATCACACATTCAGCACGATGACGTCCCTCGAGCTCTTGATCCAGTCGAGGATGAGGGAGAGTTCCGTCAGCACGACGGCGTGGCGACGGTGATGATGAAGTTACCGGCGCAGGGCTTTGCCTAAGCACTACAACGACATGACCGAGGTGTTGAACTGTGGAAGGTGACACCGCACACGGCTAAGAGATTGTCTGTTGTGCTTTGGGGTGCCCCCTTCCCCCGTATATAAAGGAGGGGAGGAGGAGGCCGACGGCCAGGGAGGAGGCGTGCCATGGGGGGGAGTCCTACTAGGACTCCGTTCCTAGTAGGATTGGCCCCCCTTTCCTATTCCAAGAAGGGCAAGGAGGGAAGGAGAGGGAGAGGGAAAGGAAGTGGGGGCCGTGCCCCCTCCCCCTAGTCCAATTCGGACTACCCTTGGGGGGGGGGGGAGAGGCGGGCGCCACCTTGTGGCCTTCCCTCTCCTACTCCCTTATGGCTCATAACTTCCTCGGGGGGTTTCGGTAACCCCCCGGTCCCTCGATAAATATCCGGAACGTCCCGAAACCATTCTGGTGTCCGAATACCTCCGTCCAATGTATCAACCTTTACCTCCTGACCATTTCGAGACTCCTCATCATGTCTGTGATCTCATCTGAGACTCCGAACAAACTTCGATCATCAAAACACATAACTCATAATACAAATCATCATCGAACGTTAAGCGTACGGACCCTACGAGTTCAAGAACTATGTAGACATGACCGAGACACATCTCCGGTCAATAACCAATAGCGGAACCTGGATGCTCATATTGGCTCCTACATATTCTACGAAGATCTTTATCGGTCAAGTGCATAACAACATACTTCATTCCCTTTGTCATCGGTATGTTACTTGCCCGAGATTCGATCGTCGGTATCATCATACCTAGTTCAATCTCGTTACCGGCAAGTCTCTTTACTCGTTCCATAATGCATCATCCCGTAACTAACTCATTAGTCACATTGCTTGCAAGGCCTATAGTGATGTGCATTACCGAGAGGGCCCAGAGATACCTCTCCGATACTCGGAGTGACAAATCCTAATCTCGATCTATGCCAACTCAACAAACACCATCGGAGACACCTATAGAGCATCTTTATAATCATCCAGTTACGTTGTGACGTTTGATAGCACACAAAGTGTTCCTCCGGTATTCGGGAGTTGCATAATCTCATAGTCAGAGGAATATGTATAAGTCATGAAGAAAGCAATAGCAATAAAACTAAATGATCATAATGCTAAGCTAACGGATGGGTCTTATCCATCACATCATTCTCTAATGATGTGACCCTGTTCATCAAATGACAACACATGTCTATGGTTAGGAAACTTAACCATCTTTGATTAACGAGCTAGTCAAGTAGATGCATACTAGGGACACTCTGTTTGTATATGTATTCACACATGTACTAAGTTTCCGGTTAATACAATTCTAGCATGAATAATAAACATTTATCATGATATAAGGAAATATAAATAACAACCTTATTATTGTCTCTAGGGCATATTTCCTTCAGTACAATCACACTTGGGTCTAAATAGAATATCCTGTTCAGATTCGATCTTGATGTGGGGGCATTACCACTTGGGTCGGCCATGTCACCACTACTCCATCTCCGACTCCGTCAAACGTTAGAAGAAGAGAGGGAAGAATCCAAACATGAACTGAATCGCCCCCGTCCCACCCATCATGGACCCTTGTGGCAAGTCATCCTGGTGCGAGGCATCCGAGATTGGACGACCCGGAGATCCCTAGGGATCCATCCATGCGAGGCCTTGGCGCAACGGATGTCATGGAGGGGACTCTCACCCGCAGAGGCTCCTAGGAGGTGGGTACTATAACATTCTTTATAGGATTAATTCAGTTGTTGTAGGGGTTTCTTGTGTTTTTTTTTAAAATTAAACCGGACCATGAATTATCTTAGTTACAACACAAATTTGATGCACTGGACGAATCTGTAGTGAAAGTAATCAATGTGTAGCACGAGAGGTGTTCGTCGCTTTTGCCACCTAGCTTTTAGGTTTGATCCCACAGATAAGGAGCTAATGGAACATCTCGAAACCAAAGTTAGGGACAACGTGGCAATATCTCACCCTCTGATTGATCGTTTCATACCTACCATAGTCATCAAACAAGAAATATACTACACCAGTTCTCAGAACCTTTGAGGTGAGGTGTTGGTAAAAATTGCTTACTTTATACATGCATGATGATCCTCACTTCAACAGTTGTTTGTTGCATGTGGTTATGACCTTTGTAGGTGTACCAACAGATGACGTGAGCAAATATTTCTTCTTCTTTATAGGGCGTACCTTACTGGAGCGAGGAAGCGTCGCAAGATATAGATGGAGCCCGATGTAAGCATATAACACAACACAAAACCGACAATACAATGGCGTTGAAAGTTGATAGTCGACAGACAGGATGAAAAAAGATTCTGGTGTTGTACACCAGGTTCGGTGACAAGTGGAAGAAACCAAGTGGGTGATGCACCAGTAGAACACGACGATGATGAGAACGAGATGGAGGGACCAGACGGAGAGACCAGAAAGAAAAAAGTGCTACCCTTGTGTATGAATCTCTGCTCTATTAATTTCCCGAGACCACCTCATATATGTAATATATGAAGTAAGTATTCGCAGTACGCAATTATATAAATGGGTGAGAGTTGGCTTTTGTCCGACACGAAGCCTTAGAAAAATGGTTTGAACGCTCTGAGGAATATTCATTGCTGCTTTCAGTCTCAAAAATAAGTTTATGAGTTTCGATAAGAAGTTGAATATGGTTCACCGGCCTTCTCAATTGCGTTTGTCCCTTGGGCCAGGGGCTGGTTGTTCGGCTGTGCAACACCTCCTGATCGTCTCCATTTGCTATAGTATAACCGGAGGATCGTAGACTCGCCTTTAACACCTAGCCCCCGCGTGGTCCCCGCTAGGGCGGCTCGGGCGGCTCCCTACCCAGCCGCTGGGGCGCATACTCCTTCCTCCCCACCCTCCGCCGCCGCCGGGGGACGCCGCCGGTCTAAGCCCGGGGGACGACGGCGGTGGCGGAGGACATCACCTCTCTCTCGTGGATCTGGGGTTGTGCGGATCCCCGAATCGTGTGGAGGCGCCTCAGATCCGATCGGCAACGGCGATGGTTGTGGCGCGGGCTGCGGGCGCGGCGACCAGCCCTGTTTGGGCGGCGGCGGCGGCAGCGCGCCATCTGCCTTTGGATCGGCGGCGGCGGCACTGCGGTCGGCGGCGGCGGCAGCGCGCCATCTGCCTTTGGATCGGCGGCGGCGGCGTGGAGGGCCTGGTGGTCGCATAGGCGGCACCTCCGTCAGATCTGTTCTGACCGGTGCAGTCGGCAGTGGTGGTCATCTCTTCCGTCAGAGCTGATCGGCCTGCGGCTGGGTGATCGGATCTCGAAATCCGTCAGCTAGTCCCGGCTACAAGTCGGGGAGACATAGTTGCCGGTGAAAACCGAGCCGTTGGCGGGCGATGGCGGCGTTTTACGTCGTTACCTTGATGAAGGCATTGTCGTATAACTGTTGTCGACCCACTCGTGCTGCTTCGGGGGAAACCCTAGGATCTGATCTTTCAGATCGGACGATGGCGGTACTACGGTGCCGTCTCTTTCTTGGGAGCATCGTTTGTGGAGCAGCGCTGGAAGACAGAGGCGGGAGGTGGAGCGGCTTCATCTTGCACGGAGTTTCGGTGGAGCTGTCAAGTCATGCCTGGCCGACAGGTGCTACGCTGAGTCATGCCTAGTCGGCAGGTGCTACGCACGACAGATCTTTCAAAGACTTCAAGCTGTGTCGGCTGGTGGTACTTGGCAGCATGGTGCTGAGGTGTATCAAAGGCTACCGCGACGTGATCAGCTGTTTGCGCGCAGGGAGGAGGTACCGTTGGGCGCCGTGGTGGCGTCGACGATAGCAAGACCGAGCAAGGTTGATGCATCAGTACAGTTCTGAAGATGGAGCGATGGCAGTTGGCGGCGGCGGCCTCCGAGAGCACGCCGGACCGGCGAGACCCATGCCCGGCAGGCGTCCTGGATGGGTCCTCAGGTCTTAGATATTAGGTTTGGCTGCGATGTCTGTTTGGTATTAGGCTCAGGCTATCTGCGCTCCTTCATCAAGTGGATAGGTGTAGCGACAGTATGTTGATTAGACGGCGGCTTTAGTCTTACTGTTGTATTACTTTGTAAGGTCTTATGAGAATAATTAATAAAGTGGCCGTATGCATCGCCCAGATACATATAACCGGATGGTGTGGTCTGATGGATCTTCCCGGACAATGTAGGCCGAGACTTCTGGCGTAAGAAACATGCTCTTAGGTCGGCACTAATGTGACTACCCAACTGGTAACATTATTTCACAAAAGGACGTCTAATTTCCCTCAAAAGAAGGATGTCTAATTAACGCAAGACTTAACAAGCAGTACTTAATGATTTTAGCAACACTTCACAATCAGGATTTGACGAAAGCAATGCTAATGACCTCTGCTATGTGCAAGCAGTGCTAACAATCTCTACTATTTGGAAGCAGTGCTAACAACTTCTTCGGTGCTTACAGGTTGTTATAACGGTCCTTCCAATAGTTCACTACACTTCAGTTTACTTTTCCAATAGTTTGTTTCACTTCTTGGCCGTGATTTACCTTTTGCGTCGAGAACGCAATGGGCCGTCTAGTAAGAAAAATGAGCTGTCTTAGAGTTGCCTTTAGGGAAACTCCAACCCAAATCACCTAATCGACCGCAAATGTCCGGATCGGATAGTTCGGATACTTCTAGCCATCTAACAAGGCTCACCTAAAATGTGCGGACCGGTCCGGACGTCTGGAATCCCGCAAACCAGCACCAATCCGGGGGAGGTTAGGTGAAGTCTGTGCGTCCGCCTTGTCAGACTCCGACATCGTGATCCACCCAAAAACCCATATCCCGCCACGTCTGCTCCAGAGCCTTCCGGCTTGACCGGTCGTCCTCCTATGTGCTTTCACAAATGACTTGACCGACGCAGCAGCCGAGAAGCCTACTAAGGCTGAACGCATTCATATTGGTGCGGCTTCCGGGAAGTCCGCTCCAGCTTTAAAGCTAGTCAGGTTCCTCCTCCGTAAACCCTACCCGTACAATCCTCTTTCTCTCACACACATCCACCGGCTGTTGCATGCCACCACACCTCCGACCATGATGGGCAAGAAGAAGGACGGCGAGAAGACCCGATCGTGATGGCTGCTGGGCGACTACCACTGTGACCAACCGCCGCCACCGCACTAGGAGACCGGATCGAGGGGGGGGGGAGCTTGGTGTCAGGTTTGCACCGGCCATCCAACTGCCTAAATATCGTCCATATTCGTGTGAATTATGTCCGTATTTGTGTTTCATCCATTTCAAATTCAAATGAGGGCAATTTAGGTGACGGGCACGCCTTGATGTGTCCGTGGATATTCGATGCCGTTCATCTGGTGATCCCGTTGGAGTTGCCCTTGCACTTCGGATCTGGTGCATCGGATCGTAAGTTTTGTAGGCTAGCCATTACGTCCATAGAGATTGTTTTGTACCCCTACTTGTCGGTGGGAAATCTGCCTCCACCAACACCTATGGGGACCGAGCCCCTTTCTTGGTTCGGCGGGGGGCGGAGGTCGCACGAAGAGCGGGTCGAGGCGGTGCACACGAGGGGTTTACCCAGCTTCGGGCCGCACGGATGCGTAAAACCCTACTGCTGCTTTGTGGTTTGGTATTGCGTTCTTGCTCGAGAGCGTGTGGTGCTACAGTACACGCGAGCTGCTGGCGAGACCGAGCGTGAATGGCCTCCTTCCTCCTCCGTTGCGCATGGGGCCTCCTTTTATATGTGCAAGGGGTTACCCACAGGTGGCAACGTAGGCGGGGGTAAAACTGGAAACGCTGTGTTGGGTACAGCTGTTTGCACAGTGCTATCATACCTAACTCTGACGGCAGGGGACAAGGGCATTAAATGCCCGTCCGCGTCGCCCAGACGGTGCAGGAAAGGGGCCGTCTGGAGCGCCACCGTTTGCCACGATGGCTACTCTGTCAGCGTTGCTTTGCCACTGCATGCCCCTGGCTGCCCAGCCTCTCGCCACGTACGCCTGGAATGGCCCCAGAGCGACGCGTGGATGGATGAGCTGGAGCGCAGGCGCGGGGTGGCGACTTGCCGCGGCAAACGCCTTGCCGCGGTTGGTGCCTTGTCGCGCCCGGGAGCTTGCCGCTCACCGGTCCTTGCCGGGACGCGGGGCGCGTCGCAGCAAGTATCTTGTCGTGCCTCGGTCGGCCTTCCCAGCAAGCTTCTCTTGCCGGGGCCTTGTGCTTCGAGCGGGCGTCCCGGCAAGCTCCTCTTGCCGGGGCCTTGCTCTCTTTGGGTGGCCTTCCCGGCAAGCTCCTCCTGCCGGGGCCTTGGCTCAAATACTTTGTTCTTGGATGGCCCAAAAAGGGACCACGGGGAGTTTTGGTGATCGCCTGGCAAGCCTTGCCGCGGGGTGCTACGACTGCCCGTGCACAAGTTCGGGGGACTAAGGTACCCCTACTTTAGTACACCGACAGGAGCCCCCGGGCCTGGGCCATACACGGTGCCGAGCGCTGTTGGGCCAGGCCCAAAACAGTGCACGGGCACGCGTGGCCTGGGTCACGCTGCATCTACTTCTGCATCCACCACGCTCTCCCTGAACGGCACGCGTCGAACGCGGCATCGTGGGGAGAGGCATGCGTGACGTGGGCGGCGTGCGCGGGGCTGAGCCCCGCGGGCGTGCGTCACGTCGCAGGTGATTTGTTTATTCGGAAAGGCGAAACGCCCCCTCTCTTCCCCCTTATAAGCAGGGGAAACAGTTGCAGTCCGCCCACCCGCCAGTTGCGATTCCTCGAAAACCTCCGCCACTTCCCAAGAGAAGCAGCGCTCCGCCTCTTCCGCCGCCACCAGTGCTACCGACGCCGTCGACCTCCCTTCCTCTTTCCGCCATGGCCCCGAAGGGCGACAAGGGGAAAGGGAAGGCCGTGAAGTCGGCCGAGGCGCAGCGGCTTGAGGCGCTGCGAAAGGAGCAGGCGACCTTCCCTCCTGAGCTGGACGCGTTGGTCCTGAGGGAGGAATACTACCTCTTCTGGTCGACGAGGACGCGGGCGCACCCGCGCATGAGGGTTCTTCCCGCCGCCGCCCAGAAGGAGTATCCGACCGGGTATCCCTTCTTTGCTCTGTTCTTCTATTGCGGGCTCTGCCCGCCCTTCTCTGAATTTTTCTGCGACATCATGAACACCTACGGGTTCCATCTCCTTGATTTCACCCCCAATGCTGTCCTGACCATGGCAATTTTCGCACATCTTTGCGAAAATTTCGTCGGAGTCTTTCCAAACGTAGCTCTCTTCCGCCACTTCTTCACGCCTCGAGTAGAGAGAGCAGAGCCCCTCTCCGGCGGGATCGCCTGGATCTCGAAGCTCGGCAAGAAGGATGCTTATCTGGAGGGAGAGCTCCGCAGCAAATGGGAGGAATGGAGAGAAAACTGATGCCTGATCATCGAGGAGAACCCGCAGCCATTCACTGCCGTGCGCCAAACTCCTGTGGTGCGCGGCAGGGATTGGAGCGACGTGGCCACGGACGACGACAAGCTGCAGATTGCCGTCACCCGGATCCTGCGGCTCAGGCGTGCCGGGCTCACGGTTGGCGCCGTTGGCGCAGATTTCCTCCGCCGCCGCATTGCTCCCCTGCAGGAGAAAGGGAGACCCGCCTGGGAGTTCCAGAATGCGGCGGACATCATGAGGCTGCGGCCTGGCCTCAACTTCAATTTCACCGTCTTGGAGCTTGACGGGACGCTCAGGGAGCTGTTCAAGAACGACCCCGAGCACCCCGAATGGTTCAAGCTGCCGCGAGGCGTCGTCCTGCTGTGCAATAATTCGTCGCTCAACCGCATCCTTGCAATGATGCCGCTGTGCGACTCGCATGGGATCGACTCCACTTGGCAGGAGCCCGCCGACGATGTCGTGCGGGCGTTCTTCGACGACTTGGTGGAGAGGCTAGTCGACGCCGACGAGCAGAAGGGCCTCACCCCAGACACCACCGACGCGGAGTTGGCGCGCATCGCCTCCAGGATGGAGGAGGCGGCGGTAGCGGGCGAGTTCGGCTTCACATTGGCGGAGGCGGACGCAGCGGAGGCGGAAAGCCTTGCCGACCGAGCGGAGTTTGCCGGCGAGGAAGAGCTTGCTGGGCACGGCGCAGGGGTGGACGAGTCCACCGAGGGCACGAGCGGCTTGCCTGAGGCTGACGCCTCTTCCTCCCGACCTTCGGGCAGCTCGTCGCAAGCGGAGCCCCCGGCTCAACCACGGAGGCGTCTCCGCAAGGCCGGAGAGGTGGTACGGCAAGCGAGCCAACAGCCGCAGCGCCGCGTGACGCGCTCCGCTGTTTCAGCAGGAGCAGGGTCTTCGCAGGCCGCTGCTTCTGCTCCTGCCGCCCCTCGCGCCACGGCGGCGGCCGGGGCAAAGCCGTCTCGGGCTAGCGCCACCACTGCCTCCGCCAAGCGGCCGAGGGAGCCTACTCCTCCGCCTCCTCGCGCCAGAAGCGGGCCAGTCTTCGACTTCTCCGCGCTTAGCTCCAGCGAGGAAGAGGGAGAGGAGTAAGATCCCTGCTGTCCTTGTGTTTCTTCAATTCTGGTAGTTGTGTCTCGCATCTCATTTGCTTTCCTCTGAATTTGCCCCTTTTCAGGACTCTGGCTCAGAGGGCGGCAAAGAGAGCCAAGGTCCCGGTGGTCATCCTTGACGACGAGCCCACCGTGACGGTAGGGGGTGCGCCTGAGATGACCTTGTCGGAGCCGCCAACTGATCCTCTGAGCAGCCCCCAGCGTAAGCATATGGCTTGCTTTCTGCCGTTGGGCGCGCCCGGGTACCCTTCGTTTTTCTTGACATCTGGCTGACGACTTGCGTAGGAGCAGAGCAGCCCCACCAGGAGCGTCCGGAGACCGCCCCTGATGCGCCACCCACTACAACCACACCGCCAAGGGGGAGTTCCCCGGCGAGGGAGGAATCTCCGGCAAGGGAGCAGTGTCCGGCGAGGGAGCAGTCTCCGGCGAGGGAGCAGTCCCCGGCAAGGGAGCAGTCCCCGGCAAGGGAGCAGTCTCCGGCGAGGGACGGCACCGGCGACCCCTTGGCGACGGAGACCGTGACTGCAGACCCTGGCCAAGGTAACCTTCTTGCCTCGAAACTCCCCTGGGGTCCTTCTTCTTCGGATAGTTGCTTGACTTCTCCCCCTCTTTCGGCCTTCAGACCCGCCCGCCACGGACCCGATGGAGACCGAGGCCATCGTCGAGGAGGACGCACGCGGCCGTACCGACGACGTGGCCGCCACCGGAGCGGCGGACGGTGCTGAAGATCCGGCCGGCAAAGAGGCCGCCAAGGCTGCCGCAGCAGCCGCGGGCGAGGGGGTTGTTGATCGTACTGATGGCCCTGGGGCCGCAGGAGCGCCAGGCGCTGCGCCGACCGCCGATCCCGCCTCCGCAGCAGCGTCGGGCCCCGAGGAGCCCCAGCCAGGCGCCTACCTGAAGGTCGGCGATGATATCTTCATCAAGCTTCCCTGGGAGTCGACTTCCAGGGCGCCGGTCGAGGGGGAGACCTTGGATGGAGAGGTGCTCGCTTCCGCTGGGCTGACGCTGGTTGATGCGCTAGGCAGCAGTGGCGGCGAGCCTGAGGAGGAGCGGCTGCTCCGGAAGCTGGTGTCACTCTACCGCGCCCGACAAGCCCAGGTGGAACGCCGGGAAGCGCTTGTCGCGAAGGCGGGAGTAGACATGGAGAAGCGCGCCGGGGAGCTCCGGGAGCTCAACCAGGAGGACCTCCGATCCTTGGCGGAGGAGCGAAGGCAGCTCGACGAGGCGCGGACGGCCTTCATCCTCGAGAAGGCAGAGGCCGAAGAGCAGCAAAGGCTTGCCGCCGCGGGGCTAGCCGCGCGGGAGGGCGAGCTGGCACAGCAGAAAGCCAGCCTCGCCAGCCACGAGGAGGAGGTCGCCGCGCGTGAGCAAGCGCTCGGCGGAGCCCTCAAGGAGGCGCAAGATGCTGCCGCGGCCGCCGAGGCTGCCAAGAAGGCGCTGGAGGCGAGAGTGGCGCAGCTCGACACTGATCTCAAGGCGAGCGGTGAGGAGCTCGCCGCGCTCAAACAGGAGCGCGAGAAGGGTGTCCACACCGTCGGCGAGCTGCAGGGCCGCTTCGCCGAGAAGATCAAGGAGCTTGATGCCGCCAAGGACTCCAATGCTGATCTCGAGCTGAAGCTGGACACCTTGTCCAAGGCGCTGGACAGCGTCAAGGAGCAGGAGGTGACCTTGCGGAAGGAGGTCGCGGACAACGAGGCGCTGTTGGAGAGCGCCGCAGTCACCCAGAACGAATTCAGGGCAATGGTGGAGCAGTGGACGAAGGGTCTGGTGGACATCGCCGCCTCCATCGACCAGGAGCTGTCGCTGCTGGGGATGGAGGGTCACGAGTATCCCTCCGACACGAATCTCCCACCCAGCGCCAAGCTTACTTCGTTCTTCAAAGGCGTGACGGCGGCCCTTCAGCATCTCCGGAACGCGATCCCAGAGCAGCTGGCCGGCAAGACGCGCGATGCCATCGCCGGAGCCCTCGAGAAGGTGTTGGTGAAGATCGCCTTCCGCAACCCCGGCATCAGGCTCACCAACGTCCTCAAATCCCTGCCGGCAGACGCTGACCTCGAGGAGATCAGGGCCCTCGTCGCGCCCATCGTGGAAAGGGTGGCCGGGATCAAGAGGATCGAGGGCGACCGCGTGGATTAGGCCGCCTGCCCTTTTCTTTTCTTGTCGCCGCTGGCCGAGTCATGAGAACGATTCATTAGAGCTGCGACAAGTTATCTTGTAATATAACTTTATCTTAGGTAGTGATTGCACTGTTATCTCCTCTACTTGATTCCGTGCTTTGTATGTTTTCGCCCTACGCTTTTGGGGACTTGCCGGCATAGGCCTCCGCCTTGCCGCGGGCTCTGAGTGCGGGACATCAGCAGCCCGCCAGGGGCGCCATTACCGGCAAGAAACCTTGCCGCGGCTAGCTGCAGCTCACTTAAATTATTGAGCAGGCTCAAAACAAAGTAAGTGTTGCGACTGCAGTCGCAACACACTTAAGCTGTCGAGCGAGCTCGAAACAAAGTAAGGATGCCACTCTGGTTGTAGCACACTTAAGTCGTTGAGCGGACTCGAAACGAAGTAAGGGCGCAACTAGCCACGAGCCGGTCCCTCCGCGCACAGGTTTTCCACGCAAAGTACGGTCGTTCGAGGAGAATAACCTCAAAATTTTAAAAACTCGATTGCTCAAACTTTGGCAACTTAGCTTTTCCGTGGCTCGCTGCCCGGCAAGGTCGCTTTCCGGCAAGGCGAAACATGGGGCTCGCCGTTGCTTACCGGGGGTCAGTGCTGCACAGAGTGTCAGATAATGCATGCAAAGGATAAAGAGCATGAGATCGACAAGGTGCACGGAGCACATGAACTCAATCTGCGCACAGGGTCTGCGCCTGGCTCTGTACAAAGGATCACATGCAACAGCGGCAAGACTTTGTACAGAAGGGTGGTTGTCGGACGGGGTCCGACAACCGCGCCTTACGGGCAAAACTTACGAAGATGCCCGACGTTCCAGGAGTTGCTCACCGGAGTGGTATCTTCGGTCTCAAGGCGGACAGCGCCAGGCCTAGCGACTCGTTTCACCCGATAAGGGCCTTCCCACTTCCTCGGAACTTCTGGCACTAATTTTGCGGCTATAAAAGCAGCGCAAAGCTCGCTGGTAGCGAGCAGCTCGCACAGCGGCCTGAAGACGGTCCTCCTCGAGGAGCAGCGCGCCATCTCGTCGCAGCTGCTCTCGCTCGAGCTCAGCGTGAGCGAGCACTCGAGGTGGCCCGTATGCGAGATCCGTGGGGCTAACTGTCCCCGCTCCATGGAATGGGGCGAGAGGCTGCCTGGTCATACCAGGGCTTACCTGCGCCGAGAGGTGTCGGCGTATGTTCGGATGCCGTGGCACCATGAGCTGGCTCGGTGGCGCCCATTCCGCCGCCGGTGCCGTCCCCACCACCCGTTTGCTCCAGGGGCGGTGGGTTCGACGCAGACGGACCAGCCACCTCCGAAACCTTCTTCTTCGGTGGCATGTCGATGAAGATGATGGAGATCTAGCCTGTGCAGACGCCGGATCAGGTTCGCACAACCTCCCCGCCCACTACCTGGCGCACCAAAGATGTCGGTGGGAAATCTGCCTCCACCAACACCTACGGGGACCGAGCCCCTTTCTTGGTTCGGCGGGGGGCGGAGGTCGCACGAAGAGCGGATCGAGGCGGTGCACACGAGGGGTTTACCCAGCTTCGGGCCGCACGGATGCGTAAAACCCTACTGCTGCTTTGTGGTTTGGTATTGCGTTCTTGCTCGAGAGCGTGTGGTGCTACAGTACACGCGAGCTGCTGGCGAGATCGAGCGTGAATGGCCTCCTTCCTCCTCCGTTGCGCATGGGGCCTCCTTTTATATGTGCAAGGGGTTACCCACAGGTGGCAACGTAGGCGGGGGTAAAACTGGAAAAGCTGTGTCGGGTACAGCTGTTTGCACAGTGCTATCATACCTAACTCTGACGGCAGGGGACAAGGGCATTAAATGCCCGTCCGCGTCGCCCAGACGGTGCAGGAAAGGGGCCGTCTGGAGCGCCACCGTTTGCCACGATGGCTACTCTGTCAGCGTTGCTTTGCCACCGCATGCCCCTGGCTGCCCAGCCTCTCGCCACATACGTCTGGAATGGCCCCAGAGCGACGCGTGGGTGGATGAGCTGGAGCGCAGGCGCGGGGTGGTGACTTGCCGCGGCAAACGCCTTGCCGCGGTTGGTGCTTTGTCGCACCCGGGAGCTTGCCGCTCACCGGTCCTTGCCGGGACGCGGGGCGCGTCGCAGCAAGTATCTTGTCGTGCCTCGGTCGGCCTTCCCAGCAAGCTCCTCTTGCCGGGGCCTTGTGCTTCGAGCGGGCGTCCCGGCAAGCTCCTCTTGCCGGGGCCTTGCTCTCTTCGGATGGCCTTCCCGGCAAGCTCCTCCTGCCGGGGCCTTGGCTCAAATACTTTGTTCTTGGATGGCCCAAAAAGGGACCACGGGGAGTTTTGACGATCGCCTGGCAAGCCTTGCCGCGGGGTGCTACAACTGCCCGTGCACAAGTTCGAGGGACTAAGGTATCCCTACTTTAGTACACCGACACTACTACACTAGCTAGGCAGTAGCCTTGTGTGTATTACGTGTGATGCGCGGTTTATACTGTCTCTGTACTGGCGACGGCCAACTAATTCCGTTGCTCGGAGCACTCGAGCTGGTAAGGTAGCTAGAGGTTCGCTGTTACCCATAGCTGGAACGGCGCGCGTGTGCACCCAACCGAGGTCCGCCACGCAAAACGTAACCCGTTCGGTAGTCGACGACAATCGGACGGCTAGCCGAGCTGCGATTTCTACTTGGGACCTCACCGCACTGGCCGAGATGAATGCCGGCGGCCGCACGCTGTGGCCTGGCTTTAAGCCTTTAATAAGCGCACACGGACACAGCCTTTGCCACACACCCATAAGCTGAGCATTATTCTCACCTGCCGATCGCTATCCATCGCTCTCTCGCGTCATCGTACATACGCCGGCTTAGCTAGAGCTAGCTCGATGGCCAGACCA